>JAWWLV010000011.1:10772619-10789069 GCA_035041135.1 Platyrinchus mystaceus
GGGAGGCTGAACCAGCTACTACACTTTTGGGCTCCAGTTGCAGCGCTGGCAGAGCATGGCCAGGCTACTTCCCATTGGTTATTTCATGAATAGAAAGATCTCTGCTGAGTTCTATTAAATAGCATCAAAGCTCTTTGCTTCTCAGTGGGAGATTAATGGCTCCTAAGGCCCCAAGAGTTCAGGGATCACCTCACTTGCTCTCCTGTCCAGCACCAGCCCCATCTCCAAAGCCTGGGATGGTTAAGAGAGGTTATTTCTGGTAACTTGGAACTTAATTGTTCTCCTACTTACTGAGTATTGATGAATGAACTTAAAAAAGCCTGCCTATCCTGCATCAAGGAAGTAACCAGCATTTGAAAAATTAGCCTGCTTGGCAGCTTTGTCTTTGACGTTTCTACGAACAAAATTAAATTGAAAGGGTGTTCTTGGTGGGTTTTTATTTTCTTTTTCTGTTATCTCCTACAGATGAGAAGAGAATCCAGCCATGTGCTTTACGAGGTTTGATTCAATGTTGGTAGGGCTGAGTCACATGCCTGTTCTGACTGATGCCATCACACCCATGAAACACACAACATGTTATTGCTCAGTGGCTTAGCAACATGCACCATAGCCTGCCTCCTGCAAGCTTCTCACCTTTGCCTTCCCTTCAGGGCCAGTATTTAGCAAACAGAATTTGCAGTGCCATGGTTACCCAGCAAATAGGGCTTGGGACCTTTGAGCTATTTGCCAGTGTCTTGGGTGATATCAGGGGCTTATAATATTGTAGCACCTTTTGCTAGTTCAGCTTTTCATAGAATTGTAGCTGCTGGGGGGGGGGGCAGTATCAAATTTTGCAGAATCTCAAGATTGCATCGTTTGTCTCTCACTGCAGCGACAGCTGAAACTTTCCCATGCTGAAACTCACGAGAGAATTAGGGAACTTATGTTTAAGTTTTCCATACCATCTGCCAGCCCTGACCAGTAAATTATAACATTTAATGTATATACTTTAATATAATGGACATTTAAACATTTATATGGAAGTGAATTAGTTCCAAGAGGAGAACTCCATGAGCCCACAGGGCCACTAAAGGCTAAGGATTTGAGTGACCCAAGTGCTGTCTCTGTACCCATTTATGGCTTGGAATAAATCTGAAAACAGGACACGTAGTGGTGCTTGCAACCAGGTGCTTTCCCAGATCATCCTGATACTTTCTTGATACTTAATAGCTGCAAATTCCATGAATGTGTTTGGTCACCTCTTCCACTCATACAAGCTCTTAGTGACCTAGCTGCTCTTTCCTTGAGCTGGCCCCGCTTCTCAGTTTCTAATGCTGCACATCACGCTGCCGTTGTGTTGCAGAATCTTGCTTGTCTTTTCCTTAATGTTCTGCCTCCCTTAGTTTATCAGAAATCCTACCCTGGTTGTTAGAAATTTGCCCAATCCAAGGAAAGCTTTGTAAAAGATGGATTTTAATTGTGTGTTACATTTAGTGAAAAATGCTAATATTCCGAAAAACAGAAAATCTTACAGAAAAATCCTATTCTTTTCTGTGCCCAGCAAGGTGCCCCGGTGCCCCACGGAGTTTCTGGTTGCTGTTTCATGACAGAAGCCAGAGATGGGCAAATAGAGCTCTGCCCAATGCTATAGACCTATCACCAGTTAAACCATGAAAAGCCAGTGCTTTTATGTGAATACGATGGGGTAAATTCAGGCTGCTATGTATGTTAAGGGTTTATATATGTGTCTGTGTAACAGAGGAGGAAGTCTCCATATGTGATGGGGGATTGTAAAGCTGTGTGGGTTTTCTACTTGAATAAGTGTTTGGTGAACCTGTTCAGGCTGGCTGTGAGCCTCACCCTGACAGGTTTGGGTGTAAGGAACAGATATGTGCTGTTTTACGCACTGAACTCTCCTAGATGTCCGAGGTGTCAGGACTGGACACATGTTTTAAGGATGAATTGGAAGCCTTGGAGTCTTATGGAAATGGGTCAGATTTTAGCACAGGTCAAGGCCTCTGCAGGGTGAAAGGATTTTCTCCTCCTGGCCATGCCAACTCCTGTGCCCTCAGGCCCTGCCACTCAGGCTCAGAGGCTCTTTATTGCAGCTGCATTGCCACATTAAGTGCCTTAAATCAGTCATCATCTGTGCCTTAAATCATCAGTTAGGAGCACAGAGGAACACGGCTGCAGGAGTGGGTGCTGGATAAGCTCACTGTGGATGAGGGGACATGGCAATACAGGATCGTGATGGCCTGTGCAGGAAATGTTGCAAAAGCAAAACAAATAGGCAGCCCAAGTCCCTTCCCCTTTACATTCGGGGGTCCAGCAGCTGCTTGCCTTGACTGATGGATGGAAGCGTTGCCCAGACACCTCCATTTACCCTCCTTTTCTTCCCTCTCATCTTTCACACTGTGCTGTATTTCCCTCTGCTCCCTGGATGACCCTTGGCAGAAGCAGCCTTTGCAAAAAAAGCTAATGAAGGCACTTACTGTCCCTCAGGGTGTTAATGGGCTCACTGGCCCTCGTAGACCTGTCACCCTATCAACTCCTCCTTCTTTGTGGGTTTGGGTTATTTTACAAGCTCAGTAAAGGAGGAGTCTGGAAAATAGATCAGCAGGAAAGTGCACTGATGTGCTTGGCACAAAGCTGTTTGTGCATGGGGCTCCTGTCCCCTGCTGCAGTGCTCTCCCAGCTGCCCTTCAGTAGCAATGTGTTTTCCTGCGGGTGCGCTGTAGGATTAGCAAGTTTTCCATGCATGTGAATTTGCAATCCTCTGTGCTTCTGCAAAGACACAAGGAGAGCTCCTCTGCAAGGCTTACAGGTTACCTCATCAAAAGTGTAGTGGTTTGTAGTGTTGGAGGTTGGAGTCTTCACTGTGACAGAGAGCCATGGTGTCCCTAATGCATCCCACTACCTTTGCTCTGCAGGTCTATGTGCAGTTTGAGGGAGTCCATGGATCTCCTTTCCTCTCATGTAGCAGCCAGTTTTTCTGGAAGGCAACCTGCTGCTACAGCTGACAAATGGAAATATGTTCACATGCTCATTCTGGAGACACTATGTGCTTTCCCTCCTTGTTCCTTGTGCTTTTGAGCAAGTGACAACTTACATTTGTATCTCCCTTGACATGCATCAGAGGAGGAGTTTTAAATGAGCTTTCTTGTGTTTCTCTACTTTAATTTTTTTTTCTCAAAATCTATTTTTTCTTTATTTTGAAAAAGGAGAATGTTGAGGTTTTTTCTAAGGTGATGCTGAATTCTTTTCATACTAGAGAAGAAATCGAGATAAAAATTTCTTGCCAGTCAGTTTTTTAAAAATCTGCAATCTGTATCCAAACATGAGGAAGAGGTAACATCTGCCTCTCAGGAGTTCATGAAGTAAGTGACAAGGAGGGAAAAAATGGTGCGTTGCTATGTGGTCCCCCAATCAGACAGATGTAGAATAGGCATCACTGGAGATCAGATGCCCCAAGCACAGAATTCAAAGCTGCTGTTACCTACCTGCTATTCTGGAGATGAGATGCACTCCTAGGGCTATTTAAAGTGTGCTTTGTGTTCTGTGACACTCAGGTAGTCCTGCACAGTAGCTGGACCTCAGGATCTGCTGCAGTCAGTGTGACCCTGGAATATGGCTCTTACCTGGCAGACCATGGCCTTTCCCATCCCAACAGCTGTCAGAATGTTGCTGAGGTTGAGATATATCAGGTCACAGGATCTGGCAGAGGAAAAGAGGGCCCTCAAATAGAAAGCTGACTCTTACAAAACATCTCCTTTCGTCTCCAAAATCCAGTGCAACCATCACTTCTCACCTCAACAGACAAAATTTATTGAAAAAATTTTGTAGTGAAGTATGAGCTCATGTTGTGCAAACAGACAGTTTTACAAATTTGTTTGCATGAAATTATTCACCCCGAGTTTGTTGGCTGTGTATCCACCCTTCTGGTTATTCAGATGTTCTTCACTGCTGTGATTGTTCTGACTGTGTACTAGTCATCAGCTGCTGCCAGGGGTGTCTCATCAGTCAGCTACCTCAGGAGTTCAGCTCTCGCTCCCCAGGGAGCTGAAGCCCACAACGTTTTCAGTGATTCCCACACAAACACTTTCAGGATGAACGTGCCCCGAGACAGAGTGTTTGTGAACCTTGTCTTTCTTCAATGACCTTCCCAAAGGAAAAGGCTTTTATTTACTTTTTTTTTTTTTTTGGAGGAAAAATGTTCTCTGTTGTACACGAAGTGAATGCACTTGAAGCAAAATTTTTCCATGAAATCTAGTATTTATTCAAAATCACAGAGGCAGGTATTTAAGCATCTAAGGCAACACAGGAGCATCCAGAGGTGCCAAGCTTCAAGCACTTGTTCTGCAGTACCAGTTTTTTTTCAGACACTCACTTTTTTCAGAAAGGTGAGATGGAGTCTGGAAGACAGCCCAAGTCTGAGACATATTGTTCTCTGTAGCTAGAGTATCTTGCAAACAAAAAGCTAATAATTTGGGAGTTTAATGCCTCTGGGGAATTGCAGCTTGACCTCTGTTCTGCTTCACGCATCTGGTTTTCTTGCCTGTGCTTTGCAGGATTGCATTTCTTTGATCAAAATCATGAAGGATTGGCTCAGCTGGGATTAAGAGGGACCCATGAGCCTGGCTCACATTGCTGAGTTTTAGACACACAACTAGGTACACAGCTCCCTGACTGAGTTGCAGAGACATGGAGGTGCTTCACTTAAAAAGATTCTCGATACACAAGCAGTTGTCAGGAGATCCCTATCTGGTTGCTGTTCAGATTTTTCAGTGCCTTTCCTTCCCTATTTTTTTTAGACCAAATTTATCCTGCTTTACAAGCCATATGATTTTACAGAATTTTCTTTCAAGAGATTGAGTTCTGGCTTACTGTGTCAAATGCAGCTCCTTAGGAAAGCAAGAAATATTGTTCATTGAACTCATCTCTTTATCTAACATAAATAGAATGAGAAGGAAAAGAGAAACATAAGAATAAGCTATGCTGCCTCCAGAATTTGAAGCTATTTACCATCTACACAGTACATAAGGCTTGTGCCTCACAGTGACTTGATCACCAGGTGGTATTTCTCATAAAGCTTAGCTGGTCCACTGAGGTGCAGGTGCCAGCACCTTTCATGTTCAAGCTCTTGACACAGAGACCCAGATTCAGGTAAGCACGTGGTCACAAAAGCAGTTTTATTGACTTCATTGGGCCAGCTTGTATGTCAGCCAGTGCTGTGCTTACATGCTCTGTGAGGTCAAGCCTGCCTTTCTTTGTGCCAGGAAGGACATAGTCTCTCTTCATATTACAGGAGCTCAACAATATCCATTGTCACATGATAACAGCACACACACAGGCACCTACTTTGCAGCAAATTACATTTAACGTGAGGAAAGAGAGCCAAGCTTCATTTGCTGCAGGCAAAGCCCAGAACATAATTCCTTGCACCATGTCAGATGATGTGCAATAGCTCATTAGGCAATAGCAACTTCATCACACACCAGAGCCTCACATCCTGACCACTGTGGGAGGAGGACAGGAAGTAGACCATCAAATTTCCTGACATCCTTGTGTGGTTGTGTCATCACACTAGCTGAAAATCTATCTTGAAGGTATTTTTCCTCAAAACTTCACTCTATCCCTAAACACAAGTGCATGGCCGTGGTTTGGAAAAAAGCATGTCCCAAAGCAGGGAGCTGAGCTCAGGTCTCCCAAAGTGACAGTAAATGTTCTCCAAACACCAGGGCCCCAATCCAGAAAGAGAAATATTGTTGTACTGCCCTTGGCATCACCAACCCGCACTTTAGTTTCTGCTTAGCATCCTCCTGAGGCGAGGCAGATCTCCACCTATGCTCTTGTGTGCCCTTTGTGCTGGGATCACAGCATGGGATATTTTTGTAAATTATCTAATGACCAAACTGAAAAGATAGTCTTTCTAGGGTTACCACTGCAGGCAGGACATGACTCCAGAACACAGTATCCAAACATCTTTTAGTAAGAGAGGGTGGTTGGCTGCAGTGTCTTCCCTCTGTGCCCAATGAGAAGGGCGGCAGGGCTCGGGTTAGCAGTATCTTGGTGATATGAGCCCCCATAGGGTTTATGTCATACCTATATTTCAGAAGTTACAGAATGTGAAAGATATTATTACCAAAGAAGCATGTTGCAGAGCCAGCTCCTCTGGCCTAACGACACCTTCTTTTTAAAGGTTTCTATGTAATGCAAATTTAAAATAAGGGCTGTGGAGTGGTTCTTTATTACAAGTAAAACGAATTCCTCTTGTCCCATTACATGGAGAATGGAATGGTTGCGCAGCAGCGAATGGGCCTCATGAGGAGTCCAATGTTTAAAGCTGAGATTTGGTTTGGGAGACCACAATGTTAGCAAGGACAGGTTGACAATTACACTCACAATCTCCTTTCAGTAACTCAAGTGAAACTGAAAATATTCAAGGACATAAATACTATCATATTTATCCTACTGATGCATCCATTAGTTAAATGCCCTTTTGAGATATTATAGTGTTGGAAGTCAGATTTTTTTTAACGGTTATGAAGCCAGGGAAAATGTTCGTTCCTGTTTTTTAATGGAAAATTATAGATTCTTTCGTTTGTGATATTCAGTCCTACTGAATTATTTTGTTTGTTTACTTTTAATTCTGTAAATTTAATAACCTTACAGTAGATATAAAAAAGGAGCCTAAAGTTGGTGGGGTTGGTTAAAAGAACTTTTCATCTAACAATTTTCTTCTCACTTTAGTTTACACTGTGGAGTTTGAGCTTTTGCACTCTATTAAGCAATATCTTCTGATTAACCAGAATATTTTAATCAGAAGCAAAGTCTTTGCTTTCCACACCTACTGTGAAATAAAAGCAGTGTGCTTCTGTCTGCACCCCACAATAGTACAATTCTCTCATTTGGACTGTCAAAACTGCCTGTGACAGGAAAGCACTGATTTTACTAGTTCTGGGCCTTGGACTGCTGCCCTCTCCTGGAAGGAATCCCAGATATCTGGTCACACCTAAGAGCATCAGTTCCTAAATCTGGGACCAAGTCTTTGACCATGGCTGGAGCATTTTTAGGAGTAGGGCACGTAGCACAACAGAGATGGTCCCAGACGTGACTTTCCAAGTAGCAAATTGCAATCAAAAATGGGTCTGTGCACCAAAAACTAAGGAAATTCTATGGCCAGCTCTGATGGTACACCAACTCTATTCCTACTTTTTCTACTAGTAAATGTGCCCAAGTGGCAGTATCTTCTATTTTGGGGAGTAGAGAAATCTGGAGGTGAATCTCATCCCCAAAGTGCAGTGCCAAGAAATTATTGCAAAATGATTCAGAAAGCCTATTATTTCCTGTGCATGGGCTAGTCCCCAGTTGTTCCCCCAGTCTTGGGAAGTCAGGTAATGATTCACCGTATCACCTCTTCATAAAAACTGGGCTGCTGCAAGGGATGAACCCCCAAAAAATTACAGCAGAGAATGAAATTAGGGCAAAGGTCTCAGTCATGGCTCTGAATTAACAGAAATTTTCACTGTGTAAAGGAAGCAAGGCACACAGGCCTAAAGGTTCATAGGCATATGTGAACACTTGCCCCTAAAGTAACAAAGAATTATTTAGTTTTGAAGGAAAGATAGCAGGGAGATCAGATCATAAGCTGAGGCAAAGTTGGGGCATTATGAAGGGTTCTCCTGAAGTTCATCTGGAAAACTCTTCTGCTTTCTGAGAGAGAGGATCGTACACAGATGTCTATCCTTTGTAGGGAAAGAGTCATCCTGCTGCAGGAAATACAAAACCTCTCTGGATGCTTGAGGTCCTTATCTGTCTTTGGAAGAGGAAAGATGCTAAAATTCTTTTCAAAGGACAGAAAATGGGACAATATTGAACCTAGTCCATTTCCAGTCCTAATGTTCTCTGCAGGTCTTTGATTTTTTACCTTTTTTTAGCCCTTTTCTTTTCCCCACACCATCTGTAAAATTGGTTGCACTATATCCCATTTTGTGCCTGTCTTTCTCTGTCTGACAGGCAATTCTACTTCCCCCTTTTCCCAAGAATCATCAAGCCCAAGGGAATGGCAGCCAGGATGGACTGCTTGCAAGATGGCATGAACTGGAAGGTCTTGTAAGGGTCGCCAGATGCAATCTAAGGCTTGTGATGTTTTGTCGGTTTTGAGGAACAAAACAGTAGAAGCACAAAGTGTGTTTTTGCTTTCTCTCTCGCAGCTTCATTTACTTGCTCATTAAACTCAGAAGCATGTAGCTACACCCATAGAAAATTACTGCATTTCGTAACCTTTAATTGATTTGCCTATTTATGGGGAAACTGGTATTTCGGGACTATCCAACTGTGCCATCGCTATCACCTTTTCATGGGTCTCTGTCTGTTTGGTTGCTGCAGAGAAGCCCTGATGTGTGTCTGCCTGGCATAGATCTGGCAGATCCATAGGCTGAATTCTTCACTGCAGGTTACTGAAATCGGGAGAGCTCTTGTTTGTAGATGGGGCAGATATTCACTGCAGCATGCTCTGCTCTGTTTGCTTGCCTGGGTGTAGGTATTCCAGCAAGGTTTTTGAAACACATCTTTGTGCTGCATGCTGCTAATTCTGTTCCTTTTCTATACTATTAGGAAAGGTAGGGACATAGCTGGCATGGAAAGTACTTTAGTCCACAGTCACTGATATGGGTGTAATTGCTTCCCACATCACCTCCCTCAGTCTCCTGGGATTTTCAGCTATTGTAAATTCAGGGATGCAGTAGATGTCTGTGTGAGCTAGGAGGGAGGTAAGACCTATTCTGTCACAAGGGCGCAATTCTGAAAATCCAGTTCACTGGCCACAGCCTTTGTTTTGATGGTCACATCTTTTAGGATGCAGTGCATGACAAGAAAGTGCTGTTTCACCCACTTTGTTGACCTCAGTTTTAACTTCTGCTTCTAACTTCTGAGGCTGTAAAGCCTTGCAGACAATACACTGGCCATGAAGACTGATTATTCACTGTCCTTTCTGTAGCTAATGCTCCTGTTTTGGACTTGCTTATACTGCTAACCCTGTTGGTGGGAAAGGTATTGATTCAGGCTTGGATGTTACAAGAGGTTTGCCGTACATAAGTAATGGTTGAGCTTCCCAAAATAGCCCAGGACAAGCACCATTCAACCCACAGCTGATGTATAAGTCAGAACTGAGGGTCAGCTCCAGCCTCAGCTGAGGGGTTTGCAGCTGCTCAAAGGTGGTGCTGGGTACTTGATCCAGTAAATGCCTCCTCAACAAGCCTAGTGTACCCAGGGAGAGCACAGTCACAGTGTGCTCTGCTCTGCCTCCAGCAGGTATTTGGAACATATGACCAGCATGGGGACTTGTTCTGGGGATGTACCGACCTTTCTGGTGGAGCTGCAGTCAACATGGGTAAGCACAGGGTGTGCTGGGGGTAGCAGAGAAGTGGTGACAGGCCGGACCATGGCTCCTGCTATCAGCTTTAGGAACTGATGCCCAGCTATGTTGCAGCATTGCCAGGAAGACAACCACGGCAGGCAGAAGGCTCACCAGGGAGCTGAGACTGCATGACACAGCAGTGAGGAGAACCACCTGCAGCCCAGAGGCACCTGAGGTCACTCTGTGGTGGCTGAGATTTACTCAGGCTTTCAAACTAGGCTGGTTCACAGCAAGCTAAGGGCGCTGCATGACCATAACGTGACCTACCCTTCTTTTTAACTCCAGAATGTGAACACTTATTAAATTTTCTATGCCTGGTGGGAAACACCACTTTTCAGGAGCTGAAGCTGATGCAAGGATGCTTTGTGGAAGGGTATACAAAGAGTATTCTTCCATAAAACCCCCTCCCCCTGCAAAACTGTTAGCCCAGGTTTGCTTTGTAGCAGAAACTGGAGCTGTCATGTAGGGCTGTGTTCATAAATGCAAACTGAAGAAAAGAAGCCAGAGAGGAGCAAGAGTCTGTGTGTTCTTGAAAGCATTTGCAACACTTCAGTCTTCATGTGTCTTTTTCATTTTTCCCCCTGTTGTTCCTCACTTATCACTGAATCTCTCCTCTTTTCTATTTCTCAGTCTCTCTCTCCCCCTGCCTTTTGAGTGCAGTTGTGCCCATTTGTCCAAGCATCTCTGCAAACGCCAGTCTGAAACTAGACTGTAAGAGCCTCTTTTCACTCCATCCACACTGTGGTCCTCAGCAGGGCCACACTGAATGAGGCCAGAGGAGCTGGGTGTTCTTTTGTTGCACCTGGGCCAATGTCTGGAGCTTATTGCTGCATCAGAAGCCACCACGCACCCTCTCCCTTGAGAAAAATGACCTCAGGCCAAGCCACCATCTCCAGGTTATCTCCTGCTAATTGCAGGACATCCTGGGGAAGATGGTGGCATTTACACCTTTGATCCCAGTGCTGTAAGGTAGGGTTCTCTCTTCTGCAGGCTCTGAGAGAGTGTAGGTGTTTGCTTTAGGCTATGATGACATGAGAAATACCTTAGTGAGGCGAGGCGGGGGTGTATTGGGGCGTGACTCAGAGGAAGTCAATGTACAGGGATTTGTTTTGTATGCAAGAGATCTATTCACATTAGTTACCAGCATGGGTGTAATTAACTTTTCTTTTTACATTTTATTATTTTGATTATTAATCATGGCTTAAGAATGGCTGAGCCAATGAAGATTTTACATGCAATTTCAAAAAGTCCAAGATCTATATAACCAAGGGCTGTCTTGAGAGAGCCAGGGAATTTTATGACAATTCAACAGATTCTGATGAGGGACCAGTTGCAAATCAAAGAGGCTGGTAGCCTGGGGCAGGGTATCTTCCTTTAGAAAGAGAGAATAATGAAGGACATACTTAAAATTTGGCTTGGAGAAGTCTTGTCAAGACAGCTGTGGAGAGGATCAGTATGGAAACAGAACTATTCAAAGAAAATTAAGTTACTTGTTTAAGTACTCCAGATTTCCTTGGCTTTGGAGTGGGACCTCTTTTTCTCTTATTTGTTTTAATTGACAATAGACAGGATTAACTCTAGTTCTTAAACACAGTAAGGATCACTCTGAGGTTATTCAAGTTTGCAGAGCCTTTAGTCTTGTCTTAATACATGCAAAGTCAATCTTTCTGCAGAGACAAGACTGTGTAGGTCAAAAGCTTGCCACAGCTTGGGGTCCCATTTTGGTTCTGGTTCCCTTAATTCAGGAAGGAAATTGAGGTGCTGAAGCAAGTCCAGAGAAGGACAACAAAGCTGGTGAAGTGTCTGGAGCACAGGTCCTGTGAGGAGCAGCTGAGACAGCTGGTGGTGTTTATTGTGGAGAAGAGGAGCCTCGGAGGTGATCTTACTGCTCTCTACAACTCCCTGAGAAGAGGTTGTAGCCAGGTGGGGGTCAGGCTCTTCTCTCAGGCAACCAGTGACAGGACGAGAGGACACAGTCTTAAGCTGTGCCAGGGAAGGTTCAGGTTGGACATTAGGTAGAATTCCTTCACAGAAAGGGTGATGAGACATTGGAATGGACTGCCCAGGGAGGTGGTGGAGGCACCATCTCTGGAGGTGTTTAAGGAAAGCCTGGAAAGCCTGGACGTGGCACTTAGTGTCATGGTCCAGCTGTCATGGTGGTGTCTGGTCATAGGTTGGACTCAATCTCAGAGGATTTTTCCAAACTAATTGTGACCTGATTCTGTAATGTTCCAGTAGACTTGCTGCGATGTGTATAAAACAAATCTAGGACAAATGCACAAGGACGACATGGCCCTGCTGCAGGAAAGCTCTTCTTGTCACAACCCTGCTGCATTCTGCAGTGAGATCACCTAAGTAAATAGAACAATTTATGCCAAACCAACTCAGCAAACAGGCTGCAAATCCTATAAAAGCTGAGAGAAATGTTACTTCAAAGTAAATAGTAATTCATTTTCCAAGAAGAGGTTGGATTTAAGTGAGAGGCACATGAATCATGCTGCCTGTAATTTGACTTCTGCCCCAATTTGAGACTAGAATCGATAGGTTAGGAGGCAAGTCAAGAAAAGCAGATGGGGCACCTTGTGCTAATCAAAACCAGAAAAGGTTCGTAGTAACTCTGGAAGCCTGGAATGTTCTAATAGACAGGTTCAGAGGATTTGATAATATAGTGCTTTGACTGGATTTCTCTGTTCTCATCCCTGATTGCCTCATTTCTATTTTAAATGAGAAGCACCTTTTCACAAAGGTGTCTACTTTTCCAGTAGTCAACTTCAGGTCCCAGTATGAAGCCAACATAATTCAGGCGGCTAACTGAGAAGAACTGTAGAGAAAAGGAGCTTTTTGTCTCGTGGGAAACCCTAAGATGTGTTTCCATTCATCCTAAGAGGGAAAACTAGTGTCAAGATTTTCAGGAAATAAAGAAGGGATTTCTAAACACAGTATATTGATTTGGATATATGAAACAAAACTTCTGTAATATATTTTATTTAAATTAAACTTTTTTTTGGATCTGCAAGTATTGAGGATTCAATATTGAGTAGTTCTCAAAACCTGGTTTAAAATGAAAGTTTTTTTCTTGCTTAGAAATTTCAACTCAAATTACACTTGAGCCAAGACAGGCAAGAGAAAGAGAGAGGAGATGGGGACCAGGTGGTTTTGCCACAGTAGAGCATAAAATGGTCAACTGGACACATATGCAGGCTAGAAAAGTGCCATTTGAGCATGTCACTCCTGTCCAGAAACAAAGTGACTGGGTTTTTACATTCCTGTAAATGTGACCAGACTAAAGTTAGTTGTGTGCACTGCCTTCATTGATTCTGTCAGTCCAAGGATGTCAGGCATAGAGCCTGCTTGGGCATCTCTGCACCTACTGCACTGGCACATCCGTATCCATTTTGTTTTGGGAGGGGTGACAGTTTCATTGCAGCCTGGATAGTTGTGGATCTCCTCCTAGAGAATCAATGAATCTCCTTTTCCATTTCCAATGTTTTCTCAAATGAGATGCCAGCATTTTCCTTTTTGTTGCTGAAAGGGTGTATGTCACCACTGATGCTGAGGTATTCTCAGCAATACAGAAGAGGATGAAATGGCAAAAGTCTCTTATCAAGGGCACAAAAGGGAAAGAGACAGAAAGAGGCCACTGCTGGTGAGTGCCAGGCACAGTGAAGACCAGGAAAACTTCCAAGCTTTCTTGCAGTTTGTCAAATCTCTGGTTGACTTTTCCACAACTCATTCCTTGTACCTTATAAATAATACTTAAGTCAACGCAGACAATTGTGGCTACTGGTAAAAACCACAGAGAGTAGCTAAACACAATGGAAACAACTTATTCCGCCATTTGTTTTTACTTTGGAGCAAGCAAAAAACTTATGAAAAGAAATGAGTCATTTTTCTTCATCCATCTTGGCTTTTGTCTGCTCAACAACGTGTCATTTTTGTGTGCAGTTGTGTTCTTGATGTTTTTTGTTGTTTTTTATTTATTTACTTTTTTCCTGCTTTGCTTTCTTGGTTTATGATTGTCGCCCAATGACAACTGTGAGCACCACAGGGATAGAACCTGGTAAAAGACAAAGCAAAACCACCATGCCTTTGGCGAAATGACTCTTCTACCTTGCCAAGAAACATGTTTGTCAGGTTTATAAGCCAAGGTGGAGTTGGAGTTCTCTGAGCCCTTCTGCCCTCCTTGAAAGATGTCAGGTGGGAACCTCAGCAAAGCTAATATCTTGAGTAGCATCTCCAGGGTTGGGCAAACTGGTTCAGGTAGAAGAAATTGCATCTCAGACTGAACCTTTGCCCATTTCTTGATGGGCTGAACCTAAATTTTGTCTTCCAACTCAGAAACCTAAACCTGGAACATGTCTGTCCTCAGAGCTGAACCTTCATAGATGCTGAGAGAAGTGTGGCTGGTATCTTAAAATCTCTCCTGCATGTCTGCCCCTCTGCCCTACCTTAAGGTTAATTATTTGAACATCAACCAGCATTTACTCCATGTATGCTAATCCCAGACTGGTGTGGGCTTCAGGCCTTTAGTAGAGATTTACTCCCCACAGGACCACAAACCAATGTGTCCCTTTGGCTTTGCCAAGAGTGTGTTAGGAAGCAGGGGCTGTGGATGCATGTGGTTAGCCTAAGCAGCCACTTGTCATTGTTGAAGAGTCTGTGTGGTTTTTAGGAGGAGAGGGATTGAATAGTCTTCCTCTGAGTTGACTCAGAAAAAAACAGAGCAAGGGGCTGAGAGTAGAAATGGAGAGGTTTCTTTTTGCCCTGAAGGCAGTCTTGAAGATTATACCTCCATAAAGAGTAGGTCTTGCACAACAAAGATGGAAGAAAGGGCTACAGGAGACAGAGCAATGGAAGAAGGCACAGAAAAGGGAAGAAGCTTCCGACTGGGTACTCAGAGGCTTTTGCTGGCTCAGCACCTTCCGACATTTATCAGCCTTGGGTGAAAATGGTGAGTGATGAATAGCAGCGATATGTACTGTATCCCTGAAATCTGGGATGGGCTCTAGGCTGAGGATGCCTATGTCCATTTTGTCAGTAAGCCATAATGAGCAGGACAACACCAAGACTTGTTTTAGATTAAATTAGGGATTCTGGTTTAAAGTGGCTCCAGTTCCATTGTATTATTTTGCAACTGCAGCTGAATCTATAAATCTCTGCCAAAGGGGATAGAGGGACTCATTTCTAATTCCTCAAGCCTATAACACCAGCAGCTCTTCTGAGCAGAGAGAAAGTCCTTGAATTAGCAAAATAATGCTCATCTGGCCTGAAACTCAGCTCAGAAGTGCTTCCTGGGCTCCTTGTGTAGCTGCTTCCCTGTTGCAAATCTTCATAAAGCAGAGAACCTTCTGTTTATATTTTCGCTTGCAATTGGCAGGGGTTGGCAGGTTATCCGAATACTCTATCTCTGTCTGTATTTGCCTACTTCTAATCTGTTGACAGTATAAGAGTGTCAATATTTTTTCCCTTGTAAGGTGATATGAGCAGCTGCCTAACTGTTGACTCAACTGAGGATTACTAATTTCAATAGCTAGTTAACAAATCAGCCCACACTCCAGGTAGAAGGTAAGTTCCTGCCACTTCTGAAAGAGCCCTGGGAAGCTAACAGTGATCAGTTGCTTGAAGCCCAGGGCTAAGCCAGGGTGGAGTGTGATGATGTTCCCTTTGGGAGGTGGTTCACCTGGCCAAGAAATAACCTGGGTGGGGCAGGTATGGCGCTCCATGGGATGCACTATTTCAGGATGTCTCTTCCTCCAGTTCTTTGGATGGTAGCTTCCAGAAATTTACTTTGCATTTAAATTGTGAAAGATAAATGCTGAATTTTCTTTCCTCTTCTTAGTGTGATTTTAAAAAACTTATCCATCTAGCTTGGATCTCTTCACAGAGAGAATGGAAGGGCAGGCTGTAGCAAAGGTTGGTGAAAAGTTTGCATGGAGCTTGCCAGCCCAAATCCCACCTACCTGGGTCATAACAAGGTACTTTTTGCCATGTGGCAGCTGTGGAGCACATTTCAGAAATAGGCTGGTTCCATCTTGTGCTGAGCTATGCCTTCCTCCAAGTGTTCAGGCACTGACCATGCAAGACCTGTGCCTACTCAGCAGTGTTTCTACTCTAATTGTTATTTTTAGTCATCTTTGAGATACCAGGAAATGGCTTCTACTCCATTTCCCGTTGTCTTAAAATGCTATTGAGATGGCCATGAGAACAGAGCACAGGCTGTCTGTGTTTATCTGGCTTTGCTCTGCTTTCTCTTTTTTCTGCAATTATCTTGTGAAACACTGTGTATGCTTTCAGGCATGATTTTTTTTTCCAGCTCTGCTCATCCCTTTCTTTTGCACACATGTGTTTACAGTTTTTACAGTTCATTTTTTCTAAAGGACATAATGTCCCACAAAGGTCTGAGGTTGAGAGAAGAGAGGAGCTGCATGTGTGCTCTTTTCATTACATTGGAAATGAGTGTTGATCAAGTTCCACTGGAGTGAATTTACTTGTATTTCCATGTAACAATAGCCTAGAAAAGACGTTCTGTCTTTATTTACAGTTCCACCACGTGTATGGATAAAATGAGCTCAGAATCTAAATAAAAGATGCTGTGGTGGTGGGAGATGTCCATCTCAGCAGTTTGTGCACATGTACAACATTACTCTGTTGATATTCAGTCTGACAAACAGTGTCTCTAGTTTTACTGAATTTTTTTGTCAGCTTCTGTGGAAAATATCCCAAACTTATCAAACTTTTTCACTGTCAGTGCTGAGGAGGCATCCATTGTGCCTACAAAGCTTCCATTTCAGCATCCAATTACCCATCCAAATGCACAGTGTCACATGAAAAGCAGCTGGCAGTACTGCAGGACCAAAGCCATAGTTTAGTTACAGGTCCGTGTACATAATGAAAAATTCTGGCTGCCCTGCTGTTTCACAGCATCTTTTACATGTAAAAGGACATATATAGATGGACAAGACAAATAATGGGAGAAAGAAAATATAGGCCAGCCAATTTCAGCAAAGCACTTGAGGTGGTGCAAGGAGTATGTAGGAAGTTCTGAACTGCAGT
>JAWWLV010000011.1:10789169-10802633 GCA_035041135.1 Platyrinchus mystaceus
AGAAAATATAGGCCAGCCAATTTCAGCAAAGCACTTGAGGTGGTGCAAGGAGTATGTAGGAAGTTCTGAACTGCAGTGGAATAAGTATGAGAAAATCACCCCTCTGCTTTCTCCATGGCTGGGACAGCCATGGTGGTGATGTGACAGGGAGAGCTGTGCATCAACTCTGTGTTCAGCCCTTGAAGAGTGAAGCTTCTCAAGGTCCTCTGGGTCTGCACAGAGACATGAACCTGCCCCTCCTGACTCATTCTTCGGCTATTTTGAGCACTGAAAACCTTGAATTTACAGATTCAGCTGCAGTTGCAAAATAATCCAATAGAACTGGACTTGAGCCACTTTAAATCAAATCCCTAATTTGAATTAAAAGAAATCTTAATAGTTTGGACCCATAATTTCTCATTCACTGATTAAAAAGTTCCTCTCCAGGCTGCTTGGGGAAACTGTTTGCTTCTTACTTCTTGACAAGAGCAAGTATCTCCCTGCTTATCTCACTTGAAATCATCTATTTCACATTCATCATCTGAATTCAATTAAAAATAACCTGCAGCTGTAATTGTTGAGGGCTGTTTTTAACTGAACTCCCTTCATCCCAGAGCATGTGGGTTTTCCCCCTGCAGTTTCAAGAGCAGGTGGTCAGTGGGAAATTCCTACCACTCCTCTGTGTAGGGCTGCTCTTGGGGGGCTAGTCACAGTGTATCAGATCTGACTTAGCACGGGTGTCTACAAAACAGAAGACTGATTACATCCCCCCTCCCCTTTCTATCAATACTTGACACAAGCTATGTGAAAAGGGGGGCTATGGGATGCAGATCTGCCCTTGAGTTTTCCAGTGCACGTGTATGCTGTTTGTTATAGGCAGCCAGAGCGTCCTCTCAAGATTGCCTGCAAATAAGTTTGTGCAGCATGACATGATGTGCCACAGAACCATTTTGGTTCGTTTTGAACATGCAGAGTACAAGTTCCCTGCAACACTTGTGTGAGTAACATGGTTTATAACACAAAACAATTAGAAGCAAATGGGTTTGGAGAGTGTGTACATTCGTCATCCTTCTCTTATTGTTAATGGGAAGCTTCCTGTTAAGAACTGGGTGAGGCCCTGCCTTGCAGAAATGTTCACAAGAAGAGTGAGAGATTCTTGCTTTTGTTTCTACTTTGTGGGAACTCTGTGCAGTCTGCAGCTCAGACTGAACTGCAAAATCCAGACCTCAGTTGTGGAGAAATAACTTATTCTAGGAGATGAGAGGACCCTGTTTTGGCTTCAGTTGTCATAGCTTTTCTATCCTCTGTTCCTGTTTTCAGGAGTCTTGGTAAAATTTCCTATGCATTTTTTCCTATTTAATTAGAGTGATTTTTTTTTTTGATGGAAAGCTTAAGGCTCAGTGGTTTAACTCTCCTCTCTAATAGCAGAGAAAAATGTTAAAACTTGTTACTCTTCCTTTTTATTCAACTTGGCACGTGAGGAGCAAGAGTTTACTCAGAGAAAATTTGGCAAGGGAACTATCTTGATTTCGTTCAACGTCTTTGAGTGTTGTAGTGAAAATGGGTTTTGATTAGACAAAGTCAAAAGCCCTTGAAATCCTCATATATACAGTGCTAGAAGTGGAATCCTTCTCTTGTAACTTGTCATCGCTGTGTAAATGTGAGCTCTTGGTACCTCTTTCATTAGCTCTGAAAAGACTTTGGATCCAAGAGCTGCTCTTGGGGAAAAAGGCTTCTGCTGTGTGCCAGTTTAGTTGGCAACATGGTCTTTCTCTCATGGTCCAAGGCAGAAATACATTGTGCATCTCCCACCCCACTCAAATAGGAGCATTCAGAGTGGAGCAATGCTCTCCCACCGCCACTCTGTATTTGGGATCTGCTTGCAGAACTGTTTGCACACTGTCATTTTGCAGCTTGAGAAGATGTATTTCTGCTTTAGCCAGGTTACTTGGTCTCCTCCTTCCCCTGCTTCCTCTTCCCCTAGTGCAACACTAAAAATTATACCAACTTTAAAGGATACTTGGCATCCAAAGTAACACACCCATACTGTAGCTTGTCCAAATTTACATGTCCAAAGCAACTAACCCTGCGCACACTGATGACTTTTTTCAGTGGCAGGGTGGGTGTCTGTGTGTACATCTTTGTGGCCATTCCCTGGAGCACAGTGCCATGTTCGGCTCCTGTTCAGGTGTGTGTCCCTCCAAGAGCCCAGCTCTGGTAGGCAGTTTCATCGCAGTGACACACAATCAGAGCTGCAGACAAGCTAAAACCCACCTTGTGTCACTCGGGTTTTGGAAGGCTTTCTTTTCCTCCATCTGCTTTTTGTGTCACCAGGCCCGTTCTGTCCCTGCAGCAAGGGCCCCAGGATGTGAGCCCAGAGTTGCTTTGTTCAGCAGCAAACCCACCAGCATCAGTTCCCTCTAATGCAATTGGGAAAGCAAAGCTTGTAAAATGGTGCATTTCCAGGCTCTCTTCCTTCCCTGCTGAGACAGGCCATGAAATGTTTCAATTTTAACAACAGGCAAGTGGGTTCTGTGATTGGCAGACAATGAAGTCAGATTTCCTAGGGCTTTGTCTGGTGGTTAATGAAGGGCTGGTTTGTTGGGTTTGTTTAGGTTTGTTTGGGTTTTTTTTCCCCAGAACTGTCTTTCCCCTACTGCATCATATTAAGACTGCAATGTAATAATAACCATTATATATACACAGCAGAGAGATCCCCAGATGGACGAAGGGATTCTCTGCTGTTTAATAAAATAGTCTCTCCCATGAGTACTTCTTCTAGATCCTGGTTTTATAAATGTTCTCATTAAGATTCTTTTAATCAGGTAAAGGCTGGACCACTTCTTGCATCCTTCCTTTCAGAGAGCACAGGACACTTGTGGTTTCTATCTACCTGGTCACCAGAGAGCATACAATTTGTAAGAACTGAATATTTTCCTGAGCATCTGCTAGCAGTGGTGGGAACTGGCCAGCTCTGAAATGAAAGTAGGAATGTTGTAGAGGGAGAGGAGGAAAAGCATGCTATTACAGTCCTCTTAAAAATTTTCTTGCTAAGACAGTATCACCTTCTGCTGAAACCTTTGTAAGGAGAAATGGAAACAAAGCATTCAGACACTGTTACAGCACACCAGACCCTGAAGAAAGACATCTTAACACCTCTCTGGAGGTTTCTGTACATGTGCTATAGGGATGCAAGTGGGAACACATACTTCTTTTTACTTACGTTTGAGAAATTGGCTCAATTACTGCAGGTCTGTCTCTCTTTAGTGGCCTACATTTCCTGTCCTGTTCCCCAGCAGTACCACGTATCTCTCCTATACAGAATGATTTTCATGCACTGCTTCCCAAACTGACTCTTATCAAGTAAAAAGAGTTGCAGCATCTGGATGTGATTGGCACACACACCTTACCTGAGCCAGGGCGTCTCTCCCTACTACAGCTGTTCTTTGCCTCTTTCCATGTCTGCCTGATACCTCTTAAGGGGTGTGTGTACATCTCCTAGTGCTGCTTGAATCCCAAGCTACAAGGCTTTACAGAACCATCCAAAGCAGTTTAGTTATGTCCCTCTACTCTGTGCTGATCACATGGCGATTTCAAATGACTTGAGCATTTCACATTTTTGTGTAATCTCCTTAATGTTGGGGGCATTTTGGGAGCTCTCGGATTGCAGGGAGTTCAGGGTAATTTTAACTTGTTGGAACACCACAAGTTTCCACAGATCTGAGCATGGAGGTTTGGTGGGGTTAGGAGCTGCAGTACTTGCCTGGGAAATGAGTGGTGGAGGAGTCTGGAGGTTCATTTCCCTTTCTGTTAGAGCAGACATTTACTGAATGAATGGCACCTAATGTCCACCTTGGAGTGATTAAGGTGCAAGGAAATCTACATGTGCTCATTTGCAGAGGTGACATTTCAGATTGAAGTGAATAGTGATACCGTCTGTGAAAGTTGATGTAGTTATTTGCTGAACAGTTGGACTCCATTTTACAAGGTTACTCTTCAGTCATGTTTTATTGGCAGCACATTGACACACAGGTTATTATGCAAATTCTCAGAAATGCTTATCTGTGTTTGACACTGTTGATCTATTCACAGTTATAACCTCCCTGTCCCTATATCTTTTCCTTCTCTTGGGATAAAACGTTACAGAAGTAAAAGCTATTTTGCTGTGGTAGTTCCTCACTTTGAGTTCCCTGTTTATTATATTCCCCAGTGATTTTCTGGGGAAACATTTAGGTCTCTGGTATTTTGGTAAAACTTCAAAAAAATCAATTGACGAGCGAAGACATGAAGCAAAAAAAAAGAGACAGCTAAGCAAAAAAGTGAGGGAGAGGAGGAGCATGTTAGGAGTCAATTAATTAGCAAATGGTATGAAGAGGTTATCTAGATGCTTTATGCTCATTTACTCCCAGGAGCTGAAGCACAGAACTAGACCGGTGGCTGCCAAATGCGGAACAACCCAAAGGAGAGTGACTGAAACTTGCAGACATGCATATTCTTATTCCCCCTTATGGGAGTTGCTCTTCTTGTCACACTGAACTATTACACTGTGCAATTTTCTACCAGAGGAAGCTGTGGGCACAAAAAGCTTCTTTCAGTTTAAACTGGTAACTAATGAAAGATATTTGACTGGCTTACTAAATGCAACAGTAACCTCTCTGGCTTGGGGTCTCCCAAAGCTGGAAAATGTTAAAGCCTGATGAAGTGCTGCAGGTGAGTCTGGTGAGACCTGGTCAGGGAGACCTGGTGAGACCGGTGTTCTGTAACCCACCCCCTTAAACCAAGGGTATGTTTGGTCCCTCTCCCTTAAGCTTCTCTTCAGAGTCAGACAGAGCAGCAGAAAATGGGGGAGGTGAATTGTCCTGTTTCAGCTACAGGACAATGAGACTTGTAAGGCACCAGTTCAGCAAGAAAGATTGCTGTGATTGAGATCCCACTATCCTTGAGTGGCCATGCATAAGGGAGCCTGCCTTGAAAGCTGAGTTGAGCCCTCACAGGGCAGATTTTCTGGGCCAGCATTAGTGGTGATAGAGTGATGTTGTAAACTTAATCCCCCCTCCTTTTTTTTAAAGAAACTGTATCTCACTGGGTAGAACCTCCTTGTCCTTCATCCTCTGGCTGAAACCCAGAGCATGAATCTTTGGCTTGTGTTTGTCCTTGGGAAACCTTGAAGAGAACAAATGCTGAGCCAGGCTGAGTCCCCTCCAGCAGTCAGAGAAAGAGAGTTTGCAGGGGTATGTGGAACACTTGGGGCTGAAAACAGCAGTGACAAAAAGCAGAACATGCTGAAATACAATGCTGAATGCATGTCATCTTGCTGCAGGCAGGTTGGTTCTCCCTCAGGCATTAGTTCCTGCAACAGAAGATCTGAAGTCCAAGAGGTTTGCTGTTTGCCAGTTACTCCCAAGGCCCGTGGGCATCCTGTCATGCTCCATGCTAAGTGGCAGGGTTGGGGCTGCAGGAAGCTGCCAGCATCCCTGCCTCTGCTGACACCTGGGAGAGATGCAGGGAAAAGGAGCTCGCTACCTTCAATAGCTAGACTGCAGCTGATTCTCAAAGGCAGCCTAATTTAATTAGAGCTGAACTGGATCTTTATTTAATGAGAACTGAGACTAATTAATTTTTGGAGTCACAGTATGAAAGACGCTTTGTTCCTTTTGAATAGGTAATTAAGTGAGGCGTACGCAGACAGTCTATGCTCTGCTGCATTTGCAAAAGATTTGTTCTCTTTCTTATCTTCATCTTATTTGTATAAGCACTTTGGAATTAAGAATTAATTGTTATATTGCTAATGATGTTGGGTATAATTATCTTGCTTTAGAATGGCAGACTTTGTCCAAGTACCAGGGACACTGGTCTACCAGAGGACACTGACCAGACCAGAATTGCTCTGCCATAGTCATGGGTACAGAACAGATGACAAGCTGCCCAGGATGATGAGTTGTCTTTGAAATGCTCTGAGCTAAAGCTTCTGCTCAGGAGCAGACCGTCCAAGTGGGAGCCACTGCAGAATGGCAGGTGACAGCATTTCATAACACCAGCTCCAGCTGGCTTTTCAGTGTAGACAAGTTGTCTTTCATGTGGCTTCAGTTCTGCCAAAGCAGCACAGTGTCACCACAATGCTAAGCTGCCTGGCTTCAACAGGAGATGTTTTTTGTCCTTTTTTTTTGCATTTGTGGTGGCCCTATATGCACCACTGCACTGGATCAGAACAGTTTGGCTATTTTGTTCCTCACTCCCATAAAAGCCGCAGGGGCTCTGATGTTTGGAAACAGAAGGCAGCATCTCATTAACTGAAGTGACATTCATTTGCAAGCCAAGGATTAATATTTTGATTTCCAATGTCTATGGAGTAGTCTTCTGTGACTCATTCCCCATTGGCAACAGCAATTAACCCACAATGTTCGATATCTAGCAGGTCATTTCCATTAGAAAGCAAACTTGGTGTTTGAGCCCATCATTCCTTAGGATGGTCTTGAAGAATCTTTTTTATTTGTGATGCTTAATACAGAGAGCTTCATGGTTTCTGGCAGCTGAGTTAGCACACAGCTGAGTACAGCTTTGATTTGTCTGAGCACCATCCCTATCTTGACTGTTTTGTGGGCTCTCTTTGCTACCTCATTGCACACTTATGTAAATCATGTATACCTGGGGATGCATCTGTATGAGTCCGCAAGGAAACCAGGTGACATTCACAAGACTTTCATCCATGTGCACATGCTTTCTTTTGCAAAAGCCCACTCTCTGAAGGCTGTAAGTTGGTGCAAGATCATGACTGTATGACCAGTTAAAAGCCATTGAAATAGCATATGTACTTCTGACACAACAACACTTGTCCTTCCTCAGCTTGGGCCATTGATTCAAAAGAATGAAAATTGTAACTTCTTGGTGACTCAACCTTATTGGAAAGAAAAGGAATAGTTTATACTGACAAAAGATAGAAACTAGGGCAATGATAGTGTGTCCCTGTCAGGATACTTCCCTGCCACATCCCTACATTGATTTCTTATTTTTTTTTCCCATCCATATCTTTGGAGATCCATTCTCATGTTTCAGTGTCTCTCTAGGAGAATAGAAAAACCTCTTTCAGAGGACTGCTACAGAACGGTGCATATTTCAGACCTGTTGCCCAAACAGGGAATGCACTGTTGATCCATTTCTCCCAACCCCAGTTTTTACACCTACCAATTCCACTTTGGAGGAGACCTATGCTGAAATATGTCTTCAGAGAATCCCTACATCTTAACTTTGGAACTCCAGCTTATTCTCACTCCTGGGGTCTGTCTGTGCTGAATGCAATCTGCTATAATCATGCTTTCCCCTCTTTCATTGCTTAGCGGCCGCTTTCCTATTCCCTGACAGAATCATTAATTTTTTTCCTACTCTTATGCACCTCTTTCTACATCCAAACCCCTTGTATTTCCTTCAGAAACTCCTAGCGAGAGGTGCTCTCTCTTGCCTGTAGCGCACTCTTTAACCACAGGCCATGTGCTATGTTACCTGGCTGCCAAAATGGCAAGGTCTGTTCTCCATTTCATTGAGACTGGAGCCCAAGAAAGACATGATGGTGGCTGCACCATTTGTATGCCTGCTGTGGGAAGCCTTGGCCCATATGGCCCTTCGTGGGCAAGGGATGTTTCCAGAAAGAGACTGCTGTTCCCTGATACTTTCCATGTGGAAAACAGAAGCAGCAACAACAGGGCTCTTTGCCCTTTCTCTTACCCTTTCCAGCTCCCAGTCCTAGCTCTGTCCCTCTCCCTGATCATGTTCCTGCACTGCTGGGAACTCTCAAGCTGCCTCGGGCATGAGAGGTGTGTCGCACTTGCATTGATGTGGCAGCGTGGGGAAGGAGAGGTGAGGGTGCTGAGGGCTGAAGCAAGAGAGTCTGAGAGCAGGTGCACTGTGGTTAGGGCATATGACTCTACCCAGTTAATTATCTTGGAGCAGGTCTCCACCTATTCCTCCCTCTCTTTTTCTGGAAAGTTACTGTAAGTTGCATATTTGTGATGTTTTCTGCCGCTGCAGGTAGGATGACTTGTTTTCTACTATGCACTCACCTGAAAATAACTTGCTTCTGGTCAGCTGCATCATCTAAGGACAGCCTGATTCTGCTGAATGGCTTTCCCATCCTGGTTTGCACAGTTCTTGACCATTGTGAAATGCAAGAGGTTCTCCTACAGTTGGCCTGACCTGAGATGATGCTGGATGCACCATGAGGGATGAGGCAGTCTCTGAGTACACAGCATTGGAGGATCAGACCTTGCTGGATGGAGAGGATGGTAATGCAGTGTTTGCAGACAGATGTGAGCCCCTCTCCCATCTGGACAAAAGCCAGCTCCGGACTGAGGCATGTGGCTGTGGTTATGGTGGTGCTGGATATACCGATCTGGGCTCTCAGCCAGGCTCACATAACTGCATGGCTTTGGGTCCTGAGCTGAATCTTATCTGGTTAGGGCAGAGCTCACTATGGGTCTGCCCAGAAGACCCTATCAGAACAACTCAACATGGTTATCCCACAGACATGCCAAATATGTCTACAGAAATGAGTAGTCAATCCCATCCAGATTCCTCATCATTAGTCTTCATCTGGAGTCACACCTCTTCAGGCCAAAAGCATTGAGATCAGCCAAAATCAATAAAATTCTACATTGTTAGTATATCCTCAGTGCAGTGCAGCTGTCCTTGCTATGCAGAGAGCATAAGTTAATCACACAGTGCAACACGTTGAATTTATCGCTTGGCGATGTTCGGTGAATATAGAGTGATGGGTGGGGAAAATCCTGGGGTTTGATTCAGAGTTTGTACTATATCTGTGAGTAAAAACACACATCTGACTCAAAGCAAACAGCTGCCATTTGGGCTGTAGTCTTTCGCTGTGCTGCTTTCCTCCTTTCTTTGTCTGGTTCTGGGTGGCAAGAAGGGAGATCAAGAACAGAAATTGTATTGAATAAAATTGATTTGTGGAAAGAAAGGCAAGCAGAGTTTTATCCTTTTACATAAGAGGAAAGGGGTATCGTTCAAATGAAGGATCATTTCCCTTTTAATTTAGCTCTTGAATAATGCCGCAGTGAATTATTTAATCTCCTTAAGCAGATCCCCTAATCTAGCTTCTTCACAGGCATTTGCTCACAGTATCTATGTCAGCCTCTTAGCACAGGGAAAGTTGCTCACCATTCTGACTCCTGTGTTAAGAGGGATTTCTGCATATCTGTTCCCCAGGCTGCTTGCTTGCTGAGCACTCCCCAGGGCATGAAAAGTGGGAAAATACCAAAAAGGGAAAGATACAGCTGTAGCCTGTTAATTAAACTGAAAACAACATCCTGGTGGCAAAAAACCTCACTTAAGTCAGTAAGAATTCTTCTGTGACTTGAATAAGCACAGTTTCAGCCCAGATCTGGATCCACGAGTCCTCTTTATATGGCTTTTGGGCCATTTAAACTTCTGCTGCTAATATTTGGGTTTTGAACTTCATGCTGCACTTTCATTCATGGGCTGCCCTTGGCTCTGGTCACTTCCCAGATGGTTACTGAATGCAACATCAACATCTATAGGAGGTCTTTCGAAAATGCTGGACTTGTCTGCTTTTTTCTTGAGGTTCAGGTAACTGATATTATTCTGCTGTTGCTTTCCGTATGGTTTAAAGTTGAACTAGAATGACAGAGCAGGATTTTCTGGCTTTAGGTCTGGGACTAACTTCAAGGAAATCATAGAGAGTCGCTTCTTTTCATGCATGGTGTCTCCTGCAGGGTTATTCTCAGTGTGCATGTTATCACCTTGTGTGATATATAATCACCCAGAGGCTAGGACATGCAAGCACATGGTTGTGAATACCCACAAAAACACTGTGATCCCTTGCCCTGATGCCAGAGATAAATGCTTTGACTCTGGACTCTATTATATTCTCAGAACCAAACCACTCAGCAAACCTGCCTCGTGATTCCACTCAACCCTGTCATAATGATTTTAGAAGAAAACCACAAGAAACGTGGTGGTTTTGGGTCCTTGTCAAAGCACAGCAGAAGAGCGTTGGTAGATTACTTTTTTAAAATTCATTTTAACATTACATTCAGAGTGAAAGTCTGGGCGTATACCTAAATATTAGAAATGTAAAGAGGGTCTTACATATGATTGTGGTGAGAAACCACTGATATCATTTGAAAACTTACCATGGATGCAGGAGATGAGATAATTTAAATATAACTTTGTGAAATCCCACCATGAAAACTATATGTGCTTCTGGGTTACTCTACCCTTTCTTAGCTTTCTATTTTGTCTCAAAAGCTCTATTTTTCCTGATACACTAACAAATAAAAATAGTCAAACTTCAGCTCTGTGAATTTAACATTTTCTTCTCCTGTCCTCTTTGTCCATGCTTTCTCCAGACACACATACAAACAAAAAGTAGCTCGTGGCATGTACCTGAAAATGATATGCCCTCCTCTCCACACCTGGGTATGAATGCAGTTGCAGACAGCTGCTGTGAAACAAAATCTTTTTGTCATGAATAACAGCTCTGGAGCTCACCAGGCATCTGACTATTACTGGTCAAGGGATTGCTGAGGTCAGTGGCAGCATGTGCAATTACAAAACACTGGGCAGTTGTCCAGGTGGTTGGTGGAGGCACAAGCACACCCTGTAGCTATGAGTGCATTTGAGGCTCTGGACTGGGGAGTGTTGAGGACAGGGGAGGGTGGTGGTGGCAGCTCAGGCAACTGCAGCTGTGTCTCATGACAGTGAGCAGAGCTGTTGGGAAGGTGACTAAGAGGCTGCAAAGTGCGTAGCAATTTTCTCCTCCTGAGCTATCCACTGTTCTATGGCTAGTGCAGGGAGATTTGGTAACAATGCTCACAGCTAAGCCAGATGTGCTGCTCTAGCTGGTTAGGGCACTACCATGTCTTCATGTAACCCTTCTCTCTGCCTGGCCATCATGCCAAGATGATTATTGTTGCATCAGACATGAAGGGAACACAATGGGGGCTTTGTTTGCAGATGCTGCTGACCACAATGGCATGTCTAAAGAAGTCTCACCTCTCTTCATGTTGATGAGACACTGGTCCATTAAGTGATGCAGCTGAAGCACTTGCAGGGACTCATCCTTGTAGGATGTGTGTGGAGTGGTGACAACCACTACCAGGCGGACAGGAGGCGTGGAAACACCTTTAGCCTCCCCATCAAAAAAGCCCAGAATTAATCTCTCAGAGTCCTTTCCAAACGCTGTAACTGCTAATGCATTCAGTGTTCTGAATTGCTTCTCCTTCCCTCAAACTCTCATGGGACCAGGAATATCTGAGTTAGAGGCCATCAGCAGGTAACACTGTTGTGGCCCTCTGTGCCCTGTCAGAGGGAAGTTTGCAGTCCTTCCAAGAGGTGTGAAAGCTGACACAGCAAAGGCCTCCTGAGATTAATAACAGAATAGGGCTTTGTGTGCAGAGGATTCTTCCCTCTTCTTCACTGCTTTAAACAGGAGTGCAGGAGGTCCTAGTGAAGCCAACCTTGCACCCTGCAGACAGAGCTCTCTTAGATCTCTTTAACAGTTGGAATTGTGAAATATTTGTTGCATCTATAATTAGGGAGTAGAACAGATGGCTAAAGCTTAGTTATAATTAAAGTCTAATGCACGGTAAAATAACCCAATGCAGCCAGTGATTCAGCAGCAAACAAAGAATTTTAATTCCTTCTTTGCTGGGTTTAAGCTTCAATTGCAGGAATTGGGACTTCAGGGAAAATCTGTTGCATCACTTATTACATAGGGACATGGTTCTATATTAAAGGATTGTGTGGAAATTTTTGATTGCTATGTATTAAGTTATATTGTGTGGTCTTGCTTACCTTAGTAGCTTGAAATCATGTGTGAAAAAGGCATGTGAATTGTTTTAACAACACGGAATCTGCATGTTGCAATCTGTTTTAGAAGAGACTTTCTTAAAATCTGTCTGCCTAGTAATTGATTGCTAATGCTTCAGGATAAGGTATTTGGAAAGAGGCATTAATTAGGTGCTCTTAGAAGCACATTTTATTTATAAATCTGTTTTAAATGGAGCTTTCAGAACACCATTTAATGCACATTTAACACCACTTTCAAGTATGGATTGTTAGAGACCTTGTGCCATGAGAATTGGAAGCAATTGAATAATCTTCTAATTTCCTGGGAGGCAGGAGACCAGACATGGAGTTAGCATCAAGCAAAGAAACATGAAGAGGTGTTACTGTGAGCTTTGCAGACTGTGGAAATGGTTTTTATGTTTGAGGTTGTGTTTTTTTCTCATACTCTTATTTAAAGCAGAAGGAGGTAAGTAATACATCCTGCCAAATGTATGCAATGCCAACTCTCCCAAAAGGAGAACATGAACAGTTCTGTACCATTCCTGGAGACTGAGAAAACACCAGAGGAAATGTTAATATGAGTGATCCCCTTCCTTATCTTCTCAGATGACTTATTGAAAAGATTTACCTGTATCTACCTGGGATATCGGGACAATCACTGGTATACTAGAGATGCACTTACTGGGGCTACAGCTGCCTGAGAGGTTTCAAAGATGTCCACTCCTCCACTTTCAGCAGGCTGAAAAGAGCTGTTAAGTGACAGGTTTTTCTCAAAGCTGTGATCAGCCTTGAATGGCCACTGTTCTTCCTGGAACTGTCTCTGGAGGACTTGGGGAGCACCTCTTTTGTACTGAGCGTGAAGGGAAAACCAATTACCTGCTGTTTATTGTGGATTATAGGCATGCAGAAGCCCATAACTCCTCACTGCCTAATCAGCGTCCCATACATTTTAGTTGTCCCTCTAGTGCTGTCTTAAGCTGCAGTGGATTTGGGTGCAGGAGTTGTATGTATGCTATGTGGGCTCCACAGGACTTGAAAAGCTACTACATTTAGCAGAGATAATGCGGATTGTGGATGCTGCCTGGAAATCCTTAAGCAGGAGGCAGGTAGTGGTAAGGTTTCCAAACTGATGCTGTTTGAGCAACTTGTACCATGCTTTGGAGCCCTGCCTTTAAGAAGGGTGACTTGGAAAAAAAACCAAAACAAAACAAAAAAACAAACCCCACAAAAAAAAGGAACAACCCACAACACAAACACCCTATCAACAAAAATGGTAGGAATGCTTCCCTAGTCTCTGAGTCTGGAACAGCCTCTGGAAAAATCTATGGAAAGTCAGTGGCCACCAAGAAAGGCAGGATTTGGCCTTTTGATGGATGGAAATAGAATGGGGAACGGAGGGACCTGTCTGCAGGACTCTTCAGGGAAGTCAATATGCAGAGAGAATAAAAAGCATCCTCCTTCCCCCTTATCCCTACTCTGAAATCGAGTGTTTCTGACCTGTCACCCCATGAGACAACAGCAGCAGTGCTCAGCAGCGAGACTTGGCAAAGAAGGATCTGTGAAGTGCCTCAGAGCCGGTCCCACAAGTAGTGGGAGCTATGGGTGGCTGCTGCCATTGCCCAGCGGCCCATAATGCCATGGCCGGGATCCCCGGTGGCCGGGATC
>JAWWLV010000011.1:10802733-10843962 GCA_035041135.1 Platyrinchus mystaceus
TGGCCGGGATCCCCGGTGGCCGGGATCACCAGATGGCACTGTTACGCGCACTCGCAATAACTCTCCTGCACGGCAGATGTGCGCTGCCTCAGAACACGTTGTGTTGCTGAGGTTTTTAAGAGGCTGATTCTTAAAAATCAGCTGTTGGTTCTCAGTCTGCCCCCTGTGTGCTGTCCCTCGAACCAGTGTTGGTGCCCGGGGAAGGTTTGATCCCCCCAGAAGGAGGGACTAGGCTTCTAAAAATGTAGGATCACCTGTGTGTTGGGTACCTCCCGTTTAGCTGGTGTTACCCCGATGGTGTGTCACTTCTGGCAGCTTCACTTCCTAACAAAGAGCAATACTGGCTTCTGCCATCCCATGGCCGTGGGAAAATTACCCTGGTTTGAAAAGCTGAAGTCTGAGCTGAGAGCTTGGGACAGAGGGTTAATCTTTTGCCTAGTTCAAGGGTGCAATGTATGACGTGCTTAGCCTGAGTCACAGTAGAAATTGTTTCACTTTGGAAAAAGTGAGGTGCAATGACTTGATCATATCAGATGTGAGGCTTTGTTTTTTTTTCAAGGATACATACATGGGCTATTAACATTAAAGCACAAGGATGGGGGTAATGCAAGAGACTCTTCTTAAGTTGTTATGTTCTCCACAAAGACATGAAACACTGACTCTTCAGCTTTCCTGAGCTTTGCTCTGAGAAGGGAAAAGAGCTTTTATTAACTTAAGTGACACCAAACCCTTATTTCATGCCGATGTACTGTAAGGTCACTGATTAAGTGGATTTTGTGCTCCATCCCAAGGAGGATGGACTGACTAGCAGAGCTGAGCATGTCCTGTCCTTACTGTTTTTCAAGCTGTAAGGCTGGATAAGAGCCTCTGTGCCCCGAAACGCAGGTATTCTTGGGCTGTATCTCCAGCACAGTCAGGAGAGAAATTATTACCTATGTGAACACACCCACATTAATGGCGAGCGGGGTACTGCTGGCTGGGGAGGTGTGGAAGTGCAGGCTTTAGCAGAGGATGTGCAGGTTTGCAACCAGGGCTTCCATCACTAGAGGTTAATGCTTTAGGGATTTTTGTTTTAATTGCTACTGTTCTTGAACTGGCTTTAATCCCATTAGTTCAGGTATGCCTGCAGGAGCTGTGCTTGCACCTTGGATTGCAGGAGAGACATAGCCTTAATGCTGGGAACTAGATCTCTGGCAGACAAGCAGTGAGTTTTTGTTGTATCCTCTTTGGAAAGGGTAAATTCTTTTAAGACTGATGCTTTTGCATTGATGATTTGTTTTCTGAAGCTGACAAAAGGACAGAGAGGTTTATGCTTGTGTGGAGTATGCAGATGGGAAACAGCAGGAACAGCAGGGTTGATAGCAGCAACATGACATGCAACTCAGCTCTGACTCACAAGGAAAAGTTAGAGGGAGTGAAAGATAAGTGACACAGCAATAGACTCAGTCTACTGCATTTTCTTCCATTTCTTCTCAATGTCTTCCATTGAGGCTGATAGTATATGCCATCCTTGCAAGGAACTTTCTCTCTGAGTGAATCTCTCTACAACTTGATTCAGAAAGGCTTTTGCCTTGCTTCACATAGAGCAAACCTCTTCTTTCATTTGCTGCCGGGCTGGTGCTGCTGCCTGTCACCAGCACTTCAGAAGCTGATATCCTTGAAGTCCATGCACCAACCTCTAGGCTTCTGATGTGAACACCTGGGAGATAAGGGCAGAGCGTGGGAAAACTCTGGGATGGGGCTGTGGTGAGAGGATGAGTGAGAGCCTGTGCTAAAAACGGAAGGGAAATTGCAGAGAGCTCCTGGTCCTGCCCTCCTCTGCCACCCACCCCACTGCACAGCAGAGCTGGGGCAGGCTTTCACCCACAGGGATGTGGTCACTGAGGTTTCTGTCCCCAACCTGGGCTTGACCCCACCGGGTGTGATGACACTGTGTGTATTTGCGGCAAGGTTCTCACCAGAATGCCAGACATGTTGTGCGGCAGCTGTATGAGGAGGCCAAGCCTTCCACCTACACAGCTCCTGCCATCCTTTTGATATGCAATCCTGACCCCACAGCAGGGTGTTGCCACCTGTCCTGGAGTGCTCAGGCCTCCAGCCCTACTTCAGCCCAGGCTGTGGCCCCGCTATGTCTCGGGAATGCCTGGAGAGAGTGGTGCAGCTGCACCAGCATCACGGAGGGAAATTCCCTCTGCCCCACAGGTCTGTCACTCCCTCCCCAGCTCAGGTGGTGGCAGTTGCACAGTGTCCTTCCAGCTCTTGAGGACAGGGCAGGCTCTGTTGGGGTCGGGGCATTGCTGGGAGAGAGCCTACTTTTGGCCTTGTTTCTGGTTTATCACTATAATCGCTACTCTCTGTGTTTTACCTTCTTCACATATGCATGAATAACCATCAGGCTTGTCCAGGGAGATGGAGCAAAATTCCAGTTTTGGCCTCTCAGACCTGGTTCCTTTTGTTCCCTCTTCATGAAGAGAAGAGCCCTGTCTTTTAGTGGCAGTGAAAAGAAACCTCTCCACTGTTCATATCTGCTCTTTGCTGATGGTATTACCCTTACAGTTAATTTTGTTTGATGACTCCTCAATTATGAGAAAATGGAGATTCCAGCTTCTAAAACACATGTTCAGCTTTGAGTCTTCTGGTATATCATCTCCTTCCCACTATGTGAAAACAAGGGGCAAAACCTCCCATTGCTCCCCATTTCTGGAGAAAAAAGACACAGTGTGGCCCTCACTGGGAATGTCTCCAGAAGAGGGGACATCCATAGCTGGACTGAGGCTTTACCGCCAGACAGTGATGTAGGAAACTATAACTCTCAGGATTTTGGTGGGGGGTCAGTGAGATAAAGAGGCTGAGGAATTAGAAGGAAAGCCAGCCTCAGGCAGCCTTTTTGGCTTGGAGTGATCCCATGGAAACACACAGAGTTGGCACTAGTGGGAAGCCCAGAGCACAACTCAATTAACCTGCTGAGATGGATGCTCTGGGCTTCCTCCTAGCACCAGTCTTTGCCCTGGGACCTGGAAGATGGGAAAGCCTGGAGAAAACAAGGGATGCCACTAAGTGTCCTGTGGGAGCTGGAAGTCTCCATAAACATGTGGGAGAACTGGAGAAGAGTAAAAAGTGTTTTGCTGTAAGCTATGAGGTTGGAGTAGAAAGGAAAGCAGTGGGAAACTTGTGTTGTAGCTGTTCTGGGTGACTTGAAAGTATTAATAGTTTCAGGGTTTCTCAAGCACAGAACTACAGCATGTCCTGACAAAGACTACAAAGTAGGTGATGGTGAGAGGTGAGAATATGGAAGACTTCAGCTTGTCTGTTGTGAGGTAGTCAGTCTTACAGTCCCTGTCATCTGAGTTCCTGCTGAGAAAAGATCCTGGGGACAAATACTCAAGAAGTGGTTTGTGTCTCATGAAACCGTTCCTTATCCCTGCAAAGGAAACCCCCAAACTATACTGTCCTTTACTGTGAGTGGATGATGCTCTGACACTACAGATATGATAGAGGAGACACCAAAGGCAACCAGACAGTTCTGAAAGCAGTTTACCTTGTGTTGTTGAGCAGGACTGGAACAGTGCCATCTCCTATGTTTCTTCCTAACTCTACATAAAAAGTTGATGGCCAACAGGAGGGTTGTGCAGAGCTCCAGATGTGTGGTACTCACATGCAGATGGCAGTCTGAAGACAGTGTGTGTTTTAAAGTCCACAGCTGTTAGCACTGAGATGTTCAGATTTACTTGAGGAGAAGGATGTGGAGAGCTGTACATCAACACACCTTTGTCATCTTCTCTTTAGATGTGCCTATAGGGTTTTGCTGGACTGCTTGTTCACTGAGTTGTCACCAGTCCTGGGCGCAGACTGGGCCATCAGAGACCAAGCATGACCTAGATCACAGATACTGCACAGTGTTGTCCTGAAGCTGCTGCCTGGGCTCAGCCCCTCACGCCCCCACGAGCAGGTCTATGCTCCACTGGCAGGGCAGTGCCAGCATGGAGGGCTGTGGTATGAATGCCCTTTTTACTGCTTTCTGTTTGCACTAGGGACAAAAGATGCTGGGTGGATGGGCAGGATTGTGTGTAAAATTGCGGTATTTTTATTTACTAATTTATTTTTTAAGTTTGCTATTCTCCCTTTCCGTTGTCTCTCAGTATGGAAGGTGGAGGGGAAGGCATGTATGAGCCAAAAGCCAGAAATCTGACACTTCTGGAGCACTAGGATCAGCGATTGGCTGAAGGCAAAATCTGAATTCTTAAGGAATCTTTTCCCACCATCGAGCGTTCATGTAGATTCTCCAAAGCCTGTGAGGGTCATACTCCTGTTACCTCTTTCCACTGGAGTTACTGAAGAGTTGTCTTTTTTTCTCTACTCGCTTCTGTTCATGAAACTCCTAAAACCTTAATTCCTTTGAGACCTTTAAATATCTGTAATAATTAGTTGAAATTGGAAAGTGTGCTCAAAAGGCACACTGACATGTGTTTCTGTTCCCTTGAACAGCCAAGCTAAAAACATTTCATTGCTGGTAGAAGGGAATTATTTCCTTCTCTTCAACTTTTTCTAACAAAAAATCCCCAAATACCCCACAGACTTTTTGCTCTTAAAAGAAATTAATTTTAACTTTTAAAAAAAATTAAAACAACCACAACCACTCCCCTGGAAACCCCGAGCTGTGAATGAAATGCTTCATCCCCTTGTGTAAAGGGTGGGGCTGATTTCAGGCAAATCCTGAAACCAGTAGTTGAAAAGGTGGCTCAGAGCAAAGCTGGCATCTCTCTGTCTTCCTTGGCTTCAAATTGTTCAAAGGTCCTTGGACCCATAGATCAGTACTGGAGCCACAGAGATGTCAAGAAACTGTGCCTCTCCCTTTCACCCTTTTCAGGATGGGGGCTGCACAAAGGCATCCTGGCACTGACCTGGGTGGCAGTGGGAAGACCATTATAAATCCCCAGCAGTCTCCTCCCAAGGATATAAATGTTTGCCTCTGCTAGAAGATAATCTCATTGTCATTTCAGTGACAGCTCAAATCGAAGCTGGAGAGAGGGTGCATGGAGGGGTAATGGGAGAGTAGTCCACAGCTGTTTCTCTGGCTGTTTTTCTCTCCCAGACGTGGAAGCAGCAGTGGCGGAGTGATGCCCCGCATTCCTGCCCACCTACACACATGCTTCCTCTGCATAGCCCCATGCTGCCTGCTCACCACAAGTACTAGAGGCTTGGCTGTAAATCCACTGTCCAGACAGATCCCTGACACCCTGGCTTCCGTCCTGTTTCTGCAGAACACGTGTCTCTAGCCGTGAGATCAGCATCACACTCACTACCAGCAAGGAAGCGTCCTAGGAAGGGCAGTGAATACTGAGGATATCACAAGCCCCCCCACCTCAGCTGACTACCTTTGAGGTCTGCTACTGCAAGAAGCTCCCCCTTGCCTGCACTCCCAGGCTGCTTTGATCATAGAATCATAGAAAGGTTTGGGTTGGAAGGGACCTTAAAGATCATCTAGTTCCAACCACTCTGTTGTGGGCAGGGATACCTTCCACTAGACCAGGTTGCTCAAAGCTCCATCCAGCCTGGCCTTGAACACTTCCAAGGATGGGGTGTCCACAGCTTCTCTGGGCACCCTGTTCCAGTGCCTCACCACCCTCACAGTAAAGAATTTCTTCTTAAAGAATTTATTCTTAAATGAAAAAGTTTTCTAGTCCTCATGTACCCACTCAGACCCCCTCTGAAATCTCCAGCTCTTGAACATCTTGGCCTTCTTGTAGGTTTTCTTTAAGGCAATGCAAATGAAGGTGGCCAAATACCACTGAACCCTGAGAGCTTCCAGCTATGCATGGGGCACTGTCAGCTCACACACACACACACACACACCCTGTGGCTTTTGTTTCCAGTGTGGACTGTGCTATGCAAAGGAGTGCCTTGCAGCTGAGAGGAGCTGGGTGCAACCTAACTGCAAGGGTGAATATCTCTGCCTAAATTCATGGTCAATCAACCCACAGCTAAATGTTGGCTGTGAGCAGGAGGCAGGCAGGAAGTTTGGGTTGGAAGAGAGAAATCAGAAGATTTGCTGGCTTTTGCAGGAGGATTTTGTGCACTGCTGCCAGTGGGTTTCCATGGCTCCATTTTCCAGCTTGAAAAAGCAAAATATAGACCTGAGTTACCTCAAAACACATCCAGAGGGGAGGCTGAAAATGTCCAGTTCTCCAGGAAAAGCAGCCAGATGCTGTGTGCACTGCCAAAACAAACCAAACCATGAGCAATTTGCATGTGCCCAGCGCCAGGCATGAGGACTGGTACAGGTCTTGGGCAGTTGGTGGCCCCTTCTGAAGTTTTTAGGAAAATGTCTTTGCTAGAAACCCGTCTCATCAGTGCCTTGTGAGTGAGAAGAGAGCCTTGCTCCAAGCAACTATTTCTCATCAAAATTATGTGGTACTGCTTTTTAAAATTAAGTGGGTTTTTTTCAGGAAATGTTATTCTTTTGGTATGAATTGCTAGATGGAGACTACCTATCTCTTCTTGACTGCAGTGCTGCTAGATGTGTTCAGCACTAAAACCAAGAATTACAGGATTGATGGTTTGAGCTGTAACAGACCTGTATTTACTGTCTGGGGTACCAAGGGGTACTCTGCTGTGCAGAGCTAGTGTAAAACTAGAGGCCAACTTCACCCTTGGAGACAGAGGCCAGCCCAGCAGCATCAGTTCCAGGAGCTGCCAGCTGTACTTCACAAAGCCCTTGGGACGTGTGATCTGGGCATGCGCCAGGTGAGGAGAATGGCCAAAATCAGAAGTGGGTCTGTCTCCAGATTGGAATGGTCCAGCCTTTCCCTGGTCCCAATGTGTTGGCCCTGGCACTCAGGCCATGCTGGGGAAGACTCTTCTCCAGCTCCCATGGAGAAGGAGGTAAAGCAGGATTTCACAAGAACAGCATCTATCTCATGGCATTTCTTTTGTCTTTTAGGCTGAAATCTGTCAGGAAAGACAAACTTTTCCAGGCTGTTGGAAGAGCATACAATACATGACCACCCTTCCATGAAGTCAAGCTTGGAGAGGTAACAGCTAATCCTACCACAGGCATGGTAGAAGAAATCCAACAAGGTTCTGGCATTTCTCCAAGAGCAAGCATAGGGTCTCAGCAGTGTATCCAGAGCCCAGCCTGCTGACTGATGCTCCTTCCCAGTAGGCTGGTTATCCATAGCCACAGGTGAAGATTGAAACCAAGTCCTGGAGCAAGAGAACATGACCCCAAGCTCTTGCTCAAATGGTTTGTGCATGGAGAGGATTTGCCTGCCGTGTCTTTGGTTTAGGGTGTATGCTCAAAGCCTAGAACAGAGCCAGGCTGGGAGTGTGGGCCATGAGTTTGTCTGACCCTCCTTACCCATTTGCTGGAGTATCTGCTGCCTCAGGAAAGGTGGCTGCCCAGGGGTAAGCACAGCACTGATTTCAGCAGTGGAAGGGGATGCAGCCCTCTGCAGCCATACTTGCTGGGCTGCTTTGTGTGAGTGCAAGCCCTGGTATGATTCCTTCTCCTTTCCCCTCCCCAGTAGGTTCTGGTTTGGAGATTCCCACACTTCTTCCGCAGTGACGCAGGCTACAAGGTTTGGTGTTTATTCTGGGGTTCAGCCTAATAGAAGGAAGGTGTTTCATATTACTGATCTTCCACAGGCAAGGCAGAGGGAATCAGTGTCCAGCAGTGAGGGTTTATTAACTTCAGTTAATAAACACATCCTTCACTTCCAGCCTCTCTTCCTTGGTGAATGCCACTTAGCGAAAGCTGCTTGGGCTTGGCCAGGGATCAGCCCCGCAAGTTTACAGGATTCACAATTCACAGATGTTAGGAACTATCAGGCTGAGTGTGGGTGGAGAATGTCAAGACTGAAATAGCTCCCCTGCCACCCTGGCACAGGCAGCAAAGAAAATGTTTCCACATGACATTCTTCGAATGAAAATTTCCTACAAGGAAAACACAGAGGGAAAAAAATAAGAGGCAATCGCTGCTGTCATGGAGGGTTCCTGGTTTTTGCTTGGGAGGCTGGCATTTGTGCTGACATTGGCACAAAATAAGCGCTATAGGTGAGCTATAGGGCAGCCTCTTACACTTCATGCACACAAACATATAGGTCTGCTTGAAGATGCAATCCTGCTGGTGCACAGATATGTGGATGCTATTTTTTTCCTGCTGGAATCCATTTTAATTTAGCTCCTGATTCATATTTCATTCATTCTCCAAACCCACAAAACCAGGATAGGTTTACAGCCTGTACTATTTGGATAAATCATGGTGGGGCAAAAAACAGGGGGACAAAACAGGTTGCTTTTCTAAATGATTTTCTGTATGACTCAAAAGACAGAGAAAAAACAAAAAAAGAAAAGGACATGGTGGAAAGAGAATTATAGCTATCCCTTCTTGCTTTCATGTTCCTTCAGGAAAATCAGATCTGCTTTTCATCTTTGGTACTTTGTTTTGGTGGACTTCACTTTGCTCTCATTTCTTCAGGCTTAAGTGGCTGAAAAAGATGTGTGGTACACACATCTGTGAAAGATGAAAAAGACATTTTTTCTATTTTCTTTATTTTCTCCTCAAGAAAATATTGGGAGGTTTTTTATTATGAAAATATATATATTATTTACAGAACACCAGAACAATGAAAGATTTCTATGTCATTTCAACTCTTTCAGAAAAAATGGTCAAAATCTATAGAGGGAAACATTAACAATTATGTCTGATAGTTTTCTTGCAGGGAGGAGAGCAGCAGGGGGAGGCAAAAGAGCAAAAGTTCAGAGTTAATTTTAATTTAGGAATTTCCCCATACTTTGTCATTCAGCTTTTGAAACTGTGACCACAACAGACTGTTTGAACTGTGGTGTGAGAGAGTCTGAAAAATTCCCCAGGCAACTATATGCAGGTACTAGCCACAGAGTTGACAAGGAAAGCTTTTAAAGTAGGATGAAATTCAGCACGGGCGCTGCACCCAGCAGAGGAAACTCCGGCCATCTGGAGACGAGGATGACCAGCAGCCACAGCAGTTTGAAAAATTGCAAGGGCTGCCAAAATTAAACTGTGAAGTCAGGCGGGAAGGCAACCAATGACCGGTGAGATCAGAAGTTCAGAGAAGCCCCAGATGAGCTCCCAACAACAAGTGTGGCCAGCGTACACCAAAGTTTATTAAGGATGTTGAGAGGAGGGGAAAATATCTGTGCAGAAGATGCCCAGCTGGCGAGGAGGGAGTGGTGGTGATGCTCATGTCACTTGATGAATCCCATTGGCCAAGTCCCCAGGAGATCCCACCCATTCGCAAGTGTAAAATAAATCTCTAAAGTTGTACCTCGTGTACCACTTGACCTTATTGCTTTTAGCCTGCTGGCTTTATAACTATTTATTTATTTTATTTTGGTTTATCCCCAAAGAGGGGCTCAAAAGGAAATGAATTTTGAACCAGCACCTTTCACCACCTTGCAGTACTACCCTGATCCCTGCATCCAGCGGTGAGTCTCTGAGCGTGACGTAACTCTCTCCTATCGCAGGTTTGATCTGAGTGTCTTGTGTAATTGTTAACTTTTCTGCTATCGTCCGGTGGCAGCTGGGCTGCACGCGGAAAAAATGTGCTGCTCTCTTCATGCTCAGTGGAGCTTATTATTATTTTTGGCTTTCTAACAGGTTACTGTTTAATTATAGGCATCCGTTTAAGATATCCCCTTTTCCTCTTTGGCATTAGAGGGGAAAAAAGTATGATAAATAACACAAAGGCTGATAGTATCTTCCCTTGTGTTTTGGAGCAGAAGGTTACTCTGTGCTCTGGGTAGTACAGGAATTGCTTTAGCTTTCTACAGTGTGTTTATTTGTTTCTTCAAATGAAAAAGCTCCTGGAGATAATATGAGCTTAACTATTAAATTCTGAGATTTTGGAATTTAAAGGATAAATAAATAATTTAAAATATTCAGAGAAGAAAAAAACCTGCCTTCTAAGAGCAAGTAATTTTCCAGGAATATTTTTTCCTTCTGTCTAACAGCCAGCCTCAGAGCCTGCCAACCACTCTTATTTTAGCTTTGTTGTTACGCCGAGTTTTATAACTTTCCAGCAGATAAAAGAGCATGTCCGCACGAGGTGTCACAGTATCACATTGTCGGTTTGTTTGTTTCCCCCAGCAGAAGATACTATATTTAAGCATGTAAATGACATGTAGATGGTATTTTTCCAGTCATAAAATTCTGAGAGGTGAAATCCTCTGAGCACAGTCACTTGTTGAGCTGTTTTAAGACTAGTTTCTGTCTGCGTTTTGTAAAAGCCCTGGCTGGTGTCTCACGAAGGCATTCAATACTTGGATGAGTTAACTATTAACTCTGCATCCTCTGCAGGGTGTTGAGGAAGGCTACTCACGCTGCATAGCTCTTTGTTGAAGAAAGGGCTTGGCCACCATCACCCGGCCCTTGGCATTGCAGGCAGCTTTGTGATCCCTATTTTTTTCCCCCACTATCATGACGTGTTACAAGGTTTGTGGGGGCTTTTATCCCCTGCTTAAGCTGCTGGGTGCCTGGTGCCACTGCTGTGCGAAGGTCCTGGGGAGGAGTGTGGAGACCTGGCAGCGAGGAGGGGCCGCGTTTGGGGCCAGCAGAGGGGAAGGAGTGGAGCTGGGAAATAGCGCACGGTCCTTGGCCGTGCTGCCGTGGCAGAGGAAGATGGAACGAAGCCGGCGGGGTATTGGATTCCCTGGCGAGACCTTCCACAACATGAGCCCCAGGGCTGGCTAGGCACATGCAGCCATGCTCTGATCTCCTGCAAATCCACCCAGCCCTGCTGATCCCGGCAGGGATGTGCCTACGGCCTGGAGAAGAGCAGTACAAAAGCGGTGCCCATCTGGGAAGATGGATTCAGGCTAGCAGCAGTGGAGTGCTTATCAGATTAATAAATTTCCTCAGCTGGAAGCCACAGCCAGGCAAATTCCAAAACAGAAAATGAAGAAAAAGTAAAAAAAGGGGGGGAATTAAATTAAAAAGCATGAAGATGCACGGGAAGTACCAGCCCCTCTTGACAGTTACATCCCAACTCATGTCAAATAACAGGTTCAGAAAATTGGTGCTGCAGCTCAGGAAAAAACATTCAGGTGGAGCAGGAATTAAAGAGAGAAAAAAAAATCTCTTGGCTGTATTCTGCAGAATTCACCCTTTCAAATCTGCCTCGTTCAGCAAGTCAGGCCTTTCAGCAGAAATGCTGCTCCTCGCCACATGCCTTAGCAGCATGATGAGTTTTTAAGTGAACACTGCAGTGTGGGAAGCCTCAGGACGGACAGAGTTTGTGACACCCCTCAGTAATGAAACCCGTTTGAGATGTAGCTTAGAGTAACAACATGTCTCAGCTGTTATGCATGTCTGTTTACATGAGCCAAGGGTGGCATTTGTTCAATTATTAGCGACTGTGCTCTGCCACAGGTCAAAATCAGCTGAAAGCTGGTTCCAGAGATGTTTTTCTCAATCTGAAGACATAGTCAGTCTTCAGCTTTAAGCTCCATCAGTTGTTATTCATGATGTGCTGGGTGACATTTCCCTGACTGCTTTAACAAAATTCAATAGTTTCAGAATTGCATTTATTTTACACTTTTTGAAACACTTCTGCTTTGATGTGGTCAAAGTACTTTTTTTAGCTAATATCAGTGTGCTTCTCTGCAACTTTAAAATTACATCTAGTAATTATCTAACCAGTAAACAGATAACGTTGAGCTGAGGCATGCTGGCAAAAAAACTCAATAGTGAAAAGTGTGTGGAACCCTGTCAAATTGCGGGGAGGGTGTCACACATATTTTCCTGTAGTTCAGTGTGAAGGGGGAAGCAGTTATAAATCCCAGTTAGCTCAAAGATTTCTGGCTTTGATTTACCCTCTGCTGGTGCTTCATCTATTAATCTTTTCAGTTCGGGGGTGTCTGGCAGGCAGGCAATGTGGGACACAGCTAAAAGATTTCCTCTGTCAAGAGGTGAACACAGATCACACCAAGGAGTATTAGCTAATGTGCAATTATGATGCTCGTATCCTTAATGCCTATCATTTCACAGGCCACTCTGAAGTGGTATATCCAAACAACACAATAGTTCAGTGCCACAGATGAGGAAAAATAGCTGGGTGCCCTGAATCTGTGCTGTTTGTGACTCTTTAGGCTACTCCAGCTTCCATCTCAACAGTCCAGCTCCCTCACTTAGACTATTAATTTCCTTGTAAATGTGGGTATCAAAGCAAAGCATCACAAAAAAGCATAGACAGCTCAGCTGTGGCACAGGGCATCAGCCTCGTCCTTCACAACCTCACGCATCACTGTGGGTGCTGGAGTTCAGTGCTGGAGCTGCAGCCCAGCTGAGAGGGGCAGAGGGACACTGGGTGCTGATGGGAAGGTACATCCTTGTCCAGAAGTGAAGGGTGCAAATGTAGCATGTGACTGTCTGAAGTGAGGTTGGTTGGAAAGGTATATCCTGAGTGTGCTCATCTTTCGTCTTAAACAGAATGAGCTAACAGATGCTAAAATTCAGCAAAAACCTCAAAATCTTTCTCTGTCTGCTTCCCTTATAAAAGCAAATGCTTGAAATTGGGAATATAGCCCACTCAGTTCTCTGGCTCCTGGGACTTGGAAAGTGCTGCTGTAATGAAAGAAGCAGCTGTATTGGAGTGCCAAGTCACTGACCCCCCAGAATTACTTGTTTGTACCGTGGGAGCTCATTCTGTGCTGCAGAAAACCCAGGTCAGCTCTGAGTCATGAAAAGAGCTGACTGTCTGAAACAGGCGGGATTTCCACCTTCTAAGAAGTGCCCACCTAGCTGCAGCTGAAAGCCACTAATGTAAGATGAAGAAGGCACTGTAATTAGGATCAAAGTCCAGCTGTTGAGAGCTATGTAATTAGTATCTCTCTCCAAAGCTCTTTTTTTTCCAGCTAATGCCTGGTTGGGGGAGTGATGTTTACAGATAAGTTACTTGTGTTCTTGGAAATAGTGGTCATTAGGCTGTGTTTAAACCAGGACCTTTCTTCTTTTGGGACTGTTGGGAATGCACCTGCTGGCGCACTGGACTATGGTCCTGCCTGCTCTGCTTCCCCCCTCTCCCCATGACCAGGCTAATTGGTGGCCTCGGGATTTGGCATCCTTGGTGTGTTGAAGGTGTTCGCTGTGGCTTACTCCTCCCTTTTGGATGAAAGGTCTCTCACACAAGCTGCTCCTTCTTTCATTTCTGGCTTTGTTTTCTCAGCACAATGTGATATGGTCCAGCCTCCCAATTCTCACTAATAACAGAGTAACAACTCCAAAATCCTCCGGTTTCTGCAGCATCTGTGCTGGAAAGCTGAATTTTCAGACATGGTCCTGGGTTTTGGGTCGGTTGCCAGAAACAAAAGATAACCCCTCTCCCCCTCCCCTCCCCCAACCAGGTATGTAGAAAAACATCTGTTTTTAGAAGAGAATGAGGGAAACCGTCAAATATCAGTTGGCGCATGGAAAAGAGGGGAGGGTATGGGCCATGTGAGCATCACCTATTGGGTGCTATATCCGGATAGATTTTGGTGAGCAGGGTCTAGTTCCAGCCAGCCAGAGCTCCTGGGTTCAAAGAGATCTTTCATCAGGAGCATTGCATGTATCATTTCACTTTCCTTCATTGGTTCCCACACATATCAAACAGGGCTGGTAAATGGACTGCATTTATCAGATAGGAGTCTCTCCAAGGTAATACTTGCAATGCAGCACAAAGGTGAAAGCTCACTGTACCCAGTGCTCATCTTTGCTAATAAGCACTAATGAAACAGCAGGCTTCTCTTTTGGGCTGGCTACCCCTCCTGGCTACAGGCAGCAGTGTGCTGTGTCCCTTCGTGGTTGTGAATCCAGCAAATCTCCTTTCTCTTGGGTGTTAGTATTGTGAAAGAGATTTACTTAAGTTGTCATAGGGTTGTGTTCTACAGGAGCATCTCATCCTACCTGCAGACTCTGCAGAATCCTTGCATTTGGGCAGCTTGAATGCTTTTTCTCTTTTCTCGTGCTATGCTTTGCTGAGGGATAACTGAACTTCTGCTCTGACAGGGTGGACAAATCTCAGCTGCCTTCACCTTTGAGATGGGAGCCCAAATTTGCTGTGTTGGCAGAAGGACTTGAAGTCAAGTAAGAAAAGACACATGACTGGGTATAGATCTATTTGCAGAAACAGCCAGTGATAGAGCAGGTACTTTCCAAAGACTCAGAGAGGGGCTAGAAATTTTTCTGAGCAGCTTGTGGAGTGCTCAGAGCAGCTGGTGCCTTCTGGAGGAGCAGAATTGGCTCCATGCACAAAGGAAAGGTGGAAGGGAGCTGGGGAGGTCCTTTTGCTATTGACCTTGGTGAGCTCTCCTGTGAGGTGGTGGTCACCTTCATGGCTGTGCTGTCACCCCTGGTAGAAATTCCATGGGGGAAGGACCCCAGCTGGAGCCAGATGCACACAAGGGGACAGCATGCCCAAAATAACTCTCACAGGGTGGCCTCCTTGGCAGGAGAGCTTTGCAGACACTTCTGCAGTGGACATGCTGCCAACATGGCATAGCTGCCTTCAGCACCTTGCCAGGGATGTGTGCGCTGGTGGTGAGGAGGGGAGGGTATTTTTCTCTTCCTTGAGATCTGTTCTTTGGTCACTGTCCTGTTCTTGCACTGCAATCTCATTAGAAGATGGGTCTAGAAGATAGAATCTTTGCAAAACAGTGCTCAAGAGCCACACATCAAACCCCCTTCAGTTTCTTCCTGGTAGAGCCTCTGCAGTCTGCTCATCCCTGCTGCCCTCCTCCATTCTGTCCCTGCTCTATGTCATAGAGACGTCACTGAGCTGAGGATGCTGCAACCCATCCACAGTCAGTGTCATGGACAGCACTTTTTCCTCTTCAAAAAGGTATAGGCTTCTCAAAAAAAATTGTCTGCTTGGAGGTACTTTTAAAGCTTCTTAAAGTATTAAAGTGGAACCAAATCAACGATTTTCTGTGTTTTCTCAGAGCTCAAAGGACTGTAAGGAGAATATGTGAAGTCTTTCATGTGGTCCTTTTTATTGCAAGGAAAGAACACCTAATTCACAGTGCCTTGCTCAACTTACAAAAATACTGAAGGAATTAAAGCAGCAAATTCTTAATAGTTCATTTGTTCAGAGGTGTTTAGGGTGTTCATGGTACATGTTATAAGTTATAATTCTATGCTGATTTACATTGTACCTTCTACTACAAACGAATCTGCAATAGCTCCTCTCAACAAACACAAGGATTTCTGGCCTGTTAAAAAGCAAAAGAGTTCTGCTTTGACTTTTGGAAAAATAAAACTCTCTGATGTTCAACAAGTGTCCAAATGAGTACTGAACCCTTGTAAGAAATGTCAATAGGGGTCATAAGGTATGGGGGAGGAAGGAGGGTCTTGGATGACAAAAAAATCAAGGAAACTTAGCTTTCAATTTGGTGCCTGGCTCTATGCTAGTTTTGCACTTACATGAAAACCTTCATGGGAACATGGACATTGTGGTGGGAGCCAGTGCTTATAATGCCATACAAATTTTCACTTCTGTTTACCTTAGCCTATGATCAACACTGAAATAATCAGAAGGAAAATGTTTTGCTATAGTAGATTTCTGGGGTTTGTTTGACTAGCTCTGCTGATAGTAGATAACACCTGCTTAGATAGCTTCATGCAAGTATCTTTATCTGTTCATAGGGCTTCCTTGGGAGTTTTTGGTGCCTGTTTATAATCATTTACTACTGTGTAGCAGATCATCTCCCCACAGGATTTTGCTGCTGAGTCATTTCCAGTCAGGTGTTTGAATGCCACAGGTGGCCTGATGTGACAAATACCAATGCATATAAGCCAGGGGAATTCGGTTAGTGCACGAAGCTATAAAGAGAACAGCCACCTCCAAGAGTGAGAAGGGGGAAACCCTGAAGCAAGTGATCAGGGGTTCAGTAGGTTCTTTGCAACATGAAAATAAGTCTGCTTACAAAACCTTGCCCTGGGAGGGTCAATGCCTGTCTGGTTTAGTAATGTTGATATGCACCAAAGTCACTGTATGCTGAACAAATGCATGGAAAGAAGCTTGAAGTGTGCTGGTGAGCTGGATGCTGCAAACAGCAGTGGCTCAGCTGTGTATTGCCAGCAGTGTCTGCCTCTACACCTGGGAGCAGGAGCTGGTGGGGCACAACAGCGGGATTGCTGTGCTTGCTATCAATGGGGTCTGTGAGGTGGCTGTGACAGGTGTGAAATTGAAGTTCAGCTGGCTCTGACAGTTAACATGGGCATTAGATGACCAAATATAACAGAATTAAAAATCTCAATATTAGACAACATAGTTTCTTTACACTGCCTTCCAAGTTTTGTTGTTCATATTTGTGAATTTTCCTCTTAAAATATACAGGTTGGAAACGTCATCACTGGTTTTGATGGAAAGGGAGACTCTGTGTATTCATAGCACTCCAGGAGCTACAGCTTTAAGATAACCACAAGCAAAAATCATAAATCACATTAGGTGTGGCAATGTATTGATAAAATTATAGAGAGCCAACCCTGTAATTTCTTAGCACCCGTCATGGTTACAAAAGCAAAGATCCTCTGAGTGCTCCAGGTAGCGTTCCCTTACACACCAGCAGTGTTCCTGATAAACAGTTCATTTGTTCTTGTCTTCCAGGACTATAATCTGCTCTTAATTCTTTGTCCTTCATCTGCCCTGTCTTGGAGCTATTTTGTGACACAGAGAAAGGTTTCTGCAAGTACTCTTATTTTTGAGAGAAGGATTCTCTGCCCTTGGCCTTAGCAATAGCTGCACTGCTACAGAGTAGCTACGTGCTGAAAAATGCAGCCTGCATGGTATTTAGCAGAAGAGTATCACTGGTGGCAGGTGTGAGGAATGGGAGTTATTGTTTAGTATCCAAAACACATCAGATTTCACAAGTTGGCTGTGGGGGTAAAAAGTGAGAGAGTCAACCAAATTCATATTACAAGAATCTGCACCTAACATCTGCTTTGCTGGTGTTTCTGTTTTGCATTTTAATTATTTACTGAAACACAGGATATTGCTGTTTACAGTTTCCTGCTTCTAAAGAGTTCTGGGGACTTTCTGTATTATCGTGATGATTTATTTTATATTTTTGTAAAATTCAGCCTTTGAGAGAAAGTTTGAGAGAGGGACTTTGTAAGTCCCCTGAGCAGTTCATAGAGTAAAGAGTTTGTGTAACTAAAGACAGAAGCAGCTTTTGTAAGAGTAGAAGATTTAGGGAGCCAAGTGCCTTACCTGGCTCAACACAAAATGTCGTGAGTCTTTTGCAGTCAACAGTCTCAGAACTTTCCTGTTCTAAAAAAGATTTATGTATTTCATGTTCCCTACCTGACATAGCTGTCCCTCTGCTCTCTGACTATATTTGTATGACTAAATGCCCTGCTACGCATAGTTTTACAAGGCTGAAAATCAGCATGAGCTGCATGACTTCTCTTGCTTTGCTTCCCCTTGGTGGGGGGGGCATGTTGAGGCCCATGTGGGATGTCCTCTCACCAGCCTCTCACTGCCACCTCCTCACAGTGGCCAAATTTGAGGAACACCTATATGGACCAGGACAACAGCAGCTCCACACCTGCCATTGCTTGGGCAGGGATGCCCGATGCTCCCCTTGAGGCTGTAGCTGCAGCATACCAAGCACTTGGGCAAACAAATCCCAGGAGCTGTTGGGGAAATCCTGTCAGAGAGAGAATCTGACTCCTTAAGATGTCAAAAAGTTGAAATCTCAGCAAGTGTAAAAGAAGCTCCATTCTTGGCAAAGCCTTTTAGTGTCCTAGGGACCATATCCCCTTAATACTACTGATAGTGATATGGTGCAAGCAGGGAAGAGGCTGCTTGCAGGAGACATGTCAGACTCTAAATGGAGCTCAGAGCATATTTCAGGGCTACAACACCACCATGAGACATCAGGGCTGTAGGCACAGTCAGAAAAGCCCATGCTCTGTGTGTCTCTGCCATACTGTGGAGTCTGGGTACAGAATACCCCTTAGGTTTGGTCCAGAAAAGGGCATTCAGTTCCATGCATGCAGTTTAGCAGAGGTCGGACTGAGCTGAATACTCCATTTCTATATTGTTTTTCTAAAGGGTTCAGATGGCACCAGCACTCAGGAAAGGTTTGGAGGGGGGTGAAACTTCCTTACCAAGGAGAAGAAGAAGCCCCTTACTCTCTCTGCTGCTGGCTGGAAAGACCCTAGAAATGGTGTTCCATGCAGGAGTGTGAGGACAGGTGCTTAATTTAGCTCACTGCCCAGACCAGATCCCAGAGCACAGCCCCCTAACACCTCGGACCTGACCCACAAATCTACATCCATCATCATCATTCCAGGGACATGGAGAGCAGTCAGTCCCATGAAGATTTGAGCTGGTTTGACCTGGTTTTCCAAAGTTCATAGTCACATGCTGCAGAAATCTCCTCTTTTTCCACTAATCCTCACAGCAACAGGCTGGATGAGGCATACACATGTCATGGTGAAGAGGCGCTTCATGCTGCACTGAGTGTTCATAGCTTCTGGGGAGTTGCCTTGGAAGGACTCCACATAAATGCACCATATCTAATAGCAGTCACTTCATCAGTTCCCATACACCATAATTCTGTGTTTATCTGCCACTAAATTGAACATCCTGTGCTTGAAATGAGCTATTATCTGCTCACCTGGGTGCTATCTGTGTATCTTGGTCCAGAGCATGTAAATGAGCAGTGTGAGAGTTTCTTGGATGATGTTTCATCCTTGCACTCCCTGGGACAAGCACTGAACCTGATTTCATCTCTGCAGGCAGGATTTATTTTTTTTTTTTGAGAGCTGGACCTGGGTTTTCTGTTTGTGCTGCTTTTGAGAAGCCTATCTCACTCATTGTGTAAAAGCTTTCACCTCTGCCCAGCCGCTCTGACTCTTCCCTCTGCAGATGGGCACTGCTTTTAATGACCAGTGCAATAGGTTTGAGGAAGGGATTGACTGGAAAAGTGAATTACAAAATAATGCAACTGCTTTTTAATTGGCTTTGGGTTCAATGCTTTCTTAAAATTGATGAATTACGTTTTCTTTTATTATTTAAATTTGGAAAGTCTTGGGACCATGTTACCCTGCAGATGTGCTGATTGTCAACAGGTCGCTATGTGCTTTACAAATCTGGGGATACTTCTATAGCTCAGGAATGGAAGGACTAAGATGGACAGGACACCCACGGGCTGGGGGTTGAGCTGGGTGTCCTGAGCTCCAGGCTTGCACTCTAACTCTGAGCTTCTCCACAGAGATTGCTCAGGTTCCTGGGTGGTCTTCTGGATGTTATGAGGACTCTGTTCTCCAGACTAAAAAGCACCGGTTGCAGTGGAATTGCTGTGGCAGTGCTTCACCTTGGCCAGAGCTCCACCCCTCTCAGCCCCTGCTGAGAAAGGGAGTGGGTGTCAGGGCTGAGCAGAAGGGGAGGGGATCTCCCTGCCTGAGTTTCCAAGGATGGGTGAGAAGGGGGTGTCCAAAGTTGAGTGGGAGATACGAGAAGTCTGGGAAAGTTCAGAAGATGCTGAAGGAAACCTTGAAAGAAAAAAAATTAGGGGTGACTTTCTCTAACAATTAGGGGACAGTAGTGCTGGTGGAGTGATGGGTTGCCTGAAGCCCTGAGGACAAAAAAATACCTCTATTATATAGAAGTGATGATTGTTGTCAGGCTGATGATGACATGTAGATAGCTGATGTGATGAGACATTGATAGGAGATGCAGTGGGTTCCTGGGCTGTAGGGGTTACTGATAGCACACTGAAATGGTTCTGCTTCCAGAAGCCATTCCCAGCAGGTTTGCAGGGAGCAGGCTATGCAGTGCTCATGCTGGAAACCCTCATCATGGCAGCAATGGGAATGCAGAGGGAGTCTTTTTCTCCCGGAGGAGCTCTGCAGTCCATGCTGGAGCAGGGTGCTGGCATGGGGTACATGGCTGCACTTATACGATGTGCTCTGAGGGGTGGCCACAAAGCTGCAAATGTAGCATTCACTGCAGGCAGAGTCTTACTCAAGATGACTCTAACTGAAAGGAGATGATGAATGGAGAAAAATCCCCCTTGTGTTTTGCAGCATGGTGAATTAGGAGGATCACTCTGTGCAGCCAGTTTCACTTTCTCTGACATAAGTCAGTCTTGCCTGCGCACTGAAGACTGCAGCACAGAGCAACTAGGAATCAGAACCCTCCCTTCCTACCCCTTTGCATTCAGCACACACACATATGCTTCCAAAAGACAAATCTAAGTCACAGAGAGATCAGGATGTACTATTACAGTAGACCCTAGCAAAACACTGAGCATTCCTCTGAGACAGAATTGCTTTAATTCCTCTAAATATATAGTTCACAGTTGAAACAGGTTGTGTGCAACACAAGTGCCATTTGCCTAGTGACTGTGAAAAGTAACAGCCACAGAATCACAGAAAATGCTGAGCTGGAAGGGACCCACAAGGATCGTTGAATCCAACTCTTAGCTTTGCACAGGCTAAGAGTCACACCATGTGCCTGAGAGTATCATCCAAACACTGCTTGAGCTCCAGCAGCCTTGGTGCTGTGACCACTTCCCTGGGGAGCCTGTTCAGTGCCCAACCACCCTCTGGGTGGAGAACCTTTTTCTAATATCCCACCTAAACCTCCCCTGAAACAACTTCAGGCCATTCCTATCACTGGTAAAGACAGGAGAAGATATCAGTGTCTACCCCTCCGCTTCCCTTCACAAGGAAGTTGTAACTGCAATGAGATCTCCCCTCAGTTTTCTCTCCTTCAGGCTGAACAGACCAAGTGACTTCAGGCTCTCCTCATACGGCTTCCCCTCAAGGCCTCTCAGCATCTTCACAGCACTCCTTAGGACACTTTCTAATGGCCTAGTGTCTTTCTTATATTGTGGAGTCCAAAACTGCCCAAATACTCCAGATGAGGCCATACCACTGCAGAGCAGAGTTGGACAATCCCCTCCCTCGACCGGCTGGTGATGCTTTGCCTGATGCCTCCCAGGACATGGTTGGCCCTCCTGGCTGCCAGAGCACTGCTGACTCATATTCAGGTTTCCTCCCTAGTTTGTCCTTGGTGGATGCTGTAGGACGTATTCAGTGTTCAAGGAGTCCTTCGCCACTGTCACTCCCAGTTCCTTCTTGTGTTCCCCATATCTCCTTGCCTGTTGGCTACTTCTGAGATCAGGGTTCATCCTTTTGGCAGTCAGCTTCTTTCATTTTCTAATGCACATCTCTGTGACACTCAACCACTTTTCTACTTTTCTCTCAGCTGCCCCTCCCCATAACCCATGCTGCTGTCCACACGATTTTTTAGTGAGATATCAGATCTGGGAAACATCTGAGAAATGTGGGAACTGGGAAAAAAGAATGGGCAATTGAACCATAGGTGAAAGTTCTGTCTCAAAGGAATCCTGTGTTGGTGTTTGTTATTCCTTACATTTGTCCTTTCTAACTCATGCAACCATCAGTTTTCTTTTGGACTGACACTCAGAAGCAGTGTTACATGGAAAGACAATATGATGGGTTTAAAGAAGTTGCTGGAAGTCTAGATTTTAAAATGCTAAATCTGAAAGTTGGGCTCAAAATTGAAAGAAGAATAAATACCTGTGAGCACAGTTCAGCAGGACCTGCCTCTTCCAGGATGGGAGCCAGTCTCTTTTGGGATCATGTGAGCCAAGACCTTGGAATATGGCATCAGGCAGAGAAAAAAAAAGAAAAAAATGCACTGTACAGTGCAATTCATGCTGGTAAGGGATTTTGCTCGTTGATGAAGTAGGCACAGGAAAATGTGCACTAGAGTTCAATGAAATTCAGACACAATCTTCTCCAAGGGGGTTGAGAACCTGCCTGTCTACCATTTGGCTTTCATTTTGGCACCCCTGTTTGCAGAAATAAGCCAGTCTGACTTCCAAAGGTCCCTAAGAGGTGCTTCCAGGGTATGCTCTGCTGCTTGAAGGTGGCCACTGCAGTCATGGGGGACAAGAGCGCTCTGCACTTCGGGGAATTCCAGATGACACTGCCTGCCAGGCACACGCTTGTCCCGTGCTGCCAGACCCTGCATCCTTCTCCTCTTGCACAGCTGTGAGCCTCATTAGGTACTGATCACTGCAGTGTTACAACGCAGAGCAGGGGGAATTCCAGCAGGACGAGGGCTGCCAAGTTCCTCGAGTTTTAATGGTGTGATCTGAAGAGGAGCCCCCTCCCCACTCAAAAGCTAAAAATACAACTGACACCAAGATTTAGGCATTTAGGCATAATGCTCATGAACTTTAAATCGTTTGTTTACCATTGCTTTTGATACACTTCAAGGTGTTACTGCAGAAGACACGGACGAGCATGTGGATTGGGATTGCTGATTGCTGACTTCTCTGTGACTTAATTCTCTACCCAGCTCACACCCTGTGATGGTTGAAGGCAAATCTATTAATCTGCACATTAATTAAGGGGTTTTAAGGGGTTAACTGCTGTAAGCATTCAGGAAGAAAGATTAGGGTTTAGTCTGGGCATACGGGTTGGCATTATACTTCCTCCCTGAACTATGAATATGGTTTAAATCTGGTCACAGCATTTCTGCAGCCTTGATTTTCATTCCTGGGAATTGGCATTTTGGTGCCTGAAGATAGATAAATGAAATCTGGGAGTTTCTTTTTGTAGGAGGTACAGTGCATACTCCACCTGAAGAAATTTAGGCCTTTTTAAATTTCTCTATCTAAACACTCAGAATCACTAGTTCCTTCTAGAGCAAGCACCAAATTGGGACTTGGGTGACCAAGGTTGTATTTCCGGCTTGCTGAGTAATGATGAGTAATCCCATAACCTCCTGGTGTCTTAGTTTTTCCACAGGTAAAATGGGAGTAATTGCCCTGTCTTCCTTTGTAGAGCACTTTGAGAATTATGAATAAAATGAGCCATATTAGATATCATTATTTAGACATAATTATTTTTGGTACATTTGCATAATATAGAAGTGCTTTCTTCATAAGACCAAATGTTCTTCTCTCTGAATCAAGGTTTCCTGAGTACTCCACTAGCAGGTCCTTTAGGTGAATATATCTTGTGAAAAAAGAGCAAAATCTGTAACTTGCAGAGAAAGACTTCCCTGGCCCAATCTGCATGTCCACTGGCTGAGAACTACATACTCAGTGACAGAAAACTGTACACTATTGATAAGACATCTCGTGGGGAGAAACAGAAAGCAACATCCTGTAATTTTGGCAAGAAGAAGAAGAAGAAGAAAAAATCTCCAAATAATTTTGCTCGTCCCTATTGTGAAAGTTTTCATGTCACAAAATTTTACACTGTGGCTATACACCAATATCAAGGCATGAAGTTCTGCATCTTCAAACTATACGATAATTTCTAGGAATTTGCACAGTAAAGGAGAAACGCAAACCACCCCAGAGCTCCAGCTTTCAAGGGAAGCTAAGGAGAACAGGAATTGTTTGGATCTCTTGAAACCCAACACAGCAGCTTCACTGAGATACCATATTCGTTTCTGGTTTCCTCACAAACTGTACTACTAACCCAGGAGTAGTTCAGAGTTGAAGGACCAAGCCCGTTTTGGATGAAAAAACAAAGGAAACCAGCTATCTCCCTGTTTGCAACAGTCTTTATTTTTGGAAGGAGGCTGCTGGACTCACACATGCGCCCCAGTGGTGCTTGAGCTGCACCCTGTGTCAGATTTGACCCTCTATCAGAGAAAGCAGGTGGCATCTGCCTTTAAGGTTAAAGCTATAGAGGAGGGGCTGTGCATGCTCAGTATCAAACCTAGGTCTTGTTTTCCTCAGGAGCTCCCGTTTTTTCCCCAGTGGTAAGTCCAACCTGGGTGTTTCGGCTTTAGTCCTTTCTAAGAAAGATTGTTTGCAGTAAAAGGTGGCATTTTGGGTGAGAAGTGTTGCTGTATTGCAGTAGTTGAGTTTAATAGTTTTCTGTCATTGTTTCCTGGTATGGAAAGCAGTTTGGGGGTTTTTTGTTTTGTTTTATTCCTTTAATGTCTTTCATGTGAAGGTAGAAAGGGCGTAAATGTGGTGAAGACTGGAAGCGTGTGCTTAGACTGAGTAGTGGGAGCAGACATGTCTTGTTCGCTCTCTAGTTTGCCACCAGTTTGTGGTCATGCTGGGCCAAGCAGTCAGGGCTTCATTTCCTCCAGTCTTGGGACCCTTACCTCCAGAGAAAGGCAACTGTAGTGTAAATGGGTTACAGCTTATGAGAGGCAAATGCTGTGCTTGCCAGGATTATTCGGTTTGGCTGTTGGTTTTTGGAAGGGTAGGTTGCTTTTTTTGTTTGCCTGATTGGTTTTTTGTTGTTTTGGATTTTTCTTTGCTAAGTTTAACATTCCCAGCCTTCTGGAAGACTCTGAAATTGAGTGCTATGTGGACACAGCTACAGGGGCACATGTCTCTCATTGCTGCATTTTGCAGAGATCTCCCTCATCAGTGAGATGGCAAAGGGGATCAGTTAGGACACATCGCCACTGAGGGGGCTGTAACACAGCTCCCCTGGGGGAGTGGTCAGGAGGCAGCAGAACAATCAGTGTGTCTGAGGCTTCAGCCCACCTAGTGAATCTGGAAAAGTGCTTTCACCTGGAGTCTGGGCTGCTCTTGCTTCATCAGAATAAATAGGATGGAGCTGAGCTAGATCTTAGTGGGAGTGCATTGCTGCCTGAAACCTGGGATTCAGTGGTTTAGGAGCAGCGTCCCAGCACTGCAGGAGGAAACACTGTGCTTTTGGTGAGGTCCTGCTTCTCGGAAAAGGTTTAACTTGTTATTAATAATCCCCTGGTGGTTTTTGAAGGAGGGACTTGTGGATGCAATGTCCTGTTCAGCTTGCAGTTTGATGGGGGCTGTAAATCCCCCTGTAGTTCCAGTCTGGTGTAGCCAGTGCTCTTTGCTTGTAAAAAGCAGCCTGCTAGCTATTTCAGCAGTTGATGCAGGGACTTACCTTAAAGCAGAGACACACTAGATATCATCCCTTGTTCTATTGTAGTCAGCAGTTTGGTGTAACAGCCTGGGTTCAGTAGTGCCATTTCCTACAATGCCCTTTGGGACAAGTGGATGTGGCTAAAAGTATGTTGCTTAAATGTCTGTTGATAAAAAAGTAGCTGGTTGGCAGAACCAATTTGAGCAATGCAAGTTCCTGAAATCTTGTGATTAACTTTCAGTAAAATAATCACTGAGTGGCTAAAGTAGAGCATTTGCTGATGTGGGAAAGGACAGTTAATTAGAGTAGTGACATTTATGCATAGATTTTGATTAGGTTTTAGCTGTTATTTTCCTGTGGAAATTCAGGCGTTTAGGTATATGTTTAGTAGACAGGGCTTTGTGTTGAAAGCTGTTAAGGAAAATGGCAATAGGTTTAGGTTTTATTAAAATCACAGGAAAGAAGACATTTTATCTTGCAGGCAGGTTTGTGCTGAAGTTGGTTTTCATGCAGCCTGACAGCCCTTTCCCATGTGAGAGCAGGATGCACCAAACTGAGTAAAAAGCAATGCTTACTACCTCTCTCATGCCCACATTATCACAGCTGCCTTGCCAAGGTGGGCTGCCTAGTCCTGCTGCCTCCTTTGGAAATAGAGCTGTACAGGTAGTAAAGGTTGCAGAGAATGTTGAAGGAGTCTCTCAAATTTTGCTTCTGTGAAAGCATTAACCAGGAGACTTCTTGTGCGTGGTATAGGGAAACGTTCTTTTTGGCCATCAAGTAGAATCTGATAATGCTTTTCTTAGAAACAGTAAGCTAGGCGCTTGGCTGCGTGCAGGGATAAAGATGAAACAGCTGGAAAATATCCCTCTCTGGAGAAATTTGGAATTGTGTTTGGTAATGGGAAGTACCAGCTGTGTCCTTAACTGGTGTTATAAGTGTGTGCAGCTAATATCTCCTGCCTCTCCTGCACTGCAGGCTGTGGGCACTGCTTGTTTTGGGGTAGGTTTATGGCATTGCTGCTGAATGGGACCACCAGGGCCAGAGCTGGCAGGGGGAACTGGGTTGCTTTGCCTTTTTGAGAGGAAGAACTTTGTCCAGCAGTGAACCAAAGCTGGGGCATGCCATGGCATGCAGGAATGTAGTTGCACTGAGACTTTTCAAAGGAAAGTTCTCTGAGGAAGGTCTGTTGTGTTATAACTCTTTTTCTGTTGAAGTTAGTTCCTGTTTATGCAGTAATAAAAAGTGTACGAGTCAAGAGCAGTTATGATAAGTGGCAAATATTTGTTAAAAGTGACCACTTTGGTGGCTTGGGAGAACCCACTGTGGGGTTTCTCTGCCCATTCCTACGAGGTCAGGACTGAGTGCAGGGTATTGAGCAATGCCTGAGGTCTGTGGGTTTAGCGGCAGAGCAGGTTGCAGAGTACATGTTCCCCCACTGTGATCCTTCAAAGCTTGTGGTGGCATTGAGTTGCAGCTTATGTAGAAGGTTTTAGGCTGGATGTGTTCTTCTGAGTTTCAGTGTGGCATTCTTGAAAGTGTCTTACCAGACTGAAAGCCTGAAAGGAGTAATTTCTGGTACTTGTGGGATAACTGCTGTTCTCAGAGGATTTGTGATTATTCACATGTAGTGTGAGTATGTGCTCACATCTGTGAGGCAGAGCTATTAGCTGTGATACTTCTGCTTTTTATTTGTCTCTGGCTGTTCTTGAACTTTTAAATGATGTTATTTTTAGGTTTTTTTTTTTAATCACAAAGAGGATAAGCAACTGAAATTATACTTTCCCTATTTCAAGGCATGCCCAGCTTTGGCTCTGGGGGCTTAAGGCACTTTGATTTCCATTAGCTTAGAACAATGATCTGCTCTTTTCTAAGAGCTTGCAGTTCTGTGGACAGCAGAGGTGAGGAAAGCCCCACTTCTTGCAGACTGGAGTCGTCCTCAAAACATAAGAGGTCACACAAATTCAGTAAAGAGAGCTAGATCTCTCTCTGATGGCAGCCAGAAGTAGATACTTCAGGAAAAGAACTGTAGTGTCATCCTTCCTCTGAAACACTCTTTCTTAATTTTAGCAGCTTAAAAAATTAGAGTCTTCCATGCTATTTGTTTAGACCATTGTGTTAAACAGGACCAATATGTGCCAAATCAAATATCAGTCTAATTCTTTGGAATCCAGTTACAACCTTGGCTCTTGCCACCACCATTTCCCTGGCAAGAAGCACAGCCATTTGCTTGCACTGTCCTGAAATAAATCTTTAATATGGAAATTTTGCAGGATGCCCCCAACCCTGTAGCAGGAAAGGTGGTCACCTGCCTCATACTTTAATTAAAGTTGGACTGAGAGTTTTTGTCAACTGCAAATATACTCGAGAAATTCTTCCCACTCCCCTTATATTCCTGCAGCCGTCGAGTATTTTGACATGGGTGTAAAAGCTGCTGTGTTTGAATTTAGAAATTGGCCAGTGGGATGAGAATGTGCAGCTGTGGAAGGCATGAGTGCTTCAGCTCTGTCACTGCTTCTCTTGGGTCCACCTATTTTTGTGAGGCTTGTGGGAGGTTAAGGAGATAAAAATGGCCAAGGTAATTAGTAAATCTGGTGGAAATCAGTGGGTCAGGCTTGGAAATTCTTGGAGGGGCAAAGGCAGTAGACAAGTAGAAAAATTTTGATGTGGTGGAATTTATTTCCATAGAAAATAGAACTAACATAATAATAATAATAATTATTATTATTACTTAAATTTAAAAAAAAAATACTTGGTTTGAGACCTCAGCTGCAGTGGCTGGGTGTAGGAGAAGTTGCCCAAATCATCCCAGGGCATGCCATTTAGAGAGGAAACCAGCCAGGGACAGTGAAATCACACACTGCTTAGCTGCTTCACCTGCTGCAAAGAATACCTGCTTTATATGGGAAGTTGATTGTTTTGGGGTAAAATGGAAAGTGGATATTTTTTTTTCTCTCTGGAATTCTTATGATGCAGCATGCCAGTGGATTCTGAGGGATATTTATTATAATAAATAGGGAAAACTTATTGGGAAGGTTGGCCAAATTCTCTCCTATCTAAATACAGCATCTGCAGCAGTGTGGAATGTGTGTTGTACAGCTGTGAATGTTCCAGGCATTCAACATGTCTCCTTTTTCACACAATAGATTCTATTTATGGGTTTTCATCAAGTTGTACTCATGCATTCAACATTTCTTTGTGTGTGTGTTGTTTTTATTTTTTTTCTTTTTTTCTTTCTCGCCCTTTTTTTTTCTTTTTTTTTTTTTTTTTTTTTTTTGCTTTTGTTTTTTAAGGTTTGTAGAAACTCCGAGCCCCTTCTCCTGGAAGGAGAGTTACTACCGATCAGCCATGTCCCAGGGCTCACAGCCGAGGGAATTCCTCAGCCCAGAGGTAATCCAGCATCTCTGGGACTTCCTGGAACAGTAAGTAGCCCTTATGTGGAAGGTGTTTTAGGACAGGATGCCTCTATGATTAGGCTGCTTCGGGGATTGATGCTGGAGGTTTTGGAGCCTTATGTACCTGTTGATTAGATATGGATGTGATGATTAGATATGTCAGTCTGTGGTGACTGACAGCTCTTGAGCTCTCAAGAGATTCTACATCCAGGCTATGGGGACCAAATGCAGTGATCAGTAGTTACACTGACTCTCTTCAAGACCTCTGGTGGCTGATCTGACTGCTTTCTAGAAAGTGATGACCTAAGGCCCATGGTTGGCATCATTTTCCCCTGAGGAAATGGGGTCATTACTCTATGTCCAGGCTGCATGTTTTCTCTTTTGCTGATGCCAGGGAAGGAGAGGAGGTGAAGATGGCGCAGAGTTAACCCTATCAGGTCCATTGAAGGAAATAAAACTGACTCTGTCCCCATTCCTGACTTGCCGTGACTAATGCTAAAACAGTTACTGCTATAAATCGCCCATGAGTTCTGTCTTTCAGTGATTTAACTCTTGCACTCTTATCTCATCTTTCTGGTCAGGCAAGTGAAATGTCCCTCCAGGCTGTGTCCTGGTTTGGGGCTGCTGTAGTACAGCGGGTGAGGAGATAGGTGTTCGTTAGCTATGACTTACTTTGTCATGAGACTGGTTCGTGCTTATGCCGAAGTACTGGATGACACCCTAGCAGGAGGGATGGGAGGGAAAGGTGGGGTGGTAGAAAATGGAATTTGTCCAGTTTTAACTTTAGTACTGTGTTCTTTTCAGGCCAATATGCTCGGTTCAGCCAATCGATTTAAACTTCATAGATGGCCCATCTGAAAACGGCTCTACAAACAAAATTGAGATTAGCATGGACTGTGTCCGGGTGCAGGACACGGAGCTGAATGACCCAATGTGGGTGAGTAGTGAGACCTTCTTTGACCTTTGGGGAAACATGGAGAGTTTTTGCAGGAGCTGTTCCAGCTGTGTTGCCCCAGGGCCATCTTTCTACCTTGGCTGACTCCTGACCTGCTCTCCTTCTCCTGTCACAGCAATGGCAGGAGAGAGGGATGAGGCAGCTAAACTGGCAGGAGAGCTGAGGAGTCTTTCACAGATGACTCAACCATCCCTGCACTCGCTCTGCTTAGAGCTAGTTTATGTGGCCTCAGGGTTTAAATAGTTTGGGTTCTGGGCACAGTTGCAATTTTGCTGACCAAGGCCAGAGGGTCTTCACTGGTTTTTGTTTTCTTGAGCATCATACAGGAGTGAAAACTTTTTTCCAGATCACGGTTGGGTTTTTTTTTTCCTCCTGTTTCTCCAGACTAGAGAGTGTTTATATTGAGCCTTGGCCATGGGTGTCTCATCAGTATGGCTCAAGACTAGAATGCAGATGAGGCACTGGTGGTTGTTGGTTGATTGCCTTTGGCACAAACAGACTGGCTCTTTCTTAGCAATAGCTCTACTGTAGAAGCCAGGTGCTATTCTTGCAGGCTGGAGCAGAAAGTATTTTGGGAGTTTGAGTTGTTCATGTCCTGTTTCTGTTCTTCCTGGGTTTTGTATACTTTGGGGTAAAAATAATGTGTAGTTCGAAATTTGTGTTGGTGTCTGTAGATTTTCTTGTTCCACTGTTTCCATCCTGAGAGAGTGTTGCCATTTAATTCCCTGGCTAATCAACCACGATTTTTAATGTGCCCAACAATGGTATGTTGGCAATTTGAATCCTGGCAGTGTTTGTAACCTGGAGGATTTTGTCTGCAAGCAAAGAACTCCTGGGTCATGCTGATTGCAGACCCCAGTGACAGACAGTTTGACCTGTTAGTGCTGCTTTGGTGTGACTGCTGGGGAGACTGAAGTGCTTTTCTTTTTCCATGGAGGTTGCAAAGGGTTAAAAGGCCAATTTGAGGTTGGGTGAAGCTAATCTGAGTGCACAAGGAGAGGTGACTGACATTAAGTCTGGTTATCTTTTGATTCTGCATTTTTGGGGACACAGAGAGGTGTGGTGCAAGCCTTCCATCAGCATCTGGATGTCAGCTTTTTCCACCACTATAGCAAAGCTCCAGTGAAATGTTATCTCTTTAATGGGCCAAAAGATTCTCCACGTTTACAGGGACGTTTGATTTTCAAAGTGCATAGTAATTATCTGCTTGAACTATATCCTCTTGAAAACAATCCCCACTAGTTTAAAGGTCAGCAGCAGAAACTTTGCTCCTTCCACGCTCAAATCTGGACTTGTGGCATTGAGCACTAGCAAAACCTCCCCATCTCCAGCTCCTCTGAGCTGTCTGCAGAGCACAGTGGTGGCTGATGGGCTCACTGAAGGCCTGTTCAGAGTCTCCCTCTCCTGTCTGTGGAACAGAGAAACATGAATGGAAAGTCCCTTTCCCCTGTCCTCTCTGAGCCCTGCTGAAGTGAGCACTGGTGCTAGGGAAGGGCACAGGCAGCTTTCTCTATGTGATAACCTCTTGCTTATGATGGGCTTGATCCCAGCCTTGCAGGAGGCATTTCTGGAGAAGCCAGGCTGTACAGTGACTTCTTAAAAAGAAGTGTTTTTCAATTATGTGACAAGCTGAAGGGGGAGCAGGGAAATTCCATCCCATCCTCACCCTTACTGTAAGGCACTGGCTCAGAGTACATTAATGTATGTACATTAACAAATGTTCCAGTTTGTCTCCAGTGGAAGACAGCACCTTTGCTCAGTTGAATGCTGGACAAAAGCCTTCACAAAGCAAAATATGCATCTCAAACCTGTGCAAACAGCCCGTCTTTTAAAATGAGGAAAGCTCTTTTTACTCCCCTTACCACCATCACCACCTCCCTATAAATTTGCAAACATCCCTGACAGGTGACAACTCCCCTTGGAGAGAAGTCTGTGTTTGCTTTGCTGTTTCAGGGGCTCAAAGCGGCTGCAGCTTGCGTTAGCAGAGAATGTGTAGCCCAAGGCAAGGTGTTTGCTTTAATCTGAAATACCTTTACAACCCTCTTCCCCTCCAGCTTCTCTTTTCCTTTGGATAGCTTAAGGGCATGAGCTTTCCTTGCACCTGTCTCTCCTGTAACCTCAGCCATGTCACTTCTAGACACGAGGTGCTGCACGCAGCTGATTGCAGCAAAGGGTTGAAGAGGGCAGATAAACACAAAGGAATGCAGCAGAAACAGAGGGGCCCTGGGAGATGAGCACTGAGATCAAGGCAGAGGGCTTTATAGTATTACATTTGACTTAGAAAAAGAGCAAGGCAAGCTTTTCTCCAAAATGTATCACCATGTGAGATTTAAATGGGTGCAGAGCAATTAAGACTGGTGTTTTTGAAGCAATTGTCCTTGTGTAGACTTTGAGGCAATCCCAGTCAGCCTTTAAAATAAGTTCTGTGCCGTCTTTCAACTTACTTCTCAAAAATGAAACTTTCAGTCTTAAAATATGTCCGCCTTTGATTCCAAGAGTTATGTTGGTAAGACCTGTGTTTGTTTGTTTTTTTATTATTTAACTTTCGGGGATAGAGTTCTTTGTTCACTACAGAGTTGGCAGTGGGGAAGGAGCTATAGTGTTCAGAACAGTGCCTGAAGAAACTGTCCTACCAGTGGGCTGGAAACTGAGCATAAGTTCTGCCCTGGTGAACACCCATTAGTTGGGTTCATTGCCTTGAAAATGCAACTATATGGAGAGAGAGCTGGAGAAGAGGGCTGGGTGACACAGAAACCCCTCTCATCTGAGTCACAGCCCTGTCTCTTGCTGAGCCAAGCCCTTGCAGTTCTCACACACTTGTTATTCAGGAAAAAACATTCTTCCTATGTCTATTTAAGAAAGGGGTAAGAGAAACTGGTGATCTGCACTGTCTTGGGATGAAAAGAGCTGGAGGGGCCAGGAAGAGGGTTTGTGGATCTGGTGTAACACCAGACAATCAGCAGCCTTCCCTGGCTGTGTGCCTTGTGACCAGCTCTTTCACAATGTCCTGGGTGGCCCCTCCGTGAGGCTGTTGCCTGTGCCCCTTCCTTTCCTCTGGTGTGAACCGCAGGCAGACTGGAAAATCCCAGCAAAGATCTGCCTTTTTGCATGACCAGAGTGAAAAGCTGGTGGTCCCTGTGGGTGTGGAGAACATTTAGTTTCTGCAATGGCCCTAGTGTGGGAAGGAGCTGTGGATGTCCAGAGAGGTAAGTTGAATGTGTGTCCTTGTGGGCCTCCTGCCATTCATTAGGCCCACCAAAGAGGGGGTCCCCAGTCTCTACTCTGATCAAGGATGTAGCCAGCAACCATAGGGTCTGTGGTGGGGTGGTATCTATCTCCCTGCATTAAGGAGGAACACTGGTTGCAAAACCTATAACCTGCAGTGCTAGAAATTAGGTAATGTTATAGCAATTTTATATTTTTGTCTGACTGACTAAATGCCCTGGAGCAACAGGGAGGAGGGGTCTGGAGACCTCTCTCTAGGAATGAGTGTGTGGCGATGCAATAACCCTGCATTGCCCTGGAGCCCTCTTAGTGCTGTCAGTCTGACCTACCAGGTGCAGAATTGCTTTCCTTCACCATCCCTCAGAAGTCCTGTAAACTGTTCACCAATGCTTAGAGATGCTAGTCCAGACAAAACTGCTTTGGGCTAAGGACTCCAGCGAGCAACATCCTGATAAAAGTGTTATTTGAGGGGTTTGCAGAGTCTGTAAGTCTTCTGCCACCACCATCCCAGCAGTATGTCCAGGGTTCCAGGGACCTTGCTGGCAGGAGCTGGAGTGCTGTCCCCAGTGATGGAGCAGCTTGTCCCCCTCCCCCTGTACATACCTTCCTTTCATGCCCCTGAGCGAGCCGTCCTCCCGCAGCCCCTTGCCTAACCAGTTCAGTGGAATGCCTTTTGCCCAGACAGTCGCCGTGGTCAGAGTTTTCTTAACCTGGATCCATCCCTCCCCATAAAAGGCAGAGAGAATTCCTTGCCCCTTTTTTTTTACTTTTCGTTATTTATTTGTTCTTCCTCATCTTCTGCAAATAAGTGTGGGGATTTGCTGTATGTGCCTTGATTAGGCACTGCTGAGCTCCCCGTGGGGTGGATTTTTGCCTTGGGGGTGGTGGTGTGGTACAGGATGTTGTCCTTTTGGGCTTGGATACTCGGCTTCATGGGCTGTGGGTGTCCCAAGTCTGGTAGCTACAGAAATTTTGGAGGTGCAATATGCATTTCATAGTTTTGTAAGTGAGACCTGAAGCTCTGTGACTGCTGTTCTCCTTTATACATAGAGGTAAAGATAACAGTTGGCTGTAGGATAGATAGGATGCGTCCCATGGAGGACATGGAGGTGTCAAGGCTCTCAGCCTCAGCCCTTTCCCCAATGACACATCTCAGAGCTGGTGTTTGATTCCCAATGGAAACAAGAAGCCTTTCCCATATTTAGCTTGCTGTAGGTGCATGAAGGAGCCACTCAAAGCACCTTGTACAAGATACCCTCCCCTGCTGCAGCCCAGAGGAGCTATTCTGGCCCAGGGTGGGTGCTGGCTCTCTTCTGCATTCTCTCAGCCTTGGTACCATGTAAATCAGTTCAGTAATTCATATTTGGCAGCTATGCACTGAATTCCTGGGTCCCCATCACCTGGGAGCTGTGGTCAGGATCAGATGCATAGACACAAAAAAATCCAGCCTGCTGTCCAGAAGGATGTCTGTGGTGTCCTACCCAAGGCTTTAATATTAAAGCACGGGCTCTAAACTCTGTTAACTTTTAATTGCTTCTGTAAAAGTGTTTGTCTGGTGTAGGAGGACTCCACTTGCTGCAAGGTAATGGCTGAAGAAGCAGATGAAAGCTGGTTAAGGGGCGGTGAGACTGTGGGACAGGCTGGACACCCCTGTGTACCCACAGCAGGGCAGGGAGAGTGCCTTGGTGCAGGGACTGACTAACACATGGTATGTGCTTCCATGGGCTCTGGCAGGTGTTGCAGCCCTGCATTTTGTGGGGAAATGGTTTTGCACCTGGAGGATAAGGCTGATTTGATAAGTAGATGCAGCAAAGTGGGTTGTGTGGCCGTCTGTTTCCATGCCTAAGTATTCCTGCATTGACCATAGAAAGGAAGGAAGGACTTTGTACAGCACAGGGATGTGATCAAAGCTTTTATTACTGTCTGGTTTTTGCTTGAGAGAGTTTGAGGCTTGCCAAGTTTCTCTTCTTTGTGGGTATTTATTCGTTCCATAGCTGCGCAAAGAAAGTTGAGATTATGCAAAGGCATTTCCATAATGAGTAAATGCATTATTCTGTTGGAAGCTTCCCTCCAGCACCTCTCTTGTTTGCAGTTAAACTCAGAAGCTTGCCTAATTTAGGCTTGGCTATGGAATCCTGCTCAATGTTTAATCTTCTGCAGCGTAGGTCCCTCCAAATGATCTAATCATATTTAGGGCTGCAGATCTAAATCTAGAAATGGTCAATTCTTTCAGATAAGAATGAATGTAAAGAATGTATCTGTACGCTCAGTTTGGCCAAAGCCTTAAGACTTCTCTCATCTTGTGTGTATCAGAGGTCTAAAGATATATTTATGTTTCTTTAAAATAATTTTTCCCTAGCTCCCTTTCCTGTGCTACTTGGCCCTGGTTCTGGCTGCAGACCAGGGCTGGCTTATTTTCTTCCTGTAGGAATGCAGCCAATTGATGAGTATCCTTACACTCAGTGTTTTATTTTTGATGTAAATTCCCAGGATTTTCAAGGGTATTGAAGAAAACTAATGGGTGATATGTCTGCTGTGCTATAGAGCATTTTGGAAGCGTATTTAATTCCTTTATATATTTATATATATTTATATAATATATATATTAATTCCTTAAATATTTCTTCCCTTTGAGCATCTTGCTTTGCATTCATTTTGGGAAGGAATAAACTACTTTTAAGCTGAAAAACACAAAACTACTGGAAGGTAGTTTTGTGAGACGAGGTGTTCGTTCTCCTCTGGAGGGGTGGCTTTAACTCCACGACTCGTATTGCTACGAGCACCTGAAGTGGAAGAGTGTAACAACTGGAGTCCTGTCATCTGCCTACATGCAAATACCTCAGAACAAGTGAAGCAGTCACTTTAGAAAACATCTTCCCCAAGTAGCTAGGCCTGCCTCCAAAGGTTTCCATGGTGCTGCACGTGCAAGGATGGAACAATAAGTGCTTATTTTATGTCTTTAAAAGGTCTGCACAAACACTGAATTAATCTTGATCTTGAAGCGATAGATTGTAGGAACATTTGCCTCTGGAGCAAGTTTTAAGGTTTGTGCTGCCTTGATGGGAATTTCACTCTTTCTACTTAGTTGATAGGATTCTCTTAGGATCCTCTTTCCTTTCTCTTCCCCCCGCCCCCCCCAACTGTAGACATAATTTCCATATTTGTTGGGAGCACTTTGATAGGGTTAAAGCCTGTTAGTGGGCAGCTGGCATTTCAGCAAGCCATGAAGTGCAGCATGGACACCAACAGAAGTAGAGTGGCCATCCTCAGAGATCATTTTCCTCTGGATGTTTTTTGTTTGTTTTACATTGTTATTTTTGGTTGGTTTTAAACTAAATTGTTGCAAGAAGGAATATAAGATCCTTTTCTCTTGTTAGCTGGAAGTAGGGTGATGAATTGAGCTGTCTATATCCAGACAAGTGAAAACTTCATGGAACTTTGTGGTATCCCTCTTTGTAGGCTCAGATGGATGGAGGATGGAGAGCACCTCTGAGTGCTGTTGCAAGCTGCAGAGCTGACAGCCAGGGAGGGGTTGCTCCTTTCAGGCTAAGACAAACCTGGAGCACAGCCCTGGGAGTATCCTGCTAGCCTTCCTGGTCGAACATAGGCAAAGTGTCTGTGCTGCAGAGAGCTGTGGGGTGTAGCTTTTGTTTTAAAAGTAATTTCTTGCATTAATTGGGATTCTTGCTTTGAAGAGAGTCTTATGCATCCAACGTCTCACTGTATATGTTGCTCTGTGGTTCTGTAGATCCTCCCCACAGCCCTGTTAATGACTGTTATTTTTTTCCTCCAATATTTCACGAGGAGACTTTTGGACTAGGTAATATTTTCTTCTGAATGTCTGTACAATCTGCTTTCCACCTCATTGATTTGATAGCATTGAAATTAATGAGGGAGTGAATTGTCAGGCAGTCAAAAATTAAATCAGTCACTGTGAAGCTGTAGATGAAGGAGTGGTTTGTGGCCTGGGTTCATTTGCTCACTGCTGACTGAACTCTTCACTAATCAGCATCTGAATTTGCAGAGATTAATAAAAGATCAAAGGAGTTTTCAAAAATGAATGTAACTGTCACTCTAAAAGAATGGATTTTTATTTCCAGCCTGCTTAAACAGAAGGAAAAGGTACCCTGAAGTACTCTTATTTCTCTTTGAGAGCATGAATGGGTATGGTGGACCTCATGGGGATGTCCAGACTGGATTAAAATTAAACAAGTCTGAAACAAAAGTGATCAGTCTTCTGGGGAAGATCTCTGACCCAATAACTGAACCGCTTAGCATTGCCATACTGGTGGTGGACATGGCATGAGAGAACAGGCAAGGGTCACACAAAGACCAGCACTGTAAAGTACAACATTTCTGCATAGGAAACAAGGCATAAACCAGTTTCCTGGCTGCCTCAGGAGGTGTGTGGTACCCCAGCACTCTGGCGCAATGTAGGATAACTGTGACGTGTTAACATGAGAAGCGGGAATGGCCATTGGTTGGAGAGTCAGGGTTTAACCAGAGGTGTGGAAGACTGTTCTTGAATTATTGCAAAGTGGTAGCTTTTTTTTCAGTAGTGGATTATTTTAAAAGGATCTGGGTGGGAGGGAGTTGGCAGTGTAGCGGAGTCTGGTTGGAAAGTGCTTCTGAGATTGTGCGTTTCATGAGAGCAATCTGTAGTTTATACAAGATAAGGGAAGAACAACACTTTCCCCTCAGCTGCTTGTGCAAGAGCAGCCCTGGTCTGTCAACAGTTGCTCCTCTCTCTAAATGAAAACAAAGGGTCTGTAATCTGTCGCTATTTCCTTTTCCCTTTCCCTGGCCAGAGCACTTGGTCTCTGAGATGCAGGTTTGTGCCATGACCCAATTCCACCTCCAGCTGGAGGGTTGGGACTGTTTATGCCAATCAGGAGCAATTTTCATGAATTTTCTTATGCAACCTTCTGTTAACTTTCAAAAAATATTTCACAGATATGGGGGGGTGGGGGGGAGGAGAGGGTCAATCATGCTGTTTTGAACATCCAAAGATCCTCATGAGGCAAAAATGCAGTTCGAGTGTTGAGGCCTGTTACTCCAACAAAAGAGCTGCAGAGGCTTGAACCCCTGGAATCCCCTGGTCGTATTTCCATGCATGAGTGTCTGCTGACCCGCGTTTTGTGTTCATCAGCACAAAAGTGTCTGCTCAAGTGTCTGCTGGCCAGTGGTTTTGTGGGCTTATGTGCTGCCTTGCCAAGAGCTCTGTGTTCATACAGTGTTACCTCTCAGCTTTTTTAGCGAAAGCAACTGTTCTTTAAAGAGAATCACTAGGGTACAGAAAAAGTTAGAAAACAAGATAAAAGGAGCACCAGGAATAAGCAGAAACACTTTTTAATAAATCATGTGTGCTCTGTGACCAGTCTATGTTGTACACCAACTCTGAGTCCTTGCTGGCACTTTGATGGGAATGACCCTTAGTGGTATTGGAGAGTTTTTGGTTGTGCAGACGTAGGGCAGGTGTGGGGGCCTTGCATCACCTTGGCTGGAGAGCTGAATCTCTCTGGAGGAGTGTTTTGCTCTCTCATTAAATGGAGCTCAGCAGCCAGAGGGCAGAGTGCCCGGGGGCTGTGTGCGCCCTTCCTAAACCAATATTGCACAGTGGTTGTGAAGGGAACTGGTTTTGTTTCACAATTCCTTTCCACCTTCCCTCTCCCTGCTCCCCTCTATGTAGTGTTATCTCCTGACATGATGCCATTAACTCTCTAATTAGCCCTAGGGGTGTTCTAGGGGAGATAACAAGACTGTAGGAGCTCAAATAAGCAGCGTGCGCAGATGTTTACCCAGGGTCGGAGGGCAGGGCTGTTGTGACAGGCGATTGCCTTGGATAGGGCATATTCCTTGGGGAAGAGAAACTGACCTGCACCATGGGCAGAGCTGGAGCTGGGCTCCACTCCTGTCTTTGGCAAGTCCACCTATTTACCTTGCACTTTCAAAGTATGGGGAAAAAAATGCAATTTGGAGTCCTTGGAAGACAGGAGGGGTTGATTCTCAGTACTAAACACTTGCAGACAGGGTATGTTTGTAGCTTGAAGGCTCATACATTTGAGTGCATTCCAAAGGAATTTCTGGACTTCCGACCTGTCCCTGGGTCAGTGGTGAGGAAGCCAGGAGGGAATCGAATTTGTGCTCCCGGGTGTAGCAGATAGGGAGAGAGCCCTCTTGAGAGCCGGGGCTGCTTGGTCTCTCTTGCACAGGGATGAGCCACAGCTCCATGAAATGCTCCAGAGCAGCCTGCCCAGGATGCACACAGGGCTGTAGTCAGTCAGCAGCAGGCAGGATGATGCCTTTTATGCATCATCTGTCTTTTTTTTTTTTTTTAATTGTTCTGTCTTGCCACAGATGATTGGATTAAAAACACAAAAAAAAGAGAAAGGTCCCTGTTTCAGGAACTGGGATGTTTTTCCCTCCCTTCCCTGTGGTTTGAGCAGTGAAGTTCTCTGCATGAGTTTGTAAGAAGGCAGGTTGACTTTTACATTTTCTTGAAAGTATTTTCCTTTTGCTCTTGAAACTGGCTGGCTGTTATCACAGAGTATCACATCTGTCCCTGTAAAGTCTTCATTGGAAAGACTCTCAAAGCCAGTTGGCAGAGGCTTGCTTTTTCTGAGCATTCAGCAATTACTCAGATGTAACAAAAAAAAAAAAAAAAGGCGCCAAAAAACTGTTCTACTTTTCCCCTCCTCCTTCTGTTATCTCAGTCCTAATTTGTAAACATTTCTGAGTTAAGGGAATGTCACGGTCCATGGTGATGCAGTTGATCCAGATGCTATTTTTATAGGAGCAGAGAAGTCTGAGCAGACTTTTTTTTTTTTTGATCTGCAGAAAATTCTGCATGAACCACCTAACACGCAGGCAGGTGTGCGTGCACACACCCCCTCTTCTACAAGAAATTACACCATCTCCAATTAATGCTGCAGTTGTGGTAATGACATTTTTAATTGTCGCGATTTTGCGCACTTACCTTGCGACCAGGAAGGTTGAGAACTTGCACGTGGTACTGGCAAGAGAGACTAGGATGAGCTGTATAACAGCACAGAGAAGGAGCATTCAAACAAAGAGCGTGAATCAGCAGTTTGGCTTGGCCGACAGCTCATTTTGGAAACTTAGGGGTCTTCTTTGCGTATTGCTTTGTTCTTCAGCATACCAGCAGGAGCCACAAAGCATTGCCAGAAGCTTTCTAGAATATCTGAGTCAGACCTGGGAGGGTTGCAGATGAAACTTTCAAATCTAACTAGCAATTATTATTTTTAGTTTCCTACAGTATTGGAGGTAAATTGCTTTAAGGAGACTTCCTTTCCTGAGGCTGAGCTACTTTTTTTTTTTAATTCCATCCAACTAAGCAGGAAAGCATGAAGTGCCAGGCTTTTCTCTCACTGCTTTGGCTTCATTTCTTTGTTTTCTACTTTGTTCTTTTTCTGTTCAGGGTTGGAGAGAGCTTATTGGACTAGAAGAATAGTTAAACCTTGTTCATCTGGCCTCAGTGTGAAATAATTCTTTTTAACATGTGAAAGGAGGGCCTTTGCCTGAATCTGTTTGCTTTTTCTGATTGGTATGATAAGGCATACAAGGCATATGTATCTATTTACAAATATTGTCTTGCCATGACTTCAGACCATTACAGTTGGTGTTTCTCTTGGAGACCTGTCCAGAAGGCTCAAACAAATTGTAACTATCACTGCCCCGTGGCTGAAAAGTGAGTGTGTGGTCTGAGGAGGTGGGGGGTGTCATTCTGCCTTTATGAGTCAGCCACTTAAGCATACGGTATTTCAGGGAGTCAAGTTTTCCTCTGAGAACCTCAAAGATAGGCTGCCTGGCTGCTGTCCTGGTTGCTGGAGGTTCATCTATGTGAAATCTTTTGCATCTGCAAAAGTAGAGAATGAGAGCCCCAGAGCTTTTTTTTCTTGTGGTAATGTAGAAAAGTTCAAGCCTTAACTTTTCCCTTGTCTGTCAGTGCTGGTACGAATATTCGAGGCATGACACCAGCCTGTGGCACAGAGGGAAGCATCTGATGAGCATCTTTAGGTCTGAAGCCAGTGAAACAAAAGTTTGGATCCCTGGGGTGCTGAGAGGGGTATGCTTGTGCCTGGGCTGGAGCAGTGCTGGTGCGTGCAGTGTCTGGTGCATACTCTGTTACCTCCTGCCACCCCTGTTGGAGTGGTGGTGGCCTTCTTGATGTCCCTTGTGGATGACTGATTTTCAAAAAGCCACTTGTCCAGCATCCACTTCAAGGTGACCACACAGGCTAATGCCTCTGAAATACTGAGCCAGGTCAGGGCAGTGTGTACAGAGGGAAGGGATTTGTGCTGACATGTCAATTTATTCATGCTATATACACTTCTTATGTTTGACATGCAGATCTCTTTGGATAAACTTCCACATATCTCTCTCTATCTGGGTGTTGCTTCACCCACAGCCACCTCCAGCCACCTGTGGGACAGAAGATGGCAGATACATAGCACAACAATGCTGCATTAATGACTTGGAAAAGGAGGATCTTCTGATAGCATAGCTATGAAAGAGGTTTTTGCAATGACTTGCTGAGGTTGGGAGATTTATCTGTGTATCTTCTTGTCCTCTCTCCATCCCTCCATAGATTTTGAACTCATGGGCCAGTATCAAAAACTTGACAGTATTTAGGGATCAAAATAGTCCTCTGAGCACAGCATAACTTTTCCTCACTATTAGACAACAGGAAATCCACAGATGACTTCTAGTTTGATGTCCAGCTCTGTGTAAGCTTTGCAGTGGTGCTACAA
>JAWWLV010000011.1:10844062-10880611 GCA_035041135.1 Platyrinchus mystaceus
TATTAGACAACAGGAAATCCACAGATGACTTCTAGTTTGATGTCCAGCTCTGTGTAAGCTTTGCAGTGGTGCTACAAAGCGACACAGTTGGCTAAGGGTGCTGAGACTGCTCCCTGGAAACCTTGCCTATATCTCCAGATTAGTACTTTTGTGGCTTTTTGGCTTGTGCCCATCTCAGGTGAGGTCAGGTAAGTACACCAGGCATAGCCCCTGGTGTTAAGTGGTCCTGGGAAGGTGGAGAGGAGGGGAAGGGGCTGGGGCTGTGTCAGTGCTCTGTGGAGATGTCCCTGTGACATAGGAAACCTGTTGTGTGCTCGGCAGGCTCTTGCTACCTGGGAGCTCAGGAGCACTGAAGGTGTGCATGGCCCCAACCTGAGCTGGAATGTTGCTGGTGGTGATAGGCAGGGCTCTGCCTTGTCTTCAGAGGGCTCAGTGCTCCTCTCTGCAGCCTGTTCTTGGAAGTGCTTCCTTGCATCGTGCTTGGTGAGGAGGAATTGGTAAGGTGCACTGAAAACACTTGAAACCTTTTGCTCTTGTGCCCAGCAGTCCCCTGTTGAACTGTGCTCACAGGGTGGGAGCTAAATCAGACCCCTATCCTGCTTCTTGTGGCAAGAAGCTGCTGTGGGGGAAGGAGGGTGCTGCCATCCTCTGCTCTGTGTTTGTTCCTGTTTTGCTTCCTGCCTGAAGATGGTTTTGCTCCGTTTTATTAGTGGCAGTCTTACCAATGTGCTGCCTGTCTGTAGCCTGGAGAGAGGCTCGTGTGAGCCTGCAGTGTCCTTTAATTCACAGAGGCTGCCGTGCGGTGAAGAAGGCAGCCCAGAGAGCTTGGCCCTCTGAGAAGCACAGCCTGCCTGCTTCCATCTCCCTGTGAGCCCGAGTCCCCTCCCTGTGTGCTCAGAGAAGCTGGGGTTAAATGATGCCCAGAGGCGAGGCGTGGCAGGGAACAGCAGCCGCTCCTGGGCAGAAGCTGAGCTTCAGGGAGGTGTTGAGGCCGTGTGTGGGTTTCAGCCCTGCCAGGGTCCCCTCTCCCTCCCTGCAAAGCACCTGTGGGTCGGTCGCTCACCACTCGCAGTGGGAGGTTTGGTGTTTTCTGCGAGCGCTTGCAGTCCGTGCTCGGCAGTCCGGCACGGGTCTGCTTGACGACAGGTCCTCAAATAAAACCAGGGAGCGCTGTCATTAGGCTGGGCGGTCAGGCGGCCGCGCTCTGATCTGGATGTTTGGTTTCCTCTCTTCCCCCCCTCCCCACCTCTTTAAAAAGGTGTTTTGTTTCTCCTTGCTTACCCTGCTCTTTGGGAGCAGCTGCCTTTTGTTCTCGCCGTGCATCCCGCTCGCTCGGCGAACCCTCGCGCTGGGGTTGTTGTGGAGTGGATCGGGGTGATCCAGCCCCGCTCCAGGGGGGCGGCCGGAGCTACCGGCAGCACAGCGCGGACCTCGCACCGCCGGCGCGCTCCGGACATCTCCATTTGGGACACTAGGACAGGATGGGGAAATTTGTCTCCTTGTTCAGAGTAAAATCACAGTGGGGCCGTTGCGATCTGCCCGTCTGCGTGCTCTGCTCTCGCCCAGATTGAGTCTCAGCTAAGTGCTCTTACTTTTGAAAAGTTTGCTGTGGGCATAATGTCCAGGTGGTTTTTACTGAGCAGTACCTAAAAACTTTTCCCATATATTAATTCAAAATCGTGAGTCCCTTTGGATGAATTGTCTTTTTTACTTTTTTTTTTTTTTTTCCATTTCCTTGGCACAAGTTAGAAGCAAGTGCAAAGGAGGGAAAAAACGTAGCTGGAGTGATGCCCTTGCGAACACAGGACCTGTTGGCTGTGAGCATGTATGAGAGCACACAGATGATGGAGAACGTATCTGGATTATGGTGCATGAAGCCAATGATTGATTCTCAGCTCCTTGGTGTTTTTATCCCAAACCTGCACACTGCAGCAGCCAGATACTTGGCTGTGATACTGCACCGCCGGTGTCGAGCATTGCATCTCAATCCCTTCCCTAACATTTTGGGCTTTGGTAGCAGGAAAGCTTGCATCTGAAAAAAACAATCCTGGAGTCTTCTCAGAAAATAAATAAATAGGAGAAGTTTCTCAGAGGGGCTCCTTTGGAGCAACTCCATGGCTATCTTTTGAGTTCCCAAACTTGTAGAAAAGTGACAGGGGAAAGTTATTGTTTCCTTTCTTTTCCTTGTCTGTCTTTATCTTTTTTCTTTTTCTCTCTTTTTTTTTGGTCCATTTCCCCCCCCTTCCCTTCCCTTTGCTTTTTAGAGATTGGTGATAAGGAATTCTAACTACTTAATGAGCTGGGAGAGGCCTCTCTCCATTGGAGTGGAGGACTCCAGGTGGCACTTTGACAGATTGGACAGGTAAGGCAGGAGAGCCCCACCTCCTCCTCCTTGCCTATGGTTAGGTATATAAGGGAAACTTCAATTATGCAGAGAGGCACACTCTGAGTCCTGTTATCTTCCAAGTAGCATCACATATTTTTAGGGTCTTCTAGGGGGTGGGAGGTGTTTGTCAAAATCCTGGAGCCAGAAGAAAGAACAGCAGCATTGATCAATTTGACTGCTAACATGTTGTACCTGGAAAACAATGCCCAGTCCCAGTATAGCGAGGTAAGGATTCTAGGTTTGAGCTATGATATCGCTAATTCTTTTTATTTTTAGTGAATGTGTGCGATTTTTTCACCCCTGAAGTTAGGTGTGGAATATACACTTGTTTTTTGAAACTTTTGCAGTTTTATAATGGGAAGAGTTTGGGCGAAAATCCTATATGAGAGTGAACTTCAAGTTTTTATATTTGGGACAGCAAATTTGTTTTGGGAACCTTGATCAACCAAGCATAATTTTCTTTCATTGGAGAAACAAGGCAGTTGTTTATGGTGGGCAATGCACACAGGTTGCGTTCCTGTAGCAGTCTGAACGCTATCTGTGTTGACTGCATTTAAACTCTTTTACGGGTCTTTTATTGCCAAAATTGCTGCTTGTGGTTAAAAGGGGATGGTATCTAGGAAATAACAAAAATGTGTTATAAATCCCTTCTTAGGTTACTTTTTAAGTAAAATAATATGCAGAGAAAGGTTTTGTGCTGCAAATGCTGTGTTAGCGTCCATACCAGTAACTCTTTTACTCAGTGCTGTTAATACCTTGCCTTGTAACTTGCAGCAGCAAGGTATTTTCTACAGGGTGTTTGTATAAGCATATTATATGAGGATGAATGTGTGTACAATGGATGCATTTTGCTTTCTACAGCCCTTTGCACCTCATGGGTGTGAGTGGAACGCGAACTTCAGATGCAGCTTTGATTTAATTTTTTTTAATTATTAATTTAATGGCTTTTAACCAGCTGGGTCGTTGCTTTGTAAGGTGGCAGTGGGGAGAATTGCCACATGCTGTTGAAATCTTTCAGGAAGTTACCAGGGGTTGAGGGAGATCTAACGACAGTATTGGTTTACATTCCAGCGGAGACAGCAGCTGTGTTGACACTTGCCAGAATGGCAAAGCAGCCACAGCTCCTCTGTGTGTGCGCGCGCGTGTATTCCTGGGGAAAAGGCTTCAAGTGCAGAGCATGGGGTACAAGCCCCGAAGCAGACAGAAGCTCAGCCCCTTGGAAGAGAAAACAAAATACAAATTGGAAGGCCGAGAGCATAGCTAGGGAACGCAATAGCTGGCGAGGGAAAGCATGTTAAAAGTACACACTTGGGGTTGCATGCCTGGGATGGTGGGTTTGCAGCTCGGGGAGAGCAAGGGGTAAACTGAAACCAGTGTGCTCTCCCTGTCCCCCTCCGCAGGGAGTGTGCGTGGGTCCTTGCTGCTGCTGCCACCGTGCAGGAGACCCAAACGGGTGACTTTTTTTTTCTCTCTTCCTGGGTTAATTATAAACTCTTAAATGTGGAGAGAGCGCTTCTTGGAGTGTTTGCTTGGTGTTGTCTGCTGCTATCTGATCAACTTTCGCTGAATAGCAGCAGTGGGGCTGTGGAGTCCCTATGGTTGACTTGCTGGGCTCATCTGTCAGAAGCGATGCGCTCAGGAGCGTTCTCGCTCCGCTTAAATGCTGCTCATCACTGTTGCTGTCAGGGGAAGTTTTTAAAAGGCTTTAGCTCTGAATTTTTTTTTCTCCTTTTTGCCTCCCACCCTCCCTTTTCCCTCCTTGTATTTGAGCAAGGTGCACAAACTTTGTTCATTCAGCAAAGCATTGTACGCTGGGGAGGGAAAACTCGATTAGCATTGACTTGGCTTCATTTCTGAAGAGTAGCCTTGCTAATGACTCGTCTCAAAAGAGAGGGAGACTTGTTAATGCTCAATTAAAATATATTGGTGATGGTGGACCTCGCCCATCCTAAGCTTGCAAACAAGAAGTAGGCTTTGGCATGGTTCCCTTAAAAAAAAGTAAAAATAAAAAGCTCTCACTGTGCAAATAGAAGCAGCACTTTGTTGTCATTGGTGCTTGCTTGCTGTAGTTCAGATTTTTAGAGCTGTTGCTGGGTTGGTCTACTGACTCATGAAAAACTTAGTATAGACTATATTTTGGGTTTAAAAATGGACAAAAACTTGTCTAAGGAAGGGAAGGAATTTTTTTTCCTTTTCCCCCTACTAAAACCAAGTTTTAAAATGGAGAGCAGGGAGTCTTCTCTCACCTGAAGCCCGTTTTTTTTTTTTTTTTTTTAGGGTGCTCTGCCCAGCCACCCCAGGTTGCTCGCTGCTTGCTTGCAGATGCTGAGCTGTGCCCTCCTCACCCACGGGCTGTGCGGTGCATTCTGCCCTGCAGCCTGGGAACCGGCCCTTGCATGAGCGCCGGTTTGGGCTGCGTGGTCAGGGTGGTGAGCTCACACCATCGCCCACAGCCCTTCGGCGCCTGTGCCCACAGGCGTGGTGCTGAATGCCACGGTGAGATGAGGTGTTCCTCCAAAATGCGTAAAATCTCCCCGAGAAAAGATGAGAGAGGGAACAAGGGTGTTGAAGTGAATCACAGCCCTGAGAGGCAGGAGGTGGAACCTGCCTCAACCACTTTTCCAGCTTAATCTAACCCAGCATTTGATCTGGGTCGACTATAAGAACGATTAGTCTCTTTGCTGGCAGAGCACTGGACTTGATGACCCTGGAGATCTCTTCTTGTGTGTTTATGAGTAGATGTGAAAAGAAGAGAGACACTGGGATGGTTATAATAGGGTGATTAGGTGCTGATGAACAGGAACCCTTTGAATCTCATTGTGTCTTCCTGCCTCATCTCCACATTGGAATTTTGTGTTGTATAGAAATGTTTGTGGGGAAGCATGCACAGAATTGGGTGTGAAGAAGAGTATCTGCAAGTTTGTCCGGTCTTGTCTGAGTTTCCTGGTGCTGGGAGGGGAGGATGAGAGCAACAGAGATTCCCTTTAGGAATTCTGGATTCTTCTGCAGTTTGGCTGAGATGATGACGCAGAGTTTGGAGTGTTTGCTAAAATCAAATTAAATCATTGCCAAAAGAATAAACACATCTTGTTCAAACAGTGATAAGAAATATGTGCCATGACTTCTGATTATATCTGTCATCCTTCTCAAAGATCTTCCTGCTCTTTGTGGGAGACAAATTAAAGAATCTTTTTCCGTTGAGATTTTTATCGTAGTTTTGCGAGGGGAGAGGGTGAAACTACTTTTATACTAAGGGAACTTGTGCAGTGCTTTATGGCTCTTTGGCAGCATTCCTTCACACTGGAAATTAAGAGAAACTAAATACAAGTGGCTGCAAATATGTTTGAGGGTTAGGATAGCCTGTTCAGAGGGGTGCATTTTTGGTTTTGTTCTTTCTTTCCATCTTAGCTTTTAAAATAGTAATTCAGATGCCTGTGTTTGGGCTGTAGTGCCCTGGATGTGAGTCCTTTCTCTTTGCAGAAGCAGGTGTGTGGGGCTCTGGGGTGGCCTGGAAGGATGTCCTGAGGGAGCTGGGCCTCCTCAGTGAGAAAAACGTTTCTTGCACCTGTCTGGGATGTTGGTTCAGCAAACATTAGTTTAAGGTTATGGAATCTGGGCGTTGAGGTGTAGCTGATTTTTTTGGAGCATCAGCTTCATTGGTGCGCAGTAGAAGTATGACTGGGGCTTATCCTTGCTCTCAGCCTAGATTTAGCTGAGAACTAGCAGAGAATAAAGCCATGGCTTTCCTTGGCTGTTTTTGCCACATGGCAATAGTCACACCAACTGCATTTGACAAAGGCTCTTCCACTCCTGCTGCCCCTTCTCTGTGGCCCTTGGCCAGACCTGGGGTAAAGGAAGCAATCTCTGAGGGATGCTGCCTGGCCACTGCCCAGGAGAGCAGCCCACCTGCTCCCTTCCTGCAGTCTGGAGGTACCAGAGCTCCCTTCCTGCAGTCTGGAGGTACCAGAGCTCCCTTCCTGCAGTCTGGAGGTACCAGAGCTCCCTTCCTGCAGTCTGGAGGTACCAGAGCTTCCTTCCTGCAGTCTGGAGGTACCAGAGCTCCCTTCCTGCAGTCTGGAGGTACCAGAAAGAAAGGCTTATCTGTGCAGTACCCTCTGTACCCCACATCTTGGTGAAAGTACTTGAACAGATGCTGTACAAAGCCTAATGTGTTTCTCAAGGAAGAAGGTTTTGGCTAAACCTGACCTCTCCTGGTCCTATTTGTGACGATGTCTCTTAGTTCTGCTGGCTCTGAGCAGGCAAACAACTCCAAGTCTCTGCGGGAGGAAATCTCTCCCTGAGCTGTGCGGGATTCAGGTACGAGTGCCATGCTTTCCAGGGGCCTCTCTTTATTTAAATATTATCAATAGCCCACAAGTTTGGGCACAGTCTGTCATTAGGAGCAAGGAATAGTGAGATGTATTGGAGGTTATGGTTCCTGATTGTGTCCAGCTGCAATTCCAGCTACGCTTCTTGTATGTTCATCCTTTTGGTTTTGCTGTAATTGCACTTACGGGATTCAAGTCTTTGTCATGTGAGGTCATCTGTGCAGGCTTGTGAGGCATGTATCTTATCCTTGGGCTGCAAAGGTCTTCTGCAAGGATGTAGAGGCCCTTATAACGAGGTTCCTTTTCCTCTGAGAGGTTTTAAAACTTCATTCCAGTTGCAAGGGTTTGACCTGAGGTAGAAAAGCCTACGGTCAGATATGCATGTATCTTTGTTTGGAGATCTTAAGTGGATGCTACTGCCCAGTTTGCCAGGGAAGAGGATGAAGTAGACCCAGAGATGGTTTATAGGAAACTGAGACCTGCCTCTTGCAATGTGCTCCCATCTCCCTCTCAGCTGAAACAAGGGGATTACGCTGGGGGAGAAGCACAGGAAAGGGCAAGAGTTGAGTGAGGTCGAACCCCTCACTGGAGCAGGTTTGTTATGCCATAGAGTGGCTTTTTGTTCTATCATAGGGTACATTCTATCATAGGTACATTTTTTTTTTTTGTGATAGTAGAGGTAATGTGACCCCTATACTGAGCAGTGAATTGAGGATTTTACCTGGAGAAATCCTCTTCTTGCTTTTAAGGTGGAGGGACCTCAGAAGTCTAAGGCTGTGGGTGTAGCCCAGAAATAAGTGATTGCATGTGGGTGGAAAGAATGAAATGTGTGCTTTATTACACAGAAACGAAACCTGATGACATTCGACCATCTGCACAGCTTTAACTGTGTATGGCATGCAGTACCTGTGCAGAAATCAGGATAGTTTGACTGTGTAAAGTGTTGGTACTGCTCAGTAACACTCATGCTTTGGGGTTTGCACAGTTGTGCAATTACACTAGACATCGGATTGGAAATTGCATCTCCATTTTACAGTTTTTCGTGCTCAAAAGAAGCATTAGTAAGCAATATGAAATTAGGGACAGCTGATCTCAGTTTCTTACTTCATTTGGCAAGAAACTGATACTAGGTGTTTTCTAGAATGAAAAGTTTTTCAGTGTGAGAGATGAAAAAGAGCTGCCATTGCAGCGCGGTCAGGACATTCTACATCTTGAACTGGTTGCAACTTACGATCCAATTTGTTTGCTGTACATTGGCCTTGGTTGAGACAGGATGAAAGTATCCATATGTATATATCTCCATATTTTGTTCATGATTTTTTCCTTGGGAAACAGAACTGTTGTTTTGACCGATTATTTTTCTCAGTCTGACGGTTTGAATCTTTGACATTGTCGCCAACATTTGATTTCTGATTTCTTCCAACATGAGCCCAATTATGTTATTGCCTAGCTTCTCAGGAGCTATTTTTCTTTTTTCATGTCTTTTTTTAATAATGAACTAATGGATTTAAGTGGAGTGACATTTTGCCTTTTTTTTTTTTAATTATTATTATTATTTTTCTGCCTTCCTGGGCATAGAGAAAAAACAGAAAGGAACTTTTTCTGCCTTGTGTGTTTCAGCCCATCTAGTAGCAACCTTTTATCTTGTGTTTGTCCAGTTATGCCAAGTGGAAGGGTTTATTCCCAGTTATAGCTCTGTTTACTGTGAGGCAGAAGCATCACTAGTTCTGTGAAGAAGACATGGCTTCTGCAATAGGAAAGCTGTGGATGTGGGATGTAAGAGGGTGTAGACCATTTGCTTTGCTCTTTCTTTCCTCTGGAAGACGGTTATAACTAGTGGAGAAACTACTTATTTCATTATCGTGAAGGGCTGAATAAAAGTGGGTGTTGCCTGGCTCAAGGCAAATTTTAAATTCTATTTACAAAATGTTCTCACTGAAAAAAAAATCTGGAAACGCTTCAGAAAGGAGCTCCTGCACCGATGGATTTGTGCTAGACATTGTTAAACCCTGTTATTTTTCTGGCACAGCCTCCAACGCGTCTTGAGAATGTGCAGAGTAGGCAATAAAATGAATGCAACTCTTTTAAAGCAAGGTTGCATAAATCATCAGAAAGGAGCTTCTCGTACACTAACAGCAACACTCACTCCATCCTCTCCAGCAGGGAAGTGAGCTCAAGCTCTTTGTGCCACTTGGCCTGGATTACTGTTTAAGTCACTTTTCGTATCAAGTGGAATTAAGAGGAAAATAATTTCTCTCCAAGGGTGTTAAGGTTGAACTTTTTTTTTTTCCCCTGGATGCGTTTTCTAGATTCTTTGTTGTCTCAGTGCCATGATTGCCTTGCAGTCCCTTGTCAACTATCCAAGGCCCTGATCTTTAGAGTGTTACGTGAGCCCAGCCATAGTTAAGCATGCAGGTGGGTCTCTCCAAGTGAATAAACTTGCTGTTCTTCAAAAACTTCCTGTTTTGTTTTGGTTTCTTCAGTTATAGTAGTAAATGACTTCTGAGGAAAATATTCCAGTCTTTAGTCTTCCAAACAGAGCTTCTCATCAGAGCTTCGCTGTGCTGGGAGGGGAACCTGTAACTGTCAGGTGGATTAAAGAGATGCTTCCCAGTAGGAGCAGACCATGGCGTAAAGCCCCAGCAGAGCAGCCCAGAACCAGACTTTGCAAGTGATGATTTAGCTGTAAGCTACTGAGCAGAAAGGTTCACCCCTACATTTCTCTGCCCTCTTTCTTATAAACACACTGGCTCCTGAGAGAGAATCACAGCTCTCTTCTGAAGAAGAGCCTATCAGAGGCTTTCCAGGGTTAGCTTAGCTGCTTGCAGCTACCTTGAGCAAGGAGCAAATAGAGCAGGATGACACTTAAGGTGATTGGGCTTTTACTTTTGTAAGGCTTCTAATATAAGGAGCAAACCCAGTGAGAAATAACTTTTCAGGAAGTTGTAGATAAGACACATGAAAGCTTCAGTTCCTTGACATTGGCAAAGTAAACTTGTATCCTCTTTGGGAACTTGAATCTAAACTTGATAGTATTTAACATTACTGACCATTGTTATCAGCAAAATGTGGGAGATGGGGGGGGGGTGTTGGTGGTTGCTTTTTTTTGTTGTTGCTGTTGGATTTTATTTTTTGATTTGTACTAGGTCTGAGTGATTGTGGAGTTGATCCAAGAACACTCAGCGGTATCCAGTATTTTTGCAAATCCCCTGTCACTGCTGTTTCACCTGGAGTCTTAATGGTACAGCTAAAGGAGTAGTGTTTTAGCCAGGATGTGTGTGTTAGTATCTAGAATAGATGGCTTGAGGTGTGATATATTTCTGGGCTTGTGCTCAGTCGTCCGCTCTGTTTGGAAGTGGACCCAAGTGGCAAGGCTGAGCATGTTTGAAAATTAATGCATTGATTGGAGTCCAGCAGCCTCTTGGGATCAATTCCAGAGTTTGGATCCGGATTAAACTTCCCCTCAAGGATTTTGGGAAGTGGTATACAAGGGGACCTGGTGAAATTTGAGATGAGTCCAACTTCCTCAAGATGGCAAGAAGATGAATGTTTTTACCAAGGGCAAGAAAGTGGGAGGAAACGCCCAGTTTAGGGAGGGAAGGGGAAATATTTTATGGTGGGGTAGTGTCTGGGAATGAAAGGGATGGATTGTGTCTAGGCAGATATGAATCTTTCAGTTTTAATCCACATCTAGGAAGTAAATACAAAGAATCTTGCTGACTTCTGGGAATGGGGAGAGGGAGGAGGTGCAGTGCTGGGCTTTTCAGCTGTGCTGCTGAGGCAGAAATCCCTGTGCTGCAGAGCTGCAGTCCAGCTGCATAAGGAGATGATGCACAGGGCTGGAGTGTGATGCCTCAGGAGCGGAGGTGAACAGAACAATAGGAATAGGTGGATGCCAAAAAAAGTGTTGAGTCAGCAAGTGGATCTTTGCTGTATGGGAAATGACTTTAAAGTGTTTAGTCATTTTGCTTAGTTGTTTTGGGTTTTTTAGGTAATGTCATGATGTCTTTGGGCATCACAAAAGTATTTTTTTGGGATGTGATTGCTCAAAGAACATAATAAAATTCTGACTGATTGCTCTGTAAAACTAGAATTCTGCAGATTTGTCTCGGAGATTCAGTAGCCTCTGCCAGCCTCTATTGTGATTTCTCCCTGCTGCAGTTTTACTCTGCATTTCATCTATATCCTGCAAATTGGTTCCATCAGGAACGCTGGTGGTGACTGTCCAGAAATAGATGAGTAAATTTTGCTCCACCCTCTTATCAGCAGAAAAGTGTGCAAGAAGTTCTTAAAAAGGAAACTAGAACATACACTGGCTAGGTGTGATCTAATACTTTGCAAACAGGAAACTACTACTTGAACAGTAGGGTGGGAAAGCTGTTGAGAGGAGCCTTGGTCAGTCTGCTGTGTTGTGTGTCTGAAAGGGACTGTGAATGTTCAAATTTGAGGGGTAGGGAGTTTAACGTGGTATTTAATGTAGGTATGTAGGTATGTTGCTACTCAAAAAATCTGGAAGAATCCCTTTCTGTCTTTTGGCTACTGAAATCACATGAATCAGGGTAATGGGTTGGGGGGGGAGGCAACTCCTTGCAGTTAGCTTAGTTAACTTGCTTATTGCAAGAAGCAACCAATAAAATCATGGAAGGTCTGTTTTAGCAGAGTATGTTCCCATCTTTCTGTTACTGTGAGTGATTCCATATTGAACAATGAACCTGTCAACTTCTCACTTTGCATAGGGAAAGGTCTCTCCAGCTGAGTACCTCAAATGTTAATCTCTGAAGCTGTGCCTTGTATAAGTGACCATGGCACCATGTGTTCTGGTGTTTGCTGAAATCAGGAGTATTGGACAGGAGGGAAATATTGAAAACTGGGTTTAGTTGTGCTGTTAAGACATTAGGTCCCATACCAGAGAGCCTATGAAATCCTGTGTGTGCAGAATATGTGGCAAGGTAATTTAAATGGGGAAAATATTGGATATTAAATATTAAAATTAAAAATATTTCATTTATATTTAAATAAAAATGTAAAAATAAATATTAAATATTCCTCAATATTTAAATTGGGGGAAATATTCTTGAAGTTTGTAAAGCTGATGCAGTAAAGTTGCTGTGGAAGAAGCCTTGCTTGGCTTTGCATGCACGTTGTGTCTGTATACTCTCACACCCCCCTCTCTCAAAGACCAGCTTTTGGGTCTGTTGTATGCACAGCCTGGAATCTTTGGAAAGCAACATATAAAACTCCTGCTCACTTCTGAGTAGGTTGCAGCAGTGGTGTGAAGCTGTTTCTGATGTATAACACAGAGGTTGGGTGGTTAGGGGAGTCTCCTGCCTGTGTGTGCTGCTGTACTGAACCCCGGCAGATCCCTTGGGTGCAGGCAACGACAGCTTGGTGTAGGCCAGGAGCTGCTTTAATACAAAAGATAGCGTTGGAAGGCTAAGCCTTGCCTCCTTTTGTTCTCTGCAATTGGGATATAATCAGAATTTGGCATCCAGTCCTCTTGACTCCCCCACTCAATCTTGAAAGCTTTTCAGTCTGCTTTTTGGTGTCCCAGGCTTTTGAGAATATCATCCAGGAGTTTTCTTGCCTGATTTGGACAGATGAAATGGCCAAATACAATAAAAAATTTAGTAGGTCTTTCAGTAGGTCTAGTTTATAAGGACTCTGATGGTTCTGTGCAACCCCCTTCCTTTGCTTGCTTTAACATGTTTTAATTTGCCCTTTGCCCTCCTATAACTCTTCTTATGAATTCTTATATTCCGTAGTTGCACCACGCTTCAAAGAGTGGGCGTGGGGGGTTTATGTGTGTGGCTTATTTTTTTTTTCTTTTTGGTATGTGTATAACTGCTTGACTTATTTAACTTGCAGATGATCTGAATTTCTTGTTCTTACTAAAATGCTACCTAGCTGGAGTATTTTATCTTGGTGTCTGAAAGATGATGCATTCTGATTTTATTGAGCATTGTGTTGAATTTGGGAGCTCACTTCAACTCCTGGTGCTATTCTGACCCTGGTTATTCATTGTCCTTGTGCCCTTTGGCCATACTTTGGTGGTTACTGTGTCTGCAGCCTTTCACTGTGGATGACACACAGAGATCCTGTCCAGCCTACGCTGCCCTCTCAACACAATAAAATGCTGCATGTCTGAAATGACTGATAACATCAATGGTTACCATCCGGTAAAGAGTTCAAGAAAAAAAGCAGCTTTAATCAACTACTGGAGTTTTCCTCTCCAGCCCCTGCTTCTCCTCCTCACTTCCCCATTTATATTTTAATTGGTTCCTCTTATGTTTAAAGTTTTATTTTTTTATCCAACTTTTCAACATTGTTGTTCAAACTCAGCACACAGGATTTCTGGGCACCTGGCTGAGCTGTGTCCCTACAGTTATCAGCCACTGAAATTAGGCAAAAAAAAGCCTTGCTGAGATCTTGCAGTTCTTTTTCTAGTTTTTCTGATGCTGGTCTCTGTCTTCATTATGTTTATACCTCTTGGGAGCGTGACGGGGGTGCTTTTCCAATTCGTCTGCAGTTTATGGCTCTTCAGATCTTTGTTGGCATTGTGTTGTCCAGCTGGTCATAGGAGAATGTAGAAAACTCTTGGCCTCTCTTTCACTTTTTTAGGAAGCTGAGTTGTTTGGGTTATTAATCAATTTCCTTTAAGATCATGGAGTCCTAATGTCTCATGATTTCATGCATTTTGTAGAGATGATATAGTATGATTTCCTTGGTTTTCTTCCCTCCTCTCTTTCTTGTTTATATGTTTTCATATTAAATTGATGAGCACAAGCTCAGGGTCAAGAAATTACTGTGTTGCGGGGGGGTGGATCTTGGACTTTTCATTTTCTAAACTTTCTGAATTTTCAAAATAGCTAAGCATAGCCTAGATACTCTAATGAAAGTGTTTCATGTTCATGAAAGAGGGTTTTTTTATGTTTTAGGAAGACCTTATGGTCTAAATACCATAAAGGGATCAGACTTTCAGAAATCAATTGTTTTCTATGCAAGTAGAACTTTTTGTGAGAGCCTAATTCAGAATCTTTTTTTTTTTTTTTTGAAGAGCCTGTAATGCTACTCTGGGCAAGTCAGTGATATTAGTTTCATATACATTGGAAAATATTTAGAAGTGTGTACACAATGTAGGATGTCCAGCCTTAATATTTGTGTGAAGTGGGATGCACTCTCATTTTGATAATCCTCAAATTAGACAAGGTCTTTTACATGAACGTGTGGCAGGTGGTAGGAGTCAGGAATTACAGGCATTCCTGCTTTGGGCTGTGCTTGTTTTAAAAGGCACCCTGCTTCTGGCTGAAAACACTTCTTGCTAAGTTAAATTAATTAACCAAGGGGCAAAACTCAAAGTTCAGCTCAAAAGGAAAACAATTACAGCTGGGGGGAAAAAGATGACTCCAAAGCTTACAGCCCTTATGGGTGGACAGAAACTTGCCCTCGCATTGCTTTTCATTAATTTGTCTCATTCTCAAAGTCCACGTATGCAGGCAGGTATTTGTAGGCTTAAACTTGAACATGAAGTTTTGCTGAGTTCAGCAGAACTATGTCTCAGTGAGACACGTGGTCTGCAGTCTTACTGGGTATGACTCTTAAAACTGTGCTGCTTTTGTAAACCTAAAGGGTGTAGATGTGGCATGACGTGCATATTGGAATGGCTCATCCCAGTGGAAAGCGCACAGACTTTTCTTCCTCCACTCAGTACACGAGCCATACCGTTTTTCAAGTGTGATGGCATGTGTTTGCAAATTACTGATGTGCACTGATATCTCCTATTTGGTGTATGTAGTGTGTTGTCCATCAAGTGGGCCATAGGGCTATTTGGTGACTGCTGGGAAGGAAGGGATGGTCTTCAAGTGGGCAGAACAGTGAAGTTTTTAAACTTGTGTATCTGAACTTTAAACATAGTGGTGTGATTTCAGTTGGTCACTTAATGTTGGGTTTTTCTTGGTGGGGAGAGGGTAGTTGTTGTGGTTGGGTTTCATTTTGTTGAGTTTTTTTCTCTTCCCCAGTTGGTTGAAATGAAGGACTGTTTTCCTTAGACTTTCCTTATGTGTTTAGGTGATGTTGGAAGCTATCCAGGCAACTACTAGGGTTATCTTACTACTTAACATGAAATACCTGTGCAGGAAAATTGCGTGTGTCACTCATGGGGTTTTGGTTTTTATTCTTCTTGGAAGAAGAATGCTTTTTTTCTTTATTAGTCTTGAATTTAGTTTCTTAAAATTACTGTGGTTGTACATATTGCAGAGCCCTGTAGATCTCAAAAAGATTCCCTTCTAAATAATACAGGAGGTGATATGCAGAAATATTTGTGCTCCCTGCTTAAGGGTGGTATTGAGCTGAGGAGATGCTGTTTGATTAAGCTGCAGCAGGTCTAATAGCCATGAAGGGAGTGACTGATTCCAGGGCCTTTCATGCACTCCATCACACTTGGAACCTGTTACACCACCAGGATGGGAAATACCTCCTCTCTTCCTGGAAAATGCAATTTCCCAACAGTAGGATTATTCAAATCAGACTTTGTTCAATTATAGTGCCTGGGAACCTATCTTGGTAACAGTTGATATCTTTGGTTCAGCCAAAGTTATCAGTTCTCTCACTCTTCACATGGAGTTTATGGTGCACATTATCATTTTATCTGAGGGTTTCCGAGTCCTTGGTGTATTCAGCTGAACAGTAGCTCTGGGGAAAAAACCTCTTCAAAACAGACCCACAGGATTTGTGTTCATTTTAGAAGTGGAGCTGGAGGGAGTGCTGCCAAGTCAGTTTTGAAATGACTGTACACATCTTCCCCTCGTGGCTTGGAAGGGACCAGAGCAGTGTCCAAACTGAGTTTGCTCCTCATAAAGAAATATTTTAGTGTGTGTCTTTCTCTCTCTCTTTTTTTTTCTTTTTCTTTTTTTTTTTTTTTTTTTGGTAGTTTTTGGTTTTGGTTTTTTTTGTTTAAATGAGAAAACAGGGTAACAAGGAAAACGAAATCACAGCTTTCATTGTGATGAGTGAGCTGTCTTGGCTTCAGCCCTGATCTTAGCTGAGGGCCATGGGTGGAGCCCTTTATTTCTTGGCACTGCTCTATAGTGGCACAAGCAGAGCACCTACATTGGGTGTTGTATCAGCTGCCTTCTGAGCAACTGACAGTCTTCAGTACCTAGGTTAATAATTGTGATAGAAGCACTTCTGTTTAGTTTAAGTGACTTATTTCCACCTACTAAAATCCTTTGCTAGGAAGGTTTGAAAACCTAGGTGGATTTATCTCTCTAGATATATTTGAGGTATGTGTCATCTGATTTGGATAGGCATCAAGCACTCTGGAAAACATTTATCCTCCTGCTTTTAAGATAACTGTTCTCCAAAAGGATTCTGAATATTTCCCTGGTCTAGCACTGAAATGTTGCTGTAAGTTGCTTCCTACTAGTCCTGCAATTGTTAGCATTAGTGCGTCACTGTGGTGCAGTTAAGGACAAAGCACTAAATTTGCAAAGTGCTGTGCAAATCTTTTTGTTGCTAATAACCATGGCGGTTTATTAGTTTCATCATCTCATATCTTTGGAGAATAAGCACCAGGTGTTTTGCAAGGCTTTTTGAGTAGCTGGGCACTGTTCTTTAGCTGCACAGATCCAGTGGTGAAAATTAAAATGCAGTCGGTAGGTGTGCACGATATAAATGCTCATTCTTCGGTGTTAGGGAGAAGGGTTTTGATAGGGGTGGAGGCATCCAGGTGTTCTACACCTGAAGATGAGAACTTGTCCTTCATTTTCTCAAGTGGAGAAACTTTCGGAACTCTCTCTGAAGTGTTGATGACTGGGTAGTTAATAGCTGTAGTTGTGTATTTTAGGGGATTTTTGCTGTGGAAGTCCCCTTGAGAACTTTTTTTTACTTGCATTAGTTGCTTCCCTCATGCCTTCATACGGAGGTCTCTTTGCACATCTATCTCATAACCTTATTAACACAATGGGCTTAAAGCAGGCTGTGGCCAGAGAACTGGGGGTGGGTTTTGCTGCGAGGCAGTATGAGAAGGGCCCCAGTTTGGGTGGGTTGGGGCATCTTCCCTTGCACACACCAGCTCTGCCCTGTGATGGAGCATTCTCATTGCCCTCTGGTGGCAAGTGCCCCGGAGCTGCTGGGGTCAGAGGAAAGGCTCTGCTTTACCTTGACCACCGTGTTCCCTGGGCAGACCCAGCCTCCCAGCAGCAGAACAGAGCTTACAGCTCTGCAGTTTTCAGTCTGGGTTTTCATTCAGCAGCCTCTCCAGTGAAACCACATTTCTCCTAATCTAGAAGCATGAGTTAGCACAAAAACCTAAAGGTGAAGCTGATGGGATATAGGAAGCGAAACTGATAGCTCAAGATACATTATTGAAATTAAGTTCAGAAATACATAGTCTAAGATCTAATTGTAGCTGTCTAATTATTTGCAGTTAAACTTGCCTGAAGGTTTTTGTAATGCTTCAGTGATATTAATAGTTTCAGAAACTTGAATGGAGGGAACAAAATAGTGAAAAAGGCACTGAAAAATTAGATAATCTGTTCTTTCAGCTTTGCATGCAATTCTGTTCTTTCCACCAAATAGCTTTCTCTTTATATCAGGATTTGGTGGTGGGGCTACATTCTGTGGTTGTTTAAAACAACCCCACAGCAAAACATGAGCTCATGTTAAATTCTGGGCTGCAAACTTGCCACAAATTAATTTCTGGATTAAATGCTGTTGTGTTTCTTTCTGTAAATGGTGAAAGGAAGCTATGTGTGTGCAAACACACGCCCTGCAGACCCCTCTTGGGGGGGCAATACCTTTCAGACTGAGTCTGCAGCCTCTTTTTGTTCTCACCATCCCCAGCATTGCTGGGGCCAAGGGGCCTCGTTGAGGTGGTGGGTGAATTCCTGCGTGTGCCTTTCCCGGGCCTTTCGCCCCTCTAATTGTCCTGTTGTCAGAAGGCGTGTGCCTCCCAAAGTCTTATCTGATTCCTCCAAAACCTTGCAAGCAGTTCAGATGTTGACCCCTTGAGCACAAACAACTCTCCCACCTGCCTTGGGGCATAGCTGCGAGACGGGGTTTAGTGCTGTGTGTGTGCAAACCAGAGGCTGGCTTTGTCACCGGGATGGAGCACCTGCCTGGGGAGGGGAACAAGGGGCCAGAGAAGGTGAAAGGCTGGTAGGACTTAAAGCAGGAGAAGGGGAGTCCAACAGCTGCTTGTGTCAGCGTGAGGATAAGTGCAAAGAGATTAATTGTTATTTAAAGAGCAAATGGGGACACGGCATTCAACTGTGGCATGTCAGTGTATAAATGCAGTGGAATGGCTGCTCTGCTGATAACATTTAGACAGATGGTCTCTGGACTGAAAGGAATGAAAAGGATCTTTGATTCTCATAAGGATATCTTACATTTTAATGGAGCACTTATTTTATTATTTTTGTTTAATTGACATCCAGGCAGCATCTTCAGCGTTTCCAGACTGTGCTGTCTTGTTATTGCTGAGTGCCTGTTTGGCCATCTTCCTCCATCAACTTAAGTTGCCTGGGTTAGAGGGAATAGTTTTTAAGTGAAAGCTGAAACACTATTGTTTTGCTGTCTGTATGTCTGAGCTGGTTTAGGAGACTGTTTTCATCACAGCTGTCTTTTCATCATTTGCTGGTTAGGGAGTGTGTCTGATGGTAATCTCCATGAGAAATGAAACAACTGAGTGATACTTCTACATTTTTGAGAAGTCTTCAAGTCTTCCTAAGGTATTCTGGGGCAGGAGGGCAGAGAGGGTTGTTTTTTGATTGAATAGAAAATTATTGAGCAGGTAAAAGACTGTTCCTGGTACAGTACATCATCATTTTGGCTCTTTCTGTACAGAACCAGCCTCAAGGGAAAACATGTACCAAAAGTCCGTTAAATAGGTCTTGGTTGACTGAATAGCCTGCAGGAGATGAGACATAACTGTCATCTCCGTTGCCAAAGCTGCAATCTCCTTTTGGAGGAGAGCAAGTCTGGATCACTCATTCCCTTGTCAACTCTTTAGCATGCCATGAGTCCAATCACAGATATTAGCTTTCCCATCTAACATGGGTGCTGTGCATCTATAACATCCACACTGCAACAGAGGAAGAAACTGAGGCAGGGAAGGCAAATGACTAACCTGAGGCAACACGGAGAGTCATTGGTTCACCCAGGATTAGGACTCAATATGTAATTGCTTTTATTACTCTGCTGCCTGCAGGCCTCAGACAAAGCAGAGGCCCATTAAGTGCAGTGCTTTTTACATGATGAGGAGCAATCCCTGCCCTGCAGACCTTGCTGCCTGCAGTAGGCTGAGGGTGGAAGGGGAGGTGAGGTGCCTTGCCCAAGGACACAGCGCCTTGCTGACAGAGCAAGGGAGGGAGCCAGCCCTCCCTTCCCTCTGCAGCCCATCCCAGCTTCCAAAATGAAGTCCCCTGTGCTGTTCCCCACCAGACCTTCCCCTTCACAGCACAGCTCTTAGTCACAAGCTGATCCATCTCTGGAAGGTCCCAAGTGTCTTCACTGAAGATCCCAGACCATCGACCTCACCTTCAATATTCAATGAAAACCCCAGAAAATACTAGCCTCTTCCGGTGAAACAGAAACCTAAGGAAGAGCTGCAATGGGAGGTTTAAATTTCTGTAATTCCTCCCCTTCTGGAAGAAGAGCTGAGAGTGTAGAGTCTTTGGGCATAGGGAGGACACTTCATCCCTGCAAAGGGACCATCCTGTTTTCCTCTACGACTGAAATGACTGGTAAAGCTGGATGGGAATGGGTACCAAAGTCCTAGGAGAGCTGAGCATAGAGCTTGTGCCATTCCCTTTCAGGTCCTTAGAGGAGTGGTGTGCTGCTCAAAGCTTCAGTAGGGCTGCTGGGATTCCTAATATTGGGAAAGCTTTTTGTTACGGGCCTTGTGCTTGGTGCTGATTCAGTGAACCTTTGCTTTTTGGCTGACAAGAAGTTGTCTGGAAAAGGAGCAACTGTTGGAAAGATGAAGTTATGAGCAGACTGTCTGAAATACTCAAAGATAGGTGAGCTTGATGGTTCTGGGAGGAATTGAAGCTACAGGATCTTGAGGGACATGAGCTGCTTGGACTTTTGGACAAGAGGAAGAGCCTGAGTCCCTTCTGCTGTGTCAGCAGCTAACAGAACTGCTGTGTGTTCCTTGTTGAGCCCAGAGTTGTTGGGAATGGGTACCACAAACCTTTTGGATGCTGCTTGCCCTAAGCTGGGTGCAGTTAGTGCCCTTTGGACACATACAAGGGTGAGACTGTGTAGCTGACTGAACCCCATGTACCACTTGCCTGCTGCCCTGTCACTGTGGCCAATGCCATGTTCTTTGGAGGATCAAAAATACATGGTAGCTGTGTAATTTCTCCATGATATTTTCCCAGCTTCCAGCTGTTCGTAGTTCAGAATTTTAAAATCAGATACACTTGTCTTGGTGGATTTTTCTCCAGCAGAACTTGTCTCCTGCTTTTTTGAATGTATGTAGGCTTTTAGTATTGTGACATTTTGTGGCCAAAAACCCCATGTTTATTTGTGGTCTTTGTGAAGAATTACTGTGTGTTTAAACCAAAGGTTTGCTCAAGGTGTTTGCGTGTTTTCCAACTCCTCTACTAAGAGAACATGAAAATTAATTTTGTATTTGCCTTTTTCCACATCGCCTAGGAATTTATCCCCTTCTGTCATACTGAGTTCCACCTTTCTCCTCATTGTCTTTTTTCCAGGCTGAAAAATTGTCATCTACTGTATTACAGGAAGGCATTAAAAGGATTTGTTTATTCTTGTCACCTTCCTCTGAACTGTGTTCCCCTCTTGTCTCTTTGAGGCAGGGGACCATGGCTACACATTGAATTTAGGGCACTAGGCATGTGGTTTTTCTGTTAAACTCTGAATCTAACCTTTGCTTTTTCTGCACCCTATTCTCTGAGGGGGTTTTTTTGATGTCTTCAGTTGTTTCATATGTTGTTTGTACTTGAAGGCTACTTCAGTGCTACACACTGTACGACTGGTTCTTCTCAATTAGGAGGGGAAGCCTTCCATGCTGGTGGTTTCCATTCTGCTTGATGAGAACTTGAATTCTCCACCACTGTCTGTGACCGGTCACTGGGAATTGAGTGCATGGTACAAAGTTCAGTGCCACAAAACTTTTTTTCCAGTGAGTCACACTTCAGCACAGTTACTACTTGAGTTAAAGGCCCTAAATGTCACTGTGTGTAGCGGAATCAGATGTACAAGAAGAGGAACAGTCTTTGTGTAGAGCATGAAACCGTTGGAGATGATGTAGCCTTGTACAAGTTAGAGCCAGTTGCACTGTAATGAAGCTGCTGATTTTTATCAGGTTATAGCAGTACCTCCAAAAGGTCTGTCTGGGTGTTGCTAGACATAGCAAGCCTGTCTCCTTGTGATGGCTTGCTGCTGTGCGAATCACCTCCTGGTTGCATGCAGCTCTGCTCTTGATCCACTGTGTGACTGTGAGCAGCTTTACTTCTTTGTGTTTTAGTAGCCAGTGTAAAGAGGGGGGATATCCCTTGCAAGTTTTTGTCTTAGTGTGACACATGTACAGTGGTGCTGAGATTATGCTGTGTACCCTGTGTTGTGGAGGCAATGCCATGTCTAGCCAGCCTGTCCTAATACTGCTTTTCTAACACTCCTGTGCATCTCTGCCTCCAGCCGCAGTACACGAACCTGGGGCTCCTGAACAGCATGGACCAGCAGATCCAGAATGGCTCTTCCTCCACCAGCCCTTACAACACGGAGCACGCGCAGAACAGCGTCACGGCCCCCTCGCCTTATGCCCAGCCCAGCTCGACTTTTGACGCTCTCTCACCCTCCCCCGCCATCCCTTCCAACACAGACTACCCAGGACCTCACAGCTTTGATGTATCATTTCAACAGTCCAGCACAGCGAAGTCAGCAACATGGACGGTAAGGACACAGCATCACTTTGCTCCTTCACTGGCTTCAGTCCCCATGCCCTTAGTGACACTATTCCTGTCATACATATCAAGGCTTATGCAAGGACAAAGTGACCCGAGTCCTCTTCAGGGCATGATGTGTCACACAGATGGGAGAGATTTATCTTGGTTGCTCTGGGAGGGTGTGGTGGGAATTTAGCCCTCAATAATATCACTAAATCCCAGGTGAATAAAATGCCTTGCAAAAAACCTGGTTACCTAAAGACCTTTTGGGTCTAGCAGGTATGGTGGAGTAAAACCTGGGGTGGGCATTATTAGCATTCCTTCAGTACTTCCCTTGGCTTTCTTCAGCATCCACGGGTTTGTGTGAGGTTTGGCATGCCAGCAGGATGGAGGTGGTGCTCCTTGCTCAGACCCATGCAGTGTGAGGTTTTCTCTTTTTCTATGTCCTTCTCCTCTTGCAGCTGGTATGGGAACCCCACTGTCACCAGCTTGGGTCAGCCCTATGTTGGGTTTCTTTTAAGAGGGAGGGGTCATTTTATTGTTGGGTTTTGTTGTTGGTTTGTTGTTTTGGTGTGTTTCATTTAACACTTTGTTCTTGCTGTCAGAATACTATGTTTCTTATTAAAAAAATGTAGAAGCTTGAAACCTGAAGCCCAGCTCATGATTTTTGGTGGTGCTGGCTTGATTGTTCAATCTCTGGAGACTTCGTAGTCCAGGACACAGCAATGCAGGAGCTGTTAAGTCCAGCTGTTCTGGTTTAGGGCTCTAAGACCAGAGATGTTTATAGTGGAGAGTATTGCTATCTTAAAGATGTTCAATATTTGCCTTTGTCTCCTGCAGGCACTTGGAGTAGGTACAGCAAATAATGTCCTACCCCATGCTACCCAAATAAAAACAAGGACTTGATTTTTTTTTTTTAAGCAAAAAGAAGATCAACGTTTTACCAAAAGCTAAGAGCATTAAAATAGCATGGGCTTTTTTTTTTTCCTATTTTTTTTTAATTGGAGGAACTACTTTGATCTCAGATTTAAATACAATCTAGCTGCAAATGCAACTAAAAAAGAAACTCTCAGCCACTGCTGCCAGCAAAGCAGCAGAGCCTTTGTGCTCCAATCTGGAAAAAGATGCCACATAACAATAGATCACTGTAAGCTTGCATCCTATATATTTTAAAAGCCTTTTCTGGTAAAATTTGTCTAGAACTTATATTAAGAACTTAGTTCAGAAAATTGTGTTAAATGAGGTTAAAACGTATTAGGTCCAGTCACAACCGAATTTTTCATTTGTTTATGCATAAAAGGGTGAGATATTTTTAAAGTTGAGGTTGAAATTGCATTTTTTACTCACCTGCATGAGGAGTGGTGCCCTGCTGTAGTTCACACTTGTTTTCATGTCCATGTTTCTCCTATGACACTATACACAATATTTATTTTCACTTCCCTTTAGGTAAGGAAACTGTGGGTCAGTTCTACTTTGCATTTCTCAGGGCAAAAAAGTGCTGGCTTGGATTTTTGCAAGCTGCTCTGGAGAGGGTCCTTTGAAGGAGATATGAAAAGACACTCTCTTTTGATTCATATGGTACAAAGAATTATCTAATGCAGCTGCAAGGAACCAGAGTGTTTGATGCTGTCCTTTCAACTACGAAAAGCAGTCTTTTGAAATGAGGCTCGAACGTATGTAGTAGGCTGTTCCAGCAGAGATGAAGGAGAGAGAGCTACTAGCAAGCTTAAAGTTAAGCAAGTGCTTGAGATATTTCACCTTAGTGGTAGTGGATTTCTGGGATAGAAGTGAAGGCTGAGTTTTAGTGTGGATATGGGTAGTCGTCAAAGATCAGATTACATGCTCACTTTAAAAATAAATAAAATCAGTATTTGGTGACTACAGTCATCAAATGTGTGCAGCCTGAGGGAAGGCACGTTTAGCCTCTGTTCCTTGACCTTTGCCCTGGTGTGGACCACACTACCAACAGATGAAGGTGTGTTTCCTATACATGTTGCAGTCTGTCTAGGTATAAGTCTATGTATTTTTCTAAAGGAATGGGCTCCTGAACAGCTCTCCGATCAGGAAGGAGTGAGTGTGGTCTGGGTGTCCCTGTGCTGAGCCAAGTGACCCAGATTTAGCGCTCATGCAGGAGCTGGCAGTGTGCTGTATGTTGGCAGTGGATTATGACAGTCCTGTGGTGGTGGCTGGGGACCTTCAATCAATACGCCTTTCACAGCAGAGCATCTTTCTATCTTCAGAGCTCTGCCCTTCTGCTAATTAATCCACCAACTCATTTCACATGAGCTCTTGAGCAGTTGGTAATATGTGTTCGACAGCTTTATCAGTGGGGTGGGTGGGGAAGGACGTGAAGGCTCTCCTTCCCACTGTCGTCCTGAGAAGTGTGGAAACATGCATGAAATGTTGATGAAAGGAGGAGTGATTGCCCCATCCTCTCAGCAAGAGCAAGTTCTTGGAGTTGCTCATCCCCTCCCCCCCGCTTGTGACTTCATACACTTTGATTAATGCCTGTCATCTTTTTTTTTTTTTAATGATGGATTAGGAACTTACCCAACTGGAAGAGTTTCTTCCACTGCAGTGACCTATTAAAAGTTTAATTACTTGATGGCCCCACCCTTATTAAGAGTCAAAACTTGAAAGCCTTGTTTCTGAGGTTTTTTTTTTTCTCTCTCTTGCAATTCCTCAGGGTAACAGTATTGTAAGGAAATCCATTGTACTGCACTTTCCCCTGTATGGGAGTAGATGGGCCAGACTGACCCACATTGCCCTGCTGGGAAGGCTCAGTGGTGACTGGCAGGGGATCTGCTGTCCTGGGTGATAGCTCACTTCACCTCACCAGAGCTCCTCTGAGCTTCTGGGCTGAGCCATGCCAGATCGGGTCATGGGAACGAAGGTTGTGGGCTTGGTAAGAGGAATGGGTTAGTTCTCCAAAAAGCAAGAGTTGCTTTCTTGGAATGATTAGAGACCTGTGAAGATGCTTCAGATTTCTAAGCCACTTGGTGCATTTAGATGCCAATCTGTGTGCTTTGGAGGCAGTAATCTGGAATCGCATGTAGATCCCAAGGTTACTTTTGTTGGAGGTGGGGGGAAGGAGGGCAGGTACTTGCTGACTACCTAAATGCCGTGTGTCTGAAAATATCCCTGGCCTGGAATAACTTCTTCTCCTAAAACTTTTTTGTTTTGTTTTGTTTTTCCCCCGGAAAATTCTGGAAACTCTTTCTGTGGGGGAGGTTTATTGTCCCTAGACAGTGGGCACCCTTTGCAAAATCAGCAGTATTTGTACAGTGTAGGCTGTAAAGGGAGATGAGTGTAACAGCCTGTCTGCTCAAGTTTGTGATGGGTTCTAAATTAAAGGGGGGGGGGGGGGAGAGACCTAAATTACAAAGAGAAGCACTAGCTGATGCTAGGTGAGAAGGTGATTCTGTATGTATGAGCAGTTCACTTTAAAAATATTACAAATTTTCTCTCTGAAGCCCTTCATGACCTTAAGTAGGAATTCCAGTAAAACGTGCTGTCTAATCAGGTTAGGTCTTCATTTGTATGCAATGTTGATCTAATTAATGATGACAAATTGAGATTGGATTGCAGAGGACTTTATAAGCATCCTTGATTATTTTTTTTAATTAATGACCTCAGAACGCAAGTAAGAATATAAGCAAGTTAATCAGTCTTTTCAGAAGGAAAATCTTTAACAATTGAAACTCTATTGAAGTATTTAAAAACAAAAGCCTTTATAGTCTAAATTGGACAAAGTTTCTTGTGTGCGTACTCGTACAATAAAAACTTTTTGAAAACCATGCTGCAAAGGAAAAAAGCAGTTATTGTTTGTAATGCTGAGATGAAGAGTAGGTTGTTGAGGTTCAGTGAGAAGCCCTCTGAATTGGGTTAAGTAAGAACTTAAGCAGAATAGTGTCTCATTTATTGGGGGAAAATTCCCATATGACCATTCGTGGCAATATCTCCTCCTGTTTCTGCAGTAGAAGAAAGCAAGGCATTTCAAAAGTTTGCCACCTCAGATTTTTTTCTTTGTGGAAGTTCTGTGCAGACCTTCCCCACCCACTCTGAGCACAAATAAATAAATAAACAACTGCACTCCTTTTTCCCCTCTAAAAAAAATATTTGGCAATCACCTGTCACTAGCAGAACCTGCTACATGGGGAAAAACATGACTGCAGTAGGAAAGCAAAAATTAAAATTGTATGTCAAGGTAAGTAAAAGTTAACATTACTGCCAAATGCAAGTTATCAAAAACTGAATCTGATCCGCCCATCCCCAAAAGCAAGATACCACCTCACAAGTTATGAGACTCTTTTAAAAAGACAAACAGGTTCTTCTTACTCTTCCCCAGGTTTCCAAGCCTTTAGGGTGCATCTACTAAATATTTTAAAACTTTTTGTGGTAGTCACAAGAAGGCAGAAATTGCTTTTTTAAATGAAAACTGAAATTTATTTGCAAATTTTGGATTCAGTTGAAGAAAGATACCCAGCCCTGCAAGACTTGCATAATTCAGGTGTTGGCAATACCTGAGTTTAGCAGTTTATTCTCATGGCCTGCAGTAGGTTGGAGCTGAGTTGGGTTGGTCCTTGAAGGGTTTGTTATGAAACACAGAGCTCTCTAAAGGTGCAATCCATGTTCCGGGCTTGCTCACTGGTTTTCCTGTTCTCTGTAAACTCAGACGTACCTACAACCATCAGCAAATGTTCCAATTTCAGACTCACTTTTCTATCAAAGCTGGATAATAATCTCTGCAGAGTGCATGAAAGCAAGTAAATGGATTGTGCCAGTTGGGCTTGGTGGATTTGGAAAAGCTGCATTTTAAGGAAGCTGAAAGGAATGCACTTAAATTAGTCCACACGAGCAATAACAGGTTTCTGTGGTTGAGAGAACAGATTCCTTGGCTGGGCTATCTCAGTATTTTTATTTCAGATTGGTTCATTCCATTTTTATTTTAAATACCTTCTGTGTCCTGATCCACCTAGTAAAATTGGGAAATTTTTTGCCAGTCTCTATAAAATGAGTTAGAGGACTGTGCACAAGCACAGTGAAGTGATGAGGGGGCAATTAGATGTGTACATTGCCTTGACTCAGCAGTTCCTAATTATGTGTTCAGTGTTCTCTTAGTTAATCTGTTCAAATAGTGCATCATTTCAGTAACGCTGGTAATGTCAAATATGTCCTGACTGCTGATACTCTCTCAGTATCTCACATGAAGACTTTTTCTAAAGGCTGGTGACTCTCCCGACGAACACACAGGTGGGGCTGTGCCGAGTGTTCCTGTGAAATCTTAGCCTTGTGATTCCTTGCTGGTGTGCTGGTCAGTGCAATCTGAGTTTTCCAGTTTCACCCTTTAACATTGCATTTAAAGCTAGCTCTCAGGAGAAAGGGAGTGGAAAGTGGCCTTGTTACAGGATTTGGGATTTTCTTGTCCTCAGAGGCTCTTAGTCAGCAAAAATATAGGATTTGGCTGTTTGTACAGGGTAAGTGAGAAGGGTCTTTGTAAGGAACTCATTTGTGCAGAGGGTTTACAGACCTCCGTGAGCACTCAAATTAGTCACCTGCTGGCCACTCTGACAAGAAATGTAGGCTTTCTCTTCAGCCCAGGTGGTTGTCCAGCATAATTTCACTGGTGATAAACCCCCACTTGTTACAGCAGGAGCAAGGAAGGGAAAAGATGCTGTAATCTGAAGGAAGAGAAGCAATCTTCAAGGAGGAGGCAGTGGAGGAGGAGATGGGGTTGCAGCCTTTGGATGCAGATGCTGCAGACTGCGAGAGCTGATGCAATGGTGTGAGCTGAGGGCTTGGCTCCTCACCCATCCCAGCGAATCGGGAGTGCTGCCGTATTTGGGCATTTGTCTCAGATGAGAAGTGGTTCAGATTCAGCTTCCTTAAGCTCTCAGCAGCTGTGCCTGTCTGAAGAGGCTGTTTCCAGCATGTGTGGGCTCTTGGCACAGCCAGGTGGGGAGACAGGGCAGATTTCAATTGCCACCATCGCTCTTGTGCAGGGAAGAGGTGGTGATCCTGTTTTCCTGCTTGAAGAGCTTCTGAGATGTGTTTCCCTCAGTGTGACATTACAAGACCTAACAGCAGGGCTGTTGAGGCATATGTAACTTGTCCTAGGTCATCTACCTGGAAAGAGAGGAGCCAGGCTTGTTGTCTTTGAAGGAGGTGCCTTTCTCACGGAAGGGAGGTGTTTTCAAGCTCACAAAGCTGAGAAGAACCAGTTCAGCTGTGAGAACCAGCCAGGAGGGGCCTGCTGGCTTCTGTTTGGGTTTTTATGCTTGAGTGAAATGAGATCTGAGTGCATTAGGTTCCCTTTAGAATGTAATTGTGCTTTTTCCCCATAATATCTTTGTCATGTATATTTTGATTTTATTACTAGTTACCTTCTTCTGTTACTCCTTACAAGCAGCTTCACAGATCTGCATAGTAGTTTCTAGAAAATGTCTTGTGATGTGACCTGTCTTGCTTTTCTTCTTTTTCCTTTTTGTGTCCCTGATTGTTTTGTAAGTCCTACCGAGGCAGTATTGCCTCCCTGTATGAACTGGGGTTCTGCTGTATGCTCTCTAATAGACCAGTGCCCTCCGTGATGACAGAGCAGCACTGTGGTGTAAGACCTCTCTGTAAGGGACAGTCTGTACCCCACACATCTGGTGATGCCCAGGAAGGATGAAAAGGGGAGTTGTTTACTTTATGATTCGGTATCTAGCAACACTGGGAACTGAAAATTTGGATCTCCTGCTTTGAGTATGTTCTCTCAAACAGCACAGTTGTTGTGGGGCACCCAGCACACCTGACCTGCTGAGAGAAAGCAGGCATCAGATGTCATGAATGTCCTTCTCTCTCAGCTAGGATTTAGGCTCTTAGTTGCAGTGTTTGTGGCTGATTCTCTCCCCCTGTAATAGGAGATGAGTTATAGTTCACTACAAGTCTCCTTGGATCTGAAAGTGAAAAACCATGAGACATTAGAACATAGGAGGATGGAGACACGATGGGGAGGGGTTGTGTCCCCCACAGGGGCAGAAAATCCCTCTGCTGATTTGTACAAGCAGTTTCTAGCTGTAATGGCATCACAATTTTTTTTTCCAGAAAATTTGTTATGTTTTTTTGAAGGAAAACTCAGAGGGGGAAAAAAGTAAGTGCAAGAAACTTTTTTTGGTTCTTGAAGAGATTTTTTTTTTTTGCCTATGTAGAGAGGAAAAAGTGTTAATTAAACATAATTTTCATCAATGCAACTTGCACAAAAAAAGCCCCACCTACTTTCATGAGAAAGGAATAAAGAGAATCATAATCCTGGATTAAGTATCTTTCACTACACATATATAAAAACAACACCGTGTGAAAAGGGGGAAAATATATATGTGTACATACACACACCAAACATACCAGTGTGCCTCCAGCAGTATTACCAAAGGAATTAACTTTACAAGAAACAGCCACAGCCTGGAAAGAAGCCATTTTTCAAATAAAAGCTGAATGAGACTTGTGGTTTCTGAGAACTGTGAAAAGGAAGGGTTAAAAAAACATTTACAGATAAGAATAGCTGATGTTGGGAGATGAGTGAACATCTATAAGTAGGGGAGGGTCACTATTTAAATCAGCCTTACTTTTTTTTTTCCTCCTCTTAGCTAAAAATTGGCTTCTAGTAAGAGCAACATGTAGGATTAATGTAGTACTTTAAGTCTTCAAAGTGTTGCACAAACATTACTTCCCTAATCAGCGAACACCTTTGCTTAGTAGGCAAATCAGGAGTGGAGTCGCCATTTTAGAGAATAGAAACCAAGGCGCCAGAAGTGCAAAAGCTTCCAAACCAATAGTTTTTTGGAGTGGATTTTCCCCCCCTTTCTTTTTCTTTTTTTTTTTTTTTCTTCTTTTTTGATGCTTCAGTTTTTTTGTAGCATACAGCATGGGGACTGCCTCTAGGCTGGCTTGTAAAAGCTGCTGAGCTCTCCTGGATTTCACAAGTGCTAAGCATGCAAAGCAGCCCGGCAGAGCTCAAAGAGGCATCAGCAGAGTTGCCTCCTTACCTTTCCAAAGGTCACGGCACGCTGGCCCAGAAGGGAGGCAGCGGCTCCAGGGCAAGGAGGGTTTCCTAATAGCTGCCGATTTCCCCCATAGCATTGATCTGTTTAAGGTAAACTGCATCAACTGAGCACTGTTACAAGCTATTTCAACCCTACAGCAAAAAAAGGTCGTGCAAAAACTGTTTGAGTGGCTGTTTAATATGTTATTTTTGGGTGAAGTATTTCAGGTAGCTTGGTGCAAGACCTATTGCTCACTTTTTAGACAAAGACTGCCCTTGGAGATGATTGTTCCTTTCTTTAGGTCAGCTGAAGCCTAGCCATGATGATGATGATGAAATATCACATTTGTCATAGATATTATGTCCCTGCCAACTCGATGCAGAGCACACAGTGCTTTGGCAGTGTGCTGAAGCAGCATAATTTTCTGTGTTGCATTGGTGGTGCTCCGTATGCTGAAGGCTTAGCTCTAGTGCTTGGCAGACCACATACTGTGAAGAAATTCCTACTTTGTTTTAAAAAGAAGTGTCCTGGGTAGGGATGCCTTCTGTATAGAAAGAGCATGAACTTTATTATGCAATGAAAGTCTTTTCATGAGGTTTTGCTATGTGCAGGTGTGTCAGATTTGTTATTGTAAACACAGCAGGATAGCTAAGCAAGTAAGAGCTTAGATCCTCTTGCAAATAGACCTGAGTATTGATACAAACTTTACTGTTTCCAGTTGGTAAAGATATCACTTAAACATTGGAACAAAAGTTGCTGGAGCCGCAGAAGGAGAGTGCTACTTCTTCCTCGTTTTTGGGGGGTTTTTTTTAGATGTATTCTATAAGAGTGGGTTTTTTTGAGGAGAGCAAAATATTACTTGTTTGATAAGAGGGAGTGTTTTATGATTTGCTGATACATGTTAGCTGCTGAAATTCATCTAAATTCAGCTTTATGGAAAGTTGAAAAATGTGCTAGAGGAAACTCAGGAAAACAGCACTCAAAGGCTGACCTGGCTTTCCTAAACACTAGAGACAGGACTTGAGTCTAAATTTTCTGGCTTTGTTGTTTTCCCCATTAGCCACGATGGCTATGCTGCCTTGGAGCTTTCCTCCCTGCGTGTTTTGTGCCCTGGGGTGCACCACACTCTCCTCCTGGGAAGAGAAGCCACCCTGCCAGGAGATGCCCTGCTCAGGAGCAGCAGATTTGGCTCCCAGCCCAGCCTTGGAGCTGCTCCTGCCCTGTGATTCAGATGTAATCTGGGTAACATTGTGCAAGTTATTCCCTCTGCCTGTGCTCCCCCTCTTTCCCCTTTCTACATACTCACCCTCAAATCTGGGACTGTGTCACGACGATCCTGTGTTGTAAAATGCTTGGACCCTTGATGTGAAATGCCTGAGGGGAATGGCTGGACACTGCTGCTTGCTGTGTGTACCCTCTCAGTAGTAGCCTTATCTTTCAGGCTTCTTATGTTGACTTAGTTACAGGACATTAGAGTCTTTCTACAAACTGACTTTTGAGGCAACCAAAACGTATCTCTAGGCGAAAACTTGAAGGCCGAGTGCCTCTTGGGTTATTTGCTTCCCCTGTTTGAGATCTTGAGCTTTACCAGCATTGGTCCTACCAGGTGTGAAAATTACTGACCCAGCAGCCATTTGAGAGCTATGGGAATAAGGAAATCCTCTTCCTGTTACATAGGCAGAGCACGATGCTGTACCAGCTGCTGTATTAGCTGTGGTGCCAAGCCTTGACAAACTCACCCTGCCACTTGTCAGGTCTTATTAGCTCAAGTGTGTGAGCTGTGGCGGGAACCTGACTAGCTCCTGACCTTGCAATGGGAGCAAAGTGAGCCCAGGCTTGCTATTAAACCTGCACCCAGAGCTCCTTGGACCCCCCTTAAAATGCAGGGCTAGAAGAGATTCCCATGGGGAAGGGATGGGAACGGTGCCACTGGGCTTCGTGCCCAGCCTGAAGGGTGTTTGCAGAGCCAGCAGCAGGGCAGGCAGAGCACCCGCTCTGTCTGCATTTGAGCATCAGCATCACCGTGGGTGGGAGAGAAGAAGTCTTCCCATGAGATGTTTGTCCAGCGTCTGAGCACTGAATGATCCCTCTTCATTAATCAGCAGGGTGGTGGCTGGTTTTGCAATGAGTTCCTTGTCTCCCATCTCTTCTCCTGCAAACCTCTCATACAACTCATTCTTAGTAATTTTTTTTTCTGACCCATCCTTGGTGAGTTCTTGTAGGTGTATGAGCAAAGTGGACTTTTAACAGAAAAGAGTCTGTGCGTTTCTAGGTATCATACTAAAACCTCTTACAGTATTGTCACTCACAAAGGAAGTGGTGAGGCCCCTAGGAAAATCTTCAGAAGAGTTACCATTAGTTCTGTAAGGTTTGGCAAAGACAAAGCACATGGACTGATTGATTTGCAATCAGTTCCTGTAAGGAATTCATAAATTTGACCTTTATTTGGCATTCCCTTTGTGTACTGACTTCTCTGATGAGTCATTTTTGCCATTTCCTTTGCCATGCCTCTCAAAAGGGCTGCAGAGGTTGGAGTCTGTCTTTCTGGGCTTGTTTTTCAGCAGACTGATCTGTGCAAGATAAAGATGGGGAGAACTGGGTTGCTCTTGTGCTGCTGGCGTTCAGAGGGAGCACTGCAGCATGGTCCCTGGCCGACAGGAAGAACAGCTACATGGGCAAGACGAGTTCCAGGATGATTTTGCAGGGACACGTGCTGGAAGAAAACCATTTCCATGCTGCATGTCTTGATGCTGAGAGCACAAAACCCCTCTGATGCTGTTAGTCACTCTGCTGATCCCAATCTGTTTAATGGGGCTATTTTGTTTCAATGCACTGATATTCTGATGCGTGTTTTGCAGCTTATTTCAGGGAAGCTTCCAAAACATACACTCATGAGGTCTTTCTCTGAAGTGAGATGGCTTGGTAGCATTTTAAGTGTTGTTAAATCACCTGTCCAGGATTGACTCTGTTGGTTAGTGATTGAGAATGATTCACTTGTGACTGCTTCCCTCTCCACCACACAGGTCTGAGCTGTTGCCAACCACCCCATTGCCTCTGAAAGTCCTGGGGTGCACCTTACACTGGACCCCTCGGGTCACACTGTGTCCGCAGTGTGACCCCAGTTTAACCTGCTCGCTGGGGAAGTCAGCATTTCTCTGCTCCGGGGAGGAGCAGAGCTGAGCATGCAGGCAGGTGCTGACTGCCAGAGAGTGAGTGGTGCAGGATGGCCAGGCATTCCTGCGTGCTGGGGGCTCTCTGGCTCTGGGCAGCTTGCTGCCTCCAGCCTGCCTGGCATGGCTCAGCAAGGGTGTAGCAATTCACTCAGCTTTTTTTAATGTTGTTTTGTTGGTTTGTTGGTTTTTTTTTTCCTTTTTCCATTGGCCATACCAATCTGATTACACCTTCGAGGGATCATCTGCCCCTAAAGCTTAATTAAGGAACTCTTGTCTGACTCGTCACTGACTCACCTGCCTCTGTATGAGCTCATGTCTGACTTGTCCTAGGAAGATAGTGAAATATGTCAGGCTTCTCTGAAATATAGCAGTTTTTTGTTTTATTGCATCCCTGACATTTCTGTTGGCTCCTGCAGAGGTGAACAGAAAGATGACTGCCCCAGCTTGGTTACTTTTATCTAAACTTAGTCGCTTGCCTCTTTGTGCCTTGAAAAACCAGATGGGGTTTTGCTTGCACAGCTGTAGGTATGTTAGAGTTAATAAAAAAAAATATTAAAAATTAAATAACCTTTGAGTTTTGGCTTCAGGCAAAGTAGGTGAAATGATGTGTTTTGGAGATGAATGCTCTTGCAGGAGGCAAGATGTAGCTTGCAGGAGAACATCTGCAACCAATCCATTCTGTATGAGATGGGGCCAAGACTTGTTTGTATCTCAGTACCTGTTCAAACATGTTATAGCACAGCAAAAAAGAGGTTTTGAATGCGTTGAGGAAGGGTGGGTAAGACGGGAAAGAGACATCAAGCTGAATGTTTGCTTAATAGCTTTGATTTCTTCATTAAACTTTTAAGCACTTTAATAATTTGATTAGCTACTTTCAGAGCATTGTAGCGCTTTTTTTATTATGATTTTTTCTTGAAAACGAAAAAACTCTACTCATCTTGGTGCTGTGAGGTAAGCTTGCTTTCTGGCCTGGAGCAAATCTGCTGTTTGCTACTCCTTTGTACCCTCCCTGAGGACTGCCGGTGGAAGGATGTTCTGTAATTCACTGATCAAAGACAGTGCAGAGACTCAGTTTCCAGGCTGGCTGCCTGGACCCCAGAATGCAGCTTCCTAGTCCAATGCCCCTTGCCAGCTACTCCCATCCTCTTTGTTCTGTAGGAACTGAAGGTAGTGTGAACCTCCTGCAACTTCAGCTTGCAGAGCTCCTTCGTCTGCCTTTAATTGTGCACTTGAAATGCCTCTTTCTCAAGGCCTGTGGCAGCATAGAACAGTTACATGACTCAGGAGCAGATGAAGTGGTGAAGTTGGCAATAGAGATTGTCCTGCTGAGGTTCTCATATCGCCCTGATATTTCTTACCATACTGAGCTCTGTGGCTTTAGGTTTTTTGTAAGATGACCTCTGAGATGCACATGCATCTGTATTATTGGTTTGCATGTGTAACTAATGAGAGTTTTGAAGGTGCAGACTGTGTGTGACTGGGATCTGTTGTCATGGGAGTGTAGCAACTGTTACTTAGATCCTTTTCATTGTCTTGTTGGCTGGATTCCTTGCTGGGGAGCTGAGGGAACTGATTTGGGCTGAGTCAGGTGGACAGTGTGAACACAGTGCCTCTAAAATCCTACCAAAGGAAAGGGGCATGTATTCCAAATGCTCTGTCCCATGTAGAGATGGGGTAGTAATTCTACCTGGGTAGTATTTTGCCAGTGCTTAAAAACAGCAGACTGCTTTTTTGTTCCTCCCCTTTTCTCAAACCAAATCCTGCTGTGACTTTGCCAAAAGTGCTTGTGTAAGTTAGGCAGTCCTGGTCATGTGCTGATCTTCATCAAGTCCTCAACAGGGAAGCAAATTAAAGAACTGCAAGATGCACAAATGCCTGTCCTTGGCCTTTGATGTAGACAGGGCTCTTCCACTCTTCATTTGCTCATCAGAGGGAGGTTATTCTTACTTACATTCTTACACATGCTGTGTCTTTATGCCATTGTCAAGTCCCTGGTGACTCTTGGTGCTGCTGTTCACTTGTGTTCCCTGGCTGGCTACCAGGAAGGCCTCCTACAGCTTGTCCACGCTTGGCAGGTAGACACACATCCTAGGGATGGCCTTAGGCTCCATGCAATGTTGTGTGGACTTGCAGGCTGTGCCTAGAAAGAGATCTGCTGTGTCCGTATGGTGCTGCAGCAATGGGCAGGGTTCATTGTCCCTGGCACATTGCTGCTGGAACGTGATGGTTTTGGGACTGTGCAGAAATGGCTTGGCCATGCCTGAACTCCTTTTTACTGCATGTCAGACACTGGGTTAGCATGTGGCCAGCCAGCACTCCCTGCAGCTGCACTATGGCCATGCCTTGAGCAGGAGCACCGTTTGCTTTTGCCTTGCTCTGCAGGAAGTATCCTGACCTGGAGAAGCAGTTAGGGCTGTGTTCAGGTGCAGATTATACCCCACTCCCCTATGCTTAGGCCTTCAGATGAGGAATTTAGGTGGTGCTCTTGTCCTTCCTTAATTTTGTTTTGCTGGACTGCATGAAGAGCCTGATGTGTATTTCAAGCTGCCCAAATGGGTCTCTGTCCTGATGCACTGGTGTCTCATGCAGTCTTCCTTTTTTCCTTCAGATCTCGGTTGCCATGATACTTCTGGATAAATAGCAGAGCTTATCATCTCTGGAGAACTTTCTTTTTGGAGAGAGTTTCCAAAATGGTTGACTAACTGGTTTTGTTTGCTTGCTTAGGAGCTTCCATCCCAAAATCACTGAGGAAGGAGACTGAAGCCACTAATGACACCTTCTTACTCGAGCATTGGCTTAATGCTCCAGTTTTATCTCTCTTCTGTGCAAACATTGCCTTGTCCCCCAAAACCTCTCTTTGCTCTTTCTCTGAATTGGGTGATATAATTATGCCTCCCAGCCCACTACAGCCATGTGAAAATGGGTCCCTCTTGCTTTTGCAAGGACTTTTCAAGGAGCTTGTTCTTTGGAAAGTCAGAACATGGAGAAGCACATATCAGCCTGTGTGGGAATGGGGTGGTGGGGGTGTGTTTTGTTTTGTTTATTTCCCCTTGGCTACACAAGCAGCTAAAACCTGTAACCTACAGGAGTTGGAAGCTCCATGCAGAAAATTAGCTTAGGTTGGTGGAAGAGTTGAGATCGCATTTTTCTTGGCTAATTAAAGGATTAAAGGTGCAGAGATTTAGAGCGAACTGTCAGAGTGCTACAGAAGAGAGCCTTTGATGGTTGAATCCGACTTGAGATTAAACAAATTGCATTTAAATAAGAAATATGTGGCAACAGTTACAGTCTAGCTGGGCCTCTGTCGTTTGCTGTCCTCCAGGGTCAGGTAGCTGGTGTGCTGTGGCTAGGGCTTCTTATCCCTTACCAGCTTCCTTCATCACAAGTGTCTCTCCCTGGGTTGTTTCAATCTGTTGCCTCCGTGCTTTGTAAAATGTTGTTTTATTTTTTTCTAATGCAGTGCTTTGTGCAGAGGAGCGTTGCACTCTGCCTTACACAACAATGATCTTCTGCCCATATAGTAGTAGCATGGTGATATGGTTTGGAGCTGGCTCCCTGCCAAGTCTCCAAACCCCACCACAAGGAGTTCCCCCCACCACCCCAAACCAAGGGAGAAGAGGGGAAAAAAAGTAAAAAAACCAAGAGAACTGAAACAAGAGACAGCTAAAGCAATATATATATAAAAATATATTTACTTATATACAATTATATACAATTGAAATATATATACAA
>JAWWLV010000011.1:10880711-10925961 GCA_035041135.1 Platyrinchus mystaceus
TACTGGGTAAATCTGGGCACTTCCTTGGCTACAAACTGGTCACCAAGGAAGGCCCAGACCAAACTACCACACATGGTCACATCCTTGTGGTGTGTTTTGTAATATCTCTGAACCTATTTAGGGTTTTTCTGCCTCGTGGTGCTTTGCTATCTGCAACTGGAGAGCTAAATACTTCCCTGTGGACTCTTTTCTGTTGTTCAGTTGTGAAGCTGGTGAATGGAAAGAGTCTTTTGGGTTATGTCAGTTGTTTACTGGTGTCTTCCTCTTACATAGTGGTGGCTTATAAAATTCTGGAGATGTAGTTGACTTCTGTAGGTTCTAAATCCTTGCCTTCTTTGATGTCAATTGATTGTCTTCAGTGGGCTACACGTGCAAATGGTTTGCCAGTGTTAGTCCCAGCCCTTCTTCTGCCTTTTCATTTGGACAGCATTAAATTCAGAGCTGCTAAGGGGATGTTTTTAAGTGTTACCCTTGACAGCACTTGCAGTGGTGAGGCTCATGAGCCTCATGGTACCTATCTCAGAAAAAACCTTGCTTTCTGCAAGGGCAAGAATTCATCTGTACAGCATCATGCAGGGCAACAGCATGTTCTGTCCATGGAGACTTTGCACCTTTCTCTAATGCATCACGTATGAGCTGTAAGGAAAATGGGAGTGCCAGACAGTGTGAGCCAATAACTTCTGATGTTGCAACCCAGTCTTGTTTTGTTCCATTTTGTTTCATTTCTTTTTAGGGAGAAAGGGATCTTGCCTTTCATTATCTGCCAGCCATATAAGATCATGACAGAGTTTTGTTTCTTTTTTTGGTTGGGAAGATGGAGAAAATCACAAAATTGAAACTGGTGAAAAATCGGCTGGGATTCCATAATCACTCAAAAATATGGCATTAGTTACTAATTGGGTGTGGTTAGTTGGGAAATATGACTTTAAAATTATGTTTCCCAGGGAACTATTCCTGTTCTCATTGTTATCCAGTAACAAAGACCTGCTTTTTGTTTGGGAAAGCAGTCTTGCTTTGAATGGACTAGGTGTTCTCACAAAGCATCTGTTGCTTGGGGTCTTCAGAGCTTGCAGTTTGCAAATGAAGCAGTGTAGAGGTAGTAAGGTCTGCAGGGACAAAGAGCTGTTTGGTGTTTTCCTTGGAAAGCCATCTTCAGGTTGTGGTTGCAAGGATTTGCATCTAAATCCACATTCATTCCTGTTATGTTTCCAGTTAGATCATGCAGAGGACATAATTATCTTTGTTACCAAGTGAAATAAATCAATTGCTAAGTATTGAGAGGCTTGATATAATCTATTTTCAATGATTTATAGATCTGTTAGTATGTCATGAAGTATTTTGGCAGTCATTCCTGATGAGTTTACCTAGCAGACCTGTAAAGTGCATCCAGGTCCATGCAAGCTTGCTTTATGCACTTGTGCTTTCTTGCTGAAGTTTCAAAGCAACCTAAAAATCAGAGATATGGATTGTGCTGTGTTCAAGCCTTCCATTTCTTAGGTGATATTTTACTGCACAGTTTCTTTTGACTTGCATGTCCACCAGGATGTGGTTTTTCTTTCTACTCTTAGAGGGAAGGAAATGCAAAGCTGAAGATTGTTATTTCTATGAGGGATAGGAAGAACTGCTGCTAACATTTTTCAAACTCATTGCAATCCCTTTCTCAATGCTGCTCTACAGAACAGCTTTCTTCCCTTAGCTGCTGCAGTTGCATAGCTTCAGGGCTGCTGGAGAGCATGAGAAAAAGGGAGGAATACCCCAAGCCTGGGATAGGCTTGTTGCTCTTCCTAGCCAAGAAGATGCCACAGCATTGACCTCACTAGCTGCCTGAGGGTGAGGTGCTGTGTTTTGGAGGGGATATCTCCATGGCCTGATGGCTGCAGCATCCACACTGCTACGTTCCTCAGCATGGAACTGTATGAATTGTTTCCCACGGTACGTAGGAAAATCAAGGTCTCAGTTCAGTAAGGCACTTGAGTGAGTGCATAACCTCTAGCACGTGAATATTCCCAGTGAAATCTGCTGGGTTCTGTTGGAGTCAGCAAGGCTGCTCCCAACCTTAAAGGTAGGCATCTGCTTAAACACCTTGCTGAATCATGTCTTGACTTTGAAAGTAGGCTCAGGAGAAACCACATGAGTTGACTCAAGGACTGTGCTTAGCTAGGTCATTGTGGATGAAAGGAGAGGGCTGAGAAAGAGGAGGATCTGGATAAAATACAGATCCCAGAACCCTGCAAATGCTGGTAATAGCTAGTGACTGTGTTCTCATTTGACTTTCTTGCCATTCATCCCCAAAGCTTAATTGTATGAGTAAAAGGTTTAAAGGTTTGACTTAGTCACCATTCATCCTAAATATGCTGGAGTTGCTGCCATGCTTTATTGATCTAGCTTAGATCTGAGTTACTACATCTTTATGTTCTCAGTAAAACTATGATTTGCTCCATTAGGTGTAATTTTTGTCTTTCCTTACTAATCCTTAAGTTTTCTCTGTGACTCAGAACTAGAGTATGGCCTCATTGGGTTGGTTATTGCAGAAAACAGAGGGATGTTTGCAGAAGTGGTTTGGTTCAGTTTGGATCCCCTGTCTTCTAGGAGGAGGAGAGAACCCTTATCTGATGGTCTTCATACAGAGGAAAAACATCTGTCCCTGGTTGGTGTCCCCTGTTGGTGCACGTTAGTTTGTTGCCTTGCTCACCATTCTGGCCAGAAAAGCTTTGTTGGCTCTTCACTTTAATTATCAATGAAATGCTCTGCAAGCAGGACAATATTTGCATAGATGTAATTCTGGAAATTGAGTGTAATGTGATCAGGAAATGGGACAGGCCCTGGCTGTTATCATGGAAGAGACTTGCTGGTACCTGCACCTTGCTTCAAATGTAATAAGATCTGACTCAGGATAGTTTCCTGGACGTTAACAGAAAAGACTCAATGCCATTTTGGCAAGGAACTAGTGCTAACCTTTCTGCACAGGAACAAAAGAGATTTCTGGCAAATTCCATAAATCTGTTCTGAAAGGGCTGCTAACAGTACACTAAAGATTTAGAGGGAAATGGTCTCCCTTGGAGCAGAAAAGAGGGGCGTGTGTGCGCTTTCAGGACTTTCTTTTTCTAAGACAGAAGCCAAGGAACAAGGCGCTTGTGTGCGCTGCCAGTGAAATCTCACCGGGAAGACATGATGCTACTTGCAAGGTATGCACAAGACAAGACCAGAGGCGCCGCAGTGCTTGATTACTGTCAAGGGCTCAGTTGGAACTTGTCTTTGCTCTTTGGCCTGCAGCATTTATGTAGAAATTGGGGACGCTGCTGCTTGCTTCCAAAGCTTTGCCTTGATGGGTCCTGCCCACATCTAGGCAGGGAGGAAGGGGGGGGCTTGGAGCTTATGAAGTAAACAGGAAAATTACTCACCTTAATGATGCATTTCACTGGCACTGCCACTTTGAGAGACTGTCAGATTTAATGCTTTTTGTCTTTCCTTCCATCACCTCCCATAGGTGTGATTAATATTATATTAGAAAGATGAAGTGGAGAGGTATCTGTACTTTCCTTCAGGGGGAATAAATGGGGGAAAGCAAAGTGAGTAGGAGAGAAAGGGGATCACCTTTTTCCATCTGAGCCATTTGGTCTTTGTCGAGAGCGCACACACAGAATAGCGCTCACTGACTGACTTGGCTGGTGACCGCTTGTTTTATCAGAGCTGAGCCCAGTGGCCTCCCAGTTAGCTACTGGCCCTGCTCCATGGGGTGCACTGACCAGTTCCTCACTCCAGAAACAGGGAGCAGTCCTGCACTTGGTCACAGTAGAAGAGATGTAGCACTATAGGAAGGCAAGGAAAAAAATACAAATGATCTGTATGTCAATTTCTTCAGGGATTATTTGGCCTTTTTGTAGAGTCCATTGAATCTACACCCTAAGCTAAGAAAGAATGAACAGGATAGAAAATGTATCTGGGCAAAGGTGTTTAGTATGAAAGGTCAGAAGACATTAAATCTGGTTTTAGTTTTGAATCACTTTAATTTTTCTCTCCTGTATCAGAATGAGCATGCAAAGACAACTGGTTTGCATCTCCTGCGAGTGACCCAATGAGGAAGATGGGCCAGTATTTGACATACATACTCTTACCCTTGCAATGTGCTGACACTGTGGCATTTTCCAAGTAGGACAGTCCTTTGGCATGAGCCAGAATTTGGGTGGAAATCTGTCACCATCTAGCAAAGTGTCCCCTTTCCAGGGTGTTGAGTGGCTTGTTGCAGTCTGTGGCAGAGTGCCTGATACCTCTGAGTCTGACTCTGTCCCTGAGTTGCAGGCCTGGGATGTTTCTGATTGAAAAGACTACGTTGCCATACCAACTTTGTTGTGTTCTTCCTTTTTTTTTCTAATGTGTTCTATCATCCAGCTTGGCTTCCCTCTGCTGTAACAGATACTGTACTGGTGACTCATTCACTTTCCTCCGAGTTATTAGTGAAATGCCCTTATTTGCAGATGCGGGAATTAAAAAGAGTTTTGGACTTAGGTCTTTAATTGGGCATCTTCTTGTACCCTGCTCCTTCCCCTTCATTGTGAGCTGGTGTGGAGCTAACTGAACCTGCGGCTATATTCCAAATTGCTGAGGACCCAAAGCCTCTATCTACTCTGGGAGGGGGCTGCAAGATCTTAACCTGCTTATCTGGGACTTTTACAGCTGACTCATGTTTCTGAAACCAGGTTAGATTTGGTGGGAGCAGACATATTTTGGAGAGCTTTAGGATTTTTGCTTTGCTGTTTATCTTAATTGAGCAACTTTTAGGTACTACTGTGCTACTTCCCTTCTTACGGTTGAGTTCATCACCCTTTGACTTTCAACAGGGGACAAAAGTGACAGGGAGATGCACTAAAAATTAGTGTGTGATTACTCCAGACAATGTTTCCTCTAGCTGATTAGGGTTTTTGGAGTTTGACTGGTAGGATGGAGCATGCTGCAACATGTGGACTTTGAAACAAGTGAGATCTGGGAGGCTAATAGGAAACACACAGCAGCTTTCCTCTTAGGCTGAACCCCAGACAAATGACTGTAAGAAAGTTTAATCCCCCTTGTAATCTAGGGGGAGGTTTGAAATGGCCAGCCTGGGCTTTACTTAAAGCAGTCCATGAGCGAAATAAGTTGTGGTGCTCAGTATCAGAGGCCAAGGCACGTGAGTCAGCAGCAGTATGTGGTGGGGACGGTAGCTGTTGGGAGCCTGAACATGTTCTTTTTAGTTCATTTCTGGAGTCCTTTGTAACAAAAATCTGATTTGCTTTAAAATACCAGTTGAATCAGATCTTAAGTTCAGGGTTGGCTTCACAAAAGCCCTTCTGCAGAGGCATACTGACTTAAGCAGGCGTGATTAACAGTGCTGCCAAAAGTTAAGCTTATGCTGAAGATTTTTTTTGCTAAATCAAGTCTTGGAGGTTTTTACTTGCAGCTTTGGTGTATACATTCTGATGTAATGAGTAGAATTGCCTGGAAGGATTATTGCTGGTTATGTCATTGTTGCAGTGTCTAGTTGGTGTGACACTTGAGGTTGTACAATCAAATGAGTTTCATGTAAGCAAACATATGTAGTCATATATGTACTGTCCACTCGCATTACCTGCAAGCATGTATTTGTATATAGATGCAAATACTTGAACTTCAGTGTAGCACTTTGCAGAGCACTCTTGCTAGGAAGATGTGAAGTAGCCACATGTCACAGAGAATCGTGGAGCTGTGAAAGGAGGGAAGAAATTCAAAGGAGTTATTCACAGAGCTGCTTCTGCATTCATTTTAATGGTTAAAAGTTTTGCCTTTGAACTGTACTGGTTTACTAATTAATGCTCAATTGTTGAAGTGGATGTTTTTCAAGTCCAATTTTAAGTGACTTTAAGCCTAACTTTAATCACTCCTCATTATCTGCTGAAATTTAACACATCATAGCCTTTAGGTGAGTTCGGGTAGCATGAGAGAGTGGACTTTCTACGGTGTATATTTCTTAATGTTATAGCTCCTGTGTCAGGCAAACAGGTTGCTTATTTGTTGTGCATTTGTAATACAGAAGCCACTAGGAGACCGAGATATCAGGGAAGATGTTGTTCAGCACTGGGTCAACTTTGCCTTTCAGCAGATTCGTTCTCATTTCATACCTTCACCACACAACATTTTTGGTGCAAAGTAATTTATCAGAAATGCAAATTATTAGACCTTGTTAGCATCTGAAACTTGTTCAGTACTGCTGCAGTTTCAGTCTAGAAACTAGCAGAGAAACTGGACACAATACGCAAGCAGCATGTGAGCTGGCTACATAAGCTAAGGGCATTTGACTGTAAGAGTCTTATGATTTTGGTTTTTAAAGAAATTAATTTCAAAAAGGTTTAAAATAATAGACTAGCAAAGGATGAGAACTCACAAAATCAAATCATAAACCCTTTCTTTACACCCATTACTTTGTATCAAAAAATGTGTAAAGCTCACCTCTGAAGTTTTTGATCAGAGGGTTTTTCGTCTTGAAACAGGATACTTTTCAGTTAATTAATTTTTTTTGTTGTTCATTTTTAAAGTGTTTTCAAGCCAAACTTGAAGAGGTCTTCAATTGTTGATGAAGCAAGTCTGTAGAGATGAAACTGAAATGTAAAAGTTCTTGAGTGTAAAGTTTTCAAATTTACAAATGTTTCACAGTGCGAAAGCAATATGGAAAATTATCTGTGTCATTTCTGCTATTATTGTGGCTTTGCTGGCAATGTTCTCTAGAGATATTCCTAAAGCAGATGATACATCCTGATCAAGGTAGTTTTGAATTAAAACCCTAGGAAGCCTCGAGCGAGACACTAAATATTGTCACATGAAGGAGTGATCTCATTATCCTAAAAATGGGAGAATCTAGCAGGTGCTCTGAATTCGATATTTTGGTTAATTTCAGGGGGTAGCATGACCGCTTGTGAACGTCCCCTTCTCAGCCTGCCTTCTGAGTCGGGGTGTTCGCGGGGCGGTGGAACGGGACTGGGCGGCAGTGTGACACAGAGGGAATCGCATCGTGCGTGGAGGGGGAACGCGGAGCCGTGTCTGTCTGCCAAGGCGAGGGGGTGGTAGTGCCTCTGTCGGGGGGGAAGAGCTACTTTTCTCCCCCTTTTTTGCACCCTGCGATGGCACAGTGGTGCCACAGTGGCCCGCGGTCGCCAGCGGAGCGGGCGGGTTGCACCGGGCAGCGGCCCCTGAATCCCTGTCCGCAGGCTATGTTTCTCCGCTCTCCTCCCTGCCACCCCTCCCCTTCCCCGTTTACTTAAGCAGGTCAACACACACACGCACATATATATTTATTTTTTTTGCGCAAAGGTTTCCAAGGCTCAGCAGCAGCAGCTGCCGGCGCTGGGAGTGCCGCCTGCCCCGGGGCAGCCCCGACACGCTCCTCCCTCCCCGCGTCTCCCGTTCCTCTTGCGGTTTCCGCGGCGCTGCCGGTCCCCACGCACCCGTGGGTCGCGTCCCCCCTGGGCGCGGGCGGGCGGCCGGGGGGATGCGGGGCCCACCTGCCTGATGTCAACATCCCGGCGGGCGAGGCCGGCAGGAATGTGCCGCTCCCCGCCCGGCGCAGGTAATTAATCCCTGCGACTGACAGGTGGCAACAGGCGGCCTTTGGCTGCGGCTCCCGGGGAAAAGCGCTCGGAGGAAGGATTTTAATAGCTCGTCAAGCACCGTTCGTGCGCGCCTGGCAAGGGCGACGGGGAGGGGGCAGAGGAGCCTGAGGGATAAATGAAACTTAAGTTTTTGCAAAGGCGGACGCCCTTGGGTGATTCACTGCCCTCCCTCAAGAGGGAAGAGAGTGTGACATGGTTTTTCCTTGGCCCCGGGGTGGAGAAATTTGGTAAATGCCTGCAAAGCACTAGTGGGGCTGCATCAGCATCCTCTCCGGCTCGCATCCTCCCGGTCATCGCAGGATGGCATCTCTTGCAGATGGGGGTGTGAGGCTGTTGCCACACATGGTGGATCAGTAGGCACCCGAAGGGCTGGTGATTGCTGGACCTGCCAGCTGTGCCCATGGTTTTAATATCTGCTATATTCAGTAGCAACAAGCCACTTCTCTCTGAAGCCTGGTGAGACAGAGGACTTTTAACTGAAGCTGCAACGAGTCAGCTAGCAAGTAGTGGGATTAAGGTTATGATGAGCTGAAGATTAAATCTGGAAGGAGATGTCCATGTCTACAGGGCTCTTGTTAGAGCTCTTCTTCACTGAGTGTTCTCTGGATACAAGTGGGTTCTTAAAAGTGTGTGTGCGTGTGAACACGTTTCTGATGTGCCCCCACATGCTCCCAACAGTTTTTTGTAAATGAAAAGTTAAATCATGGTTTATCAAAACAAAAATGTTTAAGGTGCTTGAGTAAATCTCAAATTTTATTCTTAGTAGGTAGCTTCCTTTCTTTCCACTGCCTTTTTTTTCTGCTAAATAACTAAAACATATGCAGATTATGTTCTATTTTTTTGTGACTCTTCTTGTTTTCACCTGTGAATACTTTGGTGGAGGTAACTGTTGCTTTCCCATTCTTCCAACCTGTTATTTTCGGGTTTTTTCCCTTCTTGGAGTTAGTTTGATAGGGGAGAAGGCATAGCTGACTGACGTGGCTTTGAAAACATCAAGTAAAACAAATCTAGTTAACTGAGTTGAACTAAAACATGACTACTTGAAAGAAGTTTGAAGAAGATTATTTAAAGACCTGTTGATCTGAGCAGAAGGGACTCAGGGAGCTGTAATGCCGTAAGCCAACCTCTGGGATCACCTTCAAGCTGACATCCATCAGCATTTGTAGTGCTGACTGAACCCTGCTCCTTTTAAAGGTTTAGGAGCCATAATCCCCAGGCTAGATCAGATGGTAAGGCAGATATTAGAGGTAGATTTTGAAAGGAGTGTTTGGGGGATTTCACTGCATCAGAGTTTTGCAGGAGAGTTGAATGCTCAGTGAAAAGCCATTGCAGCTTGTATTGCACTGAGCATTCAGTCCTTTCTAGCAAATATTCTCCATTTGAGAGTCAAAAAGTGTTTTGTTTTCTCCTTTAAACCCTCGCTTGACACACCTTTCAGAGAAGGGGCTTACTGAGAAATCAGACAGGTGTTGCCTGATGGTAGCTGGAGTGTGTATATTGTGATACTGAATTACCAGCCAGGGTGCCGGGAGTGGGTAATACAGTATGTCTGCACAGGCAGGTGGGGAGAACAGAGCTGCAGGCACTGGAATGTTTTCATCTTTCCTTTTAAAACATATTATTAAGCAAAAAGCTACATTCACAACAGGCAGTACTCGAACCCCAAAGAAAAGTCTGAGCTAAAAGCTCTTTCCTCTCCCTCTTGAACAGAGGACACGTTGCCAGAGTCAACTCTTTTGTTTTAAAGGACTTTCAGATCTCTCTCTGGTGGAAGTGGTATTTGCACTCCTCAGGCTGTTGGCACAACTTTTGTTCCTATTGCTAGATAATGACTATTGTCGTCTTGTTAACTGATAGGCTTGTTTGTTGGGTCAAGCTCACTTTTTATATTTGTGCTCCAAATTAATTTAGTTTTCCTACTTAAATGTGTTGATTAATAGTCATGCTTTGGATTTCTGAGAATTTCTCGTCGCGTGATCTTACCCTTCATACAGTGAATGTCTCAGTTCACACATCAAAACAGTGGCAGGGAGACTCTTCCTGCAAGGTGGGGTGGTTTGGGACCACTGAGGAGCAGCAAGAGGGGCTGATCCTTGCTTGCAGGCACTGTCTGAATGCACAGACAGCTTCTGCCTCAGATATTTTTCTGAAGTGCACTTGCTTTGAAATCTATATACAATATCCTGTCTTGCTCTGTGGATACAGCGATTATCACTGATCCAGTACGAAGTCGCCATGACCTAGTTGTTTGCATCTATTTATGCCAGTAAGTGGCTGTGCATCAGGTTACCCGTGGTTGCAGCAAAGTTGGCAGGGTGGGAAACTTGAACCCCTTACTGTCTGACAGCAGGTACCCTGTGGACAGATTTACACCAGTGTTAAATGACCGCCCGTTCAGTGATTACACACTTGCCTGGGTAGATGTGAAATCATGGCTCTATGCCATGTCTTCAGGCCCTGTACAGTGCCTGTGAGGCTTGAACTCCTTGCAGTGGGGTGACAAAGGTGGCTCAGCCCTCCTACTGTCTCATTTTCCTCTGCTGGGCACTGCTGCTTGCATCCCCATGTCCTGACCATGTCCTGAAGCAGAGGTGAGGCTCCTGGTTAGCCTCCTTTTCTGACTTGCCAAGTTCAAGGTGTTGGCCAGAACCTGCAGCTCTTTAGTTTACCCTATGTTTTTGGAACATATATACATATATATATATATGTGTGTGTATTTATGTTTTTCTTTGTTGGACAAGCTTGTTCATTAGGTCTCAGCTGTTTGCTTTCTGTGAAATTAAACTGCGGGTCCAATGCCTCCCTTGATGGTTGTAGCCAAAGGGGCCTGACAGTAGGGCTGCCAAGGGGTAGATGAGGAGCAGATCCCTTTCTCTGCTGGCGGAGGGGCCATGCTGTTTGATCAGGAGCTTCGGTATTCATGCTGGTGCGGGGTACTTCACCGTTCTTCTGAAAGCAGTGATTTTTATTTTCCCCCTTTCTTGTAACCCTAGCTTTCTGTCTTTGAAGATACTATACATAAAATTACAATCAACACCACTAGTCCTGCTTGGTGACCGAGGGGTGTGTATCTCCTTCCATTTGTTCAATTCTCTGGGTGCCTGCAGATATGGACACGTTGGCTCCTGGCGTGTGCTGTGCCCTCTGTGCACCATTTATCTTCCATATTTGTGCTTTCATTTCAGCCCATCACCTTTGGGTGCCCGATTTCTTTACACTTCAGTGATGTTAAGGCATCCAAGTTAATTGTTGGCTTTTTGAGATTTTTGAGGCTTTCTGTCCTGGAAGCTGTCACAATGCTATGAACAAACTGATGTATTGAAGGAAACAATGCTCTACAGATTTTCTTCCTCTTTCACATATAAGTGATTCTTCTTCCACCTCTTGAGATGAAAAGATGGTGAGCTCACTCTTACCTTCAGTAAGGAATTGCTTTTTAATTAAAAAACAATAAGGAATTTCAGGTTTAAAAGATGTACGATATAAATCACCATCTAGATCTGTTTCGCAACCTTTTTTTGTAATTGTTTGGCATGTTCCCTGTTTCCGCGGGCTGGGTAAATCCTTTGTGGGTTTAATCTCTAGCCTGCGGGCACATAAAATACATTGCACAATTTGGCCTTTGCGTTTTAAAGAAATCCTTTTTCGTAGCTTAAATGTATGTAGCATCTTCTTTGCCACATAGCAGGATGGTGTTGAATGAGGAGGGAAGGGACTGGCTTGGCTTAAATTTAATCCCCCTCTCCTACCCAGTGTCTCTCCCAAGTTCGGTTTTTCCTGTGTTAGCCATGTGTACACCACTTCGAAATGCAAATAATCTCTGAATATCACTAACTAATCCTTTTGCTGCCACGTCATCCACCACCCACCCATGCACACACTGGCTCTTTCCATCCCGGTGGAGTGGATGGCCCAGTCGTGCTCTTGACCAGTATGAACCTGTTGCTGCTCTGAACAGTTGGGAAAGGGGCTGTATTGGCCCATGGCTGCTAGAGACCTTTTTTTGTGGAAAAAACCCAAAAACACCTTGGGGCTTTTACTTTTCTTCCTCTGCAAGAACTGAATAGATGGAAATGGGGAAATACCAGCAATTCCTGTTAGAGTTACTGGGAGAGCTCTGCACTCCTCAATGTCTGAGCACCAGGAGAAAACCAAATACCTCTGGAGTGGGGTGCTGAAAAAAACTGCCATATTTTGGAACAACCTTGTAGAACAGGGAAGACTGGAGAGTCTCCTTCATGGGAAACATCCAGGAAAATGGGTTCAGGTTATGAAGTACTGAACCAATTAAGAGTTCCCTTGCAATCCTCCTTGCTTTTAAAGCACATGCCTTTATTTCATTGAGGGGTTTTGAAAAGAAACCAACCACCTCAGCCTTCATGTGTTGCTGAGTAAAGGTTTCCAGATGTAAACACACTTCAGGAAAACACTGTATCAGTGTTACTGATTTAGTGGAGAACATCTTAAGAGAAACCTAATATGCTCCAAAAGAGCACAGTGAGCAATGTTCCAGGTGTTCATTGAATAGACACAGCCTCCCTTTTGGAGCCAGCTGCAGAGTTTTGCTCTAGGCCTCACCATTGACCTGGTTTCTGAGTTGTTCAACTTTTCTGGTCTTAGAATATTTGAAAACAAAAAAAAAATTATCTTTTTAAAACCTCTTTTGTGGATGTAATGCTTTGAGTTTAGATGTGAGGAGATTGCTACAGAGGTGCTCAGTAGATGTATGAAATACTTTTAGAAGATGACTGAAATGTCAGACTTGGTACAACTCTCAGATTGGTCAGTCTTGCTTTCAAGTACTGTTCAGTCCCAAGGTTCATGTTTTTATTTCATCTCTCTGCAAAAGTAGGAGGGTTTCTTCGAAAACAAGATGAAACACTTCGTGTGTGATTTCCAGTGTTTCCAAGATTACAGGGTGCTGTGAAAAGAGTAGCATCTGTTTTGTTAGGTGGATTATGGATGTCCCTTGGAAGAGAAGAGGTGTGCCCAAGAGAAGTAAAGAATGTATATGTTTGTGTGAAGGAAGTGTTCTTTATCTGAAGTTTTTGCCTTTGGAAAAAATGGGATGTAGATTTATTCTCTGCTGGTTTAAAACAGGTAAAGGTCTAGGGGTTTTGTCACATGTTGGAGGTGTGGCTGTTGTGCAGACAAATGCAATGCATTGGTGCTTTCAGTTACATGTGCAAACCCATCCTCATTCTTCTGGTCTGCCTCTATCTCTAGCTGACCTTCCTGACTCTCTTGATCTTTTCATCTTTCAGTATTCCACCGAACTGAAAAAGCTGTACTGCCAGATTGCCAAGACATGTCCCATCCAGATCAAAGTGATGACCCCACCACCTCAGGGAGCCGTCATCAGGGCTATGCCAGTCTACAAGAAAGCTGAACATGTCACTGAAGTGGTCAAACGCTGCCCAAACCACGAGCTGAGCCGGGAGTTCAACGAGGGTAAGGAGGGCAGTGCTTTGCTGGCAGTCCCTCTCCAGAGCTGCTCAGTTGATGAGTGGCCAGTGCAGGGATTTGACAGCAGCTTCACAGCAAACCTTCTGGAAACAGACCTCCCTTCCTCTTGTGCAGCTTTTTACTTCCTGTGCTTAGCAGGAAGCGTCATACAATACTTTAGCTGTCCCTGTGCAAGCATGTCCTTGGGAAGAAAGTACTGAAATAAACCCCATGCCTGCCCGAGTTGGATGGATGTCTGTCCCCATGGCATGCAGTGTTCCTCTGGCAGCCTTTCCCTGCTCTGCTTTTGCCCCTGCAATGAGAAGCAGCTGTTCCTGTGCTCAGGAATGAGCTTCCATGTCGCTGGGACAGGGATCTAGTAACAGGATGCAATATCATCTCCAGTCCTTAATCCACGCCTCAAAGACAGAGGGGCTGTTTATCTCTAGCAGGACAACACAAAGTGCCAGCATCAACTGTAGGCAACCTTCCTGTACACTCACCACTATCGGTTCAGTATTAATGTTTTAACCTTTTACTTGCTTCTCCTCATGTTAGTGAAGTAGCAGGTGTTTTTAAAATGTCCTGGGGTTTTCTGCAAACTCATGGGCTGGGTTTCATTTTGCCTTGGCCACTTAAGTTCACATAAGTTCACATGAGCATCTGTTTTATTCTATGTGCATAATTTATCTCCTACTGTAAAAAAAACCCCGTTGGTGTCAGTTAGCAAAATGTCTTAGGAGCCTGGATCCCGTTGCTGGTTACAGTGCAGCCACCTAGACAAGCCCCAAAAATAAGCAACAACTTGGGAGTGTAAAATCAGTGAGACAGTTTTTCGAAACAATTTTTCGTATTAGAAAGTGCTTTTCTGACAGAAAAAATTTTTGGATTTTTTGAGTGTTGATACCCTTCAATAATGGAGTTTTAAGAAAGAAAAAATTAAAACTATAAATTCTTATTCTGAAATAGTTATTGTCTATAAATAGGCTGTATTTTGAGTAAGAAATGAATAGTTAATACAGAAAACAAATTATTGAGATGAATCCATAGTAGGCTTCTTTCCTCAGAATTTAGTTGTCTGTTGTAGAAACACTAAAGAAAACTTGCAGAAAGGAAACTTTCAGTTATTGGAAAGTGGCCTAGGAACCAAGAAGATCATGTTCCCTTCTGCTGCTATAGGCAAGCGAGATTTTTCAAGCTGACTGTTAACTAGATGCATATTTCTCTTGCTGCTTGAATCCTTTTTAGTTCCTTAGGATCAAGACTGATGGGAGGGAGCAGAAGAGGGCTAGCAACTGATGGGGAAAAGAGTAGGAATTGAAACTCGAAGCATTTTGCTTTGTGTATGCATTAGAGGGAGGAAAAGAAAGGCTTTCAGCTGGTGTGAAAATCCACACAAATTATATGCTGGAAGAGTTGCTATTGGCATTTGGGCTCGCTTAGTCTGGGATCTTGGGAGGCCCTTGTTCAAGTTTAGTCACAGGTGCCCAGAGTGAACTTGAGAAAGTCCATGTTGCCTTTGGTGTCTGGTATAAGGCATCTTGGAAAGGGACGCTTTAAGGGCTGGGAGGCACGTGTGTGCTCTGATAGACCAAGATAGGTCTTGCCACCCTGTGCTTGACCTTGCTTCACTGAACAGTGTCTCTTGTTTTTTCCTCCTTGCCCTTGCAGGGCAGATTGCACCTCCCAGCCACCTGATCAGGGTGGAAGGGAACAGCCATGCCCAGTATGTAGAAGACCCCATCACCGGGAGGCAGAGTGTGCTGGTCCCCTACGAGCCACCCCAGGTACGTTGTGAGCTCAGGGTGGTGGCATCCTGTACACGAATGGGGGGGGGCATTGTAACCTTAGTCAGAGGAGTTGGGATCTTGTGCTTTCCCCATCCTCATTACAATGAATCCCTTCTGCCTCTTTGTCAGAAATGAGCTGTTAAACACCCTTTTTATCCCTTGAGGGCAGGAGTTCTTAATTTCTTTTAAGGAAGCCTTGTAGTGGGGGCCTTTTTCATGCAAGTCCAATTGCAGCTTGGGAAATAAAAGAGGAGAGCTTGGAAAAAGCAGAGCTTTTCATCCACCATCTCTCGTGCTCATCCCCTTTGTCTCATCCAGGTTGGTACTGAGTTCACGACAGTCTTGTACAACTTCATGTGTAACAGTAGCTGCGTTGGAGGGATGAACCGTCGCCCAATCCTTATCATTGTGACACTGGAAACAAGAGAGTAAGTAGTGTATCATGTGTAAACCTTTGCTGGAGAGGTGGCCTTCTGGCTCCTCTTCCACTCAGGGCAGCGTTCCATATCCTTAGGAACAGTTTGATTTATGGGGCTGTGGGATATTTTTTAGGTCTTTGCAGGTGGGAGTTGCCCAACTCCTGGGAAACCCTACCTGGGAAATGGGAGGTTTGGGTCTGTCTGCATAGTCTGGTAGGAAGCTGAGGGGTGCTGCTGGCCTGCATCCAAGATGCCAGCTGATGTTTCTTCTCACCTCTCTTCCCAGCGGGCAAGTCTTGGGCCGCCGGTGTTTCGAAGCCCGTATTTGCGCTTGCCCAGGCAGAGACCGCAAAGCAGACGAGGACAGCATCCGCAAGCAGCAAGTCTCCGACAGCACAAAGAATGGTGATGGTACGAAGCGCCGTAAGTAGCTGGCAGAGCTGGGCAAATTGCAGATTGTGCTGTCACTGGGTGCGGTGCATCCCTGGTGCTTGTGCTGCAGGGACAGGGTGGCGCTGTGCATGGGCTTGGGGGCTAGAGGACATGAAATGTCTGTTCTCCCGGGGTTAATCAGCCTAAAAAAGGAGCTGGTGTTCTCAATACAGTGTTTGACAAGCTGGGTTCGTGGGCTTTCTTACAACACTGCCAGTGGTGCCTGGGGGGATGTTTATTTGCCACCTTCCAATTATATGCCTGGAACTCAGCTTTTTGAACCTGTACAGCTTGTTTGGGACTGTGCTGTAATTCTCTGCTTCATCCAGCCAATGTCTTGTGCTGTGGTATGTGTTTTCCAGCCACAGGGATCTCGATTAAGGCTGCACATGCACTCTGCTGTGTATTAAGTGCTCGGGCAAGCAGCCTCTCTCTGTGCTCTAAAGAGTGCAAAGTACTCATTGGACAGGCAGGATGTGGAAATTCAGCTTTGGTTTCCCATGTACACTCAGTGATGGCACTAGGCTGAACAGCAAGGCAGATTGGAGTGTGGCTTTGTTTTCTCAGTGAATATGGAATGTTCCCTGCCTGTTGTCTCATTTTGTGGATCAGTGATTCACCAACAGCTCGAGGGCACTGTAATACCAAAACTCACAGCCTTTCCTGTAAAGTTCTAAACATGGCTTTCTGGGGGTTTGTCGTATATCCAGTGCTCTTTGGCTGATGTGTTTTCCCCAAATGGCACGGCCAGCCAACATCTGCAGTCGTGTCTGCCTTACAGAGCAAGGCAAGCTTGCAAGCACAGTTCTGGACTGGCTCAGGCAGAGATCCTTTCAGAGCACTACATATCTGAGCTGGCCATGCACTTCATGTCTCTTTTGTATCTCTTTTTGCCTTCTTCCTCATACCTTCCTTCCCCTCACAATTTTTTTTTTTTAATGGGATGATTTTGGGGTTTCTATTCCAGCGTTTCGACAAGGAACTCATGGCATACAGATGACATCTATCAAAAAGAGACGTTCTCCAGATGATGAGCTCTTATACTTGCCAGTGAGTTCTCTCTATCTTTGCATTTACCTTATGTTTAATATCTTTCTTGGTGACTTGAGACTCACCTAGACTTCAGAGAGAACTGACGATGGGGCTGGGATGTGGAAGAACAATTTCTATTTTTTTTTAATTCCAAGAGCTACCGATTTTAAATACATGTCACAAATAAAAAAATATTAAAAATCCTGTTAGCTGATGACAAAGAGTAGCTTGTGCGAGGCATATGAGAATATCCCAAGAGGTCTCTCTGACGTGTTGGAAACGTTGTCTTTGAGATCTAACTACGTTTCCTCCTCTCTCATTTCTGGGTCTGTGGCACATGATCTTTCTCTAGAAATACTGGGTGTTATCTTACTGATAGCTGGATGCTTCTGTGACTTTTATATGTATTACCATTGTAATGTAGTGATAGAAGTGATAGTAAGTATAGGATCAGAAAGGGCAAGAATCATCTGTAATATGCCATTTAGCTGAGCCATGTTTAGTTGGATAAATCACAAACCACAATGTGCTTAGAGGAAAAGGGAAATCCAAACCAGCTCCCAAATTCAAGTGCTCTCTTTTCTCAAGGTGTGTAAGATTCAGCACCAGGTCTGCTTACATCTGAGACAGGTAAAGACATTTTCTGTCTAAATAGGTTGGGTCAGAAAGTTGTTTCAGGTTGGCATGGATTTACATTGAGCCATATGACAACCCCAAGATGTTCATCAGCCTGCAGCGTGACATTATCACTCTTCAGCATTATGTACTGTACCTCCAAGACAAGGCTTAGCAGTTTTATTGTGTATGCATATTGTATAAACAGAGCATTTACATCCTGCTCTGGTTTACTTGACTTCATCTAAAACTCACTAAGGTGGCTGTCACTAAGGAGTATAGATGCAGTCCTTTTAAGCTTTTCTTCCCCCACCGCCTTTCCTTTTCCTATGATTCAGGTGAGGGGACGGGAGACGTATGAAATGCTACTAAAGATCAAAGAGTCCCTGGAGCTGATGCAGTACCTTCCCCAGCACACGATTGAGACCTACCGGCAGCAGCAGCAACAGCAGCACCAGCACTTGCTCCAGAAGCAGTGAGTATGAGAGTGCTTGCAGTGGGGACAGTGGGGAAGGGGGAGAGAGGAGAGAGACACAGAAGGCTTCTGCACAGTTGTTCATAGGGACATGGTGCTCAAATGAGGGCTAAGCAATGGGACAAAGCAGTCCTCCTTCCCCAGGCACGTGTCCTGACTGCTTGCAAGGTCCCTCTTTAGTCTCTTGTCCCACACATTTCAGCTTTTGACTCCAGAGGGTGAATAAGGACAGGCTCAGTTCCTCTCTTCTGACTTCCAGCCAGAGTCCAAGGGGCAGCACAGAAAGGCAAAGCCATTGACAGCCTGGGGTGAGAAACCTGCTGCGTGTGCCTGCCCCAGCTGGAGAGCACAGGTTGGGTGCACTGCCCTCTCCTCTGCTCTGGGGAAACGGCAACAAACATGGAGCCATCTCCCTGTCTGAGGGTATCCATCTGAGCATCTTGCCACAGTGTGTAGAGCTGGGACTGTGAGCACTGGCTCAGCTGAGTGCTTGGACCCCACTGCTGTGCATCTCTGGTGTGTTGGAGGGCTGGTGTCTCAGTGGCACAACAATACTTTGGGTTGCTCAGCTATAAAACAGGAAGCTGAAAGTCAAGAACAAGGTTGAAACATGTAAGATTTCCTTTGTGACCCGTGGGCACTTCAAAGAAAGACTCTGCACGTGCACTTTTAAAGTGTTATCAAAAACTGTACTTTGCCAACTGACTCTCCGTGTTGCTCATGAGAAATTTTCCATCTGGGCAGGTGTAGGCCCTTTCTGAACTCAGCTGACGGGGCTGCACTGGTATTGCTTTGGGTGGTGCCAAGAGGATGGGGAGAAGAAGGGCCAAATAAGTGTCTGGTTTCCATATTGCTCTCAGTTCCCAGAGCTTCGCAGTTACAGAGGCCAGGTCAGAGAATGACTTCCCAGACAGGCTGTAAGCAGTGTCATGCATGGGCATTGCTTCACCTGCTGTCTCGGGTGACACAAAATAGCTGCCCGGGCTGTAGGTGGCTGCCAGCGGTAGTGCTTAGGATCTCGCGCGTTCCTGGTGGAGAGCTCTCATGTCAGGAGGCTGTGGGTATAACTCATTCCCCTGCAAGGTTAGCATGAGGCCAAGGCACCACATAAGTCCCACTTGAGCCTGTAGGGATTTATTTCAGGGCCTTGGCCTTGTCTCAGGACTTCTGCAATACCGCAGCTTTCAGCCAGATCTCTGCGTGTGTTCGCATTTCGGCCTGTGTGTTTTTAGTGTCAGCTGGAGTCTTGTGGAATTGTGAAAAAAGCCTTGTGCCAAAATGGCTGGAGCATCCAGGGCCTCTGGACTCTTTTTTTTGGGGCACTTAAAAATCTCATTATTATTATTACTTACTTTTATCAGTCATCTACACTGTTTGTATATACTATAGCTTGTATTTACTAGCTTCTAGGCATTGTGGCCTTTGTGCGCTCTGCTGCTTGTCTTCAAAGCTCCACCTGAACCACAGCCATTTCAGCTGAGAAATGGTTTTGTAAGCAGAAATGGACAGCAGCAGATGACAGCTTTTGCTTGGTGCTGACAGTTGGCTTTGCCATAATTACTGTTTTCATTCTTCCTATATCAGGAGGATGGGTTCCTGGCAATGGAGGTTGGTATTTGTGTTACCTTTAAGACCAGCATGTAGAAGTCCAGTCATTTAATTTAACGTGATATCTTTCAGCATGTCTCCTGGCACTTGTCCCATTATAAACTCATTTTTCTCAGTTGCTGAGTGTGCTCAGATACAAGGGAGAAAGATTAAGAGCTTTTAAGGATGCCAGGAGCGGGGAGAAAAGTAACTTTCCGTGTTTGCCCATAGCTGCTGCAGTTGTCTTTGCCAGTAGCCTGCCATCAAGCAGGGTCCTCTGTGCTGAAATGCATATTCAGGCAATAGTTTCTTAGGTACACTTGGGTTTTGGTGCTGTTTCCTCAGTAATCCTGGGTATGACTTAATATCTGAAGGAATGTGTTCAAGGCAAAGGGATTTTTAGGCTGAAAAGACTCCTAGATTCATTTGCACCCCAAAAAAGAATCATAAAGGAGTTTCAGGTCTTGATGTGAAAATGGGGAGAGCAGACACTTTGTAGGGAATGGTTTGGATAAGAGCTGCCTGCATGCGAGCAGGTTGCTGGGAGATGTCTTGCCACTGCTTCCTTGTCAGGCTGGCCAAACTCAGCAGTGCAGAGACTCCTTGGTGAGTCTGTTCTGACCTTTCATTTTGTAATAGGGATGTACTTCCAAAATTCAGGCTCAGTTCACCTTAGTTCAATGCATATGTGAAAAGTGGAAGCTAGGAAAGTGCATATGCCATGACCAGATTTGAGTGTGTTGGAAGCTGTAGGTCCCAGCAGGGCTCTGGGGGACTGGAATGTTTGCAAGTTGCCTTGACTGCTCTACAGGCAAGCCTTGATGGAGGAATTGCTTGATTTTTTGTTTTTCAGTTTGCTTTTCAGGGCAATGATTAACGTAGAGAAGCTATCTATGTGTGTGGGAAGAATTGTTCCTTTCATTCCTACAACATGGAAAACTTCATCTTTTTTGACGAGTAGGAAAAGCAAGGGTGAGGTTATAAAATAACTACCTATAACTACTTATAAAGGTAGTTTTAAAACTGTAAATCTGTCATTTTGGAAAACAACTGTATAGTTGATCTCATATACATACAGACTAGTATTGCATTTGACAGGCCAGCAGATGCAGCTGTCTGACTGTTCTGGAATAAAAAGGACAAATCTGGTGACAATCAGAAATCTCATGTCCCACAAGATGACCAAAATACCGTAGTGTTCCATGTTGTGCCAGACTACAATAGTTCTCTGTCTCATCTCCTCTCTCTGCTTGCTCCTTTGTGCATGGTTTTCTCTTATTTACTGTTATGCCAAATACCTTCATGATCATTGGTGGGAAGTTGTTGGAGTTTTTTTCCTGCAGTTTCTATTCTTCCTTTTTCACTATCAAATCCTGGGGTCCATGTTTGAACTGCAGCACACATTTAGAAATGTCCTTTTTCATGGTGTGCCACCATTTGTGTAAAATATAGATTTGCCAGATAATCACTGATGCAAGAGATATCAGAGGTGGTGAGTGCTTTGCTGGAGAGAGAATGTTTCTTTGATACCCTGATGATACCATCAATATTCCCAGGGAGTTATCTTTAAGGGTTTCACTGGAAAACACTTTTCATATTCAGCAAAATTTCCTGTGCTGGATTTTACTCGGAACACTCTTTTCAGAACAATCTGTATTTCCATTTACTGCAACATAGAATCACAGAATGTCTCAAGTTGGAAGGGACCCATAAGGTCCATAAGGATCACTGAGTCCAACTCCCGTGACTGAAGGGTTTTCACGAAGTCTTCCAATGGCTACTGAGAGGGCTTTTATATCCGAGTGGGATCTTGTATCCCAGCAAACATTTCTTTCATATCATCAGGGCTGCAGCTACCAGCCTGCTGGCTGCCTTTCAATTTAGTGAGCAGCACAGCTCATTATCCAAATGAGAAGGAATTAACCTCATAAGTGAGGTGTGACAGAGGTTAGTTATCCAGTGCCTGGAGTGCTCCACCTGAGCTGGGAGCTGTGAGGATCCCACTGCTTGCTGTCTTGGGGAGGGCGCTGCTGGGGAAGGTATTCTTCATATCTCCACCTAGTTAATCTCATTTTTGTAGTGAAACCTAATAATGGATTTTTGCATGTTTTGGTTTGGTTTTGTAGTGCTGTGCTTGCATGTGAACTCCAGGCACTTGGATAGTATTCTAACTAGAGAATTGCCAAGATGAAAGTAGCCAAGTAAAAGTGCTTTGTGAGCTCCAAAGATACACTGCCCTCTGCATCAACTTGTGGCCCCAGGGGAGTAGTTGAGCTGTAATCAGTATGGGCAATAGGCACCATCCTCTCTCCCTCTCACCAGCTTCTGGTTTTGAAATGATTTGTAGTTAAATGTGGACTCAATGGAAGCTGCTACTCCTTTTCCCCTTTGGTTGAATGCTTTATTCCTCTTTTGTCAGTGGGAACATTATCACGGCATTATTTGTATCCATGAGACTAGGACACAGAGTCGGATTTCCCTATCAACTAGTTGTTTTCCCTTCCTTGCCAAGCACTTGCTTGCTCCTGGGGCTTTCCAGCTTCCTACATCTCCTTGTCACATACCCTCACTGTAGGTGCTAAGACATCTGCTTTTCCCCTCCTTCAAAGCCCATACTGTGATCATGAAGGTGGAAAGTGGCTGTTTCTCTCTTGGTGGCTGGTGAAGGGTCCTGTACATTCATCTTTTTCTTTTCTCTGGTTCCTTCTTTACAGTCTCCTTTCGGCCTGCTTCAGGAATGAACTCACCGACTCAAGGAGAGACCCTCCCAAACAGACTGATGCCATCCTAAAACATTCCAGCCCCCCTAACCCATCAGTATATCCATAAAGCAAGCTGGCAGGGTCACTTTGCCCAGCTGGTGGGACTAGGAACAGTGGGAAAATACACAGCCTGATAGCAGCAGAGTGAATAGTGAGAGTAATCTTCTGAAGGGACTCAAACTTAGCAAAAACAACAGACACTTCTACAGACCTCTTAGCTGTAGCCCATAGCATTGGGAGGTCAGGAACCATGATGTTGTCTGTCTTGGTGTAACTTTTTTCCCGTTTTTGTAATCTGTCGATACTCTTTCTTCTTACTTCTGTATTTGTGAAACTCAGCAGGGTTTCTCTGAGCAGGTCTCAATTTTAAAATGCCTTTTGTCTTGTTTAAGTTAAAAAATGTGTTCATGGACTGGGGGGACAGAAGCAGGGGATGTGTGTTTAAATGGTTTGTGATAGTCAGTTTGGCCTGTTTTAATGCTGGTCTTGCACTAATGGTGCAAGCAGCTGATGCATTTGTACTGCTGGACAGGGAGAGGTAATAATTATATGAATTGGCACTGCTAAGAAATCATCTTTTTCCACTGATTTAGCATCATGAATTGTTTCCCCTTATTTTTAACCTTAAAAAGGGTCTCATCTAAAATACATCAAAATTGTAAGGAAGACTGGGTGACTTTGACTTTGCACCAGCCCTCCTGGCATTGATCCAGCTTTACTGAACTTAGGAAGGTCGCTTCTGAGTCTGTGGGCTCGATCCAGGTGGTGGGCTGAGCTGCACAAGTTGAATGTGAGGTTGAAGTGTAATGGCATCCATGTATGCTTAATGTCCCTGTCTCTTTGCAACTGGGGGTGTAAAGGGCAGAGTGTCCAAAACTGCGTGTTGCCCTACGTGTGAAAAGGAGTCAGAGTTTAGCCCCTTTCCTTACAGATGTTCAGCAGTTATTAAATGTCGCCATAGTGTTTTCATCAACCCTACTATCTTTTATCCCTTCTCTCCAAATCTCATAGTTCAAAGGAAAGCAGTGCCAGCATATATTGCAGTTGACTCAGCCAAGTGGCCTCAGGCCATGCCCACCTTGTCCATTAATCCTGCAGCCAGAGGATTTTGCTAATTTTGTCCATGAAGTGCATCTGGGTTTAGCAGTTCCTGCACTGAGGACTGTTTCTCAGCAAGGACTTGGAAATTCTCACGCTGCTTCTATCAAACTCTTATCTCTGAAAGCCGTTTGTACGGGGCTTGACAAGGAGGGTTTTGAGTCATTTCGAAATTTCTTCTCTAAGTATCAAGCCATCACAATAGAGGAACAATGAACAGGCAAGTGATGTGCCATGGAATTAACCTGTCAATGCTGAGCATAGCACCACGTGTGGATCCTGGCAATGAGGGACGAGCTAGTTGAGAGTGGGCATTTTGCCTGCTGTGGCTCTTCCCTCTGAGAGGTGCTCAAACATATTTACATGAAGAACAGCCCCTAATGTTGGTAAGGAAGTGTCCTTCAACCCACACTCTCAGGCAGTGGCCTTGCTTCTGAGGAACCGTCTGATGTTCACAGCAGCAAGAAACAGAAATGTGAAGAAGTTCCCGAGGGTACACCAGGAACAGTGCTCCCTGCAGGCTGCTGTCTGACCAGATCAGCAGTGGCTGGGGAGCAGAGCTCAGTTGCAAATGCCAGTGATGAACAGCTCCTGAGAAACACAGGAGGCTGTGCTAATACCGATGGGGACCTGTGTGCCCTGCAGTCTGTGCTGGATTTATCTGGGGCAGGTGCATACCCAGCTCTGGCAAAGTTGTCAGCACAGCCTGAAGAGAAGGTGCCTCCCAAATGCAGAGCAGGCCTCCTGGCCCACCCACTAACGAAAAAAAAGCCTGATACACTGGGAGAAGACTCTTATCTCTGAACAACATATCATCTGCTTCCAGGCAGCTGAGCTATGATCTGAGCAGGTGATGACTTGTACTAACATCTCCTTTGGGAGCCATATCCCATCTCTGGATATCTCCTTCGTTGTCTTAGCAACACTTGTTCTACCATAGGAGTGTAGAGGAGGGCTGATGGAAAAAAGCCCCAAAAATTGTGATTAATATGTAAAAAATAACTAATTAAACCCCAGTAGTGACTATTTCATATAATTGCAGCTCTACCATCATTCCTTGTGTAAAGATAATCAAAATAAAGTGCCTCTTTACTTTGCCTGTAAATTCCAGGAAATTCTTTAAGATCACAAAGCAGGTAGCTATTGTTCTGTGCCTTTTATTTGGGAGAAGGGCAGTGCAATTCCTCTCCCTGTGAGAGGTGGGTCTGAACTGTAAATGCAGCCCAGTTGTACAATTATGCTTGGCACTGTCGTCTGTCCTTCCAATGAAGTTTTATTCCTGGACCTTGGTCATGTCTGCTTGTGGATGGCAGTATGAAAATACTGTGACAGGGAAACACTAATCAGTATCTAGAGCTCTGCTCCAGGGCCTGTCCACCAGCAAGTTTGAGGAGGCAGCCCACCAGAAGATACAAGGCATCCACAGCCTGCCCTGGGAAATTCCATTTCATGCTCCAGTTCATCATCTGGTCTGACCTCTAGGAAATCTCTTGTACCATGATGGGCAATACAGCATCTCGGACTTCCACTAAACAAGAATGTAAATTATTTGGATCCTGTTGTTCTCTGTAAAGGCTTTCCGATTTGTACTACTTTAGGTGTAAGAGGATGATGATTGTGAAACTGATCTTAATGGTGACTTGACTTTCTCTCTAGCTACAAGGTGCTTAGAAGGTGCTATGTTTTTTTTTTTTTTATTAAATACCTGGAGCTGAAAGCAATTTTAATTGCTTTGTAGTCTGTCCTCTGCAGATAAAGTGAAAACTTTTTTCCAGCTGTCCTTTCATTGCTCCTTTACCATCTCTGGGGCTTCAGGAAAGCCTTTTCCTTTCAAGGAATAACTAAGTGGACTAAATGGGCCTTATCAGTCAGTCAAGTCATATCAGTCTGTGTCAACTAGTTGATGTATATCCACTCCCTGTATTACAGCTCCATTCCCTGGAGAGCAGATTGCATCCACTGCCTGCCTTGGGAAATTGCCATACCTGAAATCCAAGGGGAGTCATTATCACCAGCCCTGTCCCTTTAGGTGCTGTCTGCCTACAGGAGCTCCTCCTTTCCAAGCTTTCAGTTAGTTACCAAGCCTACAAACCACTGGTGTGGTTAAAAAGATGCACTGTCCCTTGTTCTTTGGGATGTGGGGAGCAAGAGTCTCTCTCTACTTTTTAGTGTCCTGCTTCATGGGCTTTCAAAGCAGATGAGTGCAACTGAGCATCATCTGTGTCACTTGTGTGCTATTACTAGACTACATCAGTGACACCCCAATGTTGTGCAGGCCAGTGGGAAACCTTGCTTTTAAAAAACATTGCCAATGGGCACGTTGACCTTGTGTGAACTTGGGATGTGACCTTGCTGTGACTACTGTAAGGGAAGGCACACATAGACCTGGGCAGATTTGATTCTACTTGTGTGTTTCTGCATTGTAACTGGCTCTGGGTCTTCAGGGGCAGCAAACTAGGCACAGGGGCTTGGGTGAAATCTTAAACTCTAAGCCTGAGCTGCCCTATTCTTGTATTTAATGAACCTTTGATGTCACTTGCATTAAGGCTGCTTACAGGGCAGTGTGCTCCTCTAGTCAATGAGGACTCTGGGACTTGTCTACTCAGTCAGGTAATTGGTCTACCCAAACAGTTTCCTACCTCTGGTGAAGGGCTGGTATCTGGTGAGCTGGGAAAGTGTAGAGTTATACAAGGTAACCTGTGAACTGAACTTAGTTCATATATGGGAGAAGAAGGAAGTTCCTTCCTGACCTTTTGAGATGATCAGTTTATGCCTTGAAGCATGAGACAATTGCCCTAATATGAGCTTGCATAACTACAAATGTTATTTGCTAAATAATTACATAGCCTCTTGAAAAGACAAAAATTTCAGTTGCAGAATGTGACTCAGTGCCTTTTGTATCAGACTGTTCCAAGAAGTATAATAGCCTCTTAATTGAAGTCCTTATACCTTGATATTAAAATGCATTTTGTTGGCATTGATATCAAAGAAGTGTTAATGCTTCTACTTCTAATCTTTCTTGAGACATAGTAAGTACAATTTTAATGAAAATCACTGTGCATGACATTCTTATATCTGTTTCAAAAAGAAAATGAGAAAAAAAAGCAATATATTTTAAATGAATCCTCAAACACCATGTAGTACTTGTGCTTAATACCAAAAACATTTTCCTGTGTTTCTAAGGCTGTTGCTATATTGATGTGTGACATTAATTTTCAATAAAATTTTGCATCTCAGTTTATCTTGCAACTTTTCTTTGGCTAGATGGCTTTCTCTAGGCCTTTTAAACATCTGCTTATGTGATGGAATAGCTTAGTTGAAACTAGTATGGGTACAAAGAAAAATGCTTTTGTTTCCTGAATTTTATTCACTTGAGCTTGATTGTCTTAAATTTGACTCTTATGAGTATGAATGAGATAAGAATGGAGTCCCTAAGCTATATGTTGAAGTATGCATTTGTTTTCTAAAGTGTTTTCTAAAGCTTTTGGTTGGCTTGCTTTTCTTTTTTTTTCTTTTATCCCCAAAGTATTTTGTAGCCTCCTAACTAGGTTTGCTGAGATCACTGTTGGTGCTGGAGAGGGCAAATATAGGGCCACTACTGACCTCAAAAAATGCATCCCAATCTCTTTGTGAAATTCTTTGTTGATTTGATTTGGAATTTCACTATGTACATGGTGACCTCCTCACTTGCATATCAAGCAGATTTTGCCATAAGAGACTTTTCAGATGTGTATTAATTTCAGCTGAAGCTCAGTTAAGATGGGTGCCTGAACCTGTAAAGTGGAAATACTCTCTGGTCCTAAATCCAGAAGCCTTTTAGGCTAAGGGTGGTGTCAGCCTGACTTGAATTTCATGGCTGGCCTCAACTTCATAATTGGGGAATTGAAACCTCAGATCTGAATCATTCCCTTCATTCTGAAAAGTTGGATCTGAACTTCATGGCTCGGTTTCACTTCCCCTTGGGAGTTGCTGCCATTGTTAATATTAATTTGTGAAGCTTCTTGTGCTTTCCATTTCCTTGAGTCTATGAAGTTTGCTGGATCTTGTCCTGCTTCTTCACTGCCAAAGGACAGTTCACACCCTTGTGTACCTCCTGTAATTGTGTAATTAGGTAACATTTCTTCGGGGCCTTAGATACTCTAGCCTCTTAGCATAGATGCTTTCTCCACCCAACACTGCAAGTCTTGAAAGTGCAGAAGCTGGAGACAATGTAATTGTATGGAACTTAACCTTGAGTAGCTGAAGGTTTTAATAAATTATCTAGGAATAAGCCTTTTCTTTCCTTTTGCACTTCGCTTATTTGAAGTAATAACTATTCTATTTGCATAGAAGAAAAGCCAGTTCCCCGGAATTGGTGTAACCAGTTATACCCAGATGAACAAGTTTCCCAATGGAAATAAGATGGGAATGTGCCCTTCCCCATTCACCATGGGGTCACTGTGGTATGATTGTCGGGCTCTGCGGCGAGCTGGGCGACCTCTGCTCTGCAGAAAGACCATGGCTTGTGAGGGTACTTGTGCTTGGGAAGGAGTTAAATTTCCCAAACCTTTGCTCAGTCCTGCAAATGCCCCTGGTGAGAGAGAAAATCCTGCTCCCTCACGGCATGGCGGTGCTCTGCCAATTGTGCTGTTGGACCAGCTTTAATGATAATTTTCTGCATATCCCACATAAGACCCCACTCCAAATGGGATGCCACAGCCGTAACTCGATCTGGGAACTGGGCTGCTGTTCAGAAGCAGTCTGGTCTTCACAGTCTGGATCACTTACACAGCACGATTGCAGCTGGGACCCTCAGGGCTGGGCCTGCCAGCAAGCCTCTCCGGCCCAGTTCATGAGTATGCTGGATGGAGTTCGGGGCTGGATAGACTAGAGAGAAGCTAATGCTTTTGTTGAGTGGTAGTAGGAACCTGATACTCTTTGTAAGCAGCCTGTAGGGTTTGGATACCAACTTTTCCTTAACACTAGCAAAAGCTGCTTGTTGGCATCCCAGGCAGCTCTGACCATCTTAGTAGTAGTCCCTAAGGTGTATGGAATCTGTCTTGAGCAAAGAGCTTCTGGCTGTTAAATATACACCTGATAACAACCTGATTATATGAATAACTGTGAATTTTGGAGAAACCAAGGTGATAAGTGCCACCTGATCTGAGAATTGTTTCTGCAGTCAGGCGTCAGGGTTAGTTCAGATGGTTTGAGACGGCTTCCTCAATTCTTGTTCTTATGAAAAAAGTTTTTGAGCACAAGGAGAGCTTAACTTAAAAATGCACTTTGAATTTTGGTAGCTGGTTGCTGGCTTTGCATGTATTCTTTTCAACTGAAAAACTTACATAGACACTCTACTTTTAGTTCAAACTTTTTATTTAAGTAGACTTTCCCTTTTTGGTATTTCACTTTTTCTTTTTAATAAGTAACAAGAATACCTGTGAAACTTCTTGTCCTGTCAACTCACTCTCCAGTGATCTTTATCTGCAATGCTCCCATGGTGTCAATGATTTCACTAGCAGTAGGTCATGTAGCCCCTTGGATGCACATTCTTAACAACCAACTGTTGTGATTCCTGTCCTAACTTCTCCTTGGTTTGCAGGACCTCCATGCAGTCCCAGTCATCCTACGGCTCTAACTCTCCACCGCTCAGCAAAATGAACAGCATGAACAAGCTGCCCTCAGTCAGCCAGCTCATCAACCCCCAGCAGCGCAATGCCCTGACCCCAACCACCATCCCCGACAGCATGGGAACCAACAGTAAGAAACCCTTATGCCTTCTTCTCCTGCGTGCCCCCTGCTAGTCTGGGCAAGGAGACTTGGCATCTCCAAGTGGCTAGTGTTAAGCTGGAGAGCCTGGAGTCATTTGCTCTGAACCTGCAGAGCCAAATAAATATTGCTCACTGATGTGCCACGGGGCAAGGCTTCAGCATCTTGCTCAGAGCCTCACAGGGTTGAACAGAGCTGCTTCTTGCTGCAAATTTAGCTGGCTGCACTGTCCTCTGGCTTTCAAGATTTGTTTCTTCTTCTTTTCCCAGCAGAGGAGATGCAAATGTTAGCAAGAGTTTTTTCCCTCAGTTAAATTAAGACACTTCTTAATTTCAAAGGAAATATCTGCATCTCACAGTTCTGTTCCTCCTGGCTGCTGAAGAGTGCCCAGCAGGCCTGTAAATTCAGGATGACAGACGTGGTTCTGGGGGCTGAATTTTGTTGGGGTTTTTTTTGGTTGTTTTTCTTTTATTTATTTATTTATTTATTTATTTATTTATTTATTTATTTATTTCAAAAGCACTGGACTCTTGCCCGCACCTGTTGCTGATCCCCTTTGGGTGCTCTTGGTGTCTCTGAAAACAAAGCTGTTTGGCTTCTGTATTGGGTTACTCTGCTGGCTCTGTCCTGCTCCTCTCCCATAGCAGGGCAAGCCAAGACGAGGTTTCTTGCTTAGGTTTCTATCAAGCCTGTGAGGGAAGGTGACACGATGGAGGCACTGCTGACAGTTGCTCCTGTGACGGGAGAGCTCCTGAAGGACTGTCTGTCATCTGGTCCTTGTCCTTGCCTGAAGCTTCTTGTTAGCTCGCCCTGTGCAGGGCATTGCAGGGGACTTAAGGCTGCTTGGGCTGTGGGTGCTGTCCTTCAGTGCCGTGCTGAGGGCAAAGCAGGGGTCTGGGGATGCCTGGGTAACAATGTGCTCCTCCTTCTTCTCTCCTCCAGTTCCCATGATGGGCACCCACATGGCCATGACCGGTGACATGAATGGCCTCAGCCCCACCCAGGCGCTGCCTCCTCCCCTCTCCATGCCTTCAACGTCCCACTGCACCCCCCCTCCTCCATACCCCTCAGACTGCAGCATCGTCAGGTGAGCGGGAGCAGGCTGCGCAGCGCATGTTTCCCACCCACAGCGAGCAGAGGCCTTGTGTCAGGAGTCTGCAGGGTCCTGACAGGTTCCTTGTCCCATTCTCCTGGAGCAGTGGATCCCCCTGGGCCCTTGGCAGTCCTGAGGCTGGCACTCTCTGGGCACCAAGCCTCGAATCCCCACCTCTGAGCAGCTGAGAGAAACAGGGATGTTAGGACTGCAAGAAAGCTGAGGGATGCAGCATCTGTTGGACTGGTGGAGCTTGAGGGTGCCAGGCAGTCTTGCAAACATTTCTTGATTTTCTTTTTTTCCCCTTTGGACACTTGACAAGCTATGGCTGGGGTCAGAAGCCCCTCTGGCCTTCATGAGGTCAGACAAGTTGAAAGGTGCTGCCCATAAAGGAGGAATCCCTTGCACTTAGGGAGGAAATGTGCTGATTAGAAGTGCATGGTGTGTCTGAGCTCCAGGCCCCATGCCTTGCTGAAGCCCTTTGTGCATGCAGCAGGCTGCCATGGGCTCAGCCATCTTCTGGGTGGCAGGACCTGGCAGAAGGGTCTGTGTGAGCCTTCCTGCCCCAAGACCCAGGCTGTGCAGCACTAGTTCTTGACTAGGGCAAGGTGCTGCCCTGAGGGCTGTCTGGCTGGTGCTGAGCTGACAGTCTCCCTCATTTGACGTGGCAGCCCTGTGGCTTGCTGGCCTGGGATGTCTTGGAGGAGGTCAAGCCAAGGGTGAAAGCTTTGTTTCCTATTGCTGCAGATTGGCTGAGTGTTTGGTTTTTCTGTGGTTTGGGCTGTTGCAGCCAGGGTGATCCTATTTTCTCTCTCCTTCCTTCCTTCCTCCTCTGCAGCTTCTTAGCGAGGTTGGGCTGCTCATCCTGTGTGGATTATTTCACGACCCAGGGGCTGACCACCATCTATCAGATTGAGCATTACTCCATGGATGTAAGTAACTCCTCACCATTTCATTTGTTTGCACTCTTGGCCCTGCTTTTAGGAACAAGTCAGAAATCTAGACTCAGTATACGTTTAATTTTACATGATTAGTTTGATTCAAGGCTGTAGCATACAGAGAAGACATGTTGTGAGGTGAAGAGAGGCTGGACTCAGGGCCAGCATTGTAACTGCCTTGCCTGGCACAGATAAAGAGTGTCTCCCCTTCCCTACCCCTCTGTTTTAGCCCCCGAAGTGGCCCCAGCCCACGCGCCTGTTAATTCTGCAAGGCTCGGTTTCAGTTTACACCTCGCTCGCCTGCAGACAAGTAGGCTGTCCAGAAGTGGTCTGCATTTTTCCCTCCCTACTTCTGTTTTCTGGCCTCACCTTAATTATCTTCCCTTGCCACTGTCATCTCAGCCCTGTTTGTTGTTTTTCTTTTTTTATCTTGCATGGCTTTTGCTGCAGGATTGCTGCTTCCTCTCCTGAGCCATTGCTCTCCTCTGAGCTGGCTGTCCCATTTTTTTTTCCCCTGAGACTTTGGAAGGCTGTGGTGCTCTTGCTCCCTAGTGTGGGCTGCCTTCCTTCTGCTGCTGCTCTAATTAGAAAAGCTGACCCAAATTAACCAAAGTTGGTTGCTAATTTTTTCAGAAGCTGATACCATGTTTAGGTAATGCAACCCTCAGGTTTTGCACCAGAAATGATGGGGCCTCAAAGTGCAAGTTTTCAAAGATTGTGTTTGTTATTAAATTTTAGTTATATTCAGGTAAATAAGACAGTTCCTATAGAGTCAGACCTAGAACTTTGAATACTGGAGCTTAGACTTGGATTCTAAAATCCTTTTGCAGCCTTTGAAATAAACATGGAAGCTTTCAAAGCCATTGACCTTCAGCAGCCCAGCATCCCCCACCACAGACAACCTGCAGATCTGAGGTTGCCTTGGAAGCCTTGCAGTCCAGTTAAGCATCTAGCTTTAGGTCACCATGTCTTATGCCTGAACGTGTGTTTTGTCTAACTTAAAAATAGACCTTGTGCCTTAAAACCAGACCATTGCTGCCTCATGGCCCCACATGCCTGTTCACAAGTAAACTACCATAAGTAGTGGTTTGTCTTCTGCAGTGGGTTTTGGCCACATGGATTTTAGCAGCTTTGGTGCTTCACAGGCATTTGCAGGGTGGCCCAGTGGCTGCTTTTACTCCTGAAGCCCATCTTGCCCAGGGATTGATTGCCCTGCTAAGCTCTGCACCTTGCCTTGCAGGATCTGGTGAGCCTCAAGATCCCGGAGCAGTTCCGCCATGCCATCTGGAAGGGCATCCTGGACCACCGGCAGCTCCATGACTTCTCCTCCCCTCCCCACCTCCTGCGCACCCCCAGCGGCGCCTCCACAGTCAGCGTGGGCTCCAGTGAGACGCGGGGGGAGCGCGTCATCGACGCCGTGCGCTTCACGCTCCGGCAGACCATCTCCTTCCCGCCCCGCGATGAGTGGAACGACTTCAACTTTGACATGGATGCCCGGCGCAACAAACAGCAACGCATCAAGGAGGAAGGGGAGTGAGACCCACGGGCTCCCCCTCCACCCCGCCTCGGCCACAAACTGCTCAGCCCTTCATTTGTCTTCCTTCTGCTTAGTACTGCACCCCTGGATGAAAGGCGGAGGGAACCTTATTGCTCACTCGTTCCAGGTTATGCCCTTGATGCTGTCTAGGTCATACTCCTGGATTGTGACCTCCACCCCAGCTCTTACAAGGAGAAAAGCTGAGCGAAGGGGGAAGGCGGGTGGTATTTCCTTGAAAACCATTGACCTTCTTGAGAAGGCATTGTTCTTGTTTTGTGTTTTCCTTTGGGGAGAGGGCTTCTTTTCTTGACTTTTGAATCCTCACACATGTTGTGGGCGTCCTGACATGCAAACTTGTTTCTGTCATCCAGTGATCCCACTTTGAAAAGCAGGAAGGTTAAAATAAAATTTTTTAAAAGGAAAAAACCAAACAAACAACAAAAAAAAACCCAAACAAAACCAAATAACCAAACCCACACCAACAACAAATGCAAAAACCCTAAAGCATCCAAACCCTGAACTGACCATCCAAAAAATAAATGGGAATCGGTCTGCTGAATGTTGCACTTAAACAGCCTCTTCCCATGGAGCTGAGTGCTCTGTTCATGTGTAGTATTCTCCAGCGGAGACAGCACATGCACTTTGCTGGGCAGGCCAGCACTTATGGCACCTGCACCCTACTTTTCCCTTTTCTCTCTTCCTTCACCTTCTCTGGGAAAAACCAAACCTGCTGTCTCTTCTTGTTTTGGATTTATGTTCATATGTATGTCCTGGTTTGCTTCTTTCAGGCTATAAGTGTAAATAAAACCACTGCCACTGTCGAATTCTACCCCCACCCAGCCTTTAACCACGACGTACCACTACTGACATTTAAGCTAGAGAATTAGGCTTTGCCAAACTTGCAGCCTGGCTAGTTTAGCGTAGGGATTTGTCCACCTAACCTCCAGTTGAATGGAGGACCAAGAGCCGCACACTGATTTGTAGAGCTTCAGCTATCTTAAACTCAGACAATCTTTTTTTTAGACCAGGCTAGATTGGTTTCCTCCCAAGTAAAGTAGAATTGTCTTTAGATATATCTGTAATAGGCTGCAGCCTATTGTGTTTTGTTGCTGTTGACTATAGGCTAAGTGACAAGCAGCTAGAAGTGGAGACTAAAAAAAAGAAAACTGCTAACTGCCTTAAATCAAGGACCTGGTAATATGAGTGTTGTTACTGCAATAAGTAATGTTTACATGAGAACTTGATTTTTCTCTGGTATTTTCTTTGTGTTCTACAACAGATGTGCTCTGAGGCATTTCCTCTGACTGCCAGTGGTCCTGTGGACAAGTAACTCAGCAGTGTGTTTTCACATTTTTATGGACCAAGGTAGTGAGACTCTAATGAATACGAAATATACCTAAGCTGAGGAACAAGGCTCAGCACAGCTGCTTTCAAGTTGGCTTGCTCTTTTTAACAGTAAGCCTGACCTTTTTTGTCTGGGGTAAGATGAAAAAGCAGCTTAAATGACTTGTCATCCTACCTTGCTACAGCCAAACAATCTCGTTTCAATGCAGTGGCTGTTTCCTGGGCCCTGCTGTGTGCCGTGTATTTCATTTAAGTCCAATATGGTTAGCATCCTCCATCTGTCTGCTGTGCCAGGTCTGTGTTGTGTTCAAAGACTGCCTTTTGGTAACTGTGCAAGCCTGTTTGGGTTAGCTATAAATGGTAATGCCAGATGGTGACTGTAAAATTTGTATATAAATATTTTTTGTATGTGTAATTTTTGTTTTCCTACAGCAGAACATCCCAATTTTTATTTCTTCTTGGGCTACTGGGTCACACAGAACCACAATAAAATGTTGTTTATTTTTCTGTGTTTTTTTTAATTATTATTTTTATGCAGATCACTTACAGTATACCTTGTAACAAACAACTAGTGACTGGACGAATATATTTGTATTTTTCATATTGAGATTCCTGTGTTACTTTGCAGTTGAGGGGGGAGGGGGCGGGTACTGAAAGCCTGTTTTATCATTTTATTTTGTAACACTTCAAAGAGCAGTGTCCTAGATTTCAAAGTATTTAACATGCTCAGTGTGAGAACTTACTATGTCTCTTATTTTTTTTTCTATATGGTACAAAAGAAGAAGGTCATTCTGCTCTTGATACAATAATTAATTCAGCGGGGCAGTGTTAGTGCGGGGAAAATGTTAGTGCGGGTACTTTACAAATTCCTGGAGGTGAATTAGGCTGTGCCCTTCTCACATCCAAGGTTTTGCATCTCCATTGTGTAATCTTTCTGAGCTGTTTCAGTATTGTACTAATATTGAGGCAAAAGGATAATATCATTTTTAGGAACTAGGAAGCTTCTGACTATAAAGGTTAATGCAGTTAGTGCTGTGCCCAGAGTTTGGGTACAAGAACTTCAGTATCTGCTTTTCAACTCAGCAGTGAGATGGAGCTTTTCTGATGCATCACTAATGATAAAAATATATGCTGTGAAAACCTTATTTCTACTGGATAGCATTATGGAGCGCACTTCTGTATAACTGGAAACTTCAAGTGAGTTTGAACTGCTGTAGCTTTTACCTTCCCACGTAGACCTGTGATTTTTTTGTTGTTGTTGTTGTTGTGTTGATGCAGCAAAGCGTTATGGGTTTAATTGAGCTGAGAATCTGCGAATGCTTGTAGCAATGACAGCGTTGTCTGCACCAAGACCTCTATGTGTTTTGGAACACCTTGTTGTTGAAGTGACTGAAAATAAAAGCCAAACTGAAAATGACACTGAATTGCAAAACAACTTCTTTTCTTGCCTGTGCGCCTTTTTGGAAGTGAGCAGGAGCCTTTGCTGCTGTGTCCTCCTCTGAGCAGCTGGGGCTTAGTGTCACGTTTGCCCTCGGGTGCAGTTTTTTCATCCCCACAGCATCCATGTCATGAGGGTGTGTTTTAAGGTGCCATCACACATTCATCTGCTGCCTTCTGGACAGATGGAACGGGTCAGTCCCATAAGCCTCTTGGTGAACTATGATGTATTCTGCCTTTTGCATGACTCTTTCTTACCCTTTCATCAGGTTTCTTTATTTCTGAACAGTGCACCAGGTAGTGTCCTGTGTTCCATGTCCCGTTCAAAGTCAATGGAACTGTGACTGCTGTGTGCCCTGTCCTGTGGGAGGGAGCATGTGCTTCAAGCAGGTAGGGTCAGTGCTGCTCTTTCCTACCTCTGTGCTTGGGAAATAGCCTTCTGCAGCCATCTCCATCATCTCTCTTGGAGCTTGGAGTAGGGGTTATCCTCCTTATTTTACTGCACCAAAGGCTTTGTACATCACTCTATGCATCCTCTCCCCTAGCAAAGCTATTTCCCTCTCCATCTCAGTTCTTCCTAGGGTTTGAAATAAGAACAGCTGTCAATGGAGTGGCTGTCCTGAAAGTGATGAAGTAGCCTCCATCAGCCAGGGGTTTTGTTTTGACCATGGACCACCACATTACCAGCCCAGCTTCATCAGTCGTTTCTGTTTGGGATCCCATGTCTGTCTCTTGCAGTTTCCTGGCTTCTGGTTGGGGAGGATGTTCAGGAACGGGGAGAGTCAAAAGAAAACCCCACAAAGATCTTAGAAGACATGTCCATAGCTTCCCTTGGGGGATAGTTTCATTAGGATAGGGAATGCCTGCCTGATTTCTTTGGTTCTGATCACTGTTTCTTTTCCCTTTTTCCAAATGTTTAGAGAAGTAGTTGTCTCCAGATACCGATATCCAGAGGCATCAGTACCCTAGTTGCACTGGTAGGTAGGAATTGCCCGAATGTGGTGTTGAAAAGTATGTGGTGTTAACTAGTATATTGCTCTCAAGTGCTACAAGAACTAGCTGTGAGAACTTATTTCAGCTTATTGACTCTTTGCCTCTAGATGAGCAAATTGGATCAGTTAAAATAAGATTTCAGTTTCCATTAAGCAGGCAGGCTTGAAATATGGTTGCAGTTTCTGTCTGCTGTGGTCCACTGCTGAAGTAGGGAACCTCTACTTTGCTGAGGTTACAGCAAGGGTTTCAGTGCTGAGGAATCCCAAGTTGGTGCTCTCCCTTTTGCCCTCCACCCATACCCATTGGAATTTTGTCTTTGGATATTGGGATGCTTCATATGCAGGCATGAAGTTTTTAGGGCAGGGATCCATTACAAGCTTCCAGCTGTGTTTTGCAAGCCTGGGTGGACCTCTGAAGACGTGCATGCCCTTCTATGCTGTTAGTTCTGAGTCTGCTGAAGCTAGCAGTCCCCTGGAATGAAACTTACCCGGACACAACAAAACCTGGCAAATATCCAGGTGGAGCCTGTGAAGAGTGTCTTGCTCATCACGTTCTTCCTGTCCTGTATGCCTTAGCAGAAACCTCTTCCTTTCTGATGGCAAAGTGACTGCCTGGGCTGTGGGGGAGGATTGCGGGACTTGGCCTTCTGCTCTGCCTCTTTGCAAGTTGTTTCTCTGTGGGAAAACCATGTGGACAGCCCAGCCCTAGCACCAAGTCGGAGCTCAGGCTGTTTGGCCTTCTGATTTACTGAGCTATAAAATGCGTAACTTAGCATCATTTGCTGTGTGGAGGTTAGTGAGGAGCTGTGGCAGGCACTGCAGAGCTCCCCTGCGTGGTCCCCTATGGACTGTGCCTGTGCTGAGCCTTCGCCAGGAAGGTTTGGCAAATGGCCTCGTTTGGCTGCCAGACTCGAGCTGGTGGTTTCTGGGTCCCGAGTTGTTTTGCCTCTCTGTGACCCATGACAGCAGGGATTTGCTCTCTTGAGCATGTAGCAAAGAGTGGAGGCTGGAGTTTTGGAGCCTTACTGATGTTAGGATACACTGGCCATGAAGGTCAAATAAACTGGAAGGAAGTTAATCTTTATGCTCTGTTGGCAAGGACTGGCTGTGACTTTCTCCGAGCTTGCTTCCTGAAGATTAAGGAGCCAAATTTCACTCGGAGGTATATGGCAGTTGCCCTTTACTATGGCTTTGCTCTCCTGATCTGGGTCCCGTGGGCTGATCTTTTCCTTATATGCCCAGCTTCACTAATTGTATATGCCATTCCTTCCCACAAGATCTTAACATCAGCGCTGTGGAACCAGGTACTTTTAGTTTTGTACACGTATGCATTTTTATTAGTAGGTGCCTTTTATTCAGTAAGGAGTTGAAGCCCTCTGCACCCCTTCTGTCTGCCTGTGGATGTTGCAGGGCTGCCCATGCAGCCATGCCGTGCTGCTGGGTGAGCGTGGCTATGGGCTTCCTTGGCTCAAACTGGTCAAAGTCCTTTTTTAAGGTGATGGACCTATCGGCTTCGTTAAAATGCTTTGACTTCCTTGCAAACACTACTAGTGTCATATGTTTTGTTCTTAGGTAACATCAGCTCTTCCTTCCTGAAATGAGCCAAGTGCCTGGGGCCCCAGGTGAGTAAAGCAAAGACTTTGTGGGATTAGGGGCAGGAGATGCAGGATTTAGGGCAGGATGAGGGGGCTGCAGGTACAGCCCCAGGACATGGACAAGCACTGGGGGGCATCCCTGGGTGTGGTGTACAGTGACTGTGTGCCTGCAGCATTGAAGCCAAGGGCTGAAGGGTCCCAGCTACACCTGTAGACATTGACTGTACTCAGTGTGTTTCTGTCTTGGTGACTGCAGACACTGCAGTACCATGGCTCACCCTGCTCCCACAGCAGTATCCAACACAGGCCCATGGACAACTGGATTTCAATTTGAGAGCTCTAAGGTTGTTTGGTGAGGGTCTCCATGCACCATTCAGCTGACTTCCTCACTGCCATTGCAGTGCACTGCCCTTTGCCTTTGTGGTAATGTGAGATCAGCAGCCAGTGGCTTCTTGGCTGTGCCACTTCCCTGGACAATGGGGATACATGCTCCAACAGGAGGTGGGTGCCTTCTGGCACGCTGAGCAATTACTCACAGGCAGCTGAGCTGATACCAACCATTACAGCATGCAGGGGAGATGCTTATATTGTTTCTCCCAACAGCCTAGGGTAGGAGATTAGGCTCCCTGCATCATCAGTGGCAAGAAAGTCCCTGGGGAACCATTCAGAGCATATTAGATTCCCACTCTGAATCATGCCCTGGAAGATGTGGTCTCATTATTGCCTGCATCAAGGCCAAGGGAAGACTAAGCTCGTTTGTTAACATTAAGCAGGATGGCTCTGTCTGTACAATCAACTTTGCTGAGATCCTAAGGCTTGTGACTGCACTTTGAGAGACACAGCCATGTGCAGCAAAGAAACTGTTGCAGAGTCTGAGGAGAAAACGAGAGAAAATGAAACAAAATAAATCAGCACAACTGGGGAAGAGATCGTAGTTTTCCTCTTCTATTTAACTGCTACTGCTCTCAAAATGAGTGTCCAGAAGCAGTCTTTAAAAAAAAAAAAAAAAAAAGAAAGAAAAAAAAAGAGAGAGAGAAGTACAAATCCAAGCTTGCATTTAAAAAAAAATAGCAGTTGAGACAACGGGAGATCTGGCTGCACAGAAACCAGGACTCTCCCAAGTACATCATCTCCCACCCGCCTTGGTTCCACTGACGAGGGGATTTGCAAACCCGGGTTCCCAAAAAAGAGCTAAGTGCCCAAGCCGCGCTCCCGGGCCGGGCTGTGCCGGGCAGCCACTGCCCCCTCGCGGGTCCCCCCGGGATCGCAGCACCGGCAGCGTGAAACCGGCGTGCAGGGGGCTCTGCTGCAGCCTCGGGGATTCTGCGTGTCCCCCTCGGCCCCTCAGCCGCCTCCTGGGCGTGGGCACGAGTTTTATAAAACGCCTTTTTTCTCACCTCTCGCATCCCACGTGCAAGAGCAGCAGCGGCAAGTCTTGTTTGTTTATTTTGCATGGGCGGAATAAGCAAGTGACCTGTTGATGTTACAGAACAACTCTTACTGCAGCTGCCTCAGGAAAGCTGCTGCTGTCCTGCCCTTTGCTGTGCACCCAGGGGATCTCCAGTGTTGTGTCCATGCCAACCCACACCAGCACAAATGAGAAATTTAAACACCATTACCTGCCAAACCAAGAGAGATGTCTTCTCTCAACTCAGGCAGTTCTTGGGTGCAAAAAGCCTGAAGCTGTGTCCTTTATTGGCAAACCTCTGCCCAGAGATGCCTTCAGAGACAGAGCCTACCCACCCCAGGAGGTTGGTTGGAGGCACACTGGAGGCAGCAGCCCTGCATGGGTATCCCATGCTGTAACACCCCACAGCCAAAACCAGTGTGCACCAGCACTCCAGGCTCCCAGCACCATGCGTGTCCTGCCCAAGGGCATGAGAGGTGCTCCACCTTCCCTTCACACACACACACAGAGCCTTGGCTGCAGAACTCTTCCCTGCCAAAGCGATACACATCACTTTTTCCAGCTGAGAAAATACCACCGGGTGTTTTGCAGAGAGCACACGCTACAGCCAGGAACTCCCACGGCAACACCTGGCTGGAGCACCGGCGGCCGGCACAGGCTCCCACGCCACCACGGCAGCCAGCTCAGCCAGTCTGGGTGGGGAGCCCGGCACCCCGCCAGGGCCGACCCGCCTGCGGCACCCGGCACCCCGTGTGCACCTGAGCGGCTCCACAGCGTGCTCTGTGCGGAGGGGGCTCTCCCCTGGGGCTCCCCGTGGGCTGCTGGCTCACAGGCTGTGCACTGGCTCTGGCTCAGTTTGCTGGTGCTTGCTTTAAGAGCTCACCCTGGCACACATGGGTCCTGCCCCGGGGAGGCCAAATGTGAGAACAGCCCCCAGCGCTGGGCAGGCACCCGCTGCAGTTCTGGGCTGTGCCATGGAAACAGTCTGCAGCTCCCAAGGAGAAGCTGGGGAGCTGGAGAGGATGGCATCCACCTTGGCTGGCAGGTGGGGAACGGTGTGCTCTGCTGGCAGGCATGGGCAGTGCTTGTGTGGGATTTGAGCTCCAGGGCCGCGCTCTGCCCACTCAGGCTCTCTGCTTGGCAGCAAGGTGCCCCTAGTGCTCACCCATGCCTTGGGCTCCAAGTCCCAGCCCAGTTTTCCTGGCTAGGGTTGCCATGCTCTGCAAGGAGCCCAGAGAGGAGAGCCCAAACTGCCCATTTGCACTCAAAGGTGTGAGCTCTCAGGCGTGGACTGGCATTTGTCAGGCACTTCTGTGCAGTTATTTAACATTCAGTCCAACCATCTCCAGGCTTTACCGGCACTTTTCTTCCCCACATCAGCAGCTCCAACCTGAAGCTGGGCAGGAGCAGGTCTGAAGGGGAAGACATTGAGGTGGCCCTTTGGAAGGTATTTTCAGCTCTGTCCTAGAACAGTAAACTCTAGCAAGGTGTTTCCTGGTTTTCTAGGAGAACCTCTGATGTCCTCCAAATTTTCCTGAGCTTCCTAAGTGAAACCCCAGGAAATCTGCTGACTTCTCCCTGTTTTCTTCCTGAGGTTGTTTTCATCTGTTGGCTGGTACTTTTTTATTTTTGTTTTGTTTTCCCAGATCTCTTTGTGAGCCTCTGATTAATTCAGCTTTTGATTTCTTGGCAATTGCCTCTGGAGACAACGCTCAAGATTTCTACACATGTGATCCATCTTCTTCTTGGCGGTATAGCCCTCAGTGCTGGAATTGGGTAAGAAATGTTACAACAGATCCTAGCACACTGTAGCAGGGGTGTTAGGAAATAAAATATTGCACAGTGTTGCGTGAAAAACTCTTTGATTAATTAAAGGCGTGGGTGGCTACACAATTGCATCCAATTATCCACGCGCCATGGCGAAATGCAAGATAAAGGCATCGATTTCTTATTCCAAGGACATGGTCAAGGAGCCCATGCTGAGCCTGCAGAGAGTTGCCAGCCTGAAGGTGAACAAGAGTGTGTTCATGGAGATGTTTTTCACAGAAACAGGAGGTAATGGGTCACCTCACCACGCCATGCCCAGAAGGTGCCGCAGTGCCTGTGCGTAGGAAGCCTGGCCCCAGAGCAGTGCCCAGCACCCTTCCCCCAGGGCAGTGTTTGGCCCTCTGAAGGCTGATGCAGAGCTCCTGCACACTGAGCAAATACCCAGCCCTGAGCATTGGTGTGTGGGAGCCAGTCCTCTCTCTTCTGGCATTTAGGTTCTGGCCTGATCCTCAAAGCCACAACATCCTCTGAAAATCCTGAGCAGGGCTTCCATCAGCTAGGGGAGCAGCCTGTGGAGGTTGCTGCCTGCCACTGAGGGTGAGAGCTGAAGAACTCACTGTTTGCTCTCCTTAGAAAAAAGTTTAATTCCAGCTTTAAGCGATTGGGTAGCAATACAGTTACTTCTATTATGGTTTATATTCTAGCCTTTCCTGCTGCTTAATTAGCGACTTGAACAGAAGGAAGTCAATGTTTAGGAGCTATCAGCGGGCAGGACTGCGCTGTGCATTGTAGGTTAAGGGCTCACAGTAAAAACACATGCACTAAAACCACACACAAACTTGATTTTGCACAACTCTAATAGCAGTGACTCAGCTTGCCCCAAAGAAGAGATGGCTGAACGTGTTCCACCTGGCCCAGAACCTTCACCCAAGGGTAAAATACTAAGGCAAGTACATTACAGTCAGGCCACAGGCAGCAGCTGTCTCAGATTATTTCAGCCTTGCCTTGGAGGTGAGGAAATCAAGCAGGACTGAAAGCCCTGCCAGGGATGCCAGCAGCCAGATGAAAATGGGCAGGTGAGAAGGTGAGGTCACCCTGCATCCCACACAGGCTGTGGCCAGCTGCTGAAGAGCAGAAGAATGAGTGAGAGCTGATTGAAATTTTAATGTTTGTTTGTTGTTCTATTGTTTTTGTAGGGGTGTCCCCATGGCCAGGAAACAGAACAGAGATGCTGTTTCACAGGAGATGAAGCCCAACAAGAGAGTCTAACTGGGAAGACAAGGAGCACAAACTGTAGCTTGTGACTCTTTCACATCTTCAAGAGGAGTGAGTAGAGCCTTGCTTCTGTTCCATTTGAGGTGATGCTGGGACCAAAGATCACACAAGTTAACCCTTGCATGCCTGGTTAGCCCAGGGCGTCTGGAGTAGCTTTGACAATGTTCTCATGTAGTTGAGACAGGCAAATCAAACCCAGCAAGTCTGCAGAAAAGGGTGCCTAAGAAAGACATCTATACTGATCCAGGCAAAGTTAAACCTGATTTTCTTCTCATTTGTGCTGTATTAGCTGGTTGTGAGCACCCCCATGGCAAGTGACAGAAGACCAGTACTAACTGGGGTGGTCAGGGATGACAGAGAATGTTTCCAGGCAGCATCTGCCCTGTTTCCCTTCCTAGGTTAGAACAGGATGATCCCTCTGGTGCATTAATCCCTGTTTATACCAGCTGTGTCTGCAAGGCAGAGCTGCCTTAAGGCTACCATGGCCTGGCAGCTTGGCAACTAATGGCTTCCAGAGCAGCTGAAGGAGGGTAAAACAGAGAGTCCTGCTGGGTTTTCTCAAGAAGTCACAGGTATTTAGGAGGAATTAGCAGCAGCCACGCCTTTCCTTGGAAAGGGTTGAAGTGCTGGAAGTGAGATGCGGTGTGATGGCAGCAGGGGAGAACCCAAGGTAAGTGAGTGCCTTGTAAGTGGGGTGTGCAGCACTTTGGTCTCTCCTCCATGCCTGTGCAGTGTTCACAGTGGGAACAAATTGGTGCTGAGGGATTGCTGCTCTTCCCCATAGCCTGGAGCATGGGCTACCCATCAGGACTTCTGACCTGGAAGTTTTCTTTTGCTGCTAGGCCCAGGACAAGAACAGGAGAGATGTTTGTTATCTTTTGTCTGGTGGCGCCAGCAGTTGAGCAAGAGGAGTGGGAGGCCGGTTGCTGGCTTCTGTATCTGTGCCATTTTGAGCTCACAACTTACCCTGCTGGATGAGGGACTTGCAGGCTTGGTAGCATTCCTGGTGTGGTATATCTCACCTTTTGTTTCAGTACAGAATTGCAGTCTGAAAGGGGAGAAAGGATGTAGCATCTTCCATCTCAAAGGGAACAGCAGAGGATTCATTATGCTCCCAGAGCAAATGCAATTAGTAGATTTGCCCTGATTCCCACAAGGCAGCAATGGTGGCAGAGCTCCAGCCAGTGCCATTGGCCCTCCCAGCTGAGGGTAGGCAGGTGGCCATGCAGTCAGGCTGTGTCCAGGGCCCTGGCAGAGTGCGGGTCACAGCTGCAGGGGCAGTACCACAGCTCCCGGTGCAGATGTTCAGGCAAACAGGGAGGAACATGCATGATGCCAGCTGAACAGGGCAGGGTGTGTGCTCATCAGCCAGGATTTCTCACTCCCTGCAGCGCCTGGGTTTGGTGCAAGCATGTTTACTTTCCCTGCAGCCTCTCAGGAGGCTCCAGAACGGTGGGCAAGCCCAGGCTGCCAAGGAAGCCTGGTGGCAGCACCGTGGGCTTGTGGCTGGCAAGGTGGACCTGGCAGTTTGCTGGGCACAGGAGAGCAGCACATCATTTGCTCGTGGCTGAACTTCCAGAAGATGTGCATGAACATCCTTCTCTTCATAGCTATAACTGAGATGAGTAAAACTCCCCTGGGCTGCTCTGCTTGCAGAGATGCTGCGAGGGCTGTGTGAGTCACCTGGAGAAGCAGAGGGCACAGCCAGGTTCAGAGAAAGTCCCTATGTACTTCGTCCCACCTCTAAGAGTCACTGTCGGGTCCTCATTTTGGTGTGGGGATGGTTATTTGGAAAGTATTTGCTCAGAGCACCTCAGAGTGTCAACCACGCATGACTCAGGGCTTTCCCCGGGGACCTTTGGTGACATACCCCTTCCCTGCAGCTGTGCAAAATGAGTCCAGTGATCACCTCACTGCTGATGAGGAGTTCACAGCCTGTCCCATCCTTTCCCAGTGTCATGGGCTGCCCATATAAAAGACTTCATTTTTCCTTTAACCTGTTGGGCAGAGCAAGGAAGGATGAGCTCACACTAGAATTTGTCCAGTGTGACTGAGTGGGGGAAAGCCTGCTGTGTGAGGTGGCTGAGGGCTTTCCCCAATTAGACAGCAAGCCTATCCCCCCACACCCAGCTCTTCTGCTTGGTGGAGTTGGGCTGTGCCCTGATGCTGTAGGCAGGTAACTGTCACAGAGTAGATAGACATGAAACTACTCAGCTCCTTCTGCCTCACCCAGAGCCAGAAGGGTTTTTTTGAAAACAAAAATAAAGGGGAAAATACAGTCTCCACCCTTCCACCCATTTTGGCCAGTAAATCAAATAAAACCATCTTGGAGCTGGCATCACAGGAGCAGTGAATGCCAGCTCCCAGCCTCTCACATGAGGTGTCGAAATGAAAAGAGATGAACAAACAACCCCCAGGTGCCTGGGGACTGCAAACTGGTTTTAAGATGCTGGTGGGTTGTTTTTCTGTGTGGTGGTGGGAGCAGACCCCCATAACCACCCCATCACTGGACAACTGCCTCCCATAGCACTTGGCTACCCCTGGGCCATGGACACATGTTGTTTTGGCTCAATAAGAAGGTCTTCATGCAGAAAAGCATGTCACCACAGATGATTTTTATGGGCATCCTGGCAATGCAGCCAGTGACTAACAACATGGTGAAGGGCACATTAGGCTCGGCTGTCACCTCAGATGTGCCCAGCAGTTGCAGGGAGCCTTGCAAGGATAAGCTTGGTGCCAAGGTGCCCCACAGCAGCTGGAGCCTCTGCCCTGGATGGCCACTCTTGGCCCAGGCATGTTTGATTACTGTGACTAATGAGTCTTTAGAATACCGGGGCGGGGGGGG
>JAWWLV010000011.1:10926061-10945486 GCA_035041135.1 Platyrinchus mystaceus
AGGAGGGGGAGAAGAGGGAGTGTTCAGTGGTTTTCCAGTCAAAACTCCCCTACTTAGAGCTATGTACATTCAGAGGTGGCCCTGGGTTTGCCATGAACAGACATTGTCATGGGGTGCAGTAAAGATTTTTGCAAAATCTGTGAGAGGGTTCATGTTTTCCCCTCTATGAGGAAGATCATAACACAGCTTCGTCTTCACCTTTGCTGTGGTCCAGTTACAGCACCGTGAGCAATTGGGAGATGCTTTGCAGGGCATTCATAAACTTCTTCACAGCTTCTGCCTCAATGCAGTCAAATCAACCACTCTCATTGCTTGCACTGGGGCTGCCCAAGGCAGTTGGTGGAAAGTGGTGGCCTCATATCTCACCAAAAAAAACAGGGACCAGCCTTTAACCTGGTGCTTTCAGCCGAGAAGGGGTGCAGAAGCATGGCAAGGAGGGGATGGTGACGCTGGGCTGCACGGAGATACCAGCCACGCTCCTGGTGCTGCTGGGAGCAGACAGGCCAGTCCGATGCAATGTGTTACCCCTGAACTTGGCACCAAAACCACCCCAAGACCATTGCAAAAAAGCTATGTGTGATAAAGGGTAGTTTTTCCCAGTGTTTTTCCCCGTGTGCCACAGCTGTTGGGCTCGCATGCAAGGCTCTGCGGAAGCTGCTTATCGGCTCGGCCCATCGCGGCAGCAGACTGATGGTGCCGCTGCCCATCTCTGCTCTTAATCTTATTACAAATAAAGGAGGGGTAGAAGCTAAACTGAGCTCATATATTAATTCCCTGTGCCCTGCCCTGCTCAGCTTCAGGAAATACCTACTAGAATTGCCAATCTCGTTATCCAAACCATCCTTGGAAACGATCATTAGCTGCCTTGCTCCTTTGCCAAGCGCGTCCCCTCACCAGCCTGGCTCTGTTTACCCACAGGGCCCCCACGGTGCCTGCTCGTGCCAAGGCATGCACCACAGCCACCTGCACCCTCCCACCAGTCCACGGCTGAACCCCCTCCCCTGAAGTTCACCAGTGCTCTCACCCAGAAACAAGGTGAGGGTGGCCAGGCAGCTCTCCGATCACCCTGTTTTGCTTTGTCAAGTTCCTGTAGCATGCTGGACTTATTTTTGGTGAGGTTGGATGGTGGCCAGGAGGTTGGAATATGTTGACATTTATGACTTTTTTTTGTGCATAACAAATTTTTGCTAAATGAGAAGGAAACAAACTCGGTGCCAGCTTTCACCATGTGTTTAAAACAAAAGTAATCCTGGGCAGGCCATGGTATCCAACTGCTGTGGAGACAGCAGTTTCCACTGGGAAAAAACAGACAGGTGCCCCACACACACTACACTGTGCTCCAGGAAGATATTGGGAGGCCCTATTGCTCTCAGTGGCACCTTTTGGACCTGTCCATGTGGATCCAGAGGCTCAAAGTGAAGACAGGGCTGTGCTTGGGGTGAACAACAATGTGGGATCTGTCTCTGTGCATGGCTACGCTCTGTTGGTTCTGGTGCTGTCACTGGCACCAGGGCATCTGATACATGGGACCTGGGTGCCTGCTGTGGAAATGGAGTGATGGGAGGAGAAGCACACACATATATGTGCCCATCCACACCTAGCAAAGAATACAGTGTTGTGGGACCTGGCCAGAGTCATACCCCAATGCACAGACAAGCAAGAACATTTTCCGCAGGAAGAGGTGGCTCTTATAGTGGGGTGTGGGCAGAGGAGCAGTTGTGGAAACAAAAGACATACATACTTCTTTCTTTTTTTAATACAGTTCTTCCCCAAAGCAGGACTAGCCCATTTTTATCTCACTGCCAGCTGTTTTGTTCTTTTTCCCCCCAGGCTGGGCAAGGGTGTGTACAGCAGGAAACAATTTTATTTTTTTTTTAATGACAGTTTTTCATGGGAAGATGTGCTGCCGCCTGTGAGTGCTCAGCTTGGCTCTGCCCAGGTTTAAGCAGGAGGGATGAGCAGTGCTCAGTGCAAACTCCATCTCCTTCGTTTGCCCACATCTTCTCCCTGGCCAAGTTGCTGCACTTGCAGGCAGCCAGCAGCCATAATGCAAAGCTGACAAACCAGTGCAGGCTCTGCTCCCACCCATGACCACAGTGCCTCTGAGGTGGGGACATCCTTGCTCAGGGGCTGGTCAACCTTACATAGAGAAGTCGATGGGGATGGTGCCACCCAAATTGTCCACCACCAGGTCAGAGAACAAACAGCAGGAGGGATGCAGCTGCAGGGTGGGATGGAGTGGCAGCAGAAGAGCGTTTTCAGCCAGGCTGGTTGCTTGTAGGGCTTGTGGCTGGGGATCCAAGGGTGATCAAAGCTGATGTATTTTGCTGTGTCAGTCTAGAGGCTGGGAAATAAAGTTGACATATAAAAGGGTCCAACTGCACATTGTTTTATAATTTATCATGCCCCACCTTGGAAATAACAGAGATTAGTCATCATCCAGTGGAGCTGTTGGAGACTGACTTGTCCACATGGCCCTAAGCCTCCACAATAATGGTGAGATTCAGTTGCTTAAAATTAATGCCTTAGAAAGTCTCTCAGGCTAATGCCTATGGAATGTTCAGGTTTCATTAGATTGTAGCCACTGGACATAAAGAGCTTTAGGTATTTCAGTCTTGATTATAGATTCAGGAATTTGTAAATACCCACAAGTTTTATTTTCAGGTGAGATTTCAGGAGTGAGCTTTTGGCTGGAGGGAAGCTTTCAGCAGCCACTGGCAGTAAGGCGTTTACAGCCCAAAGGGGCTCAGCCTCAGACTTTCTGCTGGCCTCTATTGGACGTTTCTTTTCTTGTACAAGGTGTTTTCTATGCACCCACCCTCTGCGAGAGGCATCAGGTGCCTTGCTGGGTTATTGTGACCCCTGCTAGCCACTGCTGCCCACACCTTGGTGCCTTCACTGCCACTGGCTCTTCACAGTCTGTTGCTGCATCTCTGACTGCAAAGTGCAAGGATTCATCTTCTCCTTAACGAAGCATCATTTCATCTGTATTGTCCTGAAATATTACTGACTTCCCTGTGCTGAGATGTGCCTGTGGCACAGAGCAGGCTCCTCCAGTGCCCGCACAACCCACAGCAGCAGCCTTGTGCAAGGGACAACTAAACTTGGCTTGAGCCCACTTCAACATCAAAACAAAAGCAAAGCTCCTTGCTAGTAAAGATCCCCTGACATTGAGTAACACCATGCAGGGCTTCGCTTTCAAAACCATGTCCGCACCCAAACACGCACAAACACACAGAACCATGTCAGTTGTTGCTTTAAATACTTTTAAATTCCATTATGTTTCCTTTATGAGTTTTGCTGGTTTTTTTTCTCTCATTGACTGTCATAAATCAACCCTGCTAATCCCACTCTACATGTATTATTATTATTAGGAGGGGCATGGCAGAGTGAACAAGGAACTAAGGCATGGTTCAACCATCTCCTCCAAATGGCTCCTATTGCTGGTGATAGAACTGGGGAATGTATATCAAATGGCCAACACCTAAGTGGGTTGTGCCTCTCTTTGGTGGCCAAGCCTTGGCTAGAGGAGCTCAGAGCTGGCCTGGGAGCCATGAAGTGTGCTCTGAAATGCACATCAGCTTTGAGCTCAGTGGTGAGACTACAGGCACTACTGCCTCCCTGGGGAGCTGCTTCATGCTGGGGCTTTGGGAAGCAGCAATTATCAGACTGGCAGGGCAAGAGAGGAATAACAACGTGAACCAATGTAGCAGGAAGCAAAAGTGTAAGTAAGTGCACCAGGTTGTCCCTGGGGCATATTTGACCAAGGAGGAGTGTTACACATTCGGTATTGTTGTCAGCTTTCTTCTTTGAAGGATACAGGTGCCCCGCAGGCAGTCTGAATGTGACCCTGACAGCTCTGGCACATGCCAGGCCCCTACATCAAATCTCAGAGTTTAAATTTGTTTCTCAGAGGCTGAGCCACCTTGGTGGCAACCCATCCCACTTGGATTCAAAAGAGACCAGAAACCTACATTGTATTTTGGTGTGCATCTGAAAAGACCTCTGCGACTTGCTCCTGTGAGGCTACAGTGTGCCAATAAAGCTGGCACCCACCTCTGCTGTTGCAGCAGAAATACAAATCCACTTCTGAGCTAGACTTTGCCAGAGCAGAGAACAAACAAACTGGAAAAGTGCCTTTGACTCACTACATTCCTGTTTCCTGGCTTCAGACTGGCACAGCCCACCAGCAGGTCCCCTCAGCACAGCAGTGTGGTGAGCAGTATGGCCCAGGCAGCCTTTTCCCTTCTTGGGAAATTGTTTGCAATCAAGTCCCAAAATGTTGCATCCTTTACAGGGTGCTCTACAGTTCTGCACCGAAGGCGTTTCACCCCAAGTGTCTGTCATGCCCTGTACACCCCAGCAGAGCACAGGGGCTGCAACGCCCTCTTCCTGCTCACCAAACTGCCTGAAACATGTCAATGGTATGCAAGTTACTGCACAGCTGGATACAGAGTAATGGAGATGGACAGGCAGCCAAAAGCACATACACATTTAATCCTGTCCACACCGATGTCTCTGACATTCCTGCAGCATGGGAGGGGTGGGGGGTGCTCTAAGGTCTGGGGCAGGAAACCCCAAAGGGACAGGTACCATCATGACACAGACCCCAAATTCCCTAGTCTATCCTAATAATTGACTAAAGAAAGACAAAGACAGGCCCAGATGTATTCAGTTTATTTCCTCTGGATTTAGACACAGCTCTGTCTAACCACCACAGCAGCAAACCAACCACGACCAGTGCCAACCACCGCCACCTCCTCAGGCTGAGGGGGCAGCTCTGCAGGATGCACTTGGGCAGATGTGGTTGTTGAGGGATGGCAGCACAGACTCACACCGAAGGTGCACTATGTAGGAGTCAAGCCTTGGATGCAATAGCTTAGTGCAGATGGGCAGACAACAAAATGGGTGTCAGCTCTCCAAACTGACAGCTGCCCTCCCTTTCCTCCCCCCAGCTTTTCCTCTGGCTACTTTGAAAAGGGGTAGGGGTTAAGCATTTACAGAAGAGGCTCTTTGGCAGGGAAGGGTTTCTGAAGGCAGAGATCTGTGGGCAGTTCCTTGAAGAGCCAATGTGATGAATCTTCAACGATCAAGATGATGAATCTTTTCAACAGTTTATGATGAAGGGAGATATAACCTCAAAGAAACAAACCATGCTGGTGACTCAGAAACACCCAGAGCTTTGTCCTCTGCAGATTCAACATCAGAGAAGGTGCAGCAAATGACTCTTCGAGCATTTTCTAGGTGGTAATTGTGCCCTCTTCATAGTCGGGGCATTTGTTATTCCAGATGCACTGAGCTCCCCTCTGTCTTGCCCAGGACCAGCTTTTAAGGAGGTCTCTACAAAAAGACCATCCTTGTCTACAACCTTTCAGCCTGTGACTGGATGGGAAGAGGGAGCTTCTGAGTCCTGAACATTTGGATAGGCACATGTTGCAGAAGCAAAGAGAAAAGACAATTCTCTACTGCAGATTTTAAGTCCTGGGAATGCCAAAGCTGGCAGAGGGAAGCAGAAAAGGGCTGAGAAAGTGTCAATGCAGCAGGGAGCTGAGCAAAGTTGCTCAAGGATGAGAACTTCAGCAAAGATCCCTGCAGTGTTTTCTGGAGACATTGCATCCTTGCAGTAAATCAGCAGTAAAGATTGCTGCAACCTTCCTTTTAGGAAGTAGCACCAGAAGCAGCTGTTGGATCAAAATAAAAGCTGTCCCTTTGTCTGGGACATAGGCAATTCTGTGACTCAATTCTTGTTCTGATAGAGATAGAGGCTTCTCTGATCCCACACACGGGAGTAAATTCAATGGTTGGAGAGGGATGATTTACTGGCTTAGCAGCAGTTACTTGCCTAGTAGACCTCCTGTGATAGGTGACAAGTGCTTCCATTGCAACACCCTCTCAGAACTACCCTGAGCAAATAGATGCTACCACACCACAAACATCTGCTGCTTCTACACTGCCAGGATGGAAGGATGCAAGCAGGACATCCAGAGTACAGAGCTGCATCATGATCAACCAACAACATGGCACTGTAACTTTCTAAGCATTTCAGCTGCTTTCCTACATGGAAATTATGGGGTTTACTATGAACTTGGGTTTACCAGCAGCAGACTGGGCTGGCAGCTCACAGGATGCAGTGTGAAGCAGCTTCCTTCATGCTTCCCAGGCTATTAGCTTTTCCAAGAGAAGGGACTGAACATGAGTGACAGACCCTATTTTACCAGAATCAACTGCAAATCACATCCCTTCATACCTGTGCACAGCTCAGGCTCCTGTTCAGCAGTTGATTTCTGGAAGCTCTGCTCAGAATTAATGCTTTGCATGGCTACCGAGATATATGCATTTTGCTAGGACTTGGGCCTTCCTTTGTTTTTTCCCCTAAAAAGCATATTTCAAATGGTGAAGGATAGTCATTACTGATTTGTGCTCCAGTTTTCCCAAAGCAGCTCTGCCCAAGTCTTCAGCCAGCACTTAGCAGGAGCAGCAAGACTGGTCCATTAGCACACCTGAGACATTTCTCTAGCAGATGCTAAAGAGAAGCAGCTATTTTTGTTTGAGGGAGAAAAAAAAATAGGTCCTCCAAGGGAGTACAGTGGGCCTGAATGAGTCCTGAGAAGTGCTAGAGAAGAACCAGAAAGGCTGGAGGCAGAGTCAGCCCCACCAGGAGGTGCTGACACAGGGATGAGGGTCCCAGCAAAAGCTGTGCTAAACACAGAAGAGGCACTCCTGAAACTCCACAATCATATTAACCTGTTAATTTATACAGTGTCTCTGTACAAAAATAGAAGGGTTCTAATAAGATTAACAATATTAAATAAATATTTAATAGAAAAAGTCTTTGGCCTAGTTCATAGTTCATCCTTTGGGTTTATGTTCATTTCACTGGGTCCTAGATGCTCCTGGTCCAACATTGCGATCACTTCATCTGCCTGGATTCGCTCCTGCAAGAGTGGAAGGGAAGAAACAGTAACAGGAGAGCTTCAGTGCCTGCTCTCAGCTAATTCAGTGTGGCTTAGTCTGCTGGGAGGACACACAGCAAGGATTTCACCCCAGAACCAGCAGTGTAGTTAAGCGGTTGGAGGACTTGAGCTGGGGATTTGCTGGGCAAAATTAATCAAATCTGTTTCCACCTCAATACCTAATTCCCTCCTCCCTTCAGGACTGCAGTAGTTGGGGCAGAGCTGACATACTGCAGTTTCCTTATCACACTCCACTGGCAGACACTGCGACAGCATACCCTCTACCTGTCCCCTCCGCATAATTTCAAGCTCCCTGGGCAGGGCTGATATACCATACAGGCAACAAGCACAGAGGATTTTCCACTAGCACAAAAAAGCTGAGAGACATTAAAGTACATGACTGAAAATAAGCTTTTCCCAAAACCTCACAGCCCACCTGCATCATAAAGCAAAGGCACCAGGGTTTTGCACCCTCCCTGCATTTAGTTTTACTTGGTCTTGTATCTTTCATTCTTGCAGAGCAGAACTGATACCAAAGGGAGGTAGGGGCTGGTACATCAGCCTTTTAAAACAGAATCTGGAGGGTGCCTGGTGAAAGGCATCACAGCCCAGATCTTCCAAGGCATCTTGGGTGCTCAGACCCACAGTCTTCGGGTTGACAAAATGTCTCTGAGGACTTAGCAGCAGTGACACACCACTGAGCTGTGGATGGCTCTGGAGGAGTTCCCCGACCATCAGGCTATTACCACTAGGTGTCAGAAATGGCCAGCCCAGCCCTGCATGGAGCCCTTCTACATCTCACTCAGCATCCCAGCCAGCACTGCAAAGAGCGATGTGTGCCCAAGACCATGACTGGCAGGAAAAACAGTCCCGGGGATAGCAGCTCATATGGTAGGAAGGCTGCTGTGGGGGTGTAATGGGGGGAAAACAGATGTGTTGGGACTGGAGAATAAGATGGTCCTGGTTCCTGCTGGATACTGGGTAGCCCCCTACTCCCCTCACATAACAAATAGATGGACTCACCAGCTCTCTGTAGAGAGGGTCCAAGGTGAACCAGAGAGCCACAGCGCACCGCTGGCCTTTGGTGACTGCCTTCACCCCGTGGGGATTCTCGCCGCCCGACGAGAAGCTGATCATTCGCCCACACTTGGGCTTGATGGAGGCCTGTGGGAAACAGGCAAAACCAGGGTAGCAAGGAGCGTGAGCATGGCTGCACACACTGGCTGTGGCTGGGCTCGTCGTGATCCAGGGCCTGGGACCTTACTGGGCATCTCTCTGTGTTGCCCCAAGACCTGGTGAGCTGCTCTGGAGGACATGTAGAGCTTTGGGCATGGTTGAAAAAAATGTGTGGGGTAAACAGGGAGGTGTCAATCTTGGTCATGCTATGCAGGCATCAAGCAGAAAGGACATGGAGTCCTCACAAAGCCTACAGCCACGGCATAAATCCAGGGAGGTTCAGGCTACGCCGGGCATGGCTGTGCAACGCCTCTTTCTTCTCTCTGCAGAGTCCACAAGAGGTATCCTGCAGAACCTCAGGAACAAAAGTGCCAATGAAATCAACCCTCAGGCACTTAGGTAAACACAATCTACCCTCTAGCACCTACTAGACTCCAGAGCACCAGCATGGTGCCCAGACCTCTGTCCAACCACAGATGGGGTGCCCAGCTTCCCTAATGGCTCCACACAGAGGTGAGGGCTCGTGCCTGAGCCACATCCCTCTTAGGGTCTTGTGTCCCCCACTGTGAGCCACTCTAGAACAAGAGACCTGAGTTAGGCACTGCATCTATATGGAGGCACAACTTCATGTTTGGCCACGAGATGGGGTGGGAGCTCAGCAGTCCTCCAGGCAGGGATGACTACCAGCCATCCCTCTGCCTGTGCTGGGATGGTGAGAACCCCTGATCTGTAAGTTTCCTGCTTGGCACAGGAAACCCCTAGAAAATGAAGAGAACATCTGTGCACCTCTGCCAACAGGATTTTGTATGGGCTGTTTGCAAGGTAGAAGCCACAGGCTGCCTGGGGCAGAAGCTCAGACGCTCTGAGCATGGGCTGCCTTGGAGCATCATTTGGTCCACAGCACCCCCTTACCGTCACAGTTTTGGCATCCATCTCAGTGAAAATGAACTCGCCGCCTTCAAAATCTGCATTCATGTACAAGAGGGCACTGGAGGAGGAAGCAGAAGACCTCTGTGACAGGAGCAGTGGGGAAGGCTCAAGGCTGAGCTGGTCCCATCCAGGACACATCCCACATTGCTCCACCAAGACATGGCTGGGGGTCACCCAAGCTACTCCGATTTCAGGGACACAGCTGAGAACCAGCAGAACTCTCCTTGGGTAGGGAGCAATTCTCAAAACATTCCCTGGGTTCCACCAGCTCTCACACTCCTGTTTTGCACCAAAAACATCTGACAGACACATAGTCCTGTGGGCCACAGCTGGGATCTCCCAACCCTAACAATATCACAGAGCCATTATAATTAAACCATGGCATCAAGCTTAGCCACAATGCTTTTTGGCACCATAAACTACCTGCTGGATCTCACTTCTGCCGTAGCTGGGATGTACTAGCTTTAAGCCTGTGAAGCAAGATACCCTGACTTAGGGAGGGTTCCTGGGTGCCCTAGGGAGCAGATCTCCCTTCCTTCCCTCTTACCTATAATCCCTAAAGGTGTAGGCAGGAGGCTCTTTCCAGCACTCATTGGCTTCAGGGTCCAAAAGGCAGTTGTCAGCATGGATGGGGTGGCTCAGGTCATTCCTCCTCTCCTGCTGGCCTAGGCAGGACCATGTGGAGGAACGGGGAAGGGGAAAGGGCGGATGAGATGGAAATGCCATGCTCTGTGAGGTCCATCATGGGGCGGGAGCCTGCCCCGACCCCACTCTGGGTGATGTTCACAGTTGAGAGGAGAAAAGCAAAGGCTGGGGAGAAAAGGCAACATCTGAGGACTCAGATCTGCACAGCTCTGCTTGTTCCTTACCGCAGGGAAGCGAAATGGAGAACTGTGCGTGGGGTGAAAAGGAGAAGGGACAGCAAGAGGAGGCAAGAGAAGAGGGAGGAGAAAATAGGAAGAGTTGCAGACATGAAAATCAAGAGACATCCCAGAAATTAGCATCTTTGGGACAGCATGGGGATGGTGACTTTGCCCAGCCCTTGGCCACCAGTTTAAGCACCATGCAAAACACAGTTAATCTCAGGCCTGGGACCCCCACTCATAAACCAGGGCTAAACCCCTCCCTTCCCCCAGCCCTGCCCCACCACTGGCCCCTCGAGCCCTCACCGGAGAGGGCAGTGCGGCACACCAGGTGTGTGTAGGAGAAGTAAAGCGTGGAGTTCAGCATGAAGTAGGACTCGACGATCCTGCGAGCCTTCTCGCTGATGTCGTAGAAGAGCCGGGCACTCTTCAGCGGGACACGGCCCTCGTAGCCATACTGGGCAAGGAGAAGGGGCAACAGAGGTCAGTGTCATGTGCCCACCGGGAGGGACAACATGGGAGAGGAGGAGGAGAGAGCTCTACCTTGAGGGCTTTGAGGACAGTGGCTCCTTCAAATCTCTCATTTGGGGTGTGGGGGGAGGTTTTGCCCCTGTAACCATCTCCAGCCAACATGATGCCCTGAAAGACACGAATACACAACTGGTCAACTGGTTCATCAGGAGAGGGGGAGCTGCAGTGGAAGCACTTGACACCCTCTTGCCCAAATTCCCCAGGGCTGCATTCACAGGGACAGGTGAGTTGGGTGGGAAGGTGCTGAAGCTTTCTATGAACATAGATGATGGATATCAGCCACCCACTCCCGACTGGAAATGTTCAGGCGCCCTCAGTTCCTTCCTAGGCTCAGTTAATGGTGAATGAGAAGGCTCAACCGGACTTGTGGATGAGCATCCTCTGGGACTGTGCATAACATGGGGCAACGAGCTCTTTCTACACAGGTTCCCTCTTGCAGCATGTTTCTAGGAACAGCCTGAGATGGAGCAGCAGCTCCTGTGCTGCAGTTATGGGTGTGCTATGTGGTTAACTATCTGCCTGCTCTTCACAGGCATCCTGGCATCAGTTGCACCACTCAAAAGCAAGGTATGAACCCAGAACCTCTCCACGGGCTGGTCACATGTTCAGCTATCACATGCCTGATGCTGGGGAGAGCATCAGGCACTCAGCCCAGGTGGCAGCTGTGTCCCCCAGGGGCATTGCCAACTCACACTTGCCACCCTGTGCAGCTCCCGGCACTGCTCCTCCGAGATGACATTGTCCAGGAGCACTCGCTGGGTGCCATTCAGCTGCTCTGAGTTGTAGACAAACTTCACATCGCTGAAGAGAAGTGGGCCCCCTGATGAGAGACACAAAACAACCCTGTTGAACATGCCCTGGCCTTGTTGACATCTTGTACCATGACTGAGGGCCAGCTGAAGTGACCCAGGTGCGCAGCCAGGGAAAGAGCTTCACAGCAGAGAGCAAGAGTTTGGCCTTCCATCAGCAACAAAAGAAACAGAAGCAAAGGGAACATTCAGAGATGAAATCAATTTGCTGCAAGAAAATCAGCATTTTCCACCTCCTCATCAGCTGCCTTGCAAACCCAGGGACCACAGCCTGAAAACGCCAGAACCTGATGGGACACAAAGAGAGACCTGGACAGTGGCTAACTTGGCCCTCCTGCCCAGCTGTCCACATCATCAGAGGCCATAAGTTTCCATTGCACTTGAGCTGTGTGGATCTTGCTGGCGTGGCATGCAAAGCCATTCTCTGCAATTGTCATCAATGGGTTTTTTGTCATTTACAAACACAGAAAGCCTCATGATTGCTGAGCTTGCTGCAAGTATCCCTTGCTCTCCTCCAAGAAGGAGGCTGAGAGTGGGTGAGCCAGAGGAGTCTGAGGACAATCCTCCACTGAGGGAAAGAAGCTGCCCTGGCTGTCCCTGCCATCCCTCACATCCTGCCTCCTTCTGCCTGCCAGTAGCCAATGGCTTGGCTGCATTTTGGGGCTCCCAGGTAACATCCCTGGAGTGGGAATATAGCAGTGGCTGGGCTTTCACACTGCTGAGCTCCCACGTGGTATGGATCGACTGAGCCTTGCCCACATGCTGAGCAAACGGGAGAAGAGAGAGATTAGCTCTTTAAAGGTTTTGCTCAATCCCCATAAAATTTGACGGATAAAAAACCAGGGCAAAGCCTCTAAATCACCTCTAAATCTTCTGAAGCTTCTTTCCTGCATCTCCTCGAAGAGAGAAAACTAAATAAATGGTAACAATAAAAGCCTAAACCAGATTTTTCTCCAGGAGGAAAGTGAAATGCATCTAAACTGTGGGGAAAATTATGTGCTGTCACAGAGAGGCAATGAAATAGAGGAAACAGAGCCGTGGAGCTCCTCTCTCACCACTTGGCATAAAGAAACTTCTCTGTGACACTGCTTTTATAATTTCTACTTTTCCTGTCTATTGAGGCACACTGTGTTTTTGGAAGGTCTTCTTGGCCTATGGAGGACACATAACCTCCATAGAGCCCTGCAACTATCCCAGTTTATTTCTTAAGTGTTAGGTTCCTTGGAAATGGAAAAGAGGGGATGTTTCTGATGTTCACTGTGCTGATCTTGTCGCTTGATAATAACATTTATTGCAAATGCAGCTGGATCAGAAACAGGACTGTCAAATCCAAACTTCTGGCACACTCCACCTCAGGCCTGAATTTTCAGGCTCAGATGTTGCACTTCCCCAGCCGTAGGCAGGCACGTGAGGGATGAACACGGAAGGCATCACTGACCACTTCCACCATTTCTTCTGTTTCTCACAGGAAACAGCAGAGCCGGCCCTGTGCCATGAGCACCGAACCCTTGTCCCACACCAGCAGCACACTCCCCTCTGACTTCATTGCCCCCACTGCCTCTAAGGACTAAAAGAGAGACCTGTTTCCTGTGTCTGTGCTCTGTGAAAAACACCCCAAAGAAACTGGGGAATTTTTTTTGACTTTTGGGAGTGAAGGAATTGACAGAAAGGAAGAAGGGGGGAAGGGAAGAAGTACAGAAGAGTACAAAATTAGAATCCACTTTTCTCTTTTGGCCTATTCTTTTTCTAAGTAAAAAGAGAGAAAGAAAAAAGGACAACAGAGAAAGGCAACAGCTGGATGGACAAAAATCCCATTTTCTTTTTGAATGGTTTCAGTTCCCTTTGTAAACAAAAACATTCTGCAAGTAAACCAGAATAAAAACATAGAAGAAAAAACAGAAAGAAGCACTATGAAATTACTCAGTTATAGAAGGCGACCAGGCCAACAAATGTAATTCAACCAGCTCTTGGCTTGTGCAAGCTGTTTGGGATCTTCCTGTGGTATTCACCTACTTTATGTAGGCTAGAGAAGGGATAACAATACTCTGAACACAACACTGAGCAGCTGGAGACAACTTGGGGTGGGGAAAGCTGTGAAATTCCCCAAAAAGCACAACCATCTATTGCAGTACAGGAGGGTTTAATTGCCTGCTGCTGTGTAGCTGGCTCACTGGAGACACAAGACACCTCTTGGCTTGAGACCCCGTTGTTTTGCAGCAAGAAGCCTGCTTTGGTGCTTGGCTACAATACTGTTATTCAAAATTGTTATGGGGAAAAATCTTGTCTTTACTAGAAGATGTTACAGTACTTTCTATGGTTGCTGAAAATGTGCTGAAATCACTTGAATGTCAATAGGTTTAAAAAAAAGTGATTTGATGTAAGCTAAGACATGAAATCATAAACCAGTCTGCAAAGAGAAATGGTTGCTAACATGATGAGATCCAGCACATTTTGCACAGCATCAGGACTGTTGCTTCCAGAAACCATCATTCTGCAGCCTTGACAATAGGGAACATGTTGATCTTATAAGCATCTTGAGGCAAGACTACTGTTTGCTGGTGCCACTTTCCCCACAGTGAGGTAGACACAGCCTCCCACCTTCACATCTCAGAGCTCTGTCTTGAGTAGCTCAGCAGGTGGGAAAAGCAAGTCCAAGGGCAGAGCAGTGCTGGTGGGATCCACAGACCCAGAAATGCTGTGGCAGCACTGAAGACTTCTCTGTCTCTTAAACAAAACTTCAACCCCCTCAAAGAGGAGTGCCCCTCGTTGCTCAGCAGCCAGCCTTTGCAGTCCACAGTCTGTAGCAATAGGAAAAAATGTCCTGATTTTGTTCATCAGACTTACCCTCCTTCAACTCTCGATCTGGCTTTGGCATGGGTTTCTTTGCCAGGGACAGCCGGGGTCCATCCTCTGGTTCACTGGTGACACTTGATGGGACACTGAGGAGCAAGAGAAAAGAGGAACATCATGACTTTGGCCACAGGTCTCCAGTTCTTGGACTTGCACTTTTGCACACTTTGCAAACTAACATTTGAAAAAAACAGGCAAATCAGTACTTTGTACAAATGTCACAACCATACAAGTTGAAGCCCTCACCCTGTTCTGTGGCAAACCTTACTTTTCTGGTAATGAGAACAGTTTCCACCAGCAAAGCACAGACACCAACAAACCTGAACAGCACCACTTGTCTCATCAACCAAGTTGCCTCTGGACCATTGATACTTTTGAGGCACTCAGCTAAAAATAAGGTCCTTGTGGGAATATTTGCAATGGTAAGGGGCAAAGGGGCCTAATTCAACCATGATGGTGTGCTGGGGTGGATGGGCAGGACCCCCCGAGTAGCAGGCTGGTACCCCATCCATCGGCACTTCCCTTTCACCTCACTGTGTGGAATGGTGAAGCCATGGGCTCAGCTGGAAAGGCTGGTGGCTCACCTGTGCTCATCCTGGCGGGCTCCATACCTGTTCCAGTAGTTCTGTGGGAAAAGAGAGAGGTCGAGTTTCTTAACTTAATGCTCCAGCTAAAGCCAGGGAGCTAGCTGCTCTACCTTGCATCCAGGAACATCATCCAGCCTCTCTGGATCCATCCCACAATAACTTTGGGCAATTGATTGAGGTCACCAAATTGACAATGTAGCCCCAAACCAAACTGGCACAGTAAGATGAGTTCATAGGGAGTTCAACTTGCCCAGCTTTCTCTGTCTCAACCCACCACCATGGCAGTGGCTGAGACTCAGCCAGACACCACAGCAGGAGAACTGGAGTAGGTTGCATCTGCATCTCCTTCACCCCAGAACAGCTGCCACCCTTGCTTTGCCATCACCATTTTCCCATGGGGAGCAAACCAAGCCAAGACCCAGCTTCTGAGTCACTACACAGGACTGGCTTTATAGGAGAGAGGGGAAGCCGGTCCTGTAGCTGTGAACTCCTAAAGGTCCTGGGCACAGAACACCCAGGCATTACCGGCTCTGTGTAGGCGTATCCAAGGCCGGCCGCAGCCACCTGCAAGAGGTGGGACTCCAGCTTATGGCGCTGCAGGAGCGTTTTTGCTTCCTGAAAAGAAAAGGAAAAGGAGAGTAGTTGCACATGCAGCTTTCACAAGACACAGACAATGCCCCTCTGCTTCAGAGGGGTTTGGTTTTCATGCCACACTGCAGACTCCCATGGGGTAAGGGACGCTTGGAATAACCCCAGGCACAGGCCTGAGCTCCTCAGAACATTGCAGAAGGGATATTTAGCAACTCATTTGAGAAGTGAATCCCCAAAATACATGCCCATAGCTGGAAGAGAGTGCTGAGCACCTTGGAGAGCATCCAAATATCCGGGCAAAAGGCTGGCCAGAGAAGCCCCAGCTGCAGAACAGGGTCAGGTTCAGGCTGGTGGGGCAACAACTGTGGCTGGGCTGTGCCACGTTCAATGTGGAGCCCAAGGCCTGGCTGTGGGCGGGTTACAGCAGCACAGCCTGAGATGCACTCAGGGCACTTGGATGAGGACCACAAAGCACAGCCAGTTGGAAATTGTCCATCAGAGGGCTTTATTTTGAATGAAAAATCTGTAAACAAAACACTCGGGTTTCTCCTAGAAAATGACTTTGCAAAGCAAAAATCACTTTTTTTTTTTTTACAGAAAACTTCAAATTACTGGAAATAATTAAATGTTTTTGTCAATGTTTTTTCCCAGATTTATTCTGTGAGGAAAAACAATAATTATTCTTGTTTTCCTTTTTGTCATTTTCCCTTTTTTAGCATTTTACCAAATTAACCTTGATTTGCCTGGAAATCAAAGAATACCCAAGAGAATGGAAAAAATAATTCCTCCCTACCCTCTACTTATGGTGCAAGGGAAATGAGCCTCAGCAGGGCTGTGATGGTATGGGAGGAACTTCTGCATCGTGAGAAAGGCAGCCCCATGGCCACAGATAAAGGCTGTCTGGACTGGAGAGGAAGCCTGTCCCGCTGGGTAACAACACACACTGTTTGGTTGTTTGACCTCAGCCTAATCCTGTGATAGCAAAGCTACTCCCCACAGAACAGGCTGAGCCCTGAACTCCAAGCTAAAGGACTTGAGAGTAACACTGGCATCCCAGCCACCACGGGGGAAAATATTTCTCAGTCCTCTCTTAACAGAGGTTGCCCTTTGCTCAGTGCTTCACTGCATTCCTCCTCCATGTCTCCTCTGGAGCACTGGACAAGATGAGGGTTTACATTGCTGAGGTACTTGCTCATCACCCTCCCTGCCCTTAGCCTTTGCTAAGCTGAAGTCCCCATTTAAAGAAGATCCTGCCCACCAGTTTCTCCCCCACACCAGTGACTCTGGACTTGCACCCTGGCAATTAGCACCACCAGTGAGCCCCAGCACTTCCACTTCCGTTTTCAAAGTGGTCCCACTATGCTAAGCTGCCAAGCTGCTTTTATTTTCAACTGATGCTTTTGTTAAAGCCTCCCATGAGGAGCTCTTAGCTGTCCCTCACTCTCACCTTTCTGGGTTTGATGGTGTTTGGATCCATTGCACCCTCCAAGAGACCCTCGTAATAACCTGCATTCTCCAAGACGTCTTCATCATCGGGGTGGAAGAGGAGGTAGGATTTGGCACACTCCAGGGCTTTTACGTGGTCACCAACTGGGAGGCAATACAACAGTAGTCAGGGGGGCAAAGGGAGGCACAGCCCTACAGGCAGTGCCAGGGGCTCACACAGAGCACAGCAGGGCAGAGCCGAGGAGGGGAGTCTGCAGGGAGGGAGGGCACAGCCTGAGCTCCCCACCAGCTGAAGGGGCAGCCCAGCACTCTACAGGGCTCTTTTGATGCAACCTTGTCTTAACCACTTCATTTCACCAGCAAGGAAGCTGAGGCACAGAGACAAGACTTCTCTGCCCTCATGCACAAATCAGATGGTATCCAAATTGGATTGAACTGAATGGGCAGGATGTGGATGCTGTCTGGTATCAAACTGCCTCTCATCTGTGTGGCATCTCTCAGGGCTCAGTGGGGTTTTATCCACCACATTAAACCTCTAACTGGGCAGAGGAATTAAAAGGCTTGTATACCACACACGAAACACTGCTGACTCCTCCTGCTTTCTTTCCATGGTGTTGATGAACGAAGAACCTTTTATGTTTGAGTAGCAATTTTGACCCTCACACATTCTTTCCTTTTCCAGAAAAAGCTCTTAGCACAAGCCCAACAGAGCAGAATTCTGACTACAGTTTCTTTTAAGTAACAGAACACAATAAAATAGCACACAGAACAACCACACAACTGGCAGCATTTTATAGCGCTGCCAACTCCTGATGTTTCGCCATGCTGCCAGCTCCTGCAACTTTACTAGGAATCTTAAAATACTTGGCAATTGGCAAAAATTGGCATCTTGGGATAAGCTTGGGGTAACTGATATATCTGTTATATATTAACTTAGAAAATGTATCAGTTCATTTCAGAAAATGTGAAACATATAAATCCCTAGAACTTTGATGTCAAAAGGCAAACAAAAGGACCCTAAAAAAGCATGATTTATTTAAAAAATATTAATGTTGAACCTAAAGTCTGGGCTTTTAAAACCTGACTGATGATCTAAAACACCTTTACAACCGCCTGATCGCATTTCAGTAAACCTGACTTTTGAAGAGTCGATGTCCAACGTCCTTTGCTTCCCAACTCTTTCAGACCATGCCACTGCATCACTGTAGCACAGACATCAGGGGGAAATAGCCTTACTTACACATGAAGTAATTCAAACTTGTACAAAATGAACAAAACTCAGCAAGCACTACGAGGAACAATAACAACAGCCTTTACCTCTGTAATAAGCAAACTGCAAGTAGTCGTAATGGAGGGGAAGGAAATTTTCGATGGGTGAGATACGGCCCGAACGCGTGGCGAGTTCTCGGACGCAGTCATGTTTGCAGGCCAGGACTTGCATGTAGTGATCTGCCAGGAAAAGAGGGAGAAGATGGTCTGAGCTGAGAGGGATGGTGATGCTGCTGAGACAAGGACAGACAGAAGTTAAAACTCCCCCACTAAAGGACATGCAACTCATGCTGCTGTGGTCCAGCAGGTGACTGTGCACCTATAGAAAGAGCTTAGGCTCCTTCCCAAAGACAATGGAGAGCTGCAGTCACAATTTTGCCCCTCTTTACAAATGCCTTCCTCCTTCTGTCAACTCTAGAGGGAGCCTGAGCATCTCTTTTGTGTGCTGCAGGGTGCAGGGATGTGCAGGTGGCACATCTTCAACCCTGAGCCAAACCAAAGGTGAGGACACCCATAAAGCAAGCAGAGGTATGAAGACAAGGTGGCCATATGTGCTGCCAAATGAAATCCATCTCCAGACTCCTTTCCTTCAGCTCATCTTTAATCCTCTCCTTTCAGCAGCAAGAAAGCTCCTGAGGGCACGGGAAGGTTTAGCTACGAGGGGTTGCTGCAGGTTCTCAGGTGTGGCCGAGCAGGGCACCTGCACCTCCAGTCTGAATGGTCTGAGGTGCAAGTACAGGCAGCAGAGACCCCCATGTTTGCTGCTTCTCAAAGATGAGCTATCTCCCAGGGAATCACAAGCACATGGTAAACATCTGCCATTAGCAAAGTTTCTTAATTGCTGGGAATTCACAATATAGGCGTTGTACCAGCTGTACGATTTCAAAGCAAACACTGACATCTGATTCCAGTTTGGAGCCTTTGCTGCAATGTACTTACAAATCTACTTTGCTTGCTCTGTCTCCGTGCGCCATTAAAAACCTTAAGGAACAAACACAGGCTTGAAAACAACCATGTGCTCAGCTACCAAAGCATTTCTCAGGGCTGCCAAAAAAACAGCCTGAGGAATTTGCAATGAAATCAAGTGGAAACTCAAAACAGTCCCCATTTGCTCTGGACAGGTAGTCTGAGTAGTCATCTGACTTAGCATACACATGCAGGGTATTACATTATGAAAAACAAGAAGGGAAAGGAAGGACATAAATAATATTGTTGTAATTTGAACCTGTTTAAGCATCCTAGACCTGAAATAATCAATCTATCACTGAGAAGCACTGCTTTTTCTTGGTACTGTCAAAGTGCAGGCTATATAGACTGGAATCAATTCTCTGAAATGTATCTGACCCTGGGGTGGGGGGAGAGGGGAGAGTGTTTCAACCCTAAGTAGCAGCACAGCAAATCAGTCTGGGATTGAAAAGAG
>JAWWLV010000011.1:10945586-10964418 GCA_035041135.1 Platyrinchus mystaceus
ATCAAGTGGAAACTCAAAACAGTCCCCATTTGCTCTGGACAGGTAGTCTGAGTAGTCATCTGACTTAGCATACACATCCAGGGTATTACATTATGAAAAACAAGAAGGGAAAGGACATAAATAATATTGTTGTAATTTGAACCTGTTTAAGCATCCTAGACCTGAAATAATCAATCTATCACGGAGAAGCACTGCTTTTTCTTGGTACTGTCAAAGTGCAGGCTATATAGACTGGAATCAATTCTCTGAAATGTATCTGCCCCTGGGGTGGGGGGAGAGGGGAGAGTGTTTCAACCCTAAGTAGCAGCACAGCAAATCAGTCTGGGATTGAAAAGAGAAAAAAGTTTTGAAGAAACCTCAACTCTCTTTTTTTTTGGTGCATAATGTTCCTACTCCCTGTTGAAACATCTGGGCTTGAGTGCCTTGGACCCAGGAGTGAACTCTGCATTATGCTATCCTGTAAGGATCCTCTTAGTTCCCTACAGAAAAGCAGTCACATCACAAATTTTATTTCCCTCTGTGTGCCCTGAATTCCCTGGTTTTTTTTAGATACCTGAATGGTCCTGGAGTTTGGAGTTATTTACCCAGGCATATCTGTTCAAGACACAGTACTTGCAGGCACTGTCTGGTTTGTTCTCACTCCCAGGTGAGGTTCTGGGTAAAGGACCACCATCAGGACCTTGTCTGTGCTTCAGATGGGCCAGCACAGAAACATCTCTGCTCACTGGGGCTGCACTCAACTTGCACAGCACAGGAACAACTTATCAGAGACCAAAACCTGTTTGAAGAGCAGCACTTTCAGTGAGAAGGAAAGTGGGTTCTCTTTGCCAGTGAAGGTTGCTTTCTGGATGTGGCCCCTGGTGCCCTGGTCATGCTCTAAAAGCAGGCATGATCAGCTGACAGTTATGTTAGTACCAAGTCAGCCCTTGCAACATTTCTCCTATTTTTTGTATGAGTAAACAAACCCAACAAAGGCAGCTCCCCATCCGGTATGCTGGTGGTTTCTCATCTTGGTTGATTTAATTAAATTTCCTGTCTCGACACAAACAGAATTATGCAAACCCAAAAAACAGTCTGCATCTGAGTGAAGTATTTTCCACACAACAAGCAAGACTCCAGAGCTTGATGCAACTCCAAGACCATAAGCAGATAAATACGATTTCTGTCACCAAACAAACCTTAATTTATTGCTCTTCCTTCCCTTACGACTAATTAAATGTAATCTCATTTCTACTGAGAATGAACTGTTTTAATCCCCTCTGGCTCAGAGCCACACATTCAAATCTGAAGATTACAGAGCAACATTCAATTCTCTCCAGAGATTTCAGTCAAGATCATAATTAGGTGGGCCTCCACTAATGACAAATCCATCCTTTTGGATGGGGAGAGAATCTATGTTACTAGCCTTTTTGGCAACTTTCCTGGCCATCTGGAGCATGGCCAAGAAAACTCTGCTACTCTCTTCATATGCTCTCAAAAACAGAAAACATAAACAGAGGCCAGCAATGTCTAGATTCCAGGGAGGTGTGTGAGACTGTGTACAGGGGGAAACGGAAACAATTTATGATAAAGCACCTACATTTCCAGCTCTTACGGAAAGCTGCAAATGCTCCACACATCTGGAAATGCAATTCTTCTAGCCCAACTTCTATTCAGGACCAAAACGAGATGTCCTAGTTCCCCGCCCTCTGAGTTCGCACTTTCTGGACTTCAAAGTGCCTCCTGCAGTGTTACTCACACGCAGCAGTGATGAAAGGGAAGACACTTCACCAAATCCAGCTGAAGGTCCAAACTCGGTAATTAAAAACATTTCAGGGCCAAGGGCGAGAACACTAAAAATGCAAAAAGATCTCACCTGCAATAGCTTCGTAGAGACCAGCCTTATAATCCAGGTACTCATGCTCCTCAAATCTCTGTGGCCCCTCGCACATGATTTGGCAATCTTCATCCTCGGTGTAGTACCCTTTCAACGCGCGCTCCAAAAACTCAATGGCCAGCTCGTACTCCTCCTTGTCGTAGTGCCTCACTCCAGCACTGTAGTCCTCCTGCAGAGTAGGCAGGCAGAACACAAGACCATGAGCTGGCTACACTGCCCAGGCCACAGCACTCTGCCCTTGCCAGCTGCAGATGCTTCTCAAAAGAAGGTACAAGCGGGCAGGGCCAGAACAATCTCCCCAGAGACCTACCAGATGCAACTGCTTGTACCAAGCCATTTTTAAGCCTTCAATGGACTTTTGGACCACTGGAATGTCATAAACGTGCTTAAATGCTCTTCTGAACCCCTCCACACTTAGGGAATCCTCAGTGCTGCTGCTAGATTGTACATTATATGAAAAAACATTCCTTTTCTTTGTTTTTACTCTCCTACCAAACAACAACACTGAATGCCAAGGGAAAAGACAGGTCCTGACTTAGGAAGATCTTTCTTAGAATAGCCCCTAATGAGCACCTCTATTAATTACACCAGCCAGCCACTCCTGCTTCCTTGAGTCTTGTGAAATCAGGAAGTTGGGGATAGCCCTGGCATTTGTCTTGGGCTTTTGCTTTGGAGAGATGGAAAAGCTGACACTCTCCTGCCTGTCACCCTGTACCCTCCCCATCACAGTCACTCATGGGCATGTACCCTGCCCAGGTGGCAGAACCTAGGTCAAAAGAGACAGGAGCCAAGATCTATCAGTGACCACAGAGGCATCCATCAAAGCTGCCTGCTGGTGTATGTTCACAGCCATGGGTGACCCCAGAGTTCACTGAAGAGAGGGACCAGGCTGGGGATAATCAAACAAAGAGAAGCGTGCCTTGAAAAGGCAGGAGCTGATTTGTCTGCTTAGGAAAATGCTGTAAGGGAGAGTTTATTTTGCTGCATTGTTTGTCCATTAATACAGACCTCAGCAAAAATCTGCCCATTCGTAGATGATCCTCTCCTGGCCTCCTAAATCTCTGCTCTCCAGACTGCCCGATACTTAACCTGTGCATCTCTTTAGCTCAGACTCACCATGTGCTGCCTGGCCTCCCGGTCAACCAAGCTGACCTTCCCCGCCGTAGTCTTGTAGTTCTCAATGTCCTGCTGTATCTCCATGTGCTCGGGGTTTGCCATGAAGAAGGTGTGAGCTGCATTTGCTGCCTCCTCCAGCTTGTTCAGCTACAACAAGGTAAGAAAGACCAAGTGAGTTTGAAGGTGTAGGAAAGTGAACACAGCAGTTTATGCTGCATCCTCTGACATCCTTTTGACACCACTGGACTGGGCAATGATGGGATAACCAAGGAAAACATGAACACAGAGCCTAAAGAAAACAGCTGAAGTGAGAGGAAAGCCCAGTGCAAGTGAAATGGGAAGAGCTGGATTTCTTGAGAGCCATACACGTCACTGCAACATGGTCTGTTGGGATCCAACCTATATTCCAGCAGCACATCCTCTTAACTCAGCTACTCCAACCCCCTCCACAGATGGAAAGATGCTGTCATGAGATATGAGACATAGAGAGGAGAGGAAAGCAGATGCTGAGAGTATTCTCTCTACAAGCCTTGGAAGCTGAGCTAAGCCCAGGCTAAAGGCTTCTGCTTGGAAATGGGGACTTGGGACCATTTATTAAGCTCAGCTGTGTATGGATGCAAAAGGCCAGACTCTGCTCATAGAGGCAGGGGTATAAAGAGGAGTTTATTTTGGTACATCAAGTTTCTTCAGATTTAGACATTCGGAACTGAGACCAGACTCTAGTTTCACCCTGGAGAAAGCCTCATAAACAAATAGAAATGCTAGTGCTAAACATATCCACAGGAGCTGCTGGGAGTACGGGGAGCAGAACAGATGTTCAGGTGAAACATCTGCATGACCTAACAGGAAAGAAGTCACTAATTCACTTGCTCCTGAAAGAAAGCCAACACCCCTGAGAACCAGCAACCTGCAGTCAGATCCCCTGGATATGTCTGCAGTCTGACCAGGCTCACCCAAGCTTGTCAGCCAGGACCAGGCTAATGCCAGCCCTAATTTGGCTGTGTCCAAGTGTTCTTCTTGAACAGAGATCTGCAGTGAAGAACGAGCTTCACACCCTGTTATCCTGGGCCTGAAGCAGGGCAGAGCTGGCCAGAGAAGCACACATGAGTATCTCCAAAAGGAAGATGAAAGCCCTGGTCAGATGGCACCCCAGCCCGCTCCCCAGTCCTGCCCTCTGCACACCAAAGCACGGCTGTGCTGCAGTGCCCACAGAAATGCAAAAAATTTGCCTTGTGTAAACTTCAAAAGTTTTTAGGGATTATCTCTGTACTGACAACATATGCAGGGAAGCCAGCTTTTACTGCAAAAACAACATCTATTCCAGTCTCATTTGGAGTTTTCCAAAGGACACCACTCTCCATAATAACCCCTTGGCTTTCCAGCAGGCAAAAAAAATGAAAAAATGACTGTAAGAAATTTTTATCCAAGATAGCACAAAAAAAATCAAAACCCCTTCAAGTATAGATTTTTCTTTTTTAAGAGGCATTCCCACTCAGAAACATGCATCCCATCTTGAAAAAGCTCATCTCAACATAACCCCACTCTGGAAAAGTTCACTGAAGCTGGACACTATTGGATGTGGGATAAAGGACTGACCAGAGCATCTCACAATGGGAATTTTCAGGTCCTGCTGAGTGTATGTGGGACTGCCACTGCAGCTGGTAATTAGTGAGAGTTGAGACGGAGCAAGAAGTTTGTTGGAGACATGTGAGCTGCTGACCTGATCCAGAGGACTCTAAAGAAGCCACTGTTTGAGCTGCTCAGTAGAACTGCATTCCTCCACACCACACCACAAATTTCTATTCACAAACAACTCCCTGTCTGTGCAGACTTCAAAGGGACCGAATGCACCTCAGCAAGGGAAGTGGTCCCTCGAGAGACAACCTGCAATTGTCTGTTGTGGGATGTTCTTTTTCCCTTTGGTTCCATCTCCTTTTCAGGAAGCTGTCAAAAACTGTCACAGATTCCAAGATGAGTTTAGTTCTGCTGGATAACATCCACCTCTGTGAGAGAAGAGCCTGATTTTTAGACAACAGAAAATCCCTTTCAAACAAGGCTCACACTGTGTCTAGTCCTGCTGGCTCTTCACAGCAGAGATGACCTTTGGAGTTTGCTAAGTGGACTCAAAGCAGAACATTTCAACTCAACGCTTTTCAATTTATCATGTCCCATATTTGCCTTAGAAGCACTCAAGTAACACAAAGAAGCCAACAGCTGCTAAGTTTGGGGGAGTTTTTAAGTGGTTGAGTGTATATAAAGGCAAATTCCTAACTGGTAAGACACAGAGTCTAGCACTGACATTAGTTATGAAACACTCTGGGGAAACTTTTGCCAAAGCACTCTGAATTCACAAGGAGCAGGATATTTTGGTGTTTAAAGGTCTGGGCTGGGACTCAGGACACCTGGACTCAGTTCCTGGCCCTGTCATAATCTCACTGTGCAGCCATTGGAAAAAAACATTTTTGTTTTCTTTGTGCCTGATTTTCCATTGTTTTAAACTAGTAACAATAAAAATAATAGCATTTCCCCCACAGAGTAGTAATTTTGTTTATTTGGATGGCAAGCAACTTGGGGGCCATAATCATGTGCAAGCACGTAATGCAAGGAGATTTTGATCTTTGTACAACCATTGCTGAATGAAAATCACAAGGAAAAAATGACAGCTGTAGACTCACAACCTCAGTATGTGTTCTAAGGTCTGCTTGCTCACCCCACTGGAATGAGATCACTGGACTATCACTGCAGCTTTGCACCAAACCCTGTGTATTTCAGCCAGAGAAGACACATGAAATCAGAACATTAGCACAGAGAGAGCCCCAGGACCACCCTGCCCTGTCCATTTTGATCTTAACATGCCAACAGCTAGAACTGAGAAGGGGAAAACACAACACATAAGTGCTTCTGGGTTCTGATGCTGGAAAATATTTATTTTCCTCACTGAGATGCTAGGAGTGGTTCATTTCACAGAAAAATAGGAAAAATATTTTAAGCAGCAGAATTTTGGATGAAAGAATTTTAGCAAATTGCAAATGCTCAGTTTCATTCCCATCTGGGACAGTGCTGGCCTGGACTTCAGTGGGACTGTGACTTCCAGCCTGCAGAGGTGGCTTGGATTAGGAAGGCTGCTTTAACCAGAGCATTATACAGGAGCAAACACAGGCTGGAGAAAGGACCTTGAGTGAACATCTTGAACAGTATTAGACAACTGATCCCAATTCTCACTGATAACCATTGAGAAAATCCTTTATGGAGCCTTCCTGGGTTGCATCATGAAACACATAACACAATGTTAATAGATCCTTAAAAGTTCTAGTACCTGTCAAGCTATGTTTAAGCCAATAAACTCCATGCTGAGCAGTCTAATTTGTACCTGTAATGCCACTGTCACTAACCTGCCATGCTTAAAAAATAAACTGTCTCACTGGAACACATCTAACTTGCTTTTGATTTTACCATCACTTTAGGTGCTGTGTCCCTCAAAAAGAAACAGAGAATTCACCTCATCACTAAAGCCCACATGAAACAGCTCAGAATGGCTCAGCTAAACGTGCAGGGACCTGCTCTCAATTCACACTTGCCCTCTCTATTTGCAGACAATGAATTTTGACCAAAGCCCCTCTCACCCCAGATGCTCAGCAAGCTTGCATAACCCCTGGCCCCTTCCCCAGGAGAGAGGCCACACAGCAGCACCACGGCTTTAGCTACGGTGACCCGAAACTTGCAGTCCTTAAAGTTTGCTCTCTGGTTCTTGGCAGTGGGGATAATGAAGTGGAACAGGCAGTGTGACAGGTCTGTGAGATGAGCATCACACAGCTTTACAGTCTCCTTGTGCAGCCAGGGCACAGGTTGCCCTACCACCACCACTTTGCTTACACTGAACACTGACATACTGCAACTTATGGGGGGAAGCAGCTGTAGGCAGAACAACTACAAGTATTCAGCTGCTCCCAGCTCACCCTGAGGTTTTCATGACAAAAACAAGGACAAAAGAGATACAAAAGTCAGAAGATTTAAGAGAGAATGCAGCCAAAGCAATATTGATTCTGACTGCCTGAGACAAGGGGTCACGGTTATGATATAACCAAGACCTCAGATTATTTTTCATAATGAGTTCCCATTGCACTGAACATAATATCAGATATTTGCAGACATCATATGTTCTATATCAGACTGTCATAATCCAACCTGCTTCTATATTAAGGTATCTTCAGCACATAAAACATAGCTTGAATAATTTATGTATTTTTGGAGGGGAAGAGAAGTAAGGTTTGTACACTGGAAAATACATCAGATACCTCAAATACCCAACATTTCTTGCCATGCCAGGACTGGACTTACATGCACATAACCTCAGTTAATTGCTAAGTGCATGAGCTTGGCATGGAGCTTGTGAGGAAGAATTTCAAACCATTCAGCTGACCTAGAAAAAAAAAGTCTCAACCCTCCCAGACAACTCCTGGTTTGTTGAACAGATAATGTTTTTCTAAACTTTTCCATAGCTCCACTGCTGCTGTGTTGTATTGAAGGCTTAGTGCCCTGGGCTTTGCAGAGCAGGGAGGCTCTGGAGTTTGCAATCACAGACAACAAGGGAAATAAAAGGTTCAGTGTCGTGAAGGATTAATCTCGTTGTGTCTGTGCAGAGCTTACTGCCTGGGTGAGTAGAAGCAAGCAGCAGTGAGATGGCTATAAATAGCACGTGACCTTGTTTCAACTGCTCTATTATTGCAAATAAGATGGAAAAATTCTCCAGAGAAGTTAATCAGGAAATTTTCCCTCTGCTGATGGGATCATACCTTCACAGAATGATGCTTGAGCTGTCTGCAGACCACCACAGCACCCACTGACACCACTAAAATCAGAGAGCAAGACAAAAACGTGACAGGAAAGTACCTTAGTCAAGTTCAGGGAATAAGTGCCAAGACACAAAGATGTGAAGCAGTTCAGTAACACACCATCCCCTGCTCTCCAGTGTTTTCTAGTTTTTCTTCCAACTCCAGATAAACAAGGTTGACTCTTATCCCTGCCATAGCTGTGATGAGGGGCAATAATGACGCATTCCTGGAGGCTCCACACACACCTTTGCAGAGATCTTTTTCATTTTCAAAATGAAGACAACTTCCAGTGTGCTCTGGGCAGTTCCTTTAGACCACCCCAGCTCACTGTGTGCTGCTGCCTACCAACCATTCTGGTAGACCCAAATCCAAAACAGAACAAATTTGGAGAATTGGCACAGGGAATATTTCTCATGAGAAAGGAAATTTAGGAAGGGTTTGGGGTTTTTAGGTATTCCAACACACAATTTTGAGTACAAAAACGTGTGGATTGGTAAGTACACAGTCAAAAGAGCTGACTAGATATTGAATTTGTCTCCAGAAAGTAAGAGATACTTGGACATTTAAAAGCAAAGTGAACAAACCACTTCAACATTCTTCATAGAAAAAATATTTCAATTAATCAAGACAGAAATCATATTTCCTAATTAATCTCTCACTTGAGCCATGATGGCAGTATTTTACATAAGTGTACATGTGTCTGTGCTGAGCAGACTGACTGGATAATCGTGTCTGAAAGGGCCATTTTGCATTAAGAAAGCAAATTAGACTGACCCTTACATCCTCCCTTCCTTCCTTCTGACATGCTCCTCTTAAACTGTTCCCAGGCACGTAAGAATGAAGAGTTCCACACGTTTCTGGCTGTGAATTATATGCTTCAGTGCACACTTGTGTAACAAATCCTGCACAAGGAGCAAGGCATTACTCACAGCAAAATCACTTCTCAGTGGGAAGGACCTTCCCATATAAATCTCAAACACACTGAAGAATTGCAAGATTCATCTACAGAGCAACCAGTGGGAAATGTGTTTGTGTTTACTGAACCTTCGATCTGACTGTGAAAAACACTGTGAGCCAGATTTTGTCCTGTGTCAACACTCAGTTCTGTCTAACATGCTCTGACAGCAGCTAAGATGTATATGAAACAGTATTTTCAACAAGGAAAAAAATTCTTATAATATGCAGTGTGGCCTCTCCTGGCAAAAACAAAAACACCCAGAACAGGGGTTTTAAAGCTTAGACAAGAAACACCTGGTAGGTGAGATTCTTTCCTTCATTCCAGTAGATGACAGCTGACATCATAGACAAGAGCTGGCAATACACATATTGCAGCACACCACCTTGTAGAGAAGAAGTCACTCCTATCAGCTTGTAGTGATAGTTGTCCCCTTCCCTCCAGCTTCAAATACAACACCTCCAGCTGCCAACACATGATGGCCACGCCACAGTCGGTGTTTGCAAAACACCCCGGACCATGGGCTCTGAGCAGCTCCTCTTCTCTATTTTTAAGGATGCCAGCATAATTTGAAAGCTATGTAAGAGCTTCCCTTGTAATTTTAACTTGAAAAGGTGGGATGTATTCAGCCCTCAGGAACCTGTGCAGATGGTTACCCATGAGGCTCCTACACCAAGAGTTTTCCTTGGTGGGTAATTAACTATTGGCCCTCGGAGATAAGTAGCATGGGAGAAGCAACACACTTACAGGCTAATGACAACATGCAGTGCTTGATACTGAAAGGTGGAGAGTATAAAACCAGCCAGGCTTTCCAGAGAGGAAGTTTTCTCATGCTTGTCTTTTCTCCTGGTGTTATACCATCCCTATGGCAGCCCAAGTCATTGCTCACCTGGGAAAGTATCAAAGATTAGCCCAGGCATTTTAAGCTAATGAAATCAAGCAGCTGGGAACAAGCATGATGTGGCTATCCCCTCCTCAGGGACCACCAGCAAGAGTCCCATAGGCCACTGCCTGTTAGGCAAATAATGAGCTTTCATCTGATATACTGACCGATAAGAGACAGAGAGTCAGGTGGTCTCTGCATAGAGTTGTGGAAATACCTGGGAGGAGAAAGGTCACTCTTTCTGAATCCGCCGGCAAGGAGTGAGGGAGCCCTTTGCCTATGAAGGAGGAAGATCAAGGCTAGAATGCTTCAATCTGATCAAGGCTAAAACCGATCGGATGCTTTTAGCAGAAAACCAGAACAAAACAAACTTGGCAGGCAGTTAAAAGGACTGGGAGGTGCATCACTTAAATGTGACTCACAAGCGGAAGCAGACAGGGCACTCTCTTCAGCAGCAGAGAAGCCACAGGAACGTAACAATATTCTACATTTCCACAAATCTCCCAACCTTAGGAACCCAAAGACATTTGATTTGGGGCAGAAACAAAACAAACTCACCTATGATGACAGAACTGAAGTAAAGTGATGGCACAGAAACGGAATGAGGAAAACTTGGGAGAGGATCACAGGTGCTTCTGCAGATAGTCTCACAGTGTCTAAGATCCGAACACAAGCACGATCCACAACACAGAGTCATCGCCACAGTAACAAACTTAACAGTGTTTATTCTAGAGAGGATGAAGGCCAAAGCATGCTGCAGCATGTGTCTATCAAAAGACTTATCATCAGCAAAGGATTTCATTAAAACAGCAACACATAACTTCCTCTCCCAGTGTGGGGATAAGAATTACATTCCTGTGACTGAAACTGATTAACAAGTACTACATAAGCCATGGTGGATCGCCTGAGGGCTGTGCATGACAGGCTGATGTCATCCGTGTGCCTACAAGAATAAGGTAAAGCAGCTTATGAGGGCAAACTTCTGGATATCAGTACATGTCCCTGGAAAGGACTGATGCCATTTCTCCAGAATGATTGCAAGAATGCAGTAATGCAAGTCAGACTAGATCCAAAATGAGCAGAACTGCCACACATTCTGTTTTCCAGATCCTGCATTTTTCCTGGTTTTATATATCTTTCCTCCCTGAGACCCGTAAAGCTGCAGCTTTGCAGTTTAGAACTTAAAAGCAGTTTAGATGCAAGTTTCTCTAGCATCCTGCCTACCTGGACACTGCAGCTGGTCGAACTGTATTGATTGATAACTGGGTCAGACTGCTAATCAAGCTGTGTCTACAATGGTATCTCTATAGAAATAATTACTAAAACACTTAACAAAAACACGACAAAAATCCAAGACAAGCAGAAAAATTCTTACATCAGAAACTTTCCTCACTTTCTATGGTTTAGCAGTGGCTCAGCACCTCTTGGAAGAGTCAGACATGATGAGCTGTTGAATGCCCATTGGGAGCCAAAGTTTCCTGTGAATATGCATATGCTTGTCTGCTGCTACTCAACAACATCCAAACAGCTACGTGTGTCCCTAGAACACGCCTTTCTGAGAAGACACATGGTTTTCCATGACTGTCCTGGAGACAGAAAGCCACAGCGACCTGGTGATAAATGATACTTCTTTTTTGTAGCCCTTTTATGATGTAAATGGAATTTTGCCAAAGGGCTTAAGCCCTGTGCAAGCTGGAAGGCTGCCTCCCTGCCCGTCCCTTGAGCAACAGAAAGGCTGCTGAACACTGAAGAAGGTACTGACTGACTCAGACAATGGCTATGGCCAGTTTATTTTATTAACACCAGAGGTTTAGCTGGAAAAGCAGAGTGCACAGCCCTGAATGTGGACTGCCAACAGGATTGCACTATCTGAAGAAGAGGTTATCTCCCCCTGCCCTCAGCCACGATGGGGAAGCAAAGGGAGAAGCACACAAACTATACATTTCAAGGAGAAAACAGATTCATAGCATTCCTATGCATCAACCCCTCACCCAAACCCCTTTACAGTCTTCAAGAAAATAATTTTAATTACCATGTTTTTTCCAGACACAATGTTTCTGGAGTACCTTTACCAGGGCTCAAGTCATAAACCAAAGGATCATGACTCACAGCTGCTGAATTCATGGAAACCATCATGATGGTGATGGACATTAGGGCACTGAAGACCTGATTAAATAAATGATCAGATCACCAGCCTAAGTTCAACAAGCATTTTGCAAAGAATAAAGAAGATCTAAAAATCAGGGTGGGCTCTGCTCACCATGAGAGGAACTGACTGATACCATGGGGAAGCAAACTGAGCTTATGCCTTAGATGACTATGGAGAAAACTGCCATCTTCGGAAAGAAACTTCTATGCTGATTCACCTCTACTGGACCAGCATCAAGGCACTGCACTGGAATCAAAGTTTGCAGAGAAAGGGAGAGAGTACACGAAAGGAAGTGAAAATATATTCATAGTTCTGCAACATAATCTTGTTTAGTCTGGAAAGCAAAGGAAAGGTCTTGACAGGGGCACTACCTGTATGGGCTGCCAAGTTCAGTCCATAGATTCAGGTACCTCAGGGGAGATCTTCCCCTACCAGTGGCCAGAGGTGGACACTTGTGGGCATAGCATAAGGACGTGGCAGGTACACGGTGACCCTCACACATAGGGTATTGTCAGCAAAAGCAGCTGCTTACAGGCTTCCTGAATCAGGATTTGCCTCTGGATCACTGTGCTTAATAGCCACTGATGGACCAGTCCTCCGGGAAGCTGTGTAATCCTTTCTGGAACTCATTTATACAAGCTGCAATAAATAAGGGATTTGGTAGATTTTAAGACATCCTTGTATTATTTTCACCAGAGTATATGTGTGGCTGAGAAAGACCTACCACTGTTAGAGACTTTCAGAAGACATGGGAGTTGCTGCAAAATATACCTGCACACACATTTGCACATCTGGAAGGCAAGAGGCACCTCAGAAGCACTGCAAAACTGCTCAGGTTCCTCCAATGTTCATTGCACTAAAACTCAAACCCACCTGACTAAAACAGGGATGGGGTTTCTCACCAAAAGGCATCTTCTGAAATGAAGGCAGATGAAACAGGGCAGGGGAAGGAGTCCACAACCCACCCTGTCATCTGGAACACTGAGAGCACAACAAGTCTCAAGGGTGCTTTTTTTTGGTGAACAGGATGAGTTTGTTGGCATAGGATGGACTGTGTTGATTTCACAGCACAGCAACTGCCAGACATGTTCTCAGCAAAATCTCACCCTGACAATTCTGGAGGAGGGGTTCTCTTTCTTAAGAAAGAGAAAACATGGAAAAGTACGATGAAGAACCCACCTTTATGACCTTTATGAAGAACCCACAACTTCCACAGTCAGTCTACCCAGCACTACTGAAGAAGCACGTATTTCATTTGGAGAGGATGTAATTCTACCCTTGCAAATGTGACTCTTACCCTACTCCAGCTCCCCCAGCTTTGATGAGCACTGTTACTAATTTGAGAGAGGAATTGCTGGAGAGAATTGGAGAGAAGAATAACACCAGTCTCCAGAATGACACCTCCAACAGCCCAGGGGCACAGTATGGAGGAGTGTACACTGCTGCTCAGGCACTTGGTGCAGCTCCAGCATCTCCTGTGGAGTTACACCAGAGCAAATTTAGCTTGTTCTTCAGCGAGCAAGGCCACATAACACTTGGACAATTGCCTCCATACATGACAAACACCACAAGCCTCAGCTGGATTTGCTGCTTCTGAAATGAAAACACTTTGCTTGCTTTCTGCAGCCTTGGCTTGGTAATCATTACTAAACACTTATCAACTAGACAGCCTTCATTTCCTGAGAGCCTGGACCTAATTATACCAGGAAACACACCGCTTTTTCTTCAGACACTGAGAAATGCCGGTTTATGAGCCTTCTACTACAAGGAGTAGGTCTAACTTTGCTCTCATTAGGAGAAGGTAGAGAAGGGAAAAAACACAAAAAGCCAAATCTCAAAAGACAAACGCAGCGATCATTCACAGAGGTGCCCTGGCTTACTCTGCATCACTAATAACAATAAAATGCCACAGCTATTTCATCTCCCCTCCTCCCCTTATTAATCTTAGCTGAGCCCTGTGAGGCCCCTGCAAAGAGGTATCATTTTCCCTGGCTTGCAGGTAAGGAGTCCAATGTCTCACAGCAAATCAGAACCAGACCTCAGGCTCCTCAAGCCATTCCTCGAAGGAGTGAAACAGGCCCCCGCAGCTCCATTTCTTTATCAGGACATTCGATCCAGCAGTGGGATGAAGGAGCCTTTGCCAAATGTGCTGCACACAGAGCACTGCTTTCAAACCCCTCCTTTGTGCCATGGGGCCCACTGGGATGTTGAGTTACAATCACCTGCTTGTAATAGAGCTCAGAGTATCACCACCAAATCAAACTGTTGGTTAATTAGTGTATCCAAAAAAACCCTGCAAATGCACAGTAATGGAGTTATAGAGCCATTAGCACCAAATCACAAGATCTGCTGCTGCAGCAGTGTCAGTTCTACCCTGTGAGCTGCCCAAGAGCTGCCACCCATCCTGGCGGGCAGCCAAACTACAGGTGCCACATCCAACGGGAGCAACCTACGGCAAACCTGCTTGGAGAAGAGAGGCGAGGAAGACTTGAGCTAAGGCTGTGCTTCCTCTGACTGAGGCTTCCAGGCATTCTCACTAATCCTGTTATCCTGGCTTAGGAAAAAGCCTATAGAAAGGCAGAGCAGAGCTGTGAGTCCTCCCAGTGGTGCAGTTTTCCCTTCACAACAGTTAGTAGAATGACATGGGTGGAACCTGTCAGCTCCCCGTTTGAAAAGTTCACATATGGCCAAAGGGATGACCCAAGAGGAAGTGGGCACATGTCTCTCCTTGAGAGCAGCCAAGAGATATGCCCTCTGCAAAGGGCTGATCAGTGGCACATCCCACATATCTGACTCTGGATGCTCTCCTACAGATATGTCCCTTCAACCTTTTCTTACTCACAGCCAAAAGTTGGAAATAAGACCATTGCCCTGTGCAAGAGCAGTCCAAAGACTGGACACTTGGTCTGCACAGATTCCTGTACTGGTGGCAGACATGAATAGAGCCAGGCTGGATGCCAGCCACAACCTGGACAAACTTACAATGTTCAGCTCCAAGTTCTGACACCCTTGTGGCCCTGCTTGCTGGAAACCCTGTACAGACACACTCCTCCACAACTTTTTTCACATTAGGGGCTTAAAAGCATCCACAGAGGTGAATGACCTTCACTGGTCTCCTACACAAGCACCGGCTCCTCAGTTTCTCCGCTCTTACCAGCACCAGGAAGTAACATCCTGAAGGATGAGTGTGTCACCTGTAGACACAACACAGGTTTTTATTCCATCACTGCTTGCTTTGCTCTGTCTGCCTGAGATGGAGAAAGCAGCTGCTTGGTATGGCTCCAGCAAAGGACGGCAGCCCTCTGGAGAGGGAGCCACACCAGCCACTGCAGGATGAACAGCAGTCTGGAGCCCATGCGGAGCCTGACAGGAACACCACACAGCAGCACACTCAGGGGGTGCTGTCTCCCACAGGGATGCTGGTGGGGACCCCCCTGAGCACAGGTGTTATCACTCATGGCACAGGCACATTCTGTGTCCCAGCTGACAGCTGCAGCCCCACCACTGCCATCACCCTGGCACCCTGAGAGACAGTACCTGCTGTCTGGGGCAAAACTGTGCTGAGTATGCAAAAAATGAGAATTTGTCTGCCCTTGCTGAGGACACAGCTGAAGTCATGCTCCTGCCAGAAGGCAGTGTTTTTCAAAGCACTAGGTTTCTGTTTTTAATTCCTGTCTCTCATTCTGACTTATTGGGAATTCTTCTACCAGTCACTAAGCACCCCCATGACTCAGTTTCCCTCTTAAACAGCAGCACAAACCTTTTTGCCCTAACTGCTGGAAAGCTGAATGACAGCATTTAAATACCTCAGATGACATTTCAGGGCTTAAGACATTGCAAGATTTTTCTGTTGATCTGAAAATTATGTACTGGACTCCTGTAAGAGCTCACTCAATCCTTATAAGTGGCTCTTTGTCACCATTCCCATCCACACCCTGGTTCCTCTTTGAAAGGCAAATACCATAAAAGGCTGTTTATAGAGACTGAGATCTAGAAAGAAGTCAAATAGGGTCAGGCTCACTATGGCTTTGCTGCCCTGAGCTGTGGCCAGGAAGGGGTGGCTTCCTGCTCCCCCCCACGATTGATGGGGAACAGCAACCCGTCTGTCGAAGGAGCCTCCAATGTGGGTGGGTGTCTCCTTCCCCTTCGCAAAGAAACATTTCATCTTCAGTGGAAATAGCTAAGACGGAAAAGGCGGACGATGCCAAGATTAAGAAAGAGAATTAGGAAAACAGCAAGCGCCCCTAATCAATCACGCTCGGACAGTGAGGGTTTTATGTGCAAAAAGACTTCACTTAAATTCATTTTTGCATTTATCCACAAGAAAGAACAAAAAATATAGTGCCTGAGAAAATTGCCAGATGTTGATTCATCCCTGCCTTCTGCAAATGTTTCCATTTTGTTGAAAACCCAATTAGCAAACACAGGAATCCTGAAAAAAAAAAATTTTTTTTAGAAAAGAAAACCTGCAAGCAGCTCCAATGACAGCACATGACATGGATGAAGGCAGAGGAACTCTGTCATCTAGCAGACTTCATGCTGCTAATTTTTTCCTGGCCTGGAGCAGCAGAACCGAACTGGACTCTCTCTCACTGGTACCAAGTCTGGGTTTTCCCTGGTGCAGAAGAGAATGCTCAAAGAAACAGATGTGTCAGTGCAGGGATTTTTAAAAGAAAATATAGCTAACTATATTAATAAACCTTATGGTAAGGATTCTAATCATCATCTGGTTCACAAAGATCCTCTAACTTGGTTAAACACAATCCAGGGTGACAACAGAGAGAGGCAGAGACTGAAAGAGAAGTCACAGAAGGCAGCGAGGATGCAATGGCATCCTATTGGACTCACCCCAAACACCTGATGGAAACCACAAGCCCTGAGAAATCCCGTCACAACCAGTGAGAAGGGTCTGCATTTTGCATTTCAATCCAAAGACCGCCCCTTAGGAACAGTTCAAGGGTTATTTCACTATTACCTTTAAAAGACATCACTTAGAATATCATCCACTGTTGCCTTTAAAAAGACATCATTTACAATATCATCTATAACTTCAACTCTTGTAAGATTCCAAGCACACTTGATCAGCCTGATTCATCCACAAAACCTAGAGCCTAACCAAGTAGGTATGACTTCTGAAAAAAACTAGACCTCCATTCTGGTTGCAGTGGGCAGTGGCACCCACAGATCACGCAGTGAATGGGGGCTTCCCAGGCCCTGCACACCACCACCCACCACTGACAACAGCTCAGAGCATCCAGGCTGCAGACTGCAGGAGCTCCACCATTTCCCAACATTTCTGTTCTAAAAATAGATTTACAGCCAGCTACTGATGGATTAAATATGAGGGGGAAGACTAAGTCCCAAGCCTATTGTCACATTTACTCAGCTTCTGGCATGTGCACCTAACCATAATACCGCATCTAATTTTGGGTTTGTTTTTAAAAAGAATCACTTTGGACTTAGTTTCCACAAAGTCCTTCCGTTTGATTTAGTGCACAACAGCTGTTCATTTCAAGAAGCTGTTGCAAAAGTATTCATGTCCTCCCAGAACAGGCTACTGTTAGAAAAGTGGAGCATCCTTCTAACATTAAAAAAAAGAGAAGCTTTAAAAAGTACAAATATGAAGAACTTTTGACAAATGTGTTTTGGTCATTGTTGAGGCTAATTCAAAACATAAATCACTGCAGGTGTAACTTCACCGGAAACACGTGGCTTTCCATGCAAAATAAATCCGTGGCACAGAATAAAATATGCATGACTTAAATGGTGACTTCACTGGCAAATGGAGACATGGGCAAACTTACAGTGCTGCATTCAGCTCTCCTGGTTATTATTTACAGATGCTTCCTATGACGACAGCATCCCTCCCCTCCTGCTCTTCGGAAGCGATTCCCTGGCGCAAGATGCTCCAGAGCAGTCACACTGCCAGGCTGTGGCACAGGCACACGCAGCAGAAGCATCCCAGGAATGACGTAAATGTAAAAAAAGAACTCTGGTTTCCAGTGACAGCAGCAGAAAATTCCCTGGCTGCCAGACCACAAACAAACTGGAGATGTTTCCCTCCCTCATCCTACTTGACACAAGACCTCAGCCAAGCTCCCTCAGCAGCTCTCCAAAGGGTTTACCATATATCTGATTCCTGGCTGCACACAGATCTGTCCCTGCACTGGCAAGGCGAAAAAGCTCTGCACTACAGGACACTAGTGGCAGTAAAAGCTCTGTCTTGTGATGGGGCAGGAGAGACAGCACTGACCTCCAATTTTCTGTCAAACCTGGGCTGGATTTTACACCAGACCAATGACAGCAGTAGTGGCTTTCGACTTCTGGAAAAAACAGAGTGGCTTTGAATGAAGCACCAGGGAGAGCCAGAGACCCAACAGGGCTGCTCAATAGCTGTGCCCCTTGATTTGCCCAGGCATGCAGGCAGGACAGGGTGAGCTTCTCACTGCAGCTTGAGATTCAAACTCCCCTTCAGGTATGGGCTGAGGGCTTCCCACCATGCCTGGATGCCTCAAACCAGGGCTGCAAGGCAATTGCTGTATCTCCTGTGCTATATCACATTTTGTCTCATGCCCAAGAGGTCAGCTGGAGTGCTGGCACTTCCAGACCCCCGTTGTGCAGGCAAAGAGGTCAGACTTCGGTGTCCATTAACTGCATGGAATAGTCTTCTTTGCTAGCCCTGCCAAACAGTTGTTCCTTCAATATCTGATGACAGAGGTCCAAAGAGATGGCTCAGAGCAGGGCCCTCTGTGCCAGCTGGCCAGTGCAGCCCCAAACATGTACAACAGGGGTCCTCAAACTTTTTAAACAGGGGGCCGGTTCACTGTCCCTCAGACACTGTTGGGGGCCGGACTATAGTTTGGAAAAAAATGAACAAATTCCTACTCAAACTGCACATATTTTATTTGTAGTAGTGCACAAAGACAGGAAAAAGAATGTGTGCGCTTCCCACTGATGCTGGCTTGCTTGTCCTGCCTGGGAGCTGGAGGGAGGGAGGGAGAGACAGGGGAGCCGCCCACCT
>JAWWLV010000011.1:10964518-10989901 GCA_035041135.1 Platyrinchus mystaceus
GGGAGAGACAGGGGAGCCGCCCACCTCGCTGATGCCGCCGCCCCCCTCCTCAGCCCGGCCGCGCAGTCCAGAAAGGGTGACCAGAAGGGACTGAAGGAACTTTGCTGTGCCGGGGCTCTGGCGATTCACCCGAGCTCGGGGGGGGGGGGCGGGGAGGCAGGGGGGTTCTCTAAATACCGGTGGGCCGAATTGAGGACCTTGGAGGGCCGTATCCGGCCCGCAGGCCATAGTTTGAGGACCCCTGATGTACAAGAAGGAGAGTAACTAACTCCTCCCATGCCCCGGTCAACTGGGGTCTTTGAGATGCCCTCATCCCAGAGAGCTCATGAACAAGGTTCAAGACAGGCACCAAAGATCAAGTCTGGAAAAGTAGGACAGTGAGAATGAGAGGGATACAATAAAGCTTAGCTTTTGGAAAACAGATGGGTCCACATCACGCAAAAAGGCTTTATGATCTCTGAAGCAGGAAATAAGTGATGACATACTGTCATGTTGCTGTGTCAACAGTTGACACATCGCAGCAGGACAATTTCATGGACTCCCACGTTACTTTAAAAGCTCCCTTTGAAACCGCAGACAACAGAGGCGCTTCAAGACTTGCAGGGCAATGGTTCTGCAGCAAACCCGCTGCTGTGGGTTCTGTGCCTCAGGAAACAGCCTGTATAAAGAAGCCACAGCCAGCCCTGCCATCCACCGAAGGCATTTGGGGCTCACCACAGACAGCTGCTGATACAAGACCAAAGCATCAGCCTCCCTTCCCTTTCCCCCTCAAAGAAAACAGTGCTCTGACCCAAAATGTGTTCAAAGGGTTCATTGTCGTCTGGCCAACACATACGATGCTTGAAGCTAGCCTGGAAGTCCTCAAGGTTGGGGACAAAGTTCTGTGTGTCTCAAGCAGGCTACAGCACTTCTGAGAGTCTCCTTTATTCCTAAGAGGGGCCTTTTGTTTGCTTTTAACATTATGCACCAGAAACAAAATATTCCTCCCCCCTGCTTCTCTCCCTCTCTTTCTTATGGGAAGCAGATACTGGCATTTTCACTGACAAAACTGCTGGGCTGTATTCCTAAGGGTCTGCATATTTACTTTCTCTGTTTTTTTTCAGCAGTGGGGTGCAAGAACCAAATCCTTGAGGACTGGCCCACAGGGTCCTGCCATGATAGAAACCAGGAGGGATATCTCCAGGAAACCTTGTATTTCACTGTGCTGCCAACTGGAACTTTTTTCCTGGCATTTCTTCTTCCAGCAGCGGGTTCAGCACAAGGCACATACTCAGATACCAGTAGAAAGAACAAAACTCATGTCTCCTACAAGCCTGATGGAAAGGCTACCCCTATTCAGCACAAATTCTGCAAAACCCATTTAATCTCTACAGAACATCTTGATTTACAATCTGGTTTCATTTTCCAGCCCATGATGTTAGAGACAGCCTCTGTATAGATGCATTTCCCACAAAGTTTTGCTATTCAGCGTGATCCTGCCTTTGGGAGAAGTTTTCTGAAGTTACCAAGTGACTGCGCACAACCCTCTCCTTGGAAAGCAACACATCAGGAACGGTCTGGGCTTATACATCAGAATAAGTGTTTTTGCTCATTAACTTATTAATTGACTCTCACCAGCAAAGCCTCCCCTGCTCTAGGTTAGTGTCTCCATCCTCTGCAGCAAGCAAGCAAACACAAGCATTACCAGCAATTCTGCTCTGGCCCAGCTGCAGCACCGCTGGCCAAAGCGGGAGGCAGGATCCTGGGCCACGGCCGTGACTCACTCTCCCGACCCTGCCAAAGAAGTAGTTTTGAAGCGAGGAAGTGACAGGGAGACTTAAATTAGAAAGCTGGTGAAACTAAATGAAAGAAAATCCTCCTCAGCTCTCCTGGCTTGTATACAGCAGGGAAACAGGAGAAAGCGTACACAAAGTGTGAGAGGTGTCAGAGCACGACACGGTGCTGAACCGACACACAGACGGGCTCTGGCCAAGTGACCTTTTCTTCTACCCATGTGAAACAGCCCTTCCAGCATTTCTCCACCTGCTCTAGTGGAGCCATGACCGTGTCCAGGCTGCCATTTAGCACACAGTATGCAAGCCAATACACTGTATGGGCAAGTCATCAAGCTCTGTAGGGTGCTGCTCTGTAGGGTGCTGCCAACCACACTGGTGCTGGGTATGTTTCCCTCTCTCCCCTCTGCTGTAAAACATTAGAAGAAGTAACACATGCCTCAAGTAACCGCTACCTATAGGGCTGGATGGTTCTTACCTCACAAAGAGGTGCAGGAAAGCATCAAAACTTAGAACCATGACAGTCAATGGTAAATCTCCTAATGCTAACGGGAGCTCAAAATACAACCCCAGGTAAGCTGGCCCAAAAAGCAGCTGCTCCAGGTTTGCCTGTTTCTTCAAAGCTGGTCCTGTGAGTTAATTTGACAGCTTACTTGGATTGTAATATCAAATCTGCAGAGGGGGAGAGGGAGACTTTTGGATGTTTCCCAGGGAGGAATCCATATTTCTCTTACTGTACTTTGACCACTGTAATGAATTACCCTAACAAGACTCAACCATGTGTTTAGCTGGCAAGAAGGGGTCAGAGGCACAGCAGATCAGCGTGAACCACAGCCCACAAATACTGGTGAAAGAAATCTGAACTAGGAGGACTGCCCTGCCCATAAATCACATCACTGTGAAGAAATCTGGAGGCATGGTGATGATGAACTCTCTTGCTGTGCTTATGTCCCTGATCCAGGATGCATCCTACAGGAAAATCCATTATATTCTGTCCCACACACACTTGGCCCCAAAACCTTCTTTGCCAAGTTTCAGCCCACGGCTGAGATTTGATAGCCAAGTTAATAATTTCAGGATGTGTCAGTTCAGAGCAAGGAGGATGACAAAATCAGGCTGACTTTTTCCCACAGCCCTCTGAGCCTGGTAAATGGGACAAACATCAGGAAAGGGAGGAGGATGCTGTGCTACAGCCCCTGGGAAATCCTGTTGTGTGACTGGCTGGGCAGGGTGGATCAGCTCACAAGCAGGCAAGGCAGATACTGTCAAAGAAAGAAAAGGGCTGATTAGGCCTTTCTACCTCTAATAATATCAAAATAGCATATTGCTTTCATTGGCAGTCAAGCAGAAAACAAAACGATGCAAAAAGGAGAAGCCTCAGGTGAAGTGGACTGGAATAATGTGGGGTCTGTAGCAATGACAGCCCTCAAGGGCTTTAATACTTGAGTTTTTCTCTTGCACATCGGGAGGTCTGTGAGGTACAAGCTATCAACTCCTACTCACCACCCCATGGGAATCCTCCCACACTCCTGCCTTTGCATTGCCAGTAACCTGACAAGTGTCTACAAGCTAAAGCAAGCCCCTGGGAAACAGGAGTTGGATGGTCCTACTGCCCACTCTAATGGCTGGGTGAAGAACATCCTCACTTGCTACCTCTGAGAACCACTGAAGTGCCCTTTCTTCAGTGCAAAGGGCATCAAAGATGCTTTTGCTGGCATTTAACCTCAGTAATGAATTTTGGCTCAAGAGTCTCACCCCTATGCTCTCAGCTCGTAAATCAAGACCCTCCTTGCTGCTACACAAAATGACAGCTTAGACTTTGCCAGACTTTGATGCCATGGCTCTCCCATTCTGGGTCTATCACACTCCAGCACCCCACAGCCCAGACAGAGCCTGGGCTCTCTGGGGTAGGGAGGGTTTGCTAACATGCCTGTACACTGATTAACAAACTAAAGCACTGACTTTTTGTGACTACCTACTGCTATGGCATAAAAAAAGAAAAAAAAAATAAAAGCAGGAATACCAAAGAATAATTGAAGCAACTTACTGAAACTCTCTAGAGTGTTCTTAAATGAGCTAATGAGTTTTGGGGCTTTTTAACTGCAGATCCTGTGCAAAATCCAGAGCACACAATGGGAGGGAAGCAGCATGCATATAAGAGCACATACCTAGAAGGTACCCTGCAGTGGGGCATAAAGGCACTGTAAATCTTGAGGATGTTCACAGGCAAAGCTCCCTCAAGCATTATAGCTCTTATCATCTAAACACACAAGCATGCTCATACACAGCAGCAGCATGCTGTGACAGCATGCAAACTCTCTACAGATCTACATGCATTTATATATAATGCATGCATTATAACAAGGGCAAACTGTACACCTGGAGTCAAAGCTGGGTGGAAAGGATCAGTTTAGAATTGGTGCAGTGCACCTCAGCTCCAGAATTCAAACTGTTCGATAGAGTCCAATTGTATTTTTCCTTTTTCCTCTCTGTGCTGAATGTTGCCTCCCTCATCACCCTTACCCCCAGGAAAGGCTGAATGTCAGTTGTCTGTTAATTCACAAGAATAACTGAACAAACTGGGCTGCAGCAGGACTTAGTACACTCCCCAGCTCAGCTGTCCTTCAACCCAAAACTAGCACCAGCAGAGCTCAAGAAAATGACTGGAAACACCCAGGGTGTGAGGCCCAAACCTCACCCTGCCCAAGGCTCCATTGACCCCACAGGCCAATGACTGACAGATCATGCAAGGGACACAGAGTGATGTGAACCTGCCAACCTTTGCAGGAAGGGACTACAAAGGGTTAAAGGTAAGGTCACTGGTGGCTGTGGGTGAGCAGGACAATAGCTGGCAAACCCCTGCACCCTCCCCTCCTCTGGGATGCTAAGACTGGGTGGCTTTTGCTGCTTTCAATAGTCTGTGCAGAGAACAGATGCCTTTTCCATACACAAAACAAATTATTTCCTTGCTCTCAAGGAGGAGATACTTCCCTCCCACACATCCATCCATCAGGTTAATGTACATTTACAACTCCTCGAGGGAAGGGAAAGATGAGGGACCCACGGCATCTTGGCTGCTAGGCACTTTGCTTCTGATGGGCAAGAAACCCCTTTGTTGCTGAAGGGCAGCCTGGCAGAGCACTGTCCCTGGGAGCGGAAGAGCTGTGGTGGGGGACAGGATTTGGGTCTAGCTGGCCACTGGCAGCACTTCAGCTGGCTGTGCCAGAGAGAAAAAAATAAAAAAAAAAAAATAAAAAAAAAATAAAAAATAAAAAAAAAAAGGCTGGGGAGTTAATATCATTAAGTATCTGACAGCTGGAAAATGTGAGCAGTCATTGTCTGCAGCCCCCCTACAGCTCCTCCTGCCAAACCAGTTTGCTGAAAGCAGCAGCAATAAGGCGTAAAAGCCAAGACTGGAAATACTGACTCCCTTCTCTGCCCTGTTGCCCCCATGAAGGGAACAGGAGGTCACTCTGCCCCAGACTGTGGGTTCTTGGCTTCCCTGCACCCCTGTTCCCTGACCTCATCCCCCCTCGCTGCTTTGAGGCAGCAGCTCTGGGATTTGTGCCAAGAGGCCTGAAGAGGCCATGGCAGGAGCTCTCTAATCTTTCACCCTCTCTGAGCAGCTGTGCTCCATCTCCACATGCAGCACTGATGTTGCTGCTGTCACCACAGGGGTGAGAAAACTGCTTCGAGCACAGCTTCTGTCCCCACTCAGCTGCCATCACAGGGGAAGGACCAAGCCAGCTACACCCCACATCACCAAAACCTCAGAAACATTGCTCCTGCCCCTTCTCCCAGTTCCACTGATGGGAGATGCTAGAGAGTCTAGGACCTTCCAGCTGAAACAAAACTGGTCCTCTGCAGACTGAGACATGACCCTTGCACTGCTTCTTCAGTGTGCATGAATATTTTAGCATTGGCTCCATGAAAAGAGAAAGAAATCCAGAGCTTAAGACACATGCATCATTTTCCACCAACCAGCAGTGGCCAACGACTCTTGGGGTATCAACAGCTTAACTATCACTTAACCTTCAGGCTACCTTCCCTTCCAGCAGCTGACTCTGAGCCCAGACCACCTTCGCCATGCACAGGCTGGCCACTGAGTCGCTCCCGGCAGCACCCTGAGCCTTCCTTCATGTCAAACATCTGCATGAGTGGGAGCATGCTGAAAGAGCACTTCTGGGAAGTGCTTCTCCCCATCTCCTGGGAAGAAGATTTGATGGTAAACTGTGGTTTTTTTCCTTTAAAGCTTACAGAGGATTTTCATCAAAAAATCTTCAGTCTGATTCTGAATGTACTGAACTTAGACACTGAAACTACATCCCGCTTCACCTACCAAAATGATGGGCAAGCAAACCAAAGATTCAGTTCCAGAAGGTCCTTTTAAAGCAACTCCAGCTGCATGGACAGATTTGTGGGACTCCTTTTCCTCAGTCCGTGTAGCAGGCTCAGGTTTGTATCTGATCACAGGGAGGCATTGGGCTCCACTCTCACACCAGTCAAAGGACTCGGTCCTGGACATGGGTCCAGTTCAATCTACCTCACACTTCAACAAGAAATGAAGAACTGCCTTCATAGTAGCATGAGACTTAAAACTGACTGTTTTGTAATAACTAGAAGCTAAGAATAGACCCAAACCACATTGCCTGGAAAACCAAAACCACATCTCCTTCCCTCTCACACCCCTGATAACTCCTGTGGAAGTGCAAAGGAGGACCTTGCATCTTTTGATGATTTATCACCTTCTGCATCATCAGAAGACATATTTCCCAGCACATCCTAAGGGAGACAACAGGTCTCTTAGGACAACAGGATGCTTAGCTTAGGCTCAACCCACTGGTAGGAAACAGCAAGTACCCTCATATTTAAAAAGGTATCCTTAAAACTCGTGACACCACATCCACTTTCCAGGTTTCAAGCCAAACAGCGGTGTGAGTGATGACATGATGGCCAATCAAACACACAATCCTGGCTGGTCACAGAGGAGGAATTGTTTTTGGCCATGGCAGATTTTTCTCTGTCCTGTAAATCTCCTAAATGCTGGTTTCTTGGAAAAGAACAGGGTGAAACTTTGTCTCTTCCTTGTGCTCAGATGCTGATGAGATCCATTCTTGCATTCACCGAGAAACACAACTCTACTACAACCCTCTAATTTGAAAGCTCAGGTGGTGTTTAACTGAAATTGAAAAAAAAAAAAAAGGGGAGGGGGGGAGAGGAAATAATTGGGAAGAAACCTAGACTTCTGACTTGGTCTTTTTCATCTCATTGTGTCTTTGTGTCTTGGCACTGTCCCTCAGGAGTTTGATTACCCAATTGGTGTCCTGGACTGATAACACACACACAAATGACATATCTTGTTAGCTTACTCATATGCATCAAATCCTGCAAAACACTGAATGACACTAATATTCCTTGACCCTAAAAGCTTTTTGCTCAGCACCTCACCAGATGACACAGCTGCAACAGATCTACAGCAATAGCACATGTTCACACTCCTACATACACGTAATAGCAATAACTGAGATCCCAAAGACATTACTTTCCTCACCACTTTCCCTACTGAGTCCCACGCATTTCTGCAACAAACAGAAGGATTCCGAGCAAGGCAATTCACACGGGTATAAGGCACGTATTCCCTGGCATCTTCTTCACTGGATGTTCAGTAACTCCAAAAAGCACATAAGAGCACCTCACAACAGCTTGTTTCCAAGTTTTTGTGTCTTCTTCCAGGCCAGCTGCCTTCCTCTACCTTGCCTTCATCCAGCTGGGAAACACACATTTAATTGCATTCATTTATGTTCAAACAGGTCTACTGAAAAATAAGTGGATTAAAAGCTGGTCTGGAAAAAATATTAAACCCTATTGCAGCGCAGCAGAGCCTGCGTATTTGGGCTGCGATGTAATGCAGGCAATGGGAATTCTCCTCTGCAAGAGGCATTGGGAATTTAGTGTTGCAGCACAGCCAATTGTGATGCACTTAGCAGATGTCTGAGACCCACAGCTTCATCCATCTACCTTTGATCTTATGTTCCAGTCCTTCCTTCCAAGCCTGAACATCCATTTAACCACTGCAGAGGTTCAGTGTGTTTCTGCAGATGGATCTAAACCCCTCTCTGAACTCCAAGGGCAGGAGCTGCATATTCATCTCCAGGCAGTAAAGGAGGACACCCACTCATTCATACCTTTACCCAGGCCCCTGTCATTCAAGACCCACATATGGATATTCTGCTTGAGCATGGCCTTTCCATTGCAGCAGACAGTTAATGCTAAAAACGAGCTGGCTGGGAGCTGGTGACTGAGTTTGAATGTCAACACCTTCCCATTTGCACTTCCCACCAGTCAGGGTAGCCAGGCCAATGATGCTTGGCCTCCAGCTTCCCGGGAGAGGACCCCTTCACAGTTGGTGAAGAGAGCGAGACTACGCAAGCCTTTCCTACCTCGAGACATCAAAGTTCAGTAGTGCAAGGGAGTAAAATACTACAGACACACACACACAAAAAAAAAAGTCCTGTGCAACCAGAGCCAATGAGGCAGAATGGTGAAGCACCAGGCATGTCCACCTCATGGGTGCAGAGACACCTGACCATACACAGCACATACTAACCAGAGATAGAAACAGTGGGACTGCTCAGTAAAGACATCTGGGCAATGCATCTGGGACCAAATAAACACATTTCCAGGATGCTGTGCTGAAACAAGTTCTGCCTGGAGAGGTTCTCAGCTAAAGGCACAGCAGTACACAAATAGAACCACTCTGCTTCCAGTCCCATGCCGGTAACTCTGCTGATGCTACACCGCTCCATGCTGACTTGCTGCCCTAGATGCTGGCTACCAAGGACACCTGCTCTCCACATGCTCAAAGCAAATATGGGGATTGCCAGAAACAAACCTCCAGGACATGCCATTGACTTAAGAGTTGGATTTGATGATCCTTGTGGGTCCCTTCCAACTCGGAATATTCTGTGATTCTGTGACTTGTTAAGCCTAACTTCTTCCCTTCCAATTTATACCATACCAAGCTGCTGCTTCTCAGAGTTGGCTCTATGTGGGAGAGAAGGGACTGGAGAAAAAAAAATTTGCAACAGCATTTTTCAGCCCAGTGAAAAAGTTCAGCAGCATTTGTCAAACCACTAAGACCTGCCAAATGCGCTATGCTCCAGGCTTTCTCTGAGCTTCCCTCTCCCAGCTTTGCTTGCCTCCATTCTCTAACACAGACAGGATGCAGAGCTGGCATGCTCTCACCATTAATTAAGCAACAGCAATTAGGCAACACATTTTTAAGCGGTTCTCTCACAGCCGAGCTTGCTGTTCCTTGGGAAAAGGCTGGCTTCAGCATTAAACCAGCAGCTGTGTTCAAAGTGCCAAATCAGTGCATCAGAAAGGGGGAACTTGATATGTAAACAGCCTTGTCACTAATTACCCCATGCCTTCCAGTGAATTGCCTTGGCTTCGCTCCATTAGAGCTTCGACTTCCTCGGGCCGAGCTGAAGGCAGGGATGCTGCACGAAGCAGGGGTTTGTCTGATGGTTAAACCAGAGCCTGGGAGACATAACAGGAATAGCCTTACTGAATATTCACTGTTGTACTAAGGAAGCCATCCAAAACCAGTGACATAGAGTGGTCCCTCTCAGCACGTTCTTGGAGGATTTACCTGTCTGTCCCACAGGCTCTGGGCTGGCGTTTATTACAGCAGATTGCATAGGAGAAAGGCTGTTTTTCCCTAGTCCTTTAGAGCTGAATTCAGAGATTGCTGCTCCCTCCTCAGAAACTCCTTGGGAGGGGCCTAGCAGATCACAGGGAACGTGAGGTTTCCATCACATGGGCAGGGAATCAGACCCAGCTTTTCTCTTCACTCCAGTAAGAACCAGGGACTCCATGTGATCCATGTGGTGCTGAAAACGTGTTACAAAATCCCTGAGAAAAATGCTGAGCGACTCTCCCACAGACAGCATTCAGCAGCTGCAAAGTGAGCAGTGCTTGGAGGTTGGCGTCCGAGGCTCCGGCTGTGATCCACCGGGAAGCAGCCACATGCAATAGCAGTGCTGGCAAGGGGCAGCACTTTATGCATCCTCTGCTTCCTCTCTGTGCCTTTGGCCTTCACTGGGATGCCATCTAATCTATGTGTTCAGGGAAGCCTCAAGCAAAATTTTAAAAGATTTCCTGTTTTGTTTTTTTAAAGTAATGGCTATTCCCGCTCTGCTTCAATAAATGGACAGAGGGTGCCAAGGACAACCAATAAATTACACACACCTGCTCCACTTCTGCCAGCTGAATATTTACAAATTTCCAAAGTGTTGAACCTCTTCAAGCTGTTCAGCTTTTGCTTTTATCTGTAATATCTATCTCTGTGCTTCTGAGATTTTCCTGCAGCTATCCTAAATTAACAAGGATAGGAAACCGGGCATCATCTGTAACCCTAAAGGTCAATCACATCATTTAGCTTCAACATGCCAAACAGATGAGGAAAACAAACATGCAGAGTTTCCCAAAGGAATATAAGTGAAGAGCCCTCTCCAAAAGGAAAGCAAAAGCTCTAAACTAAGAAGGATGACTTAAAGTAGTTATTCCTATCTGTTTAGATAGTTGTAACACATGCAATGCCCAACACTACAAGCTATGTGGGTTTTCCCTGTATTTTCCAAGGGGTGATAAAACATTCCTTGCTATTTATGAGGAGGCCATCACAAACATTTTGCACTCAAATTTAAGTGCAGTTTTGGAGATCTGAGGGGAGTTTGGCAGCTCCAGGACAGCCCCAAGTGCCTTCTCCACACTCCAGGCCATGACACCCTTATTATGCTGCGAGTATGCAGGAATCTTACCTCAGAGAACAGGGAGATCTTTACAGCCTGAAATCACTGGAAACACTAAATAGCAAGTTCCAGATTAAAATTCACCTCAGGACAGGCCTGATTTCATCAACATGGGCAACCGTGTGCATTGCATGTCCTGCGCTCCATGGGCTGCCCCATCCAATACCATTTCTTGGGTTCAGTTCTCAAGGAGGCAATGGGCACTGGGAACATAGGGGACCTGCTTTAGCTCTGCAAAGATGGCATGGAGACTCCCAGCTATTTAGGGATGGTGAGATGTGCCCCACAATCTGCACCTCAAGGATCCAGAACCAGCGAGGTGATGGCAAAGCCAAATCTCCAGCTATGGGACTGGCTGGTTTTGCCCCTCCTTCTTGTGCTGCCCAACAGGCTGTCATGCTCCAAGGAAGATGTCAAAAGAAGAGAAAAATAGAGTCACTAGCAGTTTTGAGCTACAGGGCTAGAGGTCCAAGCATGTCAAAATGAGTGACAGTGACAACACACAGCTGTACAGTTGAGTCTTCTTGTTCCTGCCACAGCAGAAGAAAATCCATCATCCCACGGTAGACTCCAAAAAAGTCTCTTTCTCTAATGCCCCCCATTTCCACCTACATGCGACCAGCAGGGAAAAGTGCCTGTGTCACCCCTCATGGTGCACAACCCACACTCACTCCCATGCTCCAGACCCTGCACAGAGACTCAAGTCACAATCCACTCAAGTACCGCTCAGGCTCTCCGTGAAAGATATGAAAACATGTTCCAGGTGCAAGTGGACTATGGATTTAAATTCCATGTTTGCAAGCCATATTTTCTCAGCAGTTAAAAATAATCAAATTCAAAGAAGCATCATGAAATCTTTTCCAGAGACCTCACTTTTTTAGCCATATTCAACTCTTGAAGTCACATTCCTGATTTCTAATTCATGTATGGCTTGGTTGCCTTTAATAGCACTTTCCCCAAAATCTGCACTTTCTCTTCTGCCTAAAGCATTAATTTCCATTACCTCAAGAGGTATCAAATTCCAAACTTTTGCTGCAGCTTCAGGTTTTCACACTCTGGTTACAGACACCTCATTAGCCTGACCACATCTGGTCCAGGCTACAAGGTGTTCGTTCTGCGACACGCCAGAATCAGTCAACATGACTGTCTGATTACGTACAGGCTCCAAAATGTCTCATATATAATGAAAAAAAAAAGAAAGAAAAAAAAAAAGAAAGAAATTAAGCAGATGGCCCATGGAGCACTGAGATTTGCAATTTTCGTTGTGGAAAACTTCTGGTAACCCCAGTTCCAAAAATAATACTAGGAATAGCCCTCTGTGTGGGAAGAAAGCATTTTCTAAAAACTTTTGATCTCTGTGTTCCAGAGGAGGGAACTGACACATTAATCAGAATAAATTGTTGAATAGGGTTACTCTCTCACAGCACAGGGCAAACCCAAAGAGGGTATTTAAACGTTGGTGTCCAATTCCTCATAGAAATTTACAACCCCTACTATCATTTCTCCCCTAAATCACTGCTCATCTCCTACTAAAATTTCTTTCCAACAGTTCTCACCCAGAATTTTAGGCAGGCCTTTCTGATATGTATGCATTATGCAAATTTCCAATTATAATGAATTTATCTATGGCTACAAGCCTCATTTCACAGGTGAGGCACTGAGACACCAAGGAGCACATGCTCATCTTGGTAGGAACTTCGGCGGTTTACACTGAAGGGATAAATCCAGGCAGTCAACGCTCCAGAATAACCTTGGAGTGTTGCAAAACTCTGCAGGATAAATGTCACACACACACGCCTCTCTCTCCCACCTAGGTTTCATTGCAATCCAGAATTTACAGGAAAAACACTTTCCAGACTGGCCTTGCTGCATGCACACTCCTCTCCATAACTTATCACCACTTGCAGAGGTCCCCTATGGAGGACACCCATCCCTATCCATGTCCTCCCCAAATCTTTATCTAATCAGTGTGAAGCGCCCATGTCATCTAATCCCTCATTTTAGGAAGGCTTTTTCATTATGGAAACAGCATCTTCAAGTTATCACTGGCCTCTTCTCCCTATTCTCCACCAGCAGCAAAGCCAAGTCCCTGGACACAGGACTACACTGCAGAGCTCACGTCCTCTTCCCGAATTGCCTCTCTCTGTAGAGGCCACAGGCTGACAGCATTTGTTTGGATTCTGTTCTTGGACAAAACCTTGCTTGAAGCATTTGATTTTCTCCATTTCTTCCACTTCCTTTCTGTAACATGAAGCAATACTTTTTCCCCTATAAAAATTGAAATTGGGAGCGTACGACCTAAATTTCAAGGTATTTATAATTTTTGGCCCACGCAGCCTCAGCATTACCCTGCCAAGCACTACTTGCTGTTGGGAGGCTGACAAAATGTGATCAGCCATAAACAAATGAACTTTCACTTTACTATAGGACAGAAAAGGGAAAAGGAAATAGGAAAAAGGGAACAGGGGAAAAGGTATAACGGAAAAGGGAAGTTAAAATTCTTTACTTTTAACTAGAACTCTTCAGTAAAACCAAATGCAAGCAGAGTAAAAAGGGTGTATGTAAAGCTGTTCGAAATCAATATTACAAGGTGGTAGATGTATTAAGAGCAAACAGTATCAGACACCTATCACTTTTGCAGCAGTGAGGGATGATGACCCTGCTCCAGAATGACAACTCACAACTCACTTATAGACTGGTCTGCTATTGTCTATCAGCAGTTTATATTAAGTATGAAGCCAGGATGAGCAGAAGAGAGGGTATCAGCTCTGGAGATAAAAGAGTGAGGGGGTAAAGGTGGAAAACACATCTCCAGTTTTCCAAAGAGAGTTTTACCTCAAAAGAGCACGCATTCTGTGTGGCTTTATCCATTGACATAATTGCAATAGACACACGTGTTGAGCTGCTTATTGATATTTGCATCTGAGAAGAGATATAGAAAAACAGAAAGTCTGCTATCCAGTTTGAATAGTTGGGATTTGGCACAGCTATCTGACCTATATTAAGTTTCCATCCACTGGAGTACTACTTGGAGGAGATTCTTAACCACTGTTTTTATATCCTGAGCTTCTAGTTTGTAAAACAAGTTAATTCACAAAAAATCTGAGTTACCTCAGAGGAAGAGAATTATGAGAGACTTCCTTTGTCTGGATCTGATAATTCATTATCCAGTGCAGGGAAATTTGCTTATAAGTGTGATCACAGGCAATGCAGTAAAACACTACTGAACTCACTGACTTCAGCACTAGTTGCAGCTTCATGGTGCTGTGGAGTTGGCTCAGACTCCCTGCTATGATCCTGTTAATCAGCTCTCAGCAAGGCAAGAGACTCCCTGAATGTCATCTCCTTTCAGAGCAATACCCTGCAACTCTGCTCCTGCTCTCTAGACCCCTCCTCATGAATTTGGCAGTGTTTTCCAACCCAACTGACAGGGAGCAGCATCCAGCATCTCCCACATCTGCTGTCGAGGCGAGCTCGTGTGGCCGTTGCACTGCACACCATTACACAAGGGCTCAGCACCACGAACTCTCCTGCCCCGGGAACTGGAGAATCCCACTGAACAACAGGAAGTATTAAATCAGCATCTCCTCTGGAAAAATACCACAAGAAACCACCCACGGGACTCTTCTGCTCTTGCTCTTTTGGCCCTAAAACCCACTTCCTCAGCAAATTAACCACCTCTAACAGGAAATGCTGCCTCTGTCCATCCTATTGTCTCTGAAACATCTGCACATGCTGACAGCGTTCTCAGGTAGGCGGCATTTCCCCTTGGTCTCCCTCAGTAGGAAGAGCCCTTTCACAAGCACGCTCCTCTAGGAACAATTACTTCTTTAGTCCTGCATCGAGTTAACTCAGCCTTGAACTTACAAACATGACAGACACACCTGCAAAGCAAATGATCTAATTTCCACAGAAACGTAAGGGCCAGAATAACTTGAAGAATCTGGGTTGCTCTTGCAAACAGCATCCCTCACAGTAACATCAGTTTTGCCATTCCCACTGCTGGACACCAGCAAGAAATGCAAAGTCTATGCTTTGGGGAAAGTGGAAGCAAGTTAAACACACATCCAGCAGAACTGGGACAGGGAGAGGAGGCAAGAGATAAAGTGACCCTGGAATGTCCAGGAGGGAGGACTGAAAACAGCTGGCTTTCTCAAGCTAGAATTGAAAACACAGAGTGGAGCTGAAAACAGCCTTCAAATGCATAACAGGCTGATATATAAAAAGAAAATTGATTAGGAGCCAGAGTACAGAGACTGGCTTAATTTGTAGATTGCAAAAATGTTTATCTAGGTATCAGGAAAAAGAATTCCCAACTTCAAGGACATCTTCCTCTGGGAATTCAGGACTCTCCTCAGGAGGATTTTAAAAACACATATAATAAATATCTGGCATGCACCTATCTCGTAGCAGGTGGTTGGACTAGGTACATTTTTTAAGTGCCTCCCAATGCCACATTTGCATGAACCTATAACCTTTGAGAATTAACTACAATTTCTGAAAGATCTAGAGCACTTTTAATTCAGAAAATTTCCCAGGACTTAATATTTGCCCGAGTTCTTCACGAATCACTACAGTTGTTAACTGCCTTTTATGTTGAAAACAAGCATCCTATTTGTGCTCTGAACATATTCTTCTTTCCTTCCTTGAGTGCCCAGCGATGGCCATTCTTGGGGACCTTTATTCCAACTGAATACAGCTGCTCTTGTGTCAGTTGCCTAAAAACAAAAACTGCCCCCTCCCACAACACCATTAATCATCTGTTTTCTAGTACACACAAATGTTACTAAGAGTAACAACAGCAATAACAAAAAGCCTGGGACAAATAGGTTTTCTCACTAGAAAATCCAAAGGTGGTTTCTGCACTGCATGTCCATAGTTTGTTATTGCAAGGAGATTCAAAGGAACACAATTGCAGGGAATAGTTTATGACACATCTGGTATTGCACTTGAGTTTATCTGGAAGGGATCTTAATTGAAACAGAAAATTCCTAATTAAGACTGGAATCCCTAACAACCTTCCCAGCACCCAAACAGGAAATTCCAGGTAGGAAACTGCTTCTCATCCGACTCTGCCTCCTCCTGAAACCACAAGTCAAAGGGGCCCTGTGTTGTCCAGGCAGTGCATCACCTCTGATTTCGTGCTGCTCCTTGGCACCTTGTTGAACTCATTGGTACAGACACAGGAAAAGGGAAGATGAAAAAAGCTGCTTGACTGATATCATCTCTGAAAACAGAGGAGTAGAAAATCAATCTGTAGTGCAAGATCAGTGAGCCAGGCGCAGGCAGGCAGCCACTCAAGCACCACTGCTTTCCCCATTTTCTCCTCAGCTGGTACCTCCACCTTCAGCCTAATCACCACTCCCCACCCTGAGCACCCATAGAGACTGATTGTTTCCTCATGTTTCAGCTGAAGTATCTATTGCATGAAAAGCATCAAGAAGTCACTTGATGAAATTCAGATTAGCACTTGACACCTTTTATGATAAAAATAACCAAAGGAAACTGGGATTCATCCCAAAACACACTAGACAATTTACATTAATTAGGGGATGATATACCTGTCTCATTTCCAGTCCTTCACCTCCTCGTCTCCAGTGAGATAAATGGCAAAGAAAACAAACCAACACTCTCTAAATTTTCCTTGCGCAAGGATCTGGTCTCCATGACTCTAGTCTGCCTTGGCTGTGAGCTGGAAAATAATAAACCAGAGCTCTGTTCTTTCTCAAGGGCTGAGATCAAGAGGCTGTGTACAACCAAGAATGAAAAAGCCCATGACTCTCTACATTTTCCAGGCTCTGCTTTCCAGGCTGGTTGCTTATAACTGAAGTTGTGAAAGAAGTATAGCAACTCACTTCCCGGAACAATCTTTTTTGGTCAAAAGTCACAATATAGGCGTCTTCTAGCATTTTCCCCATATGCTTCTCTGAATCAGCACCACAGCAAGTTCCCAGCCCAGCAAGATTTCACATCTCCAGGTGCCACAGCAGGCAGTACACAGCCCAAAACATGACAGTCAGAAAATGTCAATACCAACATTTGCCTTTGAAACTTCAGTCATGGCAGTAGTCAGTACTCAGACCTTCTGAAAACTTATTTAGTTGCTCTCCTATATAACAAGATGCCAAATTGCAATCTCATGTTTTTGAAATGTTGTGACTAATTGGCTCTCAGGTAGAGCTTGGTCCATTCCATGACTTTGCAAATAAAGCCATGCTGGTATTTCTTCTCTGATCTATTCAGTGTCACTTGTGTTGACAGTGGCAGTACAGCAATCCCCATATCCCAGTGAGGGGCTAGGACCTTGGAGCAATTTTCAGATTCCATAAATCACAGGGAGTCAGGTGATGAGCTCTTGGATATCTTTTCCATGCTTCCTGCATGAAAGACATGAAAATCCAGGTCCTTCCTCTGCTCTTTCCCTGAAGGATGGTCAAGTCCCTTAATTCTATTTTTTGCTGAAACCACAGTGACCAACTGGGAGGTCTGCAAGGGTGGAAAAACCTGGGAAGTCTGAGATGTGACCTACATCATGTCTGGGCTGCATCTGCTTGACTCAGCAAGCTGTGAGGGGGTAAGATCAGCATCTGTGGTAATCAACAGCCTCTTCGTCTCCTTGCAAAAATGTGCTGTTGTAGCATAGCCAGACTCTGAGCAAGCAGTGAATTCAGAGGTGAAAGGGAGGTGCAATAAAAATACTTTCCTTATCTAGCAGATAAGGCATTCTCAGCAGCGAACATGAAATGTCAGCTGACTCAGGTGAGCAGCTTTAGAACCACAGCTTTTATGGTAAAGTGGCTTCATTGCTGGGTTTGCTGCATATCACACCTGAGACAACCAGAAAGGGACTCACTGGCAACATCAGCATCCACTGAAAGACACGGCAAACCTCTGTCTTGGAAACATTAAGGAAAGACCAAGAGTGTGCCTTTTGGTCTCTCTCATACATGAGTGCTTATGCACCAAGAGTTGTTTTCCCCTTACACCCCACTTGTGGGTTTAGTTAGGTCTAAGCAGAATCACAGGGTGGCAAACTGTCAGGTGCTGAACCTGACAGGACGTGGCGTGGGAGGGACACGAATTGCAGGTGTCAATTCACACCTGCTGCCCCACGACAAGTGTAGATCAAACACCCACAGCTCACTAATGAAGAGATAATTCTTGTTCTCCTGCCAACACCCACAGCTCAGCCCCATCCCCGGGTATGGTGAAGCCTCCTTCCTTCTGCAGTTACCTGCAATGAAAATGCACAGAGCAAACCCACCAGCACAGGAGCTTGAACAGTTGTAACTACACTATTGAAATTAATTTAAAAACTAAGAAAGAGTGATGGATTTCATGTCATTGTAGAGACTCATACTGTCCGGAGCAGAGCAGAGAGAAGCCCTGCCAGTCCATTATCCACTGCCACCCTTCAGGCATACACTGCTTTTTGGTTTGTTTTTTTAATGGAAGGCAATTTACTGGGGGTCTTTCAGTCTTCTGAACTGAATCAAAAGATATGGTGTGATCTGTGGCAAAGCACATGAGCAAACTTCTTGTGCTTTCATATCTTTTCATCTTATCAGGGTGGTGAGTGTCTGATGACCAGGAGATCCTCACCATGGTCACAAACCAAGAGCAGAGAACTCTCATTCCTCTTTTCACCTTGCTGAGCTTGTACTTATTACTCTCAGTAATTTATTTACCACATCAGTGCAAGCACTTCAGGTTCCTTGAGATGAAAGTCCATCAACTCCAGAAGTTTGTATGCCTGTTACTGGCTCTTAGCATCCAAACCACTACAACAGAGCAGAACTGCACACTGACTCTGAACAGACTACACATGAAAAAATCATTAGGTGGGGGGGTGGGGGGGAAAGAGCCATAAGCACAATGAAAGAGGAAAGCTGTTAGATGAGCTCTGTGTGCTATTTGCTCAGCTAAGGTAAGCTGCTTGCCCTGAACCGCCCACAGCACAGCAGGACATAACAGCTTTTCTTCCTCAGGACCGAGAATCCTTCTCATCTTTTTTTCATGCTCCAACAACTTTGTATTGGATATAAGCAAATAACGTCAATCATTTCTTCCTGATTGCTACCTTGCTGCTTAAGCAACAACTAATGTGATTAATGAACCTCTGAGGGAGAAAACAGAGGCTTTACTAAACATAAAATATCAGCTAAGCACTGCAAACTTTCCTTAAATTCCCTAAAAATGAAGAGCAGCTGCCTGGCACCAATTTCCCCAGCAGCAGTAACTGTAGCATTTGGAACAGCTCTGGATGCTTCTGAAAATAGGCATGATCTTGTGCCAAAGAAAATAACCCCTTAATTTTATAGGTGTCTGATTATAGAAAAAAAATGGAAATAAGAGTGTCTGGGGAGACACATATAATGTGTTGCCTGGTGTCCAAAAAGGTCTTTCCTTTGCCTCTCCAAGTGTCAGCAAGTAGAACTTGACTTGATTTAAACTGGGAGCTTGGGGGTTTCAAATCAAAAGCCTTTTCATGATGTTCAGTTTGCCATTGATTTCAGTTGTTTGGGGTCAGGCCACTCAAAAAAAAAAAAAAAGGTACAAAATAAAATCTTTCCCAAGTCCTAGCAGTATTCAACAGCAAGAAAAAGTCCTCAGCAGCTCCATGTAGCGGCTGCTGGCAGAGGTTTGCCTGAAATTTTTAACAAGAGATTTTAGGCTCTCTACATAGCAGTGGCATACACTCTCATTGTCTCCTGGGGTGAAATCAAAGGGGATGAAAAATTGGAAAAAAATATATTTTTTGTTCCTGGGTAACTCTTCTGACCTATGCTACCAGTAGCAGGAGAAGCCAAGGTTGGAAGCAACCCTGACATGGCTTGGTAGTGAATGTGGGAAGGGGATGCCTGTGCAGAGGAGGACGTTCCAGTGTGGGGAGGGCTGAAGTTCCTCTCACAGGAATGCTGCACCCAGGAGAAGAAGCAACAGAGAAATCTGGTGACTGCCCACACCATGATACCCTGCTAACCCCGTGGTGAATCACTGAATCAATACAAAAGGCTCTGTAACAACTTCTAGAGAGAAAGTGGGAAAATATCTCACCAGAGCACAAGAAGCAGCTCTGGAGTTATTTGAAGCACGGAAAATACCAAGAACGGCCCATGAAACAGCAGCTGTTTGGGACTGGGTTTTTTTATAAGCTACTCTAAAGAAATCTCTGAATATCCTATTTATGTTGAAAAGTATACAGGTCACCTTCCTTATTTAGTGCAGAGTGGCACAGAGATAGACAGGGGACAGGACACATTCCTACTCCATCTTGAGCACAATGCCACCCAGATCCATATGCGGTCTTGGCCTTCAACCCTGTATTTAAACTACAATAAGCTGTGCTCTGCATTCAAGGAAAAAGGGGGGTGGGGAATGAATCCAGACGTTTGTGGGGAAGGTTTCAGTGAAAAGGCTGGCTGCTTTTCTGTGGTTACTGAGCTAATGAAACTTCAACAAGGGTTTACACAATGTCAGAGTGGAAGAAATTCTAAGCATCTACGAGAAGGGTTTTAAGTTACTCAAAGGCCTTACTGATAGGATTTCAGAGCCAGCTACTCCATTTGGACACTAATGTGCAAGCGAACACGTCTTTCAAAACCACATGTGGCCAGGCTATTCATACTCCAAGTCCTGTCCCAGCCATTCACAAGCAGGAGTGTGAAGCAGCAGGGCAAATCAAATAAATTACTTCATTCCTCTGGGAATATGAGCAAATGCGAACAAAGAAGCAAACAGTTACAAATTCAGGGTGCCATATTTTTGCCAAGTTTACTTCTATTAGGGAACTATGAAGGATTCAAAGAATACAGCTGTTATACTCATTCCTAAAGCTCTGCACCCGTGAGTGCACACGAGTGTGTGGGCACAAGCAAGCTCCAAGATCTCCCAAATTTACAAGCCTCCCTGCACATCTCTGTGGAAGATATCACACAGCAGTTTAATACACTAACTCTTGTGTAACTGGATACAAAGATGTATGTCTCAGATAAAGCAGAGTCTGGGCGACTGCATCCTGTGCCAGGTAAAGGTATCTCTTTCACTAAAGCAAAGGCCAAAAGCTCCTGAAAATCCTCACTTTGTAGTAGAAAAGGTGTTTATGGACAGGCTAAGACACTCCCAATTGCTAACCTGGGGCCCATCAAAACACCAATCAGCTCCATTGTGAACTTTCTTCAACAGTCTAAGTCACTGTAGTTCAGAAATATGTCTATGATTGCTGCTCTAAACCAATTATATTGTAAATATGAAATCTTCTAGGGGGACCTAGAAAAAAAAAAAAAGGCAAATTTTGGATATGTTTCAGTGATGTGAAAACCCGACACACACTATGTGAGAACAACCCTGGCTAAACCTCTCTGATCATCTGGCCTGGAGGATGAGTCCCTCCTGAGGAAAGACCAAATCCCCTGTGTGACAGTGCTGGCTTTGCCAGACAGTGGCACACAGGCTTTAGGGGTGGAAGCAAAGGTATATGGCCTTCAAAACCATGACACAGACGGGATACCTGACAAGTTGAGAGACATAACCAACAACTGTTTGCTTTGTGCAGGGTCAACACCCTGAGGGATACTACCTTGAGCTCCCTCTTTCTCAGCCTCAGTGGAGCCTGCCTGGCTGCTTCAGTCCCAGCGCGAACTCCTCCTTCAGTTTTCTGCAGAAAGAAGTTCAAAACCTACCTTTTGGCAAGTTCCTCCTTTCAAAACAAACCAAAACCTTTACTACTCATCCTCCTCAAAACTTGCTACAGGCAAGTGCCCTGCAGCATAACAGCATTCCCATGACCTCCTCTAGTTTGGCACAGGAGTCTAACAAACGCATTTGATGCTGTGACTTGTTTCCCCTGATCCCTCTGCTGTTTCTGCTCCCTGCCCCACTCTTCTCTCACTTACACTTCTCTTTTTACTCTCCCATGGCTGGAAGACAAATTGAAAAATGCTCCAGAGCTGAAATTTCAGTTCACCTCATGGATGTGGAATTAAGCAGAATATCAACTTTCAAAAAAAAAAAAAATTCTCAGTGGACGCTGAAATAATTATTTTCCCAGGAGTGATTTTTTTTCTCTTAAAGCACAGCAATATGAAAAATAGATAAAGTCTTGATGCAAAGAGAGAGTCCGTCTCAGCGACTCTTCTCAAGCAGCACAGCTGAGACAGGGTGAGCTGTCAGTCCTGCTCAGCCCCGTCACTGGCTGGGCTATAAGGATGGATCTGACTCTCCCTGCAGTAAGTAGCTTGTTTGATTGTAGGGATTTGGCTGATGAAGTTCAGCAGAAAGAAGTAAGGAAGTGAGCAGAGCAGATTGCCAGGGAAATTTACGGTGTGCTGTAGAATGGGATTTATGGCATGGGGTGGTGATGTGACAGAGGGATGGGTTTGTGTTTAGGACACTGAATATCCCCACTTCATCCTTGGCCAGATGCGTCCTGCTCTGTGAAATGAAAGCTGTTGCCTCTGGACAAGGCAGCTGGCTTTCCAGATTCAGTCCAGGTCCCAACCAGAAAATGTTTGTAACTCAGAAACCACTCCAAAGAAAACCCTTGAGTCACATTTCCTACAGTGATCCTTTTAAGGCCCAAAACAAGGAAAACCATTATTCTGCTGCCTGGTAATGATTTAGGACTCCCACTCATGTGAAATGCTCAATTTCCCCCAGATTCCAGGGATATTGTCAGGGTTTGAGGGCCCTTTAAACAGCACTAGCAGCAGCTCAGGGAAAGATGTCTGGAATAAAATCTACTGAAGGTCCCAAAGTCAAAACGATCTCTGCAAAGGTAGTAAGGAACACCTGACTGCAAACATCTGCTGTATGGAGTCCTGTGCTGCTGGAACACAGACACTGCACTGCTGCCTGCAAAGGAGCTTTAACAAAGGGTCGTGTCCTGGACCTGCATGGCTGACACGTACGTCTCCTCTTTCTTACACACACAGGACAGTTGTGAGAGGTCACACTGCTGTATGACCATCTCCACTGAGAGGACAGTTAGCTCATGCTCTGCTAATAAGCCAGGCAGCACTACTGACTCTGAGCAAACCGCTCCATAATTGGCCTTTTGCAGCACAGGACATCTTTAATTAATCTGCTACTGTTTATGTGTGCTATTCCCCTTGGAGCTCACTCACACTGCACAGACATCATGCAGCGCATCTGACATTCTCCAAACATGTGATGTCAGTTATGTCTTACAATGCCGAGTGCCTGGTATGTAATTACTGCACATCAAACTCATTCCACAGATGGGTAAATCAGGGAATGGAGTGCTGGGCTGCAGCAAACCCAGCGACTTCTGTCCTGCTTCATGGACTGTTCCTGGTGTCTGGGTCACACGCTCCCAAATAAAACACAGTTGGGACTATCACGCAGTTGCTGCACATAAGCATGAGGTCTGCCAGGTCACATCTGAGCACTGTGCAGAATGAAAACCCAACACGCTGGATTCAACATACATGGTTCAATGCACAATGCAGTTGTGCTTTAGTAAGTCATCAGGCATCAAGCTGAGTCATTAGGACAGATGTAAGTCAGTCCACAGCAAGTGTAGGTACCAATTCAGCTCTTTTTCTTTCTGCATAAGTTGTGTCATGCTCCCCTCCATTTATCCTAACAACCTCCACCTCAGTGCTTTCAGATTAAAGGACAGATACAGCTGTGCCATTACCCAGCATAAAACTGCAATTTTTATTGCTAATATCACCGGATCTCTCAGACACCTGTGAGGACACTGCTAAATCCATCACCAACTTACAGCACAGTCCAGCAGTCAGAGCAGTTGTCCTCAGCATGGACCAAGAACAAAGTGTGCAACTCAGGAGGCTTCAAACCCTGCTATTTTCAGCAGCCTTTGGTACTTATCTCTGTCTGAAATTCCCTAGCACTGACATCCTTCTGCTGTCACCAGTCCCTGCTGGGACAAAGCCTCTGCTTACGTGAGCGGCATCCTGGCTCTGAAACAAGAGATAGCTGAGTGCTGCTCTATGACTCCTAATGCTAAGCAAATGCAGATCTAGTTCTCCATGCTCAGGACTGCTAAATCACTAACTGTAGATAAGAGCAGAGGGCAAAGCCTGCAGACACATCAAAGGGAGAGTATAGCACAGTCTAAGTCTACTGCAGTTTTGCAAAATTAAACATGGTTGAGCTCTCAGCTGTCTGAGCTTAGTTCTTCTCCCCCATAGCAGAAAATAACTTCCAAAGTTGGCATTAAGTAGCTTAAATAAGATGGACAATGAAGTAGTTCATATAATGCACTATTGACGCAGCTGTACCATGGCACTTCAAAGCACTGATAGCTACACAAGCACTCTGCTTCACTCAGCACAGTAACCCTGATCACTTCCCAAAGACAATCCTTTCTAGGCTTAAGTACATTCTTACCCCAGTGAAATAATCCCTTACTCAGAGGGCTAAGCTCTGCTGGCTCTTATACATGAGCACTCCCTCTTGTCTCAGGTGTGCAGCATAGGCGAACACCAGGAGGGTTTTCTCGTTCATCACCCCAGCTTCATGCATATCTGTGCACCTGAGAAGAGCCTGTGACACACATCTAAAGCAAGCAAGAGCTCAGCTGTCAATCCTACTTAGCAGGACGCTGTTATTCAGCACAGGCTGGCTGCAGGACCGAATCAAACCCAAAGCGCAGCACAGAAGATCCCCAGGGACCTGGAACCCTTTCTGAGCATGACTCCACCAGCTGAACTGTAACATCCACGATGTACAATAACAGCAAAGGAACAAAGGAATGTAAACAATAAGCCTGAAGCATGCAAACCTTGTCTATCTAATACTTCTCAAAAGCATCATGAGGGACAGTATGGTTTCTACACTGTGCTTTCCAAGATAGTTGAGCACACTGGTTGCTTTTTTCGAAGAAAAAGTCCAGACAAATGATTATTCAGGTCTTTCTACCTGGTTGGATTAAAAAAACATTAGAAGCTAAAAATGGTTTATTTAGGAGCCTATAATCTAGCCAGATTTCACAGCAAGAATCCAAAAATAAATGTGGGAAACAGAAGCACAGTGATTCAAATAACAGTGATTTGGAGTTAAAAACACCACTGTGGGAAGCCTTCTGCTACAGTGCAAAGTCATTTTCCAGGGACTGTTTTGTTGAACAACCCAAACAGTAATCAGGCTGGAATCAGTCTCCCAAGATGGGAAAATCCCTTTTGCTAAGATCAGATCTGAGTTCAGGAACATTCAAAGAATCACAGAATAGTTCAACTCTCAGTGCTTCAGCTGCCACACTGGAGAGTCCAGCTGCCAAAACTGAAACCGCCCTGCACATCCCAGGCAATCAGGGAGCTACAAACCTTGTCCTCTACAAACCACTGCCTTGCAGGCCTGCCTCCTGTCACACTGCTCACTGCAGCTTTCCTATCATCCAGGCTTGAACTCCCTGCCCAGGCACTGGGGACCAACCAGGCACTCATGTCTCATGTTGTGCTTTAGTTACTCCCAAGTTATTGAGGTTATAGGAATGAGACCCTAATTCATCAATCATTAAAGTGCTGTGTATAGGAAATGCCCCTTTATACAGTGATGATTCTGATCTAGGGATGCTCAGGTTACATTGAGAAAGATTCAGACAGGTTGGGTGATGGAGGGCAAACCCGAGCAGCAGGAAGGTCCGAGCCAGACTTCAGCTGTAACTCAGCTGGACATTACAGCCCAGACATGGGCATTACCTGGGGAAGGAGCTCTGTGGTAAAAAAAGGGGTGGGAGCCTGAGGATGTTCTTTCCATCCTCACAACACACAGAACATGCTCGCAGTGAGCTACCAGACCCTTGCAGC
>JAWWLV010000011.1:10990001-11067864 GCA_035041135.1 Platyrinchus mystaceus
GTGGGAGCCTGAGGATGTTCTTTCCATCCTCACAACACACAGAACATGCTCGCAGTGAGCTACCAGACCCTTGCAGCCCAGCCTGGGCTGTACAGAAGGTACATGCAATGGACAAGCTGCTTCCTAAAGTGGCACATTGCTGTTTTATTTGCTATTTGCCTGCCTTGTAGCACAATTCAGTCTGAAATCAAGTTTTATTAGCAGCACCCTAGTGAGCCAAGGTAACTGGCTGGAGGAAGAGACAAACCCAAGAGGCAAACCCAAAGGGGCAGTCAGATACCAGGTCTGTTACTGACCCTGGAGTGCCAACTCCAGAGGAGCAGCAGAGCCACCAGCATCTGGACACCAAGATGCAACACTTACATTAAAGAAAACGACTTGCCAATTAAAGAAATTGACACTGCCAAAAGACATTAATGCTTAAAGTGAAGAGATCAGTAGAGACCAGCTTCCCCAACAGTCCCCAGTAGGAATCTGCAGTCAGTGCAGCACCCTGAGGTGCCTAGGCACAGTGTGCTGAATGCACCAGGATTATTAAGAGCACTCACTCAGGCTACAGCAAACCCTGTCCCAAATCCCTGTCTCAGCAGCAGAGATCAGGACTTTGTACCACCATGCAATAAAAGTCTTTCCCAAAGCAGCATGAGTCCCCCCTAAACAAACAGCCTTCCTCACCCACCTCTGGAGCTCAGTGCATCTCACAACTCTTGGTTAACAGCCTGCAAACACATCCCCAGGATCAGTGCTGCTCACAGGTGAGAAAACTCCTGTCTGTTCTCAGCCCCCGTGACACAGAAAGATCTGCAGTCCCAGCTGATAGGAGGCTTCACAACACACCTGAAAGGGACACAGTTGAAGTGAAATCTCTGAAAATAGTGAGTTTTAACACAGAATGAGGTTTAATAAAATCCTTTTAAAAGATCAATCCTTTATCACTTATCTACATCCCCAAGATTATCTCTAGAAAGACTCTCAAGAACAAAATGAAATTTTTTGTTCAGTGAATCATCTCAGAATACCAATAAAAAATTCCACCTATTACACAGCTCCGTAAGTAAGAAAAATAGGGATAAGATATAACACATTTTCCACCTTGTCACTAAAAAATTTTGCTCAATCAGATCCTTTGTGTGAGTCTGGCAGCCCTGGATGGAGAAGAGTTTTCCAGCAGCATAACAGTGCAACATACCACAAGTCAGTGCTCTTCCTTTCAGCCTATTTCAATGAAACTTTGCAGTTTCTCATCTGCTTCCAAAGAGACAGAGTAACTCAGGTCACAGATGCCCCAGAATATATATAAGCCTTAGAACAAGCAGTGCCTTGGCAAAAACCACTTTGAAAACAGACTTTCTAAGCAAGAGAACCAACAGACGCTGCTTCAGTCCTTGAGCAGTCACAGCAACACCTTCAGTAAATATTTTGAAGGATATTTTCTGAGCTCTTTCTCTCTGTAGTACCACACTGATCTTTCCTGGTAAGAGATATTGCTGGCTCCATCTTCAAACAAAGTTGCACCCAAAGCCCTGGGCTATGATCTTCAGCACATCTCCCCATCACACCCTCAGGAGTCCAGCCCTGACCTCAAAGAGCTGTGGGTTTAGGCAGTGCCCTACCTGCAACACTGTGAGGCAGGATTTGCCCACCTTTTTTTTTTTTTTTCCAGGCAGAAGGCTCTCTGGATTAAGTGCTCCCTCCTCTAACTTTGACTGGACACAGCATAGTCTCAGGCTCATCCTTCTGCAAGGACATTATGTGAGATCAAGGCCACCACTCCATACCTTATGTAGTGGAAACAAAATTTTTTTAAAGGCACAAACATGAACTTGGCTTTGGACCTAAATCCCAATTTTCAGGCACTGAACACATCTCCCATAGGAGCCCCTGTCATTCAGCATGTTCAGGGAAACCATTCACTGCACAGATCTGATGTCAGTGCTTTGGTGGGAAACTCCTGGGACAGAGTTACATTCTGGTGGTGCAGACAGTCCACTTCTGACAAAGTTCCTTCATTTTATTCTCCTTCAGGAGTTTTCTGCCACCTCCCAAATGTTCCCCCAACCCTTAGTAAAACCTTTAGTGCTACAAAGAGAGAGTTTTCTCCTGCCCTTGGATAAGCCACATTTAAAACCTCCTGGCTTCTCTGTACCCGTGGTGCTGATGACCTCCTGAGCAGCCTGTCTACAAACTCTCCCTTACCCGAAAACCAGCATTAAAGCAGGAGGAGGTGGCTGCTGCCACCAGGCCACCTCTCAATGGCCAGCCTGTCACCTCTGCACTGCAAGGGAACATGTTCCTCATCACGACAGCACTGTTGGTGTGCTGTCCCACACCCTATCTGCTTCCCATCTCAGCACTAGCACAGACCCAGACTTTCATCCAACCCTGAAAGAACGTGTTTTTCTCCTCTTCTTTTTTTTTTTTAAAGTGAACAAGAAGCTACAAGTGAGTATTTGGCCTTCACAACTGATGGGCTGCAGCCAAACCCTGCCATATGTTCCAGCTAATACATGTGGGCTTTGCTTTCCATCCAAGAAAGAAAAAAAAAAAAGGACATTTATGAGTCGGGATTCAGCAGGAGCATGTGGGAAGGAAGGGGTGGGGAAGAGATGCTATTTTTGTTGCTATAATTATTTGGTGGCCAAATCCCTGACCCTTGACGTCAGCCCTGGAGGGTCTGTTTAACTGACCAGTTGTCATGGAAAGGAGAAGGACTGGTTGGGAGGTACAGAGTGATGAGGAACAGCTCTTTGCTGCCTGAACCCACCCACAGGCAGACCCCCTGTCTTCATTAGTAATCACCAGCTCATGGCCAAAAATAAAAATGTCAATACCTTATTGCAGATACATTGGCTGGAAACAAATGCATCCAGGGAACTTCACTCCCTCCTTCCTGCCATCCATTACTGTTAAAAAGCATAGGCCAAGTCCTGATCTCAGTTTCCCCAGTGTTAAAGCAGAGAAGCTCCACAGCCCTCAGCTGGGTCACTCTGGGTTCACATCGATTTATCCAAACTCAGCCTGGCCTCAGTCCAGACTACACACATGGAAATATGCCATGTGCAGAGTACAGGGGTTCCTACTCCTTGGGAACGAACCCAATCACAATGACTAATTCGTACCACCTCCAAAGGAAAAAAAAATAAGATAAATAACCGTTCAATTCCTTGCTCCAGACATCCAACACTGCTTTGAGCCCAGAGTCTGCTAGCAAGGCTCCAGCAATGCTCAGGAGGTTGGCAGGAGTCGGCTCAGCTACTGACATGAGGGTGTCTCATTACTGCCCACACCATCCAGGATGAAATCACCAGTTGTACAAGGAAATTGGAATAATCCTTGTTGAAACCTCAGGCACAACTAGAGAGTACTGGGCATAAGTTTGCTTAGCAGGGCTAAATTGCATTGCTCATTCACATGCAGTTCATTATCGGCTGCCATTAGTTATTCCTGAGGCCAAGGACAACAAAAGGACTCCACAGAAGCCAGAGCAGAGCTCGCTAGGACGAATGGATGAGATTTAACAGGCAGCACAAAAAGTCATTTAACACATCCCAGCACACCAAGGAGCAGCCAGTAGAAGATAGTGCAAAAACCATGAGAAACTAAGGAGAGAAAAGAACAGGGAAGGGGCAGGTTCCCAGGTTACAGCCCAGCAGCAGCAGTCTGGGCTCTCCCGCACTATCGCTGCCCAGTTTAGCTCTGGTTGAGATATAACCTAGCTCATGCACTGGGAGGCCTCTAGATTAAGGTCTCAAAAGATCCACTGAAACCATGTGAGTCACACCTGTCTCATCCATCATCCAAGCCACGTCATCAGGGATTGCCAAGAAATAAAGAGGAATCCAGGCTTACCTTATTTTCTCTGAAAGACTGAGAATTATTGTAGTCTGGGACCTGCTGCAAGTGTATTTTGAAGCCCTGGCATGACTGCTTAGCTATGGGGTGAGAAAGAGGAATTTGGCAAGACACAAGAAGTAGCCCTGGCTATCAAATGGCTGATTACTAGGCTGTATGAAATGAGCTTAGTGGGCCTAAGACAAGTTTGTACTAACTGACTGTGTCCTGATTTGTCGAGCAGAGCTCAATTTACTATCAGTTGAAATGATGTGGCAAACTGCAAACACCTTAGTTTTGCTTTGGATTTGCTCTATTAAAAAAAAAAAAAATCCACCAGAAAAACAAAACAAAAATCATAAGAAAGTCACTACAACCATCTAACTTTTAGCACAGCACCAGACCAGAGTCAAGAGTCAAGATCAAAAAGTCAAGACTGTCTCCCATGAAGAAGGTGACACCTTCACCACAAAAACATGTGCCTAGTCTGCATTTGCTAATGGCAGTATTGAACCACTGGGTCACCTCTTTCCCTCTATGATAATACTTTCAACCCAAAATATTTTAGAAACATTTCATTTGAAGTGGTCAGCAACAACAGGAACAGGGTCACTATCCTGAGTTTAGGGCAAGACTAAATATCCTGCTCTAAACCCAGGACACTGACCCAACCATCAAGACTCAGAGTTTTCCCTCCCATAAACTGAGTTTATTTTTGTCTACATAATTTTAACTTTCTGAGCACTAACATTTACCCTCTGCTGAGGACTAGGAATGCTCTCTCAGAAAATCTAAATAAAGAGGCGTTCCAAGAGATTAATTCTGGGATCTATGTATTTATCCAGTATCTGAGTAATACTACTTCTCAAGATTGAACATAAATAAACACCGCTAATGATAATAATACAAATAAAAATGATTGTCTGATTGTTTTACTATAGGTCTTTGTCTGGGATGTGTCATATAAGGCCTATGAAAACAAGACCAACTCCTGGGCAGACCTTGCAGGACAGGTGGTGTGGCTTTGGTGAGAAACAGCCTCAGTAGGCTGATCCCCTTTTAGAGACTTTAAGAAAGACTTTAAAAGTAAGAGGTTTTACACATTATCCTTTGTCACTACCAAAGAGATCCTGCAAGTGAAACCACCACATTTCCCCCAAAGGCTGTGGCTCACCCCAGGACAGAACCCTATTATCTGCTTAAGTCCATGCTTTATTATGGCATGAAGGAAAACTGAACAAAGCCTTCATGGAAAATATCAGTCCTTGAATGAAACAAACCAAATTCCCTAAGCAACTACATTGGTGTGAATCCAGAGTTACTCCACAATCATTAGGCAGGTTATCCAGACATGTGTCATGGAGATAAAGGACTCTGGCCCTGTGAAACAGCACAGAGATGGGCAGCAGTGAGTAGTTACTTGAGGTGGAAAGAATTTGGTGGAGGTGTCTTAACAACCATCCCAAGGGTTGCTACAGCTGCTCAGACACCCAAGCGTGGCTGGTGGGGAGACTTACGTGAGCACTGGCAGAGGCCAGAAGGATCAGTCTGGAATGGTTAAAGACCCTGGTTTACATACAGAAGTCTCCTCCCTTGGGTGTGGATTCTCATAAATAGGGAGTTTTAAAAGACAGAACTGGAGTCAGGCAATGATCTATACTATGAGGGTTTCTGAAGTTTGGGCACCCACTGTGTTTTTTTATTCTCTCCCATGGTCTTTTATCAAGTCATTATTGTGTCTGAGTTGCATTTCAGAAATCTTGGTGGTGTGGGTGGCAGGACAGCACAGTGTGACCCAAGGACACGCTCCCAGAAATGCCCCATCAGCTGCAGTGTGAAAGACCTGGCAGAGAAGATAAAAGTGGAAGTTCTCCCCAAACAAGACCTTTTTTTAAAAAAAGAAACAGCTTTAAAGAACAAATAAACAGCCTCTCGTACAACATGGAAAACCTAAACATCATCATTGTTTTATTCTTGCAACACATGAAGTCAGGATGATAACAGAACTGAAGAACATCTCAGATACGGCAAGGGGGGGAATTCAAGCCAAAGACTGAATAAGCCAGATACAATCAGACTCTTGCCCCTTTTGCTCTACCTACAGTCTGGCATTACTAAGAGAGGAGCAATGTCTGACATGCTGGGGACTTGTTTTATTTATTGTTTTAAACCCAAGCACAGACTAAAGGGTTTTTTCTCATCTAGATCCAAGGCTGGTGGTTACAGACTACATACGTACGATTCCTGCCATGCTTCACTGATGTGCAACGGGGCATGCAGGCAAGTGGGAAGACAAGACCATTGCAAGTCAGTATTTACAAAATGGGAGGAAGTACTCAGTAACAGCACATCAATATACAAAGAAGAAAATTAAAATGAACTATAGCAATCAACCCAGCAAACAGGCCAGGGAATTCTATGGCTGGGAACAAGATGAGACAAAGAAAAGAGACCTCAAGGGAAGGGCTAGTAGGGTAGAAGACACACAAGACCTGCATTTGCAGTTGATAGAGTGATCAGTTTTTCCAAGTTGCTTATTATTTTTGGACCAAGCTTACTTGCAGGAGTTAGACCAGGGACTGGAAGTAATGCTCTGTCACAGGGTTCATGGCAGACCATCCACGGCAAGCTCCAACATGGCTACTGAGTCAGCAGCTCACAGCAGCAAATGCTGTCATAGTGTACACTGTGTACATTTCTTCCTCCCTCCACTCAGTCTCAGAGCTAGAAAAACTCCAAAAAGGAGGGTTAGGAACATCATGGCCTGCAGGCTAGGTTTTAACAGAAAAAAGATGACTAAAGCAGCAAAGCAAGAAGGACATGATTATGAGGGCAAAGAGATCCCCTCACACCCACCTACCAAGCATAGAGGGTATTTCACTGACAAAGACCAAGCAGCCAGCACACAGCAGAGAGCCACCAGTATACAGCAAATTGTCCTGCCTGTGGGACATTACAGCAGAAACCCACTGAAGGACCTTTTCAGAAGCTGCAAAGAAGATCTGCAAGCACATTTGGACTTGGGCTGCTTGTTCAATGCAATTTGTCTACAGTCCCTGTAGAATCTGCAGTCAATCTCAGAGGCCTGATCCTGAGCCTGAAGCTGATAGAAACCTCCAGCTGAATCCTCAAGCTGTCCCATTCCTGCAGTCCACCACAATCTCCCCTCACATCAAGCTAGAGTCACCAAAACCACATAGACCACATCTGTGAAAGAGAAAAGTGGTCTTCAGAAGACCGCTGTTTCTATTTCAGAAAAGTACAGAGAAAAAAGATAAATTTAGGGAACTGATAGGATGACATGGATTTAGAGGCTGATAGAACATGTTCTTACAGAGGGATACCATGGGTATTTCACCTAAACACATCATCACCTCCCTGCCCCTCTACAGTGCTCTGTGCAGGAGCACCTTGAGCATCTGCTCAGCAGCAGAAGCAAAGCAGCCCAGGACAGCTGCTGCTACAGTCCAATAAAAAAAGCCCCAAAAAAGCAAAAAACACAGCAAAAAAAGTCAAAGACCTCCAATTCTAGCAACAGTTTTCCACCAATTCTGGGACACATCATCACAACTGGGACAGACTATACTAGTGTGTGCTCTGCAGTAAGAGACCAGAGGCAGCAGGAGCCCCAAGCCTGCTCCCAAAACAGCTGAGGCACACGCAGTGCTGGCCAGTGTTTGGCCTGTGCATCTGTCCAGCAGGACTCAAAGCCTTTGCTTTTCCTACCCCACAGGAGTGTTGCAATGATTAGTTCATGTATATTCAGCACCGTTTTTCAAAGCACTGCAAAAGAGCCAAACACTTCGATTTTTTTCATCTTTTCCTTGCTCTGTCACTCCCTCCTGAAGTGATGTGTTTCTCCCCTCCTGAGAAACAAACAAGCATGAGGTCTGCAGGAGTGGGAGGTGGGAAGCACATTCCAGGCTGCTCCTCTTCTCTCAAACCACAAATGGCACCAAACCCTGCCATCGGTCCAGCACCTTGCACAAGTGCCCGGCATCCTGGCCTCCCCACGCAGCCCAGGGAGGAGCTGGACAGGACACGCAGCAGGAAGTTTAACCTCACCCCATTTCCTTTTTGGATTCAAGGAGCAAAACACGATGGTCAAATGGCCACCCCTGGAGCTGTGCAGCCTGCCCACACACTCACAACAAAGTGGGGGGATTCTGCACGAGCCCTGCTTTGCAGCTCCCCTTCTCAGACAAAGTGCCAAGCAGATGCTGCAGCCAAAGTCTACCCAGAGAGTGCGGAGACGGTGCATCCCAACCCTGAGGCAACATGCCAAAGCTTTGGCACTCAGCCTTGGCACGAGGGGATGGTTCACATCCGAGTGTATGTAAGGGCTAAACGTCAGACCTCGTGTTTTGTGCAAGTGCAGGCAAATCTGATGTGGGACATTTTCTTCCGCGCACAGACTTGTTGAGCCAGAGCAAAAGTGCAATCCTGGGAGCAGAGCTCAGGTACAGGCAGCAGCAAGGTGAGGATGTGGACAAATCACTGGAGGTTGCCCTGCAGGACAAGGCTGATCAGAGTGCTGCTTAGAAAACCCAAGAGCCTCAGAAACAGTTAAAGAAAAAGGTACTAAAAGCATGAACAGGTCTAGTCAAAAAGTACCTTCCCTTGGCTACAGTGCTCGACACCTGGACAGCCATGCAGAGAACAAGAAAATCCACTACTCCGTCAGAGAGCAGCAAAATCAGTGTTAGCATACACATAAAGTCTCCACATGTTGCAAAAGCAAATTGAGTCACACATAAAATAAATTTTTAAAGGGCTGCTTTCAACACATTGCTTTGATAAGATTAGAATGCAACCTAAAATGAGGAAAATAACCTTGGTCTCAGCATTAGAGCATAAATGCATAAACTCTAATGCAAGAACAGCCCACACCCCAAAATCCTCTGGAGTTTTGTAAATCAGTTTTACTGAAGTGGGAGACAAAAAACCTATTCCCTAATTCAGAGGAAAGCTTTTCAATGAGTTTGACATCAGTGAGTCTGGAAAAGGTTTTGAAATCAAGACAAGAAATCACTTAATTTTTTAGCATGACAAATTTAGTGTCACTTCCCATGCTGACATTACATAGAGCATTTTTCATAGTAATGACTGCAGGAAAATTCTGGCAGCTTCACTGGCATTGCACGCAAGCCAAGATACAGTTCCAATTCACTTCCAGGATTTCTTTCAGGAACCCTATGCAGCACGTGGACACTACAGTTTAAGCCAATGCAGTTCCAGTCTTTGAGTTGTAAAATTGACATTAAGGCAATGTCAGAAAAGAAAGTACAGAAAAAGCAATGTAGCTATGATTTTCCAAAAGGTTTCAAAACGCAATAGCTGATGATTTGCCTCTTTGATGTGTTGCTGTGTAGGCACTGCACCACAGGCACTTGCACTGTCTAGGACAGATGTTTGCCTTTCCAAATGGAAATGGATTTCAGCAGAATCACCCCTCCTGTGCTCCACTGTGCAGGTCTTCATGTATTAGATTGCCTATAGCAACTAAAAGGCTATGAATGTACTCAAATAAAGCAGAAATCCAGAGGGAGATGTTCCAGAAATGCTTTAAACATTCAGCCTGGCATGAAACAAAATTCCCACAGTTTCTATCCTTAGTAGTCATGAACAGGAAGACTTAGTATAGGTAGCTGGCTTGACAGAGCACGAATCTTGAATGAATAATAAAAATACCATTAACTACCCTAGTGTGGGTTGGTGGGGGTTTGCTGGTTTTTTTTTTGTTTTGTTTTGTTGTTCGGGGGTTTTTTTATGGGTTTTTTTCCCCTTCTTTTTGGCAAAGAAGTTCAAAGAATAACATCATTTTTCTCAGGGAAGGTAGCACAAGTTACTGGCATAAGAGGATGATACTCAGGATGTCAGTGGCTGCTAGCTACTGGCTGCATAGTGTTACACAAAGTATTTCACATCACATTGAGGATAAGAAACATCAGATTCCAGAACATTATATACCTCCCAGCCTCACATACAGTCCCAGCTCCTCAAACATAACATCAGCTCAATATGCCTGAAAGGGAAGCACCACTGGGGCAGAGGGCATTGGAGGGTTACTTAAGGAGTTTCTCTTCTCTGCAAACTGAAGGCAGATCATTTTCAGAATTACGCTATGTTATACTAAAAGACAAACAAAAACATCCTTCCCAAAAACAAACACATCAGCCCAAAACAAACAAACAAACACAAAACAGGAAAAGCACAAGAAAGCCAAAGCTGAACAAAGTCCACGCTGTCATCCAGGATGCTCTGTCTCGGGAACTGGCCGTGACTACTGACCGCACACACCAGTGAGAACGCTGGGGGGGGACCATACCTAGGTGGCTTAAGAGAGATGCAAGAGGGGGTACACGTGGGACGTTTGGGAGCATGGAAGCACAGGTAACCCTTTGGAGAGGGCGGTGAGGAGGGACGGGGCGGGGCGGTGCCTTACCTGGATGTAGGCGCGCTGCAGGTAGCTGTAGGGCACCCTGCGCTGGAAGTCGGCGCGCACCTCCTCTGCGGCGCGATGTCGGGAGGCGGCCCCGATCCGCGGCTCCTCGCAGCGCCGCACGCAGTCTGCCCGTCGCAGCACCGACCCGAAGAAGGGCAGGTCCCCGCCGGCGCCCGGGCCCGGCGCCTCCAGCCGCACCTGCCCGCGGCACGACCGCCGGCACCGCAGCCGCGCCGCCCGCAGCTCCCGCCGGCTGCGCAGCGCCCGCTCCAGGCACCGCGCCGCGCCCGCGAAGTCCCCGGCGTAGTACGCCTCCACCCCGCTGGCGTACAGCGCATCGAAGGGCTCCAGCGGGCCGCCCTCCGCCGCGCACCCCCCGCCCGCCGCCGGCAGCAGCGGTAGCAGCAGCAGCGGCAGCGGCAGCAGGGACCCCCAGGGCCGGCTCCCCCCGGGTGCCATGCCCGCCGCACCGGCGGCTCCGGGCACCGTGCGCCCGGGCTCGGGGCGATGCGGTTCGCAGGCGGGGCTGCTGGAGGGTCCGCGCGGTGGAGTCCGTTCGCCCGGTGGGGTCCGGGGATCCGTGCAGCGGATCTCTGTGGAGTGGGGTCCGTGCAGTGGATGTCGGCGTAGTGGCATGCGGGGGTCCGCGCGGTGGAGTCCGCCCGGTGGGGTCCGGGGATCCGTGCGGTGGACCTCTCTGTAGTGCGGTCCGGGCAATGGATTTCGGTGTAGCGGGACTCGGGGGTCCGTCAGCGGGAGGCGGGCGCGGTACCGCGGCTCTGGGCTCAGCGGGCTCCGGGGCCGGTGCGCAGGGTTCGGCGGTGGCTCTGCCCGTGTCGGGCCCGTGGCTCCCTGCACGCCCTGCCCTGTGCCGCCCTCCCGCGCCGCCGGCACCTCTTAAAGGGCCCCGCGCCGCCGGCCCGCCCCGCCCGCGCCGCCGGCCCGGCCCCGGCCCCCCCGCAGCGAGCTGGGGGCGCGGAGGGGGCGCGACCGGCTGCCGGGGCCGCTCGGAGCATCCCCGCTCCGCCGCTCGCCCCGCGGCTGCAGGGATTGGTAAATGACATCGTGAAATGGAAATCTCCCTGGGGCGATGTCAGTGGCGGCAGCAGCCTTTCCTCCCTCTTCTCCGTGCCGTGCCCCACATGTCCTCCTGCCTCCCTCCTGGCGTCCTTGTTCGAAGGATGCTCGGTTTTGTTTCCCTGCGAGGCTGTTGCTTGGAGCCGTTTTCCGCTGGGTTCTCCACCCCCCTCACCACTCTTGCCCCGGCAGCCTCTCGCCTTTGGGAATTCCGCAAATAAATCATCTGGGATGGGCACAGTGAGTGGCTGGCGAAGCCTTTTCAGCTCCCAGCTGTGTGTTTGTCTCGATTCCTCCAAGATTTCTCTCTTCCAGTGCTGCAATGCCCTGTCCTGCCAAAAATGTTACTCATTTTTTTTGCATGAATTTTAAGGCATTCTTGTGACATTTGGCAATGCATTCTAGTGACACATGAAGTATTAGTTGGCATTTTAAATAATCTCAGTGTTGAACACCTGTCAGCGAGAAGTTTTTCATGTTAACACAGTTAATTTGGCTGAAATCAGCTGTTCCTGAGAAGGAATGGCCAAATCCTGATCCCACTACTTTACTGTGAATTTCTCTGGGCTTGAGTACCCCGAAGTCTGTGTGTGCAGCACTTTGCTTAGTACAAGGCATTGCGGCCTTACTTATTTCAGTCATTTCAGGAATATCTATATACATGTTGGCTGTCTTCTCATAGACTAAAATAGCTGCAAATGGGAGATGCTTGAAATCCATTTGGTCCAGATTCTGTTACTGCATCAGGCCAGATGTTCCTCGTGGTCATGCTGTGCATTCTCCTCTGCTGGTCCAGTGACTTTGATCAAATTGTGTTTTGTTTATACTGCTATGTCCAGGATCAAAAACAGGGCTCAACACCCTCTCAGTGGGCAAGCGATCAGATTATGGAGTCAGTTTACAACAGTTTTACATAAAGAAAGTTTTTTTCCACATGGCTAGAGATTTACTAGCATTCTTGGTGAAGATCCTTCCCAGCTGGCAAAGATTTCATAACAATCATCCTTGTTGCTTTCTTGCAAATTGACACAAAATGTTTTAAAGGTTTGGGTGTCTCTTCTTCCTTCTGTCCTGCCAGGCTGGTATGCTGGGGAGGGTACTCACAACAGGGGAACCAAACACCCTGAAGGGATCTCTCCAGTGGGAGGGGTACATGGTGTAAACAGTTGCCTGTGTACTATGAGGTCCAGATAAAGCCTTTTGCAAGGGAAAGGTTATCAGCACTCCTGGGGAGTGGAGGCGACATTATGACAGGGCTACTTAAACCTTCTCAAGCATCACAGAGGTACCACTGATGACTGCAGAAATTTAGAGTGAGTGAGCTCTGTCCCAAATCATAGAGAGAAAACACTTGGCTCCTTGGGTGCACTTTCTGAAGCATGGACATCAGGTGATCTATTTGCAGAAGTAATTCCCCATTGCATGTAATTCCCCACTGCTTCCAAGTCAGCAACATCTCTGCTCTTGCAGTGATAACACTGAGGCCCTGTGTAGGAAGGAATGCAGAAAGTACATGAGTGAGACAATGGAGGGAGAATGAAGTCAAAATGTTTTATTTCAGACTGTTGCATTTTCTGATCCAGACCTTTTTTCATTAAAAGTCGCTTTTAAAACAGTAAAGAAAATGTTCTTAGCTCTGAGACCCCACTGCCCAATTCTGCTGCTCTTTCTCCTGGTTTTTCTCAATAGGCACTCACTTGCTCTAGGTCCAGACTGCTACCATCCCACTTTGCAGTCTCCCTGCCTAGGGTCGTGATTTCTTTGGTCACAAAAGTTTGTGCTTTCCTTCACCTTGATGTTCCATTGCTTCCTAATTGCAGAAAAGAGCTCAACAATAGTTAGCACATAAAAGCTCCTAATCCAGGGTGTCTCTCAGACATTCAGTCCAGTTGCGTGAGCAACCACCTCTAGTTTTATGACCCTGCTCACTGCCAGAGCAGCAGCCAGATGGAAAGAAGTTTGCTGGTCCCCTGGTTGGGGGTCTCATTCTTGCAGAAGACCTGGACCATAACATCCAGCAGTGCTGCTACTACAGCCATCAGCATCATAGGCAAGGTGGGCTTGCCTTCATGGAGCTGGAAAGAAGCCTTGCAAATATAAAGGCAGGATTTCACCCAGCAGAGCAATTACTGGTTTAGGATGTTACAACTCTGAATCAGGCCCCAAGATGCCTGAGATATCCCTCATGCCTTTAATGAAAGGAATAATTCTAAAAATGTAACAACTCAGCCCGTGTTCAGATGTTGATCCTGGCCTCTGTGCAGTTGTTTTGAAAGACCTTTTCCTACGTAAATAGGTTCATCTGAAGCGGGTTTTTTTGATGAAAACTCTGATATGTGAGTCAAACCACTGATGATTTGGCAACAAGATATGAGCAGAATTTAAAATGCCTTTCAAAATGGCTTTTCAACATGCACTTTACAAGCAGACCTAAGTTTCAAGCCCTCTCTGTTTCATTTGTAGACTTGCTTTCATATTTAATCATGGACAAACTTTATAATTCCAAATCAAACACAGGTGACCTCTTCAGCCATGTACCTTAGTGAAAGAGAGAGCTTTGAATAAGATGCAAAAGTACAACATATCCTTATGAAGGGCTTTGGTCTTTGCCTCATGTACAAAAGTGCAAGTTTACTGAATATATCAAATCTGTTACTTAAGTACTTCATGATTTTGACCTGAATCCATACCTGAATTCCATAGAAAGCCTCCATCTACCCAACATCTTTTTTTATTCAAGAAGTTGTAAGAATGGTTGTGAATATCAGCAAATGTCAGTAAATTGATACCAAATAAAAAATGTGCTGCAATAAGACTCTCCTTCTAGGAAAAATCCATCCATGTCATACAAAACTAGTCTAGGTTTGGGCAGGGTGACAGAATGAGTGACCAAGGAGGAATTTTCTCTGTAAATTATTATTTTTGTTATAGCAAGATGTACCACGTTGCAACAGTGCAGAATGTGGATGGAGAGAACACAAGGTGCCTGCTGGGGTTGCCACTGCATCTGCTCTGGGTTGTACCTGTTGCTTCTCTGCTTCTGACTTAAAAATCTACTCTCCCACAGCTGTTCCACTGTATGTTTGAGCCTGTCTCTGATGCACTGCTTTGGATGGGTTGCTGATGCCTTTAGGTCAGCACAAGTGAACAGGAGGTTTTTAATTTTTCTTCCTAAATCTTTTAACCTCTACTTCCTCCTAGAAATATTTCTGCAGCCTCAGGACCTGGGACTGACTATTACTGTCCCCAAACAGACATCTGACCTGTGATCAAATGCTGGATGTTCTTCTTCCATGAACTATAATTGCAAGAATCCGGGGTGTCACCTGTCCTAGCAGCTCCCTATGCTGACATTCCTCCAAAGCATGTCCATCTCATATCTTACTGATGACATTCTCTCTCTCTTTTTTTATGACTTCCTTTTGATGTTACCTCTGCAGAAGCACAAAATGATTGCCAGCAAAGCTTTACTTACAGCATTGCTGTAAGTGCATAACCCACTTGTGTATCCTCCTCACACACAGAGTAAAGGTTATCCCATACCCTCTTTTGCAGCATCTAGTAAAGTTGCCTTGGCACAGGCTTGTCCACTTCTCTCTCTGCTACATGCTATTATAAATTCCAAACTTGACAGCTCATTCTTTTCTTTGTCCTGGTCTGTCCTGTCTCTGCTTCATTTCATGGGATTTACTGTATCTCTGCCTTTTTTGGACAAGGTTTTGTGTTCTAGAATTTGCCATTGATTCTCTACTGCAGCACAAACCAAAACTAACTCCCCAAAGCCATCTCTGCAATGATGCCTCTTGAGGCTTTGGACATGTGCTTTAGTTTGCAAGCACTTTGTGATACACAGAAACCCCTGTGCTGCATCTGTCATAAAAACCTTAATACAAGAGCATAGATAAATACAACACAAGGTTTGCTGTTGGCACTCAGCAGAGAAATACAATCATATAAATCACATAAGCAGAGGATCCTTGTGTCTTCCCATGGGTAGGCAACAGGATAGCCTTATTGAATTCCAAGTGCCTTTACATTTTGCTTACTTGGAAACCTGGACTTGACTTTACTGTCATTATAAATTAAAAACAATAAAAATAAGCTTCAAAAAGTATAAAATACACAACCAAAGGCCCACTGGTGTCTTGGAGGGGTTAGCCACATGCCTATATCTTTGTGCTTGGATTTAAAATACTTCCATAGCCTATATTATTCAGGATGGCTACAATTAACTACACTAAAGAATTATTATATTGTGCTCTACATACCACTTTTCCTATGCTGACAGCACAAAAAAAGTTTTACGTGGTTAGAGTTGCTGTTATGAACAGGAAGGTACCTATAAATGACATAAACTGAGAAAATTTAACCAGAGACTCATATGACACAGTTATTTTCAATGCATAGTCCGGAGTTAATGAGACGTGTGAATGGTTTCATTGTGTAACTGTCTGAACCTCAGCTGTAAGCTGTGGCAGTTTCAGGGGGTGAACAGGGTCCAATTCATGACTGCTGTAATTGGACCGAAGTCGGTGACATTGCCAAAATGATGGGTCAAGTGTAGAGCGTGTGCAAGCACAGCCGGAGCCTGGCTGCAGCTCTAGGAGGTCCCACACATGGTGAATGGATGGGGCTGGGACAGATTGGCTGAAGTGGCCTCTTTGAGTAAGGTTTGAAGGACACAAAATTAATCTGAGGGTTAGGAGGGGTAGAGTCGCAGGTGACGCTTCTCTCCAAGAGGACTGTGGTCCTGACATACTGTGTGAAGGGAGAAGAGCGACAGGGGATGGTGGAGACACAGCACACAAAGTAAACCTCCTCTTCTGCCCAAAATGAGGTTGGTGGAGATTTGCATACGCAGATGGAGCGGCCTGGATTCATGTGCATCTGGTGTGGATGTTTGCAGACTCACCACCTCTCCAAGGAAGAGCTCTCCATGAAAATCATAACCATGAAAACCTTTGGGGTAAACATCTGATGGATTTGATTCCCAGGTTTCCTTGTGTTGGCAGTTCTGCTGCCTGTAATGGGGCTTTTCATGCCAAAAGTACGAGGACTGAGCTGCTGTTGAGTGACACATGAGGATAAGAGTTTGTAAAAGCAGGATGTGGGCATCAAAGTGGGACAACAAGGAAAATACTCAAGGGCCCCTCAAAAGCTGTCTGAAGCAGTCTCTAGCTTTTAGTGGAAATGTTTAATAATTTCTCATTAAAATCAATATATCTACCCCAAAATCCAGTGTGGCCATGTATTTGCCCTGCATAACCTCATGCTTATTTTTCCTGTGCAATATAATCTGAGCACCTTGATACATTCATTCTTTTTGTCATTCCCCTTATCAGTTCTCCTCTGCCCTCAAAATATCATTCAGGATTTAGAAAGTATTTAAAAATAAGATTATATGTAAGCCATGGAGCTGCTGAGCCAGCTCAGGTAGATGCTGCAATCCCACCAAAATATAATTTGCAACAGTAATGTTTTGTCCACAGATCTTTCTCCCTGCATTGCCAAGCAGTGAGAGACTGTGACTCCAAGAGTAAATATTTGTCTTTCCCGCAGAGCTCTCCACATGAGCCAGACCCCAACTTTTTGAAGAAAGAAGGAAATGGCAGGCAGGGGGAAGAGGCCCACAAGGAGGGCAACCCAAAGGGAGAGAAGGGAGAGTTGTCAGAGTGGGAAACCCAGTGTCCTGCTTGTGAAATTGGAGGGGTGGAAGGAGCTGCAGGGGAAGCCCAAAAGGCAGAGAAAGACCACTGAGGAAATGAAAAAAGCAATTTGGGAGCAGTAGGACACACACAGCAGAGAGAAGCTCCCTGAAAGAATCATGGTTGAGCACCAGCAGTGATAACTGGGATCCATCCCCCACCAGGGACACAGAAAATACCAGTGGCTCTCACCAATGGTGGCAAGGCAGAGGTAGAGAGGGGACTTTTGTGTTGCCAGTCTTTCCCAATTTTAATGATTCAATGAAAAAGTGGGGGGGCTGAGAGGCTATGAAAGACATTAAGCTCACTTCTTTCACAAGTACCAGGTTCCCTATGGCTCCCCTTTCACAGTCCATCTTTCCTATACATTAATGCAGTTCTGACTAAGCCAACCAAGAGGTGCAAATAACATCTAAAGTCCCATCAGCTGTAGCACAAGGGAAACTGGAAGAAATGATATGCAGTTAAGCATAAGCTAGAGTAGCTCCTGATCTTCTCAAAGACCTGCCCTGGTTAAAAGTCAAAAATCTTCATGAGGGTGAAGTGCTGTTAGAACAGATCATGGACACACTGTGCATGCAGAGAAAGAGGCTCAGAGGCGGTTAAAACTACACTTCAGAGAGCATTTAGCTGAATCATTTTTATGGCAAGGTGTTAGGTTTCTACGGCCATAGTTTTCATCCTAGAGAATCCTAAAATGTTCTGCTAAGGCTACACACATAAAACTCACTTCACTACAGCTGCTAGGCAGACAGATTGCTGGCACACTGCATCCCACCCAGATGTGGGAAGGGAATAACCAACCCAGGACATCTCAGCAAAATCCTGTCTTAAGGAAAATTACTCCTGGGAAAGGAAGCAGAACTTGAATTCTTGACATTTCATGTAATTCACAGACCTCTGGAGGTCTTGGTTACTCTCTACAGATGTAATGCTGCAGTCAGAGTGCTGAAGCCAACTGTGTGGCTCTGGGGCAAACTAGAGGAAACACCAAGATTTCAGAGTTGGGCTGGGAGCCTGCAATGGCCCAGATTCTCCTGGGGGTGGGTCCACAGCACCTACTCTGCCTTGCTTGGCCCCAGCTTGGTAGCACACAGCAGCAGGGGTACCTCCTGGCCCACAACCTGTGAAAAACTTCCTAACGCTTGGTCAGCCCCAAGCAAAAGGAATCAGGAGACTGAGGGTCCGTGGCTAGCTGAGGTGTGCAGAAGATTGCACCGTCATTCCTCCTCTCATCCTATCCTTTGTACCTGTATCAATAACTGAGGAGAGCTGGATGCTGCACAGATACTATGCAGAGCTATTCCTGCTGAAAAAAGGGCTGGAAGGTGTGAATGGATGAAGGAAACTTGGAAGAGGTGGCTGAATAATATCGTTCTTTGCAGAACTACTGCAGGCCAGTGGAAAACATTCAGTTTGGGAATAATTTTGCCAATCCAAGCAATTACATATTCCCCCATTCTCTTTTGTCTTTTCTTTTCTTCCCCCATGGCTAATTTTTAGGCTTCATTAAAGCTGAAGTAAAGCTGGACGAATTCCCATGCAGCAGCGTGCTTACTCTGGTTTCACAGTGGTACAAAGTACAGAAAGACTGGGTATGGAAACCATGGGTGTAAGCAGTGCTGTGAGGATGGAGAGTGACTCCACTTTGCTCAACAACACTATGAGATCAGTATCAGCAACAGTCTCCCCTGTGCCACCCTCTCCTACCCTTCTAAGGGATGCCAAGCTCCAGGGACACCAACTGCACATCAGCCAGTGGTGGCAACTCAGAGGGTGACTATAACATCAGCTGCAGGACATATGGCAAGAGCAACAAATCCAGATGGTGATAATGGAGAGGAGCAAATATCCTGTCTCACTGAAGTGTTCCCTATAATTACAGAAATTGCAGAATAGAAACACTCTTGAAGAATGGGAAGGGAAATTGCCTCTGTGTTCCCTGTGGTGCAGTGCTGTGTGAAAGCTGATGTTTCTCTGATTAGTGGCAGTTTCTCCAAGGGGAGCAGGAGAAGGCTTTAGAGGGAGCAGATTCCCAGCATACCAGGTGCTGTGCACCCAGGCAGGGAAGTAAGCAGCCTGAAACCACTCAGGACAGAGGAACCAGCTCTCCTGAGTCTCCTTGCATGGGGACACCTTTGCTGGGTTAGGCATGGAAGGTGAGTACCCGAGCACAGAGGATGTCACTGGCACAGCCTGTTCAGTACAGCTTCAGTAGTTTCTCTGGGGCCTTTTTTGGCTGAGAATGGACTGGCTGGGGGGGGGAGGGGAAAGCAGATCTCAGTCTTACTGTAACCACTAAAAATAGACCCTAATGTGCATTTGTTCCCTCTCTCTTACATTGAATTACCTCTGAGACTTGTCCAAAAAAAGATTTCATAGGGCAGCCAAGAGGAGATGATGTCTGAATACAGTAGCAAGGACTCATTTTTCCTTAATTTTCTAGTCTCTGTTTCAGCTTTTAGTGAAAAATAAGCCACAGACAGTGCAGCTTTTGTATCAGCTCCTTGCACTGAAGGTCTCAGCTGTTGGAAATTAGAGTGTGGTTACTTCTTTGACCCCTGTAATTTCTGCAGAAACAGTGATCTGGTCTCACAAGCATCCCCCTGGCCAAGCCTTCAGGACTAGGAGTGAGATTTGCTCTGTGTGCCAGGCCAAGGGTGCTTTTTGAAGTATATGCCCAGAGAAGGAGAGCTAAAACCTTCAGCAACTTTTGCTGCATTAATCCATCATACTTTGACAAGCAGATGGCTCAAATGGGCTGGATCCTTTATGGAAGAAGGGGAATTTCTCATAAGTGCGATTTTAATGGCAAAAGAGATAAGTGAAAGCTTTAATCTTTGTGCCAGGCTGTTTAAGGAGATTCTGACCATTTTTTGTCAGGAAAGACTCCTGTGAACCTGGCTTTGCAACTGGCTGGATTGTATATTTACTTCTTTAAACAGCCTCCCTTGTTGTAAGCCAGGAATGTCACTCTGAGCAGCAGCTGCTGAAGAGCCTGGCAGGCGCCCCAAAGCAAAGGTCACCAGAGCACTTCCAAGGGATTAACAGCCGGTTGGGTGGAGATGCAGGCCTAAAAAGCATCTCAGAAAGTCCTTGGCCACAGCTGGATGCTGAACTTGGGGTGTCTCGTGCCAGTAAGGTTAATGCTGTAATGAATGACTATAAGCTTTCAAGCAACTTGTGCTTGGCTATGCTGGGTTTCATGGTCTTTGAAAAGGGGCTGCACAAACAGTCCTGGGGAATGTCCTTCGTCTCTGGCTCCCAGCTGTAATCAAGGGCAGCATTGCTATGATTTTCTACCATGCTTTCTGCCATCCTGTGCTTCAGGGCCTCAGTTCAGTTGGCATCTGCAAAGGCAAAACTGAGCCTTTAGTTATCGGTGGTGTCCCTGCTGCACCACCAAGAGCAACACTTACGATGCAAGCTGCTGCATATAGACAAAATGTAAAGCTCAGGCTTCCTCGTGGCATTTCCCATGGGAAAAGCCAGCAGAAACCCTCTTCTGCCAAAAGTAAAGTGGCACATGAGAACAAGAAGGGGGTTTTACCCCATTTTGGACTCAGACCTCTTCTTGCCACTTTAGTCAGGACAGAATTTGAAATCCCTTCTCTATGGCAGTCCCTGAAGGGGCAGGGCAGAGCATCCTTATGGCCAGGATGTCTTTCAGATGAAGTTCCAGGCAGGCTTTTGAAGCTCAATACTCAAATTGACATAAGATACATGACAACACACCTCTGAGGGAACAGGGCTCTTACTTCCCTGCTAGCATCAACCTCCATGGGACTGCAAAATCCTCCTTGGCCACTACAGAAGAAGCAGGTAAGGCAACAAGAGCCCACTCTGAGGGCTCAAAGATGCTCTCAGACCTTGAATATAGCTGACAGAGCTGTTCACAGGGCACAAGGTCAGAACAGCCTCTAAAATTTTCTGAATTCCAATGTAGAAAATTCCCTCAAGTGCCTGGGCCCTGCAGCAGAGTGGGTAAAGAGGCAATTCCTTCCATCAGATGGGGTTCTTCAGTGTTTCATGCAACCAGGCAGGGCTCAAAGAGTGACAGAGCCCAAAGAGAAAAGAAATAGAGGATGATGGAATAAGTGATAAAACCTATGCTCCTTTGGAAGTCTTAATTAGTAGTCAGTCTGTGGTTTTACAGACAGCAACGTATCTTGGAACAAATTATGCTGACACATTATAGGATTTTCAAGCACATCTTGTGCTAATTTTCCAAACTTCTGTGAAAAGGAGAGTGTATGGGGGAATTTTTTACCCAGTTAATTTTACGGAGTGCATTGAGTAAGGGTGGATTTATTTTCTGAGCTAGATGTCGTTTCAAACATTGCTTTGTGTTTCTTCATTGAGGAGGCAAGATAACGTTTTATTGCCTTGTGTAAATTGCTTGTTGTTTTATTGAAGCATAAAAACACTTGGCACAGCTACAGCGTCCCATTATCTTTCAATTGGGTGGGCAATAATTCCTTAAACAAACACAAAACCTTATTAAACTCTCAAATACCTAGAAATCAAAACAACTGAAGAAAAGGGACGTCCAATATGCTGCAGATAACGAAGAAATTAATGCACTTTTTAACTGCTGAACACGATTAGATCTGGAAAATCACCTTGGAAGCAAAAATAGCAGCATGTCTGATGTTAGCACTTCCTGCAGTGTTCCCTTGTTTTTCTTTCTGCTTCTGTCTCTGCATCTAAACCTGACGCATTGCTGACTATAAGCACTGACTAAATCCCAAGGAACTGCTGATATTCTGCTTCCAGATGAGTTTGCAGATGCTAATCTAGCAGAGAGAGGTGGCAAAGAAGAGTCTGGCAGAGATCCTTGTATTTGCTCAGCCATTAGAGAGGGATGTGTGCCAGTGCTGGACTCTGCACGAGGGCTCTTGTGTTGCCTCTTTCTACCCACACAGGATGGAGATCAAATCATCAGCTAACCCCCTTCTGAAGCAGCCCTGCTTCATGAGAGCTGACCTCATCTCAGACAAACCTCAGCACATTCATCACCAGGAATTTGTGAGTCATCCCTGGGAAATGTTTCTCCCTCTGCACTGACATCTGAGCAGAACAGCTTACACTGCACTGGCCAGAGCTTTGCTGCCAGGTAGGGATTTTCTCTGACTCCGTGGAAGCAGCTTGTCAGTCAGGATCCTGCCTATCAGTGGCACTCAGAAAGGCTTTTCTTCAACTTCTCCCTCCCCAAATAGCAGCATCCTAGTAGAGACACAAGGGCCAGTCCCTAGACCAAGGTGATGGCTCATGGACAGCACAGCAACTAGAGATAGAACCTGAGGAGAGAAGATGGCAAAATCCAGCTGTAATGACAGTACTGAGGGTTGCCTTTGACATCAGGTTCAATGCCAAGTAGCAGCAAGCAAGGACACCTCCCCAGCACTGTGGTCTTGGTGAGCCACCATCAACTCCCCAGCTGCTTAAAAACTGCCACCACCTTTGGCTCCTGTCCTCAGCACAGCACATCTCCAGCCAGGTTGTATGGGAGTGAAGAAAACTCCCCTGAAATGAGGGGATCAGCAAGATCTTTCAAGAGCCCTGTGATCCAGCTGAAATGAGAGGCTGCACTGATTTTTCAAGCTCATGATGGTCAGGTTGACAGGAAGACCAAAAGTCTGTGGCCCTCTTCCTTCCTCACAAATCATGGCAGGTCTCTGCAGGACATTAAACATGGCTTTGCAGAGGTCCCAGAGGCCCCTGACCTAACAACAGAAGATGCAGATGAAGGCTGAAGAAGGACCCATGTAAAAGCATTCTTCAGCTCTGGGACAAACTTGACAGGAAGAAATGAAGAAGCAAGTAGAGAACCCAAGGTAAAATAACACTGCCCACGTTACAGTGGGGAGATACCAAATCACCCGTCAGCTGGTGCTAGATTTTCCCTAATGGATGCTGTATCCATTACACACGTACTTTCTGCTTCCATGAGAGGAAACACTGCCTGCTAAAGGAGCCCAAGGGAGGTATTTGGTTTTCCAGGGTAGCTGGAACTAGCATGTTTGTATTAAGAGAAACCCTTCAATATTTGAACCCATTCCCATCTGCAGAGAGCGCCTACTCAGTCAGATGTCTTCCCCAAATTTAGCATTTAGGAAAAAGGAGGCTAATTCCTGCTCTCAGATGGGAGAATGGTGTGGAAGAAGTTCAGGCAGCTTGAGGAAATGGCAGTAAAGGCATTAGGAATTCCCATAAATCATCTGTGAGCATTTGGATGCTTCATTTTATGCTTATGCCAACATGCTTACTCTCTGGGCCAACCATCACTGATTTTGTTGGAGTTTCCCCAATGAGGCTTGGCCAGGATAAAATGGGACCTTTTTTCTCTAACTGTGTGTCCACTTTTTCATCACAAAACATCACAGGGACTCATTCTTCCCTACGCTGCACCCCCAGCTTTGCAAGCACGCAAACATTCCTGTGCAAATAGCGTGAACTTCTGTGCTCAAAAAAAGCATTACTTGAGGTTTGTGTGTGCCCAGCCCAAGCTATGTCAAGGCTGAGTTTCTTCTGCCCTGAGCAATGAGCAGGGTCCACACAGAAATGGGCAGAGTTAGCCCCAAATACAAGGGAGATCAGCCACTTGTTGATGCCAGGAGCACTTCATCTCTGCAGTGGTTTGGTCAACGAGGTTTCTGCTGCACTTTACACAGCAAAATGAGGGACTGAGACATTTCAGTGACATTCAGCAATGAGACACCGAGACAACAAATCCTTGCATTTGGGAACTAAGATGCTGCCTCTCATCATATCAAAGGAGAAGTGCCAGGGCAGTCACCCATGAATACAGATTGCCCTCTTCTCCCTCATGTCTCCAACCATCATAGTTGTCTTATTTTTGTCTTACCTATGTTTTTCTCCTCCTTTATACAAAGAGCTAGGAGAGAAAAGATCAAGATGTCCCTCTCTTAAACATATTTTGAGCCAGATTTTTATCATATATCAGTACTACCCATTTATTTCAAAGAGGTTCTGCTGATTTCCAGCACAGCCTGTAAGGTTAGTGAAGCAGAGCCAAGATCAGGTCCCTGGAGCAGCCACGTCCTTCTGAAGGGCTGAGATAACTAATGCTGCCCGGTACCAAAACGATCTCTCACAGTGACATGTGCATGTGAGAAAATCAGACTGAAGTCCCAAGCCACATGTAATATTTCAGTGATTATCTAGTTAAACTCTGCTACCACAGGGCAAGAACCAGGCAACTGTGTCCGTTTACACTAGTCATGGAGCTGGTCCAAGTGTTAGATGCAAGGTTAATCAGGCACCTCATCATGAGACCAGGAAACAAAATAACCTATTATATACACAGGAATTTTTACAATATGTATGTTATGACAGCACTCAGGGTTTATGCAAAGTGCTGTACAAATCCAGAATAAAAAAGCTTAGTATCCTTCTCTCAGGATGTCATAAAAACAGAAAGCAGATAGACAAAGAGAAAAAGAAATGAAACAGAAACTTAAGATGCCTAAAAAATCCCACCAGCTTTCATCTGATTTACTCACCACATTGACTGAAACCCATTTCCTTCTGTCTGAAGTCAGGTCTAGTTTCACAGGACAACTGCTACCTGGTGAGAGCAAGTATTTTGGTTGAGAAAGAAGTGTAGGGACTGGCCTCAGGGAGTCATTTAATAACCAGACTAGGATGTTGGGGTTTAATCCCAGCCAGCAACTAAGTACCACGAAGCCGCTCCCTCACTTCCCCAGCCTCTCTAGTGGGAGGGGGAGGAGCATCAGAAAAAAGGTAAAACCTGTGGGTTGAGATAAGGACAATTAAATAATTGAAATAAAGTGAAATATCATTATTAAAAATAATAGTAATGGAGACAAACCCCAAGACAGACAAATGATGCACACCACAGTTGCTCACCACCTGCTGACCAATGCCCATCCCATAGGAAAAATCGGCTGCTTCTGGCCATCTACCCCCAGTTTATCCACTGAGCACGACATGGAATATCCCTTTGGCCAGCTTGGGCCAGCTGTCCTGGCCATGCTCCCTCCTAGCCCCTTGTGCAACCTGCTTGCAGGCAGAGCATGGGAAAGAAACTGAAAAGTCTTTGACTTAGGGTAAACACTGTTTGAAACAACCAAAACATCAGTGTGTTATCAACATTATTCTCATACTAAATCCAAAGCACAGCACTGTACCAGCTGCTAGGAAGAAAATTTAGTCCATCTCAGCCAAAACCAGGACACAAGAACACCAAAAGAGAGAGCAAAATGGTTTTAGAAACACTTTTAGGATGAGACCTAACTTACAGGTGTGGCCATCAGATGTCGAACTTTAACAAGTGGTTTTTCATAGGATTTTACCTCAAAAGGAAACAAATATCTTCCAGACTCTCTAAGGATAAGCAAAGTTGCTGCAATCAGACTAATTACTTTAGTGGCTGCTGCTCTCTGTGCCACAGCTGCTGTGATTAAGCAGCTGGGCATGAACTGGGAATAGGAAGATTGTGGTTATACAGAAAAGTCTGCTACCTGCACCTAAGGCTGCAGACAGGAAGTACATTCAGGGTCAGGTCTCTGTAGAAGCCTCTTGGAGACACATTCCCAGGACTCTGGTAATGTTTGAGCAGCACTTTGAGGGCTACAGGTGCTACATATGTGCTGAATCCTGTTTTTAATTGGAAGCCAATAGGTGTGATATTGCCTGCATTTGTGCCAAAAAGGATTGGGATTTGCATGGCTTCCACACCTGCCTATAAATCTGTCCAGGCTCTTACTTCAAATTTGGCCTGCCTTTGGAGAAGGTGGGTGAAGGGTTTAATGTCCAGAGTCAGGGGTTTGTGACAAAAAACAAACGAAGGGAACCTCCCCCACCCAGTCCTGAGTTAGGGAGGAGGGTCCCAGCCTGCAGCTGCCTTACCTCCCCTCAATCCCAACCTGGCATCTTGGAGCTGGGAGAGAGAAATTAACCCCCACAGGTAATTATAGGATTAGATAGTTTTGACATTCATCTAGTAATCCAGAAAGCTGAGGACACATCAGTGTTGAGCCTGGACAGGTTTCTGAAAGGCACCTAGGATCCCAGAGTTCCAGGATTAATGCAAACACAAGGGAGGTTGAAGAGCCAGGGGTGGTGAAGGCAAACCACAAATAACTGGCTATATCATGTCATGCAAGGAAGTTCTCTGTTCCTAAATTGGCTAAGCAAAATGAAGGACAATTTTTCTCCATCCCATAGTAATCCAAAATCCTGGGAGTAATTTATTAAGAAAATAACTTAATGTTGTGCAAAGGGCATCTCTGGGGACAGACCTAGTCAGGGCTCTCACAAGGAAAGATGAAACAGAATGAAACCTTTTGGGAGGCATAAGCAAAAAAATTTTGACTGTGTATATTCACTGAGTAAGAAAAACATTTTGAGAATGCGACAGTTGTATTGCCAAACCCTCTGAAAATACAGGGTATCAGAGGTAAGGGTGCTTCATTTCACTTCCTGCTATGTCCACGAGCTGAGTGCAGTACAGGAGATCTCCAGGACATATTGTCCATTACTTATTTTTCCTGCCTCCTTCCTCCTCAGCATTGTGGTTCTCTCAGACCACAGAGTAGACGTTCATGTCACATGAAACAATTTTGTGTTTTGTTTTCTCCTCTTCAGCACGCAGCTTCAGCTTGTATTCAGTCCAAGCTTTTAAATACTGCTCTCAGGGCACAACTTGACATGAAGCTTTTCTCTGACTACTTTAAGCTGTCTCTAAATACTGCTCTGATGTTCATTAATTTATTTGTGTAAGAAATAAATACACATTAAAGTTCCACATTAGCTGTATAAAGTTAATCCACACAAAATGAAGATGAAACACAGCAACAAATTTTGGTGTGGCTTCTGGAACATTAGTATGTTGTTTTTTCAAAGTACAGTATATTTAATCTATCTAGGACACAATTTGTATTAATATCAGTCACATCAGTGGCGTCCACAAGCCCCATCATATGGAACAAGTGCTATAAGAAATTTTTCAGACACCTGTAACTTGTCCAGTCTGAGGAAAGCAGGAGAACTCCCTCTCAAAGTGGGCACTCCCTGCCAAACCTCCAGGCTCGGGCAGCACTTTGTTTTTGCAACAAACCAGAGACAAGAATGTGCAAAACTGTCCCAAATCCTTGCCACAGAGAATAGGACAATTACAGCTGAAACTTTCCAAAACCACAGAAATGCCTGAGGTGGACAGACCACATGGAAACCTTTAGCTCAGAGTGTTTAACAGAGTTACAGAAGAAGGTCTTCTGCTGGGAGGTGCTGCCCAGAAGTGCAGGTGGGCACCCAGCCCATGCAATGCTGGAGCAGTCACCAGGGCTGACCCCGCTGAGGGATGGGGTCCTGCGTCATGCCTAAGATCTGGCATCTCTCCCAAACCAGATGTCCCCACGCTACTGCCCCTCGCTGAGACAGAGCCTTGAAGAGCATGGCTAAGCCTCATTAAAAGCAGCATGGGTAGGAGGTGGCAGTGGAGGCCGCGTACAGCCTCTGTATTCTCCTCCTCTGATGCTGAACGGAAGCCCGGATGGATTATTTTCAATATCAACAACTATTTACTGGTCTGGGAGGAACTCTGCAGGATTGTGGCACAAACTTTGTTGTCACAGCATCCAGTCCCTGCTCCAGTGAACAATGAAAGAGTAACTGCCGGAAAGAGGGAGAAGAAAACACAGTGTAGCAGAAGGTGGTGTGCAGCACACTGAGCTGGGGCCAGAGATCCTGGCAGCGGCTGTGAGAGGGTAGCCCTGTGCCCAGCCAGTGTACGATAGAGGATGCACAAATGACCGCTGAACTGAGGCCTTGGCATGGACGTAGAGGGACTGTAAGACTGGACATGCCATTTTTTCCCTGAACTGTAAAACAACTTCTGGCTGCTTTTGCTCATTTGAAATAGTAAGTGTTTGAGCGCTGGGCAAATTCCAGGTTGGATAGCTTCATTATGCCTAGTTAAACGGTCATGGTGGGTTTTAATTAAGCTCATAATTCTTTTTGATTGCCTGCTTCAGGCTTTTGTGTAACATCACCAGACATTAATAGACAAGTGTGAGATGGATAAGGAGCTCTGAGATCCCTGTGGCCATGTTGTAATTGTCATTGCTAGGGTACCTTTCACAGCCAGGTAAACTGTCACTACATCATTTCCACAGGAGATGTTGGCTATTCTGACTGCAAGCAGATGCATCTGCCAGGATGGTTAACCTTCTCCAATGAAATCTGAAGGATGATGGCTCCAGAGCAAGCTACTAGGAGTTCTGCTTGGACTGTCCTTGCTCTGGCTGGGCTAGAATTATAGAGAAAAGACAGCAAAAATTAAACTGGTAGGCAGGTATGTGTATAAATCTCAGATCCATTGGTGGCACTTGAGTCCAGCAAGACAGAGGTTCAGCACAGTTTCCTGCACAGTGCACATGTGTCTGCATTGTCAGTGTCAATAATGGGTTGGGTGGACCATCTGATGATCTCCTGAGTTGGTTTTACTGCTGGGACTGACCTCAAGCAGCCAAGTTGTGTATTATTCCCTTGACACCAGGAGCCTGCTGCATGGCACCAGACTGAAGGCATCATACTCATTTTGCAGAGCAAGCATGACTCCTTCCTGATGGTCTTACACAATGGTTCCCATGGAGATCCTGAAAACATTGTGCACTGAGGACTTGAGATAACCCTTACCCTTCTGCAGCCTGGACAGATTAGAATTAATCTAAGTAATGTCCAGGCACTGTGAGGTTCATGGCCCTGCTCTCTAAAAGGAGCCTGTTTGTTGCATGGTACATTTGGGGTTGTGGAAAAATTTATGAAGTGTGCTTGTGCTTGACAGTTTTTTCCAGGAGGCCTTTGAGTCGATTTTCTTCCAAGAGTCTGCATTCAGTTACAGTTTGGAGTATGTGATCTCATAGTGTTTGTATTTATGCCCCTCACAAAACCATTTTTACAGCATCAGTATCTATAGGTTATTGTGAGACTCCGAGTGGAGTCATTGTAAGGTCACTCACAGGATGCTGCCTCCTACGTGGAGCACATCAGTTTGGCTGCAGGATAGCTACAGCTGAAGCTACTTTCTGTAGCTATGAACTGAAGAAATACAAGCAAGGGATATTAAAGTGATGAAATAACACAATATAAATTAAAAATACACTATAGGTAAAACACTCCCCTGGCTGGGGTCAGTTATGAGGATTTGATAATGGAAGGGGGATTTTCCATCACCTACTCCCACATTAGGAAAACGTGCAGTTCCCTGGGCAACAAGCTCAGAGGGCTGTTGCTTTCATGACTTCTTTAAACAGCCTCTGATGTCTCATGAATTAACCAAATTTCCATAGCAAGATATTTCTGTATCTAGTCCAAGATTTCTGAGCTCTCCTGGAAACTTTCCCCCCATCACACAGGTGACACCCTTGTTACATATCAGTGTAACAGGGAGCTGCAAATTGTCATCACACCATGCAAGAGGTTTGGCTCTTGCTCTTCTTGTCTCTTCTGAACGAATTTTCAGAGGGAAAAAAGGAACCTCCATATTAGAGTAGGGGAAAACATGGCATAACAGATCAGAAGAAAAGGTGCAGCAAAGGTTTGAATCTCAAGTCTTTGACTCTAACCTTGCAGCCTTCCCTGGATAGTTGAGTGTGTAGTCCAGCGTGTGAGCTGGGTGCATGGGAACATCCATGATGCGGGAAAGAAGCACCCCATGGGCACTGTGGAACTCCTGGAAATCTACATCTCGAAGGTTCTCCCAGAATGAGCTCTGCTGGATACACAGATGTGTAAATCTGTGGAGTGGGACTTGGACCGTATTGTGTCATAGCAGTGGGATAAACACAGTCCTGTCGGGTAATTTGGCTCATTTGCCAGGTAAGCTCTTTGCTCAGAACAGAAATACCAGGCTGCACATTTCCACAACAAACTGGGGTTAAGAAACACCCCAATTTTCAAACCAGTCAGAGCTCTAAGGTGACTCTCAGTGCTCCGAATGCCCAGAGCTTTTAAGAAAAAAGTGTTCAATTTTTCCTGCATTTGAGACTTAGGTGTCTTTCATAAAAACAGACCAACAAGAACAAAGTGATAACATAGCCATTTCCAAAGCTCACTGCTGCTGATTCTTTCATCTGGTGGAAAACCTGAGCCCTCCTTTACTCAGGAAAACAGTCAAATTTATTCTGCCAAATAGCTCAGAGGCATTCCGGCACCCAGTGGAAGTGCTGGTAGCTTTCCCACTGACTTTAATGGGCACAAAATATTCCCAAGACTGGAAATCCCAAATTACCTGCATCTGTTCTGCACATTTCTGAAGCCTTCCAACTACTAACAAGACCATCATGTTACAAGAATAAGTACAGCTATGTGAAACATTAGTGAGAATGTGTGTCTCAACCTAGGTCCTGATCTACTCCATTTGATTGGGAAACTGCCATAAATAAAGCAGGATTTGGCCTCACAAGTGTGCTGAAAAGAAGGGCCAGGTTCTTCAGCATGCTGCAAGTGCAAGGAGCAGCCCTTGGCTTGTGCTTCATGGGAGGGTATTATTCAATGTTATGGTTTCTATGGCTGCCCCAGCAGTTTGGATGCTTCCCACCCCTCTTGTCCTCAGCCACTTGGTTGTGATGGGTACAGGGGGGACAAGTTTCAGTACCCTGTAAACTGGAACACTGAGGGTGGCTTCTCTTCACTCCTTGGAATGGGAGGTAGAATCAGAAGGAGAGTATAGGAGTGTTAGAGTGTTGCAGAGAGTGTATCGGGGGGATCTGGGGAGTTGCTGGAGGATGTGGAGGGTAGCAAGCAAGCAAAGGTTTTGTGTTGCAGAAGAAATTTGGGATGCAGTGAGATGCAGTGATTGTGGGAGGCATGTCAGGGGAATGAACCACTGGAAAGAAGTCATGGTCTCCCTGGTCTTTTGCTTCTCTAACTCCTACACCAACTCCTTGTCTCCTCATTCTGCTGCCCTCCTCCCAGCTCTTCCTTTGGGGCTGAAATGCAGGGAGGATTGCTGAAAACTGATGCACGAGCAGAGGAGGGACAAAGATGTCCAAGAGGAAGATGTGAGGGTCATACTGTGTGCAGGCAAACTTGAGGGGACAGAAAACAGGCAGGAGATGACCATAAGGGAGACCTCCCTTCTCCTAGCTGACAAGATGCTTGCCCAGGCTCTCATCCTGGGAGAATTTATGGCTCTAAAATATTAGACAGAAAAATACCAGCCCATGGTGGAAAGCCCCTCCCTTTCACTTCCCATGCACTTGTCCCACCCAGGACTACCCTGTCCCTCCACAGCAGTGGTAACCTGTCCAAAGACATGCTGCTGCCCCTCACACCCCCTGCTCTCTGCTATCTCATCCACTCGAAGCACAGAAGTGCCTCAGCACTGAATTCATCCCCTCTTGGAGGAGTTAAGTCCTTGCCACCTGGAAAGCATCTCACCTTAGTAGGGAAATATAAAAAGGATGATTAGTTTGGTGGAAGTATAAGCATTAAGTTTGCATAATTCTTGCTTAAGAAAGTGAGATGTACAAGGCAAACTAAACCCGAAGAGGAGTGACAGCACAGGTGAGGCACAGAGGGGTTCACCCATCCTGTTTTGATGTCTGAAGTTATAGCTGGCAGCTTCTTGAAAGGGACAGCGTTTTAGGGACAACGTCACCTGGCTGTACTGAGAAGGCAGAAAAGACATTCTGGGAACAAAGTCACGCCTTTTAGTGACAAGTGTGGGCTCGAGGGGATTAGCAGGGCACAATGCCTTCCTTCTGATCCGTCCCGTGGCCCTTCATTCCCTGCGAGGTGCGTGAGCCGCCACCGCTGCGTTCAAGCGGGGGCAGAAAGTGGCAGTGGCAGCAAGGTCAGAACCAGCCTGGGCGAATTCCTCCCTCCATCGGTCTCTCGGCCAGAGGCTGAGCAACAAACACAGCACAAAGACCGACTGTGAGCTGCACACTCGGGGTGGTGTGCGATACAGTGGACTTCTGGGACTCTGGGCTCTTTGTAGCTCCGGCATGGCGCTCTCCGTGGCAGGATTTGGGGCTGACAGAGCCCCGCTCTCCCCGCAGTGATGAATCCACGCGGCACCGCGTCCCGGGAAAGCGGTGCCAGGAGCGCACCGCCACCTGCCGGCCGCTCCCCGCCGCTCCATCGGCTCCCTCCTGGATCCTCCGCGACGGAGGAATCCCGCCTGGATTCTCCGCGGTGCCAAGGAACCCACCGGCGCGGAGCTGACTCGGGGTCGCCGAACAGCTCCGCACCCCTGGGATTTCTCAGAGACGGAGATCCTCTCTTCGTTTTGCCACCCTTCCCAGCTCTCTGCATCGCATGCATCTTCCAATTGCCCTCTCCTGGTTTTGAAACGGTCTGCTCCAGACTGGGCTGCTTGGATTTACCACGTGAGAATGTGTAAGTGGGTTGATGCTATTTACGTGCTTCTTGCCAACTTACTCGGTACGGAGAGCTTACAAACCTACAGGTGAAGCCAGTCCAAGAGCAGCCCAGATGTGCCAAGAAAGGCACCGGGCTTGGTCCTGGAACCTGAAATCACGTTGGTCTCTGCATCAGACAAATGAGCTGCTGAAAGACCCGTACTTGCCTGCTAAAAAAAGTGAACAGGATCACAGCAGTTTATTTCACACAGACTGGTCACATCAATCCTGACAAGGTCACATACACAAAAGGTTGCAAAAAACCTTCAGGGAGTCTGAATGAGAGCAGTCTGCTTTAAGTTTCAGAAGAAGTGAACATTTTTTGCCTTCATGAAAGGCAGTAGTATTAACATCATACTTCAGATACCTACAGCACTTTGCAGGGATTAACTAGTTAACCCCCATAACAGCTCTAAGCAACTTTTGCTGAGGCATCATTACCCCCCATTTTTATATATCACAGATGGTGGGATTTCTCCAAGCCTAAACTTCAGAGCCATCAGTTCCCAGACTCTGAGGCAGTAGTCAGTTTAACCACCCCTGCTGCCACCTTCTCCAGTGGATGGTTGAGCAAGGGCTATGCATGTAGGCACAAGAGTCAAAGTACTCATCTGGCTGACAGGAGGGACTATGTTCATGATTTCTTAGGTTAAAGGGATCAGCAGACATCTCATGAGCAGCCCCAACTGAACACTTTGCCTCAAATAGAACTGGAAGCCTGATGGGCTGACCATCTCTGGCTTATTTCGTTTTCAGCTTTGCTTTCAAGGAAAATTTTCAAGGTAAAAGCCTTTTAGACCAGTGTTCCTGTTTATCTTACAATCTGATACAACTACAGCAGTCACCATGAGTCAGTTCTGGGCTGAGGAGACTCCTTCTTCCTGGGCAGTTATTCCAGAGTCTGTTCCAGTATCTCAACAATCCGACTAGTGGAGAGTTTACCAAGCTCTGCCCACAGATGTCTCAGAGCAGGTGCCTTTTACAAAGAACAGCAAACAGGACATGAATTGCATGTGTAATCCCCATGGTAGGTTTTGTAGGGTTGCTATTATTAGTAATGCAAAACCAGAAGGCTCCTCTTCAATCATGACTGCTCCTGGGATATCAGTTTAAACTGCAGATGAGGGTGTTTAAAGGCCTTCTCAGTCCTCACACCCTCTCCTTGTAGAGTGCTAATCGGAGTGTTCACCGTCTGGGTCAGTGCAGTAACCCTATGAGTGTGGTTTCAAAGATATTCAAGAGCCTCCATCACAACTGCTAAAGCCACCAAAAGAGCAGCAAGAGCTGCTCTGGTCTGTGGATAGTGTGGTCTCTCTGGGGGACAAACTGCCAGTGTGCAGAGGTACTGGAGGTACTGGTCCCAGCCCTGCACAAAGCTGGGACAGGCTGCCACAGTCCCCTGCAAGCCCTGAGGAGCACTGAGTGAAGAGGACACTGGGATGATGAAATGTTGTTATAGGCTCTGGTTTAACTGCTGCTGGACTTTGCACTGAGGCCAAATATATCTTCCTGCCTTGTCCAGGGACAGTTGCATGTGACACAGGGGAACGTGGGCAGATGGGTGCAGGAACCTTGCAGGCTCCTTGGACTGCCTTCCCGGCATTTGCTGCCCATGACTTTGTGGTCCTGTTCTCCAGAGAAACCCAGCAATAAGTAGGACAAGTGCTTGAGAATTTAAAAATGTGGTCACACCATGTCAAGAGCCTATGTCCCAGCAGGGATGGGAGATAAAGATAACACCCCACACCCTTCCACTCCTCATAGCCAGACAATGAATTTCTCCTTATTGTCCTAGTGACATCCTGTCTCAAGGAAAGATCTGGAGGAGGATAAGAAGGATCTTACAGACCGGTTCAAAGAGGGCAAAGCGTGAGAACACACAAGGTGGGGCAGACAGTGGGGCAGCCAGAAGGAGCAGCACCCCAGTGTTGCAACCAAAGGCAGGAACATGGTGGAAAGGGCCAGACATGAACGGGCTGTGCAAGCCCAGCACGAGCAATGTAGTCTGGTTGGAAATCTACGCTCCGAGGAGCAGCTCAGTGCAGGCACAGACTGGGTGAGCACCTGCAGATGGAGCTGCGAGAGCAGGACCTGCAGAGCAGCAGCCTGCATCCCTGCCTGCACAGCCCAGTGAGTGGTGGGTGAGGCAGGCAGCCAGGCAGGGCTGGAGTGGGGCACATTGGCCCTCACCTGGCCACAGACTTTGGCTCAGGAAGGTCGGGGCTCACCAGGCTGGGAAACAGTTGTGTTTGGAGGAATCTATGATGCTCTGTAAAAGGTTTCCTAACTGAGGTGAAAAATCACAGAGAGGGGGACAAAAATGCCCTGTCAACAGCAGAAGTACCCAAACCAAGAGACACTAACACAAATGTCAGGGCATTTTCTTAGAAAACAAGCTGAAAATTGTGTTCAGCACAGTTTAAGACAGGGATTGGGACTACCATCACCTGGAGCTGTAGAGGCAGCCTTCACCTTGCCAGGCTTTACAATTAACATGAATATTCAATATTCACTGACCCAGAAAGATTGACCCTGTTCCCCAGGGCCTGGCTATGGGAGATCCTGATAGATCTTCCTTAGATTTCTGTCTTTTCCTGTAAGAACTTCTCTCAAGGGAAAAAGCCTAAATGCCACCTTATTGCCTCTCAAAATGCTCTGTGAAATCATCCAGTTTTGTGGACCACTGTTACTATGAGCCCTCCCTCCACACAACCTCCCCTGGGGCAGTGGCCAGAGCAATGTCCCCCAGTTCCCCACAGCTGTATCTTGCCCCAGGAAGGATGTGGGGTTTCCTGCACATCTCCCCTTACAGCCCCATGTTGCTTCCCTGTGCAAGGCCAGCTGCTTCCAGCACCTCAGGGAGCTCAGCACCTCTGCCAAGTGCTTCCCCAGTGCAGTGCAGTTCTCCAGCAGCTCGGCTGGCTGCACTCTCAGCTCCAGTCTGGAAGCCAAAACACTGGAAGCAGAAACTCATCTTGGAGCCGTCCAGGAGCAGGTTCCTGCATTCTTGGTAAAAGAGAAGAAAAAAAAAATCAGCAAGTAAGCAGACCCGAAGGTTGTGTGAGCAGAGCAGAGGTCGGGGCGTTCAGCCGTAGCTACGTGTGTGTCCATCCATGGAGGGGGGTAACATCGGGGTGCTACAGCCCCTGCAGAATGCTCTGTTGGCTGGTAAAACACTCAGTCTCTGCAAGTCATTGGACTCAGAAAACAGTTCATCCTTATGTATGAGTTAGGCATCAACCCCATTTTACCTGAAAAATGTCAATTTTTTGCTGTTGTTTGATGAGGACAGCCAGGAAGGGTGGGAGTGTACAAAGAAGTGGTTAGCTGGCATAAGAGAAATGCTCGGCAATACAGAACATATCTGCAGCCCTGCTTATTTCTCTGCTGTGCTTCCTGTAGCCCTCTGAGCTGATCTCCTCATTGCAGCAGCAGGAGGATGCTCCCCACGAGATGGGAGCCTTACCCTTGGGTTCATTTCCCAGGCTCAGCTGCTCTGAAGTGACCCTGCTCCATGGGAAGGGGCTACACGATCCAACTATCTGTGAGGCCAAACAAGGAAAGCCTTTCTTGGCAAGGGAGAAAAAGGACCTGGGAGGCCCTCTCAGCTCAGGTGACCCACCCGACCCCCATCGCAAACAGCTATAAATCCTCCCACTTCCCTGCTGCAGCATTCCCGGGCACTCCCCCTCTCACTGAAGCTGGACCTGGCTCTGCAAAGCATGTCAGTGCTGGCCAGCCTTGGAAGGTAAATATGCAGCTGGCTGACTTACTACGTATCGGAGGAGTTTTCTGGCTGAGAATGGAGCTGACTTTAACCAGTGCATAGCAGAGCTGGGCACAAGCTGGAGCTTTGCTGGGCTCCCTGCAGGACCAGTTCTCCCAGACCCTTTCATCCAGCTTCATCAAGACTCGGTGTGGCTCCTGCCAGGAGACCCGAGGGGGTGAGCCTGCCACTGGACACTCTCATCCCACAGCCATCAGCCTGGACTTGGGCTGTGCACGTGTGAGTTAGCAGTGAGCAGAGCATTTCCACTGGGCACAGAAGAATGAGGCATCAGGACTGGATTGGTATATCCCCAGGATGGACTACTTGCTCAGCAAGTCTTTAAAGAATGGTTAACTTAATAGAGATTAGCTGAATCTCCATATCTGCCCTCAGAGCCTCTCCCCCCCCTCTTTTCATTTGCAACAGAATGCTGGAAAACAACCTGACACATTGCCCTTCCTCCACTGGCTTTCCCTCCAGCTCCAACCCATCTCACCAGAGAGGCTGCTCTCTGAGTCCCCACATTCCACTGTCACCTTCTCACCCTGCACCTTCCCCAGCCTCTCCTCCCCAGCCAAGCCTCCAAGCACTTCCCCCCCTCCAGTCCTCCCTTCAGTGCAGCTTGTGCTGCCTCCTCCCTTCCAGGATCAAACCCCTCTACCTCCTCCCCACCCCAAGTCCTTTCTTGCTGGCTCTTTTCTCTCTCAACATAAGCCTGCCAGGGAGGTTTGAGCATCTGCTCCCCATGCGGGGGAAAGCCCTCTGGCAGGGCTGTTATCTTGGCTCCCTGCCACACAGCATCACAGTTTTGGCTGGCCTGGGGCAGGGGGAGCCCACGGGTGCCCCTGCCAAAGACCAGAGAAGTCCAGAAGCTTCCCAAGCACTCTGCCTACAATTTAACATAGTTCACGAGTGCTCAACACCCTGGAAGCCCTGTGTTTTATATAAGCAATTGCTAATCATCACCACAGGGCTTACCCATAGTAGTGGCACATGAATCACACCTGGTACAGGTTTCAGCTCCTCCTCTGGCACATAGAGAAATGAAATGCACAGCTGAGATCATGCAGATAAGGGTGACACAAACTTGTTCCCATTTCAAGGTACCAAGGGATCACCCATGCAGGAGGCAGGGTGCTGGTCTGGGGGTGCTGCCCCACGGTATTGCTTCTGCCCCGTCCCTGCACTCACAGCTCCAGCTGCCAGCAGGGAGACAGCAGAATCCTGCCTGGGGTCTGGGTTTCAGAGGCCATCAGCAGAGGACACACATGGCAGTGTCAGGTGCGGGGTGCGGGTGACAGGCAGAATCTGGCAGAGCACTTTCCACAAGGGCTGCAACCTATGTGGAGTTGGGGTGGACTGTCAGGCAGGTGGGATGAATCATGCTTTCCTCCCAGTTTCTCCCCATGGATTATGAAAGGAGTCGAGATGGCTGCTACAGATACTGGAGTGTGTGTCCTGTCCCCTCGGCCACCAGTGCCATGGGCTCTGCTGTGCCACAGCAGCCACACACAGAGTGACCCATCACCCTACAATGACACACCACAGAAACCCAGGCCACTGAGGATTTGCAGCCCCTGGCACAGAAACCCAAGATGTCTAAGATGTTATGTTTTTAAGAGGTTTTTGGTACTTTGGGTAGGCAACATTGCTACCTGTGCAGCACAGTTTGCAATGCAAACACCACAGAGGGACCACTTCCTCTGGAGTTCCTGCTCAGGACAGCTATAACTTGCTAAAACTCACCAGATTTCCACCATAACCTTTTTTCTTCCAGCTCAAGTCCTTAAAGCTTGACTGCCCATGCCTTTCTGATTCCCACTCCACTTTCCAAGAGTCAACAACTCGGCTGGGAGTATTAAACTCAAATATATGAAAGAGTCACATGCAATTAACCTAAATAAAAATCTGAGGGCTTCCAAGAGATAGTTCTTCACCCAGCTATCCAAGATGTGTGTGTCTCTGAGTGACCACATGCAGTATCATCAGGATATTTGTCATCATCGCCAAACCTTTCTATTAAAGCACCTCCTGAAGCTGCAATGGTTCATCATGATCCTCTGTTTCAAATGGATGGAAAGTCATGGATTCTGCATGGGGGGTTATTGCAGCCAGGGACATATCCATCACCTCTTAGTCTTGTGCAGTGCCTGCCTTCGCTGGAGCATCCCAGTGCTCAGACACCCTCCCGCTCTGATTTTTTTTCCCGCTTCAAAAGCAGGCAGAATATTCAACTGATTTTAGGCAAGACCTGAGCTAAGAATATTGGTTAGAGTGTGCCAGCTCGCAGTTGCTCCACACTTCAGTTAGGAATGCCCTTCTTTGTTTCTTTCTTTCCCTTTTTTTTTTTTTCCTATGTCAGGAATGTTGTAAGTAAATTCACAGCTGAACAACAGTGGGAATGGAAACCCTCAGAGCTGAGGGATGCCTGCATTACAGGTAGGATAATTTCAAACTGATCCTCCTTTGTGCTGATAACAGGGCTGGCTATTGTTTTCCTGAAGTCCACATGTCCGAAAACACCGCGGGCGTAGATAATTGCAGTGAGCATGTGCTTTTGAATCTGTTTCTAAAACTCGCCTGGGATTTAAGCTTTTTAAAAATCATGTCCCTGATTCTGCTTTTTTTCAAACTCAAAAGCAAAAATTCCCTTGGCTCGAAATGAAGAAGGGTCTAGCTCTTAAATACAACTTACAAAGGGGCAAACGTGCCCCTCTTTTCTTTTTACTTTTCTATGATGAAAGAACAAAGCCTGAAAGCTTTCAGCACTTCCCCAGCTTCTCTCTTGCCCCCACCCCCATTCTCCCCCTCCCCCCCTCTTTGATTCTATTTCCATTTTTAGGTGTAGAAAATCAGATCTTATTTGAAGTGACAGGACAATTTAAAATTCGCTTTTTTTTTTTTTTTTTTCTGTTGATGATGCTCATTAGGTCAAGCTTTGTCTTTGGCTGCAAGGGGTTTCTTTTAGCTTTTGGTTGGGCACTTGGCTCCACACGGCCACCCTTTCATCCTTTCTTGTTTTGCCACTGGGCAGCTAAGACTGGAAACTTCATACTTGGCTGTATGAAGAAAGAAAACAAGTGAGGGATAGATGAATGAGCAGGATGCTTCCATAGGCTATTTTCTGGTAATAACCAAGGTACCTTTTAGCTTCTTCATTATCTAACAGGGTAGTATAGGTTTGGGGACTGTTTGCTTGGGCTCTGAATATTCATTTTACTGTTGCTGTCTGTGAGCTATTGCTCTGCAGTCCCTCCATCATGATATACCAGCAAAGCAAGGACACACAATGAAAAACAGGGGGAAAATCCTGAATAAATCATTCTTCAGTTAAATATTTTTAGGATAGGACACAGGAAAGGAAAAAAGGCAACTTGACCTATGTCTCTGTCCCTTTTCCCCATCTCCTTTTACACCCAAAAGATTTTGGCCTGGTCAAGGTACAGTGTGCTCACAGTTACATCATCATGGGGCTGGGTCAGCTGGGAAAAACATGGAATTGTAAACATACTGTTACTGGGGGCCTGTTCCCCTTGGTGAAACAGGGCTGTATGGCTTGTGTTTGTGTTGTGGATCCTTCAGCTCCTGTGTCCCAGCTTAGAGGGATTATATTTACATCTCACCTTACCGATCTTTTTGGCTTGCCTGCCTTGAATTGCTTCCACAGACCTGCTCAACTTGTTTGGCTGCTGCTTATTATTCAGCACAAGCCCCCACCCACTGTCCTTTCATGTACATTCATGTTTGTGTCTAAAAGCCACAAAGGGACATTTTTTTGAGGGGGAAGGTTGTGAGCACTGGCTGCTGACTGGACCCCTGGCTCCCTGGACTCCCGGGGCCAGTGGTGGGGCAGAGGTGAGTCCTGTACTCAGTTCAGTGCACAGAGCAAGGACAAAACAGAGGCTGGCTTGGTGAGAGTGAGTCACACCATTTCAAAATATGGAAAATTTAATTAAACACTTCCTGAAACATGAGTTTTGCTCCCTCTAAGCACAGGAGCAAAAGCAAACCAGGATACAGCAAGAAGCTAACATGAGGGTGTAGATACCAACTCAATCAGGGATGGACACGGATTCCTTCTTGCTCCCCCACCTGTAACTGCAAAGTGGGTATCACACGAGCAGGTGCAGGCAGTGTTGATGGACTAGGCATGATCCTACCAGTTACAATTATGTGTAGATGAACCTGAAAAGGGTTAAGAATGACACAGGAGATTTCAGACTGCTCTGATTCCATGTGAGGAAATGGCTTCACAGCTCCATGAGCAGCAATGAAATGGAGGGACGTTCTTGCAGGTGGCATCTCACTGCCTTAGACTTTGCATTTACACGCTGCCCTTCAGCCTATGGCCACAGTTAAGCTGGCACTCAAATCCATAAATCCTAGAGTGACTCTTCATCAAGTGTCTGATTCAGCTGAGTCTGAATTCACACCATGATTTAAAAGGTGCTCCTCAGTAAGCTGAATGGGAGAGATGAGCTGAGTCAGCCACCAAGACTGCTGATCCACTGATCTCAGCTGGTGGGAAAAGACTGGGCTCCTAGCCTATACTTCCTTGCTCAACCTTCCAAGGTTGTCCTTGTACCCAGCAGGATCCCAAGCTTTCCACCATGTTGTGCCAAGGTGTCCATGAGCTAACTTCCTGCAAAGGAGCAGCTCAGGCTGGATACCCTAAAGGAGAACTGATATGCATTTTACCATCCTCTGCCCCAGACTCAAAAGCCGAAAATAGGGCCAGTTTGAACAAAGGCAGCCTGTGCAGGTGCTGGCCATTGAAATAACCATGTAAGAGATGGAAGATTGAACTCATATTCCTGCTCTGGTCAGTTTGGAGGCTGCAAACATCCTCGCAAGGGAGTGCCCTAACCTTGGGCTGGTGGCTTTTCTGGGTGGCTCCAGTTGAGGTGTGTCTGGGTGTGAAAACACTCATCAGGAAAGACAGGACTCGGTCAAGACTCCTGGTGAGTCAATCACCAGTCCGGACACCTGAGTCACTCAGTCTCCGTACCCAAAGTTTGGACTTCAGCAGGTGCTATCGCTCCATTCCTTCTCCCCATGCAGGGCTGTTGGGACAACATTGTTTCAGGAAAAGGCTCCTGGCTTTTATTTGGGTGGCTGGACACAGGCATACAAGGATGACTCAGGTTTCATCAGAATTCTGAGACATTGCTGGCACTGGAGCAAGCCTGAGCATGACTTGAGTGAGGCAGTTGGGACAGCAAATTCCAGGGGAGGAGAAACTGCACCAGAACAAAGGAAGTTTGTTTGAGGACAGAAACACAAAGAAAAATCCTCCTTGTTGCAGCTCTAAAAGAGAGATTAAACTGTTTCTAAAGTTAGGTGACTGCTCCCTGCCTCCCAGCCATTCCTCATTTGTCACCCAAATTATGTTTAGACCTGGGGCAGCACCTACCTGTATTAAACTGAGTTATTTGCATCCGAAAAGAGTCCTTAAAAAAGAAGGTTCAGGCAATGCTACTGATCTTGCTCACCTGACCTCCTTTGACATTACGGTCCAACTTTGGTCCAACTTCGTATCTTCGGCAGAGGCAGATGCAGAAAACCTTCCTCCACCTGGACTCTGCTGCTGGTGCTGCCAGCTCAGCCTGACGCTGTGACCAAGCAGCTGCTCCCTGCTAGAACTCCTGCTGACCTTAACGGAAAAGGGGAGAGCCTTTTTCGGTGACTCACAACATTGGACATTATGTTGGGAAATGAGCAGTTCAGATCAGTAAATTGGCTTGCTTTCATTTTCAGTAGTGACTGTTCTGTTGGATGGGGATTAGGGAGGCAAAAGGTGGTTTGTTTATCCAAAAGGAGAAAGGACTTAGTTGAAGTTTCGGTGGCTGATGGAAGTCAATAGCCAAGGCGAGTCAATAGCCAAGAATTGCCTCAGGGAACTTCCAGATCTGAAAATCTGATGGCATTTTCAATTAATACCAGTATGGAGAGATTGGAATAATTTCTAGATTCGTATTGATGTGCGCACCCAAATGAAGCAGGGAGTCACCACTGGTTTTGTCAGAAGCTCATCAACCACATTTAGGACATTTTAACTATAACTCAAGAGCTTTCTATTTGATTAGCTGCAGTCAAGAGCTTCTATTATCAGAATAAAGGGAGACCCTTTCCTATTGGGGTCCACTCTACCCCTTCCTGCTCTAGTGGCAAGGAAAGTGAACATGTTAAATATTTGATCAGGTGCCTGCTTAATTCAATCTAGATAAAAACTGACAGTAGCTTGTAACTGTTTACTGAATGGTAGCTATGGACAAGCTCTTTGTTAGTTTGGATACGGACCTCAACCAGATGAGAAAAGGGTTAGGTAGCTGTACTAGCAGGATAAAAGGAAAACCTCTTCCCTTCCTGAGTTGTTACAACAAACAAATGGACTTAACCTTTTTTCCTGGGGGAACTCCACATAAAAATAACAGAAATTGCCCAACAAATGGCAGCAGTCAGTCCTAAGCTTTCATTACTACCCATAGAAGCCTTTTTCAAGCAGGTGCTGCGATCACCTCTAATGTTCTGGCATTTGCCCTTGCAAAGTTTGTCTGATGTGCGTATGTCACCTACCCATGTGCACGCTTGCATAAACACATTTTCACTCCTGCAGGTTCTAGTCAGAACAGCTTCCCATTCTCCACTCTACTAAGCAGTTAAACTTCGCCCTGCTGGAAGGCTCCCTGTGCTGGCTGTGTTATGTTACACTGACACACACACACATGACATTTCCAAAAGACAGAATTATCCTGAGAGCCTGACTTTCTGCTTAAAATTTGACTGATCATCTGTAACAGAAACCTCCAAACTGGTTTTCACAAGTGAGCAAGAACAGATACTACTTCTTTTTTTAATTGCTTCCATCAAGCTTAATGGGATGTTCAAGCTGAATGAATGTAAATACACAAAGGTGGGTGTGGGAATGTGTCCCAGGTTGCACCCACCATGTTCTTCTGGTCTTCTCTTGAAGAAGATATCATCATTCTAGTAAACATCCTCAGCCATCCCACAGGTTTTGGGATGGATGGAGCCTATCGCTTCCCTTCCCCATCTGCCCTGGTGAACCAGAGATAAGTTGTGGGAAGCTGACTCTGTCCATTCCCTTCCTGCGGTCTGTGCATGCAGCTGCCTCCACAAACAGAATTAAAGCCACATGAGAAACATGCAGCAGGAAAAAAAATCTCTGACATGGAAGATATTTCACTGCCAACAGGGCTCCAAGGATCATAGGGAGGAGGAGAGATAGTGCTGAGTTACTGGTGTTAGGAGCAGACCCATGTGCCAGGATTGTGGGAAGGGACCTCCCATCACAGGCTGGGGGTTATGGCACATCCACAAGCACACCAGTGGTCTCCACAAATATGTGCAGCCACCTATCCTGAGAAGAAAAACACCACTACTGGCACTGAGCAGAAACAGTCTTTCATAGGAAATCACCTCAATTGCTCTTAAGAGGAAAAGCTATGACTCTGAGAGGAAACTTTCCACTCTTGATTAGCTACATTATGAGTTGTTCTGCAATGAATTCCATGGAAAGAAGAAAGAGTGTGTATTTAGCTTTTATCAGCATTTTTTCTGGACTTCTTTCAGTTCTGCAAAATGGTAAAAACTCAAATGTCCTGAAAGAATCTCCTGTGGAAAGTCATGGATTTTGTAATCACTGCTCTTAGCTCTCATTTGTCCAGGAGATACAAATCAAAATTACCCATGTCACAGGGGAGTCCCAAACAAGTCTTTATCTAAATCTCATCATGGAAGAGATTAGCAGATCCACTGCTTTACTTGCACATCTCTGCTCTGGCAGGAAGGGAGCAAAGCATGCCCTGCACTTCATGTGTCATCTGCAGCTATTCTGTAAGAAATGCTTAACTGGACAAAACAGGGACAAGACTGTGGTCAGTCCCAAGACCTTCTGTGCTTTATTTGTCCTATCATTTCCATGGGAATTCCTTCTTTACCATTAGTAGGAACAGCCAAGTTGTGTCCCAGAAAGGGAGCCCAGGTGCTGCAATTCCCAGGCAGGCTCAGGGACACTGAGCACAACATTGTCTGCTTCACCAGAGCTGTTACTGCACTTCAGTCATGCATGAACAAGTCGATTTAAGTGTATATATTTGGTTCTGTCCCACCCTTAATACATTATGTATTTTTCCAAGCTCCAAGCTATTTATACGACTGGCAAAACTTAACTGAAGCCACTGCTCAGAGTAGCTGAGGGCTGACACCATTTATATAATGCTGAAATAACTTGGGTTAGCAGCTCACCAATGGAAACCTTTGTCAGTTCGTGTGCATAGTGTGTCACTGCCCCTTTCACACAGCATGGATTTCATTACCCAGGTGAATAATAGGAGGAAAGGGGGGGCTAACTTCTGAATACCAGGACACAGATAAGCAAGTTTGCCTGTATTAGGAGGGGGTAAGCTGGCTTAGAGCAGGTACTTTCTGAATCAGTTTGAATCCCCTCCAAAGCCCTTGTATTTTTGGGTCCAAGCAGACAAAGCAATGCAATCCTTCAAGTGTTCTCAGTGTTGACACACACTGCTGAGCTCTGTGTATTCCAAGATAAAGAGGCAGCCTCCAGTAGTCCATTATTCAGTGCTAGACAACTTGATTATGATGGAAACAAACCACTCTTTTGCAATATTGACATTGTGATCTCCAGTAAGAAGTTCTGAAAGGCCTGACACATTTTGAACTGCTACTATGGCTGTAATTAATGTTTTTAACTTGATCTGAAACACCTGAGATATCTTCTTTGGAAAAAGGTTCACTTGAAGTGCAATTCTGTAAGAGCAATTTTCATCTGCTCCTAACTTCAGTCATGATGTTATCACCTTTCAAAGCTGGCCTGAGACTGGTTCTGGGAACAAATTGTAAGGAAATTCCTATTAAAGCACTGTCTTGCAGTGATAAGAGCTGTTGTGCATCAGGACTAATTTATGCCTTCAGCAGAATTTGGTGTGTACAAGGAAAATCTGGTCATCCCTCTGAAACAAAATGCCAGGCAGACTCTTACTTACTTTATGATCCAGTTTCTGAGGAATTCTACAGAAAGCCTGAGAGCTTTGCTAGCCTGCCTTGCCCAGGGGTTTGCTGGTGCCAAAAGCATGGTCCTGCCCCACTGCTCCACTTTTCTCCCCAGACTCTGACCTGAAGGCCTTGCTCCCTGCCTTCTGCTGGCCTGACCACCCACTGACAAACCCAGTAGTGAACTATTTGCTCAGGTCAACGTATTCCAGAGATGGCAAAAAGGAGGAGTTAAGAATATATGACTGTCAAGGGTGGACATCTCCCTTTCCAGGACAGCTTAAGGACAAAGTGGCCCATCTTTACCCTGTGCATTCAGCCAGAGTGAATAACTTGTCATATCTGGTCAGCCCCACACCAACACACACAGAGCTCTCTGAGCATATGGTAGATTTGTGGAGGAGGAGAAGCACCAGCACAGATGACAGGAAACTCAAGTCCAGAGTCTTATGGATCTATAGGCACTTCCCTTGGTTTCAGGCATTCAGGGTCCAGGGCTATAGTTTGCCCGCTGCCCATTTGTAAGCAGAGTGAACACACTGTCCTAACTCATCAGGCTGCTATGAGGATGATAAAGAATTTAGGTGTAAAGAGCCATGTAAGTCTTGTGGAGAGAAATACTTGCTCTGGAGTTAGCTTAAATTTCAAACAAGTATTTTTTCTATCTGCAGGGCTTAGTCCTGCAGACTTACCCCGAAACATGCAGCAGACAGCCTGGAGCTCAAGCGCTGCATAGGTGTCAGCAATTATTAATAACTAATCTACTAGGCAAACAGAGAGGCGTGTTTGAACAATGACAATGTTGTATCCCAAAGCAGGACCAGATCACAGAGCAGTAATTATTTGCTCTCAGTGCAAGTCTGTCTGTCCAGTATCACCCTGGCACCCCAGTCTGTGTCTTGAGATCATTTGTGGTGTTTCTGCTGTCATTGTTGGTACTAACAACAATATCCTCACCATCCTTGCCTGGACTTGAAAAAGCACCAGTTACAGGAAAGGTTGTAGATGGGGGATGGAGCTATGTTTTTTTGACAGTGTCATCAGTGATTTGGGGGCAGTTCAAAAGCTTTAGGGAAATACTGCTTGGTCCAGTGCTAACACTTTAAGTCTAATTAACTTGAGCAGTAGTTCTTAGCGAAGAGTGAGTGTCACTGCAGCAGATGCTGGGCTGTCACATCGTACCTGGTTCTGGAGTGTTCAGGGGGCTGCTCCCACCTCATGAAAGCCCCAACAGCTCAGCCCCAGATGAGCTAGTGCCTGTTATTTTCTCCAGGATGGTCCAGCCACAGTCCTGTGTGGTGTTGTTTTTCATGTGGATGGAACATACCACAGCTCCAGTGTGAGCGAACACATTAACATCAACAGAGCCTTTTCCCCAAGCTAAACATATTACGGCATCAGCAAATTACAGGGCACTGTAAATTAGACTCCCTCTTGTGCAGACTCTGCTTGCTGGGCCAAGGCCACATCCCTCCCTTAAGGAAGGTGGTGGCTGAGGGTTTCATTACTCCTCAGTCTCCCCTGCTCTATGCACAGGTTTGCTCGGGCTTGGTCACATTTCTGCTCATGATCCCAGAGCATGCATCCCACGCATACTTCCCAAAGGATACTTTTGTCATGTTGCAGTATGACACTGACAAGTAAACCTCCACAAAAGCGATCACCTGTAGGTCTGGGTCAGTTGTGGGGCTTTTTTTCCTCATTGGGAAAAAAAAAATGCACAAAGGAAGGGACTGACTTCCCCTTTCTGTCTCCAGTTTCTTAGCTCCTGTGTTGAAGTCAGGTAAACAAGCAGACCTGGCTCTCTGACAAATGTGTTTTGGCCAATGTGTTCTTACCAGACCTTTTCTGGAGAACAGAGTGTGGAGAAATGTTATTGTGGGTCTGGGAAAAACAATCATTAAAATGAGCCGTTGAGCTCTTTTCCCTGGAAAAACAACAAATGCAGCCCACACTCTCCCATCCCCCTTACTGCAGCTGGCAGCTTTGCTCGGAGGAATAACCCGGGGCTTCCAGCTCCGTCTGAGTGTGACAGAGCTCTGCCAGGCTGGGGCTCTGCCATGCACACCTCACGGCAGTCCCTTTGGGAGCTGCATTTCAGAAGAAAGGCCTTAAAAAAAAGCAGAAAAAGAGGATCAGACACAGGTAAATGATTATTTACAGCTGCTGCTATGGGGAGTGTTACACAAGGGGAGGGTGGAGTGCGTTCCACCGCCCTTCCACAGCTTGTGGGCAGAAAAGCCGATCACCGCCATGGTGATTCTACTCCCCCAAGACGGAGTTAATACTGTTTACCTTGTAATAAGAATGCTATTTCTTGCTTTTTTTTCCCTTGGCTGAGCTTGTTTTCAGTCTCCCCTGCTGCTGTCCTGCTGGGGCAGCTGGCTCCAAGGGCAGCCAGGAGTGCTGGGCTGGGAGTACCAGAATCCCACGCCTCCCACCTGCTGAACCTTGCTGTGTGGTTCCCAAATTAAAAATCAAAGCCCTTGCTCACAGTGGGAAGTGAATCCATGGCAGGGGAGAACACTGGTACTAGCACTGAGCAGCTTTCACATAGCTGGGTCTTTCCTAGGAGCCAGGGATGTAGGCACTAACTTGGCACTAGCTAGTTTCGTGTTGTTCTTCCCTCCCTGCCGCCTGCAGGAGAGTTTTTCTCTTTTTTTATTTCTTGGTTTTCATTAAAACTCACCTGAAAACTACAGGACATGGGCAGAGGCTGTCTTTGTACCCCTCAGTCCTGGGGACCCTTGCTGGCAATGCAGGTGGAGGCTCTTAATGTGATGAAAGGGTTTGTTCTCCACCTTGATATGAAAATGCATTTTTTTTACATCAGTCACATCCTTCACTCCAACAAGAGCTTTTGTAGGTCTTTTTAGTGAGTGAAGTACAAAAATACCATGAATAACAATGGAGACTTGTGCAGTGTCCCAGAACATGGCACCAGCTACCTCACCCAGCCTGGCTGTACCGGTCAGGAACAGCCTAGTATGGGCAGATGAACACTTTTCCAAATCGTCCTTCCTGAAGGAGGAGGGAAGACCTGGACAACTATAGTGAAGAAGGGCACAAGGGAAGCAGAGCCTAGAGTCAGAGCAAGGCAAAAATATGGGAAACTTAAAATCAAAGTTCATGTTTCTCACATGAAATCTGCTCCTGGGCCTGGCTGATGAACCGGAGTGGAGGGCAGTTTCTGTGCCTCAAGGCAAGTCCAGCAGATGTGTTACCCAGATGGGTTGCCCAGTGCTCGGCCCCCAGCCCGGGCAGGACCCCCCAGCTGACGGCTGCTTACAGCCCCTGCAACAGCAAAGCAGGAGCACCCACAGGCTCCATAGCCAGGGGCTCCTGTTGTCTGCAGCAGGTCTCTGTAGGAAACTTAGACCCTAGAAACACCAAGTCCCAGAAACAGTATGCTAGGAATCTAGGCAGGGCTTTTCTGGAAAAGCTGTAGGAGTTGGGATGTTTTCCAATCAAGCACATGAGGCTCAACAAAGGAGTGTTTTTCCCTTTCTGCTCAGTGATGCAGATGCCAGAGTGCAGGACTTCAGGAGCTGCAGAAAAGGGTCAAAAGCAGCACGCTATAGAAGACCCAAGCTCCTTGTTGCAAGCTGCACTTCTAGAAGCAGGCAAACAACAACCAGGCAAATTGAAAAAACAGTGGGAGTAGAGGAATGAAGAGTCTAATGAAGGGGGACAGAGAGAAAATCCTTGCAATACTGTTTGTGTTGCAATCAGAAGGCCAGTTTGGAAAGTTCAGATTGGTTGTCCACTTGGATGCAAAGCCCCAGCTGAAATACATGGTTGTCTGTGGCTCACCTGCACACCTCTGCTCTGTGTGACATCAGCCATCTCCTCTGCCAGACGGTAGGTGCTAAGGTGGTGGGCAGACATTGTGTGGGAGTAATCCCATGATGGCATACACTCAAGCTGGCAGGACTCTGGCCACTTGTGAGGTCTGACATTTAAAGATTTATAGAAAACATCCCTGGTCATTGCAAGGGGGATGGACTAGGTGACCTTTAAAGGTACCTTCCAACCCAAACTATTCCATGATTTGACTGACACTGTGCAAAGAGCTGACTGCAGAATAACTTTCCAGGTAGACTCGGGTGTAAGACCTTGGGAGCTGCTGCTACTATTAGCATCTTTTAGCTATCCTTTGTGAAAACACTGAGATAATTTTACATCACTGTCACTTCCCTGGTTCCCCCAGAGTTATTCCATGTCTCCACGCTCAAGACAAAAGGCTTGAGCTCTTTCAGTCTGATTACTCATCTAGATTTGTACATGTACTTTTGAGGAACTTCAGAAAGTTACTACCATTTCTCGGTTTGCTCTTAAGCAGAAGTCTTGCATTAACTTCTGTCCCTCAGTAATGCCATTATTTCTGCTTCTGCCCTATATTTAAAAGATTCTGAGCTTATATTAGTATTTCACAAACATTTGTCACCAGATCTCTTGGTTACTTCTGCGATCTTTTTTGGAAGTTTTCAGTGGTTTAATACTCTTTGTATGTTCAGAGTAGTACAGAAAACAAAGCCAAATTTATTACAAGAAGCTCATGTACAAATCAGAACTGAAACTGATAAAGGCATGAGCATGGAGGATTTCTTAAAACTGAATTGGAGAAGACAAGAAATCCAACAGGCTGATGCTGTTCCAAAAACATCTTGAGCTCCCTTACTCCTTTGAAATATCTAAGCAATATAAATGAGCATGTAATTCCCACTGACGGTCAAGTTCCCTGCTTAGTATACAGAGCATTGGCACAATGTGAATAATAAATATGGTATGAAAGAAGATGCCAAGAAGCAGTCAAAGTTCCCATTGTCTGCACAAATGCCATCACATTTTGTTGCAGGAATGCCAGCCACATGCAAAGATGGAAACCTAATGAGAAACTCTACCCCCAACTTTCAACCCATGTAACTCCTTTCCTATGCAACCTACAGCAGAGATGGCCAAAGGGCAGTAGAAAACACAGCCAAGTAAAATTGCATGATCACACAAGAAAGGCAGGGCAAATGAGAGTTTGGCTGTAAATTTTGTCAAATTAGAAGTATAGCAAACAAACAAACAAGGTAGCCTCTGGCTCCTTCATCTATGCCAGTCTCACACACAGATCTGCATCTCCTGCAATGGCCAATTTTTGCCAGCTGCTGAGTTCTACTGATCATTTTGTAGGTGGGATTGCTTTCCTCTCTTCTTCTGCCCAGGAAACTTCAGAACAGAACTTGCAAAAGTCTTAGGAGAGGGAGTGAGCATGAAAACATGGGAAAAAATTAATCTCAATGGAAATCCTTGACTAATTGACAGGCTGGAATAAGAATGACCATAGACCCCAAACTATGCCAGGCAACCAGCCTGCTCCAGGCACTGGAAGCTCACTCAGCCAGCCACATGCCTGGCTGTTTTGCTTTGCCAGCTTTACAAGGCCTAATTAGCTCTATTCCTTTTGTTTGTAATTACAAAAGCAAACAGCCCTTGGAGAGGGAGGGACTTGAGGAGGCAGCTCCTTGACTGAGCTTAAGAAAATGTTTTAAATAAGTTTGCCTCTCATCACAAGTACTTTAAAATATGAAAAGGATGAACATAAGAGCCCTGGTGAATGGAAAAAGGTTTCTGGGGCAAGTAGAAGCAGGGGGATAGAGCCTTGTTACCCTGGGGACATATCAGTGCAGGTTAGAAGAAGCCATCCCCATCAGGAACCATTCTCTACTTGGCCTGCAAAAAAGGTACACCCAACTTGTCATGTTGTCACAACTTGTCACAACTAGCAGAAGCACAGTATGCTCCCCAAGGGTCTTTAGAGTGAGATGGATCATCCCACAGCCCATCTCTTCATAGCCCTGTTAACCCAGAAATATCAAGGAAGTGCACATAAGAGACACACATGGATAAGCAGGTCTCTCACTGCTCTGAAGGCAGAGCATCTCATGCAGGTAGCCACAGCCTGCACATACCCTAAGCCAGATAAAGGCCCAGAAAGCACAACTTCACTGAAACAAAGCACCTCTCCTGGGAGCACCTTGGCTCCACACCCCATCCATCCCTTCCCCATTCCTGCAGCTCCCACTCCCCCTGTAAGGGAGCCGTCTGCCTTCCCCCTACCCCTTCCTGCTCCACCCAGGGTGCAGCCTGCCTTGCCAAGGAGCAGACCTTCTGGTTCCTGGGCTGCAATCATTGCAGATTACTGGGTGAGTTTCTGCCAGAGGCCACAACTGCCTGACTCACTGCAGAAGATCTGTCCCCACCTCTGTCTGCTGTAGATACACACAGCTAAACAAGCTCTATTCTGGCAGGCAGCCTCCCAAAAGCACAAGTCCCACTCTTCTCTTCCATACACACCATCCAAGTTCTGCTCAAAAACAAGAAATGAAGTAATAGCCTGATTTTCCTTAAAAAAGTCCATTTATTGAAATTGTTTAAACACTTTATACAAGTTCCCAATACAAGCTTCTGCTCCCTGGCTCAGGGTTAATGCAAATACAAAAGCATAGACTTCACCAGCTCTTTAATGTGACCTGAGCTGCCACCTCCTAGGACAAGAAGTCTCACGAGGCAGCTGCTGTGCACAGGCAATTCCCCATGGAGAAGTGGAAGCCACGTGACCCAGCTCCAAGTACAGGCCAACATCAGCTCAAGCCTGAAGCCAATGCTCCAGTTGGTTTCTTTTAGTAACTTTATGCTGCAAAAGTCAGGTAAGACAGAGGTACAAGGCTTGTACAAACTACCAACACCACAGTGGTACATAGTTCAGCCAGAGGCTCTCCCTGTCTATAGAAGGAAATCAAGAGATCTGATGCCTCTGAACACATACACAATTGTCAAGCCTGGTCAGAAGCAATCATTTTCCTTCTATATAAAAAGGCTGAGCTTTGGAGAGGTGGTACCACTTTTCTAGGAATTGTGAGATTTAACTCCCAGGGTAAGTAAACACCAAGTGACTGGCTGAGTGTTTCAGGGGAAGAGGTGGGAACATTTAATGAACTGCATGATTTCTTTTTTTTTTTTATATGACTCAATATGCAAGGATGGCTTTATCTTTAAAATGTTTGTTTCTGCCTCTTTGGTGAGCTTGGATTACAAGATAATGCCATAAGCTTTGGATCAGTTTTCTTAGAATTTGCCTTCATATCATCACTGAAAGTGTTTAAAAGAAATACAGGATGGAATGGCAGCGTGTGAGGTATCCTTGGGGAAACATCAGGGAGTGGCAGTGCATTCTGCTTGGTTTAACACAACTAGCTGCATAAGGCAAACAGAGATCAGTAAACTAAGCCCAAATGATCCAAGGAAAGAGGGAAGTGTTAAAAGCTGACCTGTAACACAGAAGTGGATAAAGCTTCAAGTTCAGCTACCAGAAGTTCCCACCAGTGTGGGAACATGGAGAAAAAAATCACTGGCAGCACTTGGTGTCTAAAGAACAGCCCCACCAGAGACACACAGTGAAAACAGAAGGCAATCATTTTTCTTGAGCTCTTCCCTGGCACCAGGCAAACCTGCAGCTGCTTTGGGAGTCTGATAACTTCTGTAAGTTGCTACCTTACACTGCATCTTCCTTTGGCCGACAGCATGTGCACAGACAGCATGGATTCTGTAAAGTCACTGCAATTTAATAGTGTCTAACCCATTGTCTGTACAGAAAGCAGAGTGCTGTGCTGAAGATGATGCCAATAAGGCAGTACAAGAGTATTTTACATCTCTTCAAACATTCCTGCATTTAAAGTCTTTTCCCCAGAATTATGTTTCCCCTTAAGCTATTGGTTTCATCACTTTGTATAGAATATATGTTCCTTTAATTTCTACACACACCACACTGGGCTCTAACTTAATGGGATATGGGACTGAATTGTTACCATCTATTAAAAAAAAAAAAAAACAAAAACACAAACCTAAAAAAAGCACCAACATCCGTCTATAAAAACAGTATCATTTTCCCTTTTACTCCCAAATACTAAACTTAACCCAAGCTTGGAGGTTTCATCTTTCCAGTGGCAATACCTGTGAACCTAGGCTAGCCTTCCTCCACGGGCTGGGAGAGAAAGGAGAAGCTATGTCCAGTAGCAAAGAGGATTACAAAAATATACACATTTTTGAGAGAAGAGGAAGGCAGAACCTAGAGCCTGGACTCTGCTCAGGACAGTGGCATTATAGTGTCCTCTCCAAAATGCTTTCAGTACCAGTGCTGGTGGCTCCTCTTCTTTGTTTCATTATACATAATCCTTCCCTGTGGAGGAGGCATTTTTTGGGTAGCCTCGGGTGGGTGGATATGAAGTTTCTCTCCGTGGACACGAACAGCAGAGGAAGGATCCCCCTAGTATGGCCAGAGATGAAGCTGCCCAGCCAATGAAGAGAGCTGACCCAAACTCAAATCTGGGGAAAAAAGAAGGGAGAAAGTGAATAACATTGCAATCCAGAGGTATTACTCATAGTAACATGTTCACACAAAGCAGAAGGAAGCAGAAACTGGGATGGACATAGCTTCCTGCAAGGCAGCAGTTTGGAGCAGTCTGAGACTTCGTTGACCCTCAAACCCAGATCTTCAGCATCAGGTTAGTTCAGTATTTTGGGTCACCCTGCACAGCTGCAAGTGTGCAGGGTGTGAACTGAGGCCAAGCTCTGTGCAAACCAGTAGTGGAAGAAAATCGTAAAAGTCACATCAGTTAGGTCTCTGTCAGTGATGCTGCCTCAAAACAAAGCCAAGACCTAAGAGCCACATGGATAATCTGGTCTCAACTCTTTCTGCACAGTTTGAAACCAACCCAGTTAGTTCAGAAAATTGCCTTTATTCTTTTGAGCTACTGCTACTCAAAACTAAGCCCTGTGAGCATTTGCCACACTAAACTATAGTGTCTTATATGCAAAGGGTCAGTACCTGGTGTTGACAGGGGTGAAAGGGTCATAAAAGGCCCGAGCCACTCTGTTACCATACCATGATGTGGCCACCAATGCTGCCAGACCTGCACATAAAGGGAACATAATGTCATGGTTAAAGAAAAAAACAATCCATAAAATCATTGCAAAAGTATGCATGCAGCAGAATCAGCATCTGGAGTAATGCTCAGCTGCTGCTACCCTGGGCAGTTCTGAGCTGTTCCAGTTAGTGCTGGTTGGGAGAAAGCTAAGAAAGTATTTGAGGTCCCCCCCCAATTACAGTGCACCAAAAGCAGGACTGCTGACAGCCTTTCACTGAAGCAGGGTCAAAGGCAGCTCTGCTAGCAGATATTGAAGGCATGATGTCCATATAGAGAGAAAGTGTAATGTTAGTGCCAATAGACCCATCTGATGCCTCAGTAAGCCAGAGCTACTATGCCGAAGTCTGCTAAGATCAAAATGCCATCTAGGAAATAGCACATGAGCACATCTGTATGTTACCAACCTGAAATGATGAAGATCACCCCACCAAAGACAGCCATCCGCATCTTCTTGACCTGGTCATCTTCCATGCACTTCATGCATTTCATGCCAGTCACAGCAACAAACAAACCCACGAGCCCCAGGAGTATTGCAGCCACCATCAAAGCCCTCGTGGCCTGCAGACTGCCTGGAAGACATGAGGATTTGAGTTACCACAAAGAAAACTCAAAATACAAATAGAAATTCAAATTACTGGCTCAGTAATCATGTGTCAAAAATACTCCTATTGCCCCTTATACAGGATACATCCAAGCAAGACATTCCTTTTCAGCTTTGGTCTCAAGACTCTCATGCATCAGGATTAGAGGTCTCTCAGCCTCTTCTAAAATGCATGGCAAACAAGGGCATGCAGCCTTTCTGCAGGAAATGACCTGGGAATTGCCCTCAGACATCTTTTCTTCCTTGATCATTTGAATCCCAATTGGAAGGACATATCTGTTTATCAAAAGAAGTATTCAGATTTATGCTCTACCTTGACAAAGCACTTAAGTACATGTTTTAATATGAATAGTGCCATACATATGAATAGTCCCACAGCAGACAGCAAGGCCCCTTTACTGTTCAACACTTCCAAAACCTGTCTTTTATACAAATAACTCAGTACCGATTTACATTTTTTTTTTTGTGCTAAATTCTCAGCTTGAAACCCAGAGGGTACAAAAATACAATTGCAACAAAAACCAGGATTTTCCCAGTAAATTGAAAAATAGGTTGTTTTCTACCTAAAATATTTGGCTTAGTTGACTCAAATGCTTTAAGAGCCTCTTATGCTTTTGAAGAGTTGGAGCATGGGGTGATGCCTCCAATCTGCAAGTGTTGAATTTGCCTGAGTTCTCAGAAGACAGATTTGACGTACTTTATCCAAGATTTGGTTTTATATGGACTCAGCTAAAGGCATAGACACACTAACTCTATGAATGTCAGTTACTGAACTCAGATTTTCTTGATACCAAAGAAGAAAAGTGATTAAGTCAATAGTAAAAAAACCCTCAGGTGACAAAACATCTGACTAGCAGAGAAATAAGGGCCTGAGCTTTATTGTCTGGCAAATCAGGTTTGCTTGAACGGCATGTATTTCAATATACAGTCCTGTAAAGACCTGGGAACAAACAGGGCTGGTTAATAAAAGGAATAAGCTCCCAGGAGCACACTGTAACCAAAGCAGCACAAGCATCCCCTGACACAGAAGGTTATCTAGAAGTAACACAGGTACTAGCGAAGTATCACCAGAATCTTTCCCAAGCCTGTAGCTCACCCCTCAAAACACCCTGATTGCCTCCTGCTAGAGCTCTGCAAAGCACTTCAGGCTTGGAAGTTGCAAGATTTAAGCCTATAACAGAACAACTTCACACTCAGTCAATGCTGGTAGGGGAACCCATCTGAGTCCCTGATACAACAATGGGCTGTCTGGCTCAATCTGGAACTCAGGAGTTCAGAGTTGGCACTGGCCAGGAGGGGGGCAAAGCCTCACACCCATCCTCTGCAGCTTCTTTACTACACTTTGCCCCACAGCACTGTTTGTGCAGGAAAATTCCTGTGACACACACCAACACCAGGCTGCCAGACTCCAGTTTTCTGGATCTGCCCTTTCACACACAATCTTATTGTTTTGTAAACAGATTATGAAAATAGATGCAAACAATACAACTAAAAGGCAATATTCAGAGCAATAGAAAGTGAAACTTTCATAAGATGAATCTTGGCTTTCTTGGGAAAAAAGTCCCTCAATCAGCTTGGCTAATGTTATCTCTTGCTTCCTTCAAAGGCGAAGGTGACACACCTCTGCACCGCCCAGGTGTTAATCAAAACCCATCTGCTGCTCTGATTGCAGAAACCCATTAACAAAGCCATTTGTCACTTAAGCATAAATCACCACAGCAGTATCCAAACTCGTTTTTAATTGATTTATCTCCAGTGTCAGAGATCACACTCCAAAAGTAATTTCTATCTTACAAAAGTAATGCCAACTTTCAGAAGGACTTCAGCTGACGAATTACCACCCAGGCAGCCAATTCAGCCGCCATACATTTAAGGCTAAATTGTGGCCTATTGCAGCAACTCTGAAGAGGCCAATGGCTGAATATTATTTTCACTTAGCATGGGAAAGGGTATTTCCCGCAGAGATAACGCAAACCTGTTTTATCAAGACTACAGTAAGTTAGGCTCAGTCTTGCTGCTTGAGAAATTACTTTATAGGAGAGGGTTTTGAAAGAGTTCTTTCATGACGCTGAAAACAGGCAATGCTATCTCTGAAAACTAGAATACTATTTAAAGGGTGGGAAGAGACCTCTCACCTTCAAACATGATGCTAAGGAACAAACACAAGAAAATGCTGGAAAATGTTTCTATGACCTCTGAAGAGCTATGAAACCTGCTAAAATCTCAAGATGTGTAAGTATTAACTGGATGCATGCCACAGCACAACAGCTTTACAGAAACAGTTGAACAAAACACAGCACTGTGAGCATTTCCCAGAGCTGACTCCACCTCCACGCAGAAGAGCCTGGGGGAACATCTGGTGCTCTCACCCCTTCCTCATGCACAGCTCAATGGCACAGGAGGACAGAAGCATTTAGGAAACTTGTGGTAGTGCAGAAAAACAGGTTGAAGCATTTGCAGAACATTCTGTTCCTTTATCCCAAGAAGCTGTAATGTGACATGGCTGTATTAGCCAACCACCCTCCACCCGCCTGCCCTGTGCTCAGAGCACAGGCTGGGAGGCGGCGTTTTTGTCCTCCTACCACTTTTGCAATGTGTGCAGTGCACTGACCACAGTTAATCATCACACAAGCTACTAGTTATTAACTACACATTAACAGCCGTGTTGTCAATGGAAGCTGCACATCCAGAGGCTGGGAAAGCTAGTTTAATAATAGTTCTGTTGTTCACATGGGCCTTTCCAGGTGTTTTAAAAATCCAAAATTATACAAGTATACTATTGTCTTAACCTGCTAAACAGGACTGGCTACCGACAGCAAGTAGAAGTACTCCACAGCAATCTAACTTTATGAATTCTACCATATTAGAGACAATAGGATTTCCCCCACACTCCTTGCTGCTGCAACTATCTTACCAACAGGAACACAAAGCCCAGGAGCCCTTGGTGAAAAAACAGTCCTGTACAAGGTGAGAGAAACCGGCCTGGCACCCAACTACAGCTGTCAGATGGCATGAGTATTTTGTCAGTATAAACCAGTATTGACTTGGAAGCCAAGCCTTTTTATTGCTGATTACTAATGAGAGACACAGCATGAAAAGCCTATAGCAAGAAAGCATCAAGAACTGAAGAACAGAGGCTTAAAACTACTGTTGACAATTAATAACAAATGTGTATTCTGCAAGGGATATAATACCACTTAAGTTTACAAACATGCTGCTGCAGCTCATACATGTTTCACATAATAAACCCTACTTGTTTTAAAAACATGCCAACAATTTTGACTTATTGTTAGTGGGTTTGGACACAAACTACCTGATGCAGTTTATCTGAAGCCTACTTCTTCCTTCCCACAGCTATCATTAACTGACACAGAAGTAATTGCTGGTAACTGCTTAGTTGTATATACGTACATATATATTTATAAAATACTGCAAAAGTACTTCACCTGCAGATGTTTGAGAGGTTTTTTTTCTATCATCACATTTTCTTATTTAATCTGTTTATGCCATTTACGCTACAGAAAAGCTGTTGGGAAAGTGCCACGGGATTTTTGTAATGTCTGTTTGTAATGCAAAATTGCTGTAATGGCTCTGTGTGCAGATTATTCTCTGATAGGGATGCTCATGGACTACCTTACTTGTATTTAAAATATGGACTTTTCCTTCCCTTCCCACGGGCCTCCATGCAACCAAACTGATGACAGATGAAACAGATGCTGTGCAGCTCCCTCTTAACATCTGCAAGAGAAGTTCCCCCGTAGTTACAAGCAGCTCCATAGAGTAGGAAGCATGCTACACCATCCACCTCCAAGAACAGTCAGCAGCCTTCAAAGCCTTCCCACCAGGGTTCATGAAAGCTGGATCCCCTGGAGGGAGTGGGATCTGAGATCCTGCTGGTCGACCCTGCCAGCATGTGGAAGTTACTATTGTGATCTCAGCTTCAGAGGTGGCCAGCAAACATCTCTCTCACTTGCAGTCATTCTCACAGCACCCCAAAGCTACTAACGGCTTGGAGGCTTTCAACCCCCTTACCAGACCCTGCAAAGAGCCACTCCGCATACTCATCAGCTTCAAAGCACCCCACAAATCTAGAACACTGTACAGAAGAATCTAGGCAAGACAGGGACTCTGGGTCATGTTTCTTGACAAAATGGGAAGGGGTGGGAAGTCCTCACTGCATGTCCAGTGCAAAAGCAGCAAGTTCAGTAGATGACTGTGGCCTTGTACTCTGCTTACCCAAAAGCAGGAAAGGTTCAGCGCCCTCCTACAGTCACTAACAGAGAGAGGGTGGTTCTAAGACAAGTAGCACATGGAACCACCATTTCCAGATTCCTGGTGAAAGGAGACCTGGGCAGCCTGTTTTCCCACGAAGCCTGGAAATTCCCTTACCAAGAGATTTAGTAACACATAGTAACACCAGCTACTAAAGCTGCTTAGAAGCTGCTTGTAGAGCAATAAAGCCAGTGTATTGCAACAGACTCCCATCCCCTCTTGCAGAGGCACCAGGGCACAAACAGCCTCGGTGGCATTCCGAGTAACCCTCTACCTTCACAAAGCCAGCACAAGTGAGACTGTTTTATCAGTCAATCATGATTTTTCATGAGGAAGGAACAGGGATTGAGAAACACAGTAGCAAATTAACCCTTAACCCACATGAAAGCACAGATACCAGCAGGTTCTACCTGCTTACTCCAGATCTAAAGATGGAGAATTGGACACATGCCCCTCATGCTTTGTCCCTCCCTGGGCCACCCTCCCAACTCCCCCACCATCACAACTGAGCTACAGTAACCTGAGCATGAACCTTTCCTTCCCCCCACCCATTCTCTTCCCCAGCCTCTGGAACAGGCTGAGCCACAACGGTAAAGGTGTAGGAGGGAAGATTTCACATTTCAGCGATGCTGCTTGACCCAGAGGGTATTCAAACACTTGTTTATTTTCTGGGCTAGGGCACAAAGGCTCATTGTGGATGTACTAGGTTTGGTGATGAAGTGATAGATGAGTCTTAGCTTGTCTCAAGCACAGAACCTCTCCCAGCAAAACCAAACAGAGTGATGAGTATCTTCAGCTAAAACAGCCTAGACATGACCCAGAACACTCTCTGTTCAGAGCAGGAGAATGTGGTTAGGTGGGGCTGAAATGTTTCAGCGACAGGTACCAGGAGCCCTACATCCTCCTGTCTGAGACCATCCCCCTGAGACCCCGAGGAGCACAAAGCTGAGCTAAGCTCCATAGACCATGCTGGAGGGCCACAAGAACAATGCTGAGGCTCTGCAACAAAGCCTTGTTGCAAGGGTGGCATTTGTTGCCTCTATGTCTGCGTGTGGCCACGCACTGCTTTTCACGTAAGCCAGCAAAACGCAGCCTTTCTATTGCCTGAATAGGAGCAGTGACATAAGCCCTCAGCTGAACACAGCTGCGGGAGAAGTGCCAGCATGGGTGCACTCCAGCAGTGTGCCCACACGGGAAGCTTGAGGCCCCTCACTTGATTAATGGTGCTCATCAGCTTAAGCCAACCCCACCTCTGCCTTGGACCCATGCAGCCAAACACTGACACATCCAGAGGAATGGCAACAGCTACCAGATACCCAAAAGTTTGCTGGCAAAGCCTTACAGAATTCTCACAACCACGAGTTACTGCAGGTGTGAGACAGTTCGGTCCTTTCTGAAGAGACAAAGTAATTATAGATGTGAGCCTCTCCCATCAGCTTACGAAGCTCTGACATGTGAAGAAGCTCTGGCAGGAAAGTGTGGCCAGGCAGAAGTTCTGCTCACATAGCTGTACCACCTTCCACCTTCACCAGAACATACATAAATGCAGTAAGGGAGCTCTCCACTGCACCTGTCCCACGGTGTGGCTGTCGGTATGGATGGTTTTGGTTTGGTTGGTTGTTTGTTTTTGTTTTTTTGCACCTCCACCCAAACCAGCGCTGCTGGTCCCTGCCCATGCCTATGTGGCTGTAAAACCTTGAAGGCACACCACGAGGGAAAACGGCAGATAACGTGATAACGTTTATGCCACCCGACACAATCTGCTTTCAAGTGGGAAAGGCACAACCTAAGCAACCTGAGGGACCGAAAAAACGTGGGGCCCTTTCTCCAGCCCTCGCTGATTTTCCCATCCTCTGCGATCTCCCTCTTTCTTGGGAATTTTCAAGCATGCTGTCCTGCAGGGCCAGGGGCTCTGCGAGAACACAAAAGGCGGCGCACACACACTACGAGCTCAGCCTTGGTCCTTGGCACCTCCCTCCCCCGTAGCCGTAAAAGAGAAGAGTCCGTATTGTTCGCTGGACAAAGGTGAGGGGAGCAGCTGGTTTCGGTGCTCAACCATGAATGGCCCAGGTCTGGAAGGCCTGGGGCAGGTTTCTGGGAGTCTGTTCTCGGCGGGTTCCGCAGTTGATTCCGCAGGCAGGTCTCATTAACAGCACAATGGGCTGCGCACAACCCCCGAGGCAAGGTTACCTTTCGCAACCCATCTAGGGGGTGGATGGAGATTCCTCAGCCCTGCTGGCACCTTCGCCCCCCACCCCCAGTGCGAGATAAGAGGCTTGAAGCTGAGCTTACACATAATTACCACTCAAAGCACCCCGGACTGTGCGCTCAGCCCTGCCCCGATTAGCTCAACCCCGCACGCCGCGAGTGCCAAGTGGGTGCGCAGCACTCCCGATGGGAGCAATCCGCACGTCTGCGGGGCCCACGGGCGTTCGGAGCAAGGGAGGAGGAGGGACTGATGTGGGCTGGCCGCGAAAGTGGGGCGGAGGGTGTCCGACTTCACTGCATGACACACGGGAAGAGCTAGTGGCAATCGGACTCGGGGACACTCCCCACGGGCCTCGGTTTACGTGAAACTGCCTGATCAATCCTTCAGGAAAGAGAAGGTGACCAAGGTGGTAATTATTATTTTATTAATTAGGGAGGGATAAAGTTGGTCCAGGACTAGGGAGGAGGCGAGGGATATTGAGAAAGGAATACTTTTTTTGGAGTATCGGCATTAAGTTTTCTTCGCCAGCGCTCTAGAAATAGCCCTCACTTAGGGCTCCAGCTCGGCGTGAACACCCCGAGTGACACCCCACCCAGCCTTGCCCATACCCCAGTGACACCCCCGCAGCCAGGCTGCAGCTCCTGCCTGCATGAAAGGGCTTCACCGTCCCACGACAACATAAGAGACTAAAGATTGCCTTGACGTACTGGTCTGCCTAAAAACTGCAGGCAGTGCTACCTGGGCAGAAGGCCAACTCACCTGCCAGCCCTCTGCTTAACAGCTCCACGGGAGCAGCAGCGACTTTCCCAGAGAACAAAAGACCGAAACAGCCAAAGGCAAACAGGACCCGTACTCTAAAAGCCCACTCTGGCCTCGCTGCTCAGCTCTGCTTCATCTCAGCCGCGCCTAGTCCTTGGCTGAACCTCCACAACCCAAAACTCTTGCTCACAAACGCGGCGCTTTCCCGAACACTCGTGGAGGATCTGACCCTTTCCCTCCCGGGCCCTTTTTCTCTGCGAGGGGGAAACAGGCAGCCAGCGTGCGGGCAGGGGGCTGCGGGGCGTCCCCGGCTCCCCGCCCGAGTATCGCCCCGCTGAGCGCCCCCGCTCCCCGCCCGGGGAGGCGGCACTGCCCAGGGTGCCCCAAAGGACAGTCACTGTAGAGTCACCCTCCGCTCCGGCGGGGAGAGCCACAGGGCACCCCAAGAGACACGCGTCCGACCCCCGAAAGGATGAAGCGTCACCAAAAGAGATGGGGGACCCCAAGCCCTGCACCTTCAACCCCGAAGGGCCACGCTACGTAATTCCAGCGGGACAGAGACCGTGAGAACCAACAGCAACAGCACCCCTACTGCGACAGGCACTTGGGATGGGTGGGAGGGACAAAACACGGACGACGACGGCGGAGATGGGACACTGGACGTGTAACAGGGCTGGCAATCTCAGTCCAGGTACTTCAGCTGACCTTCGACGCGACTGACACCGCCGTGGGGTAGCGACCCCACGGGGCTGGTACCCCCAGCCCCGACCGAAGGGGCACCGGGGCGGAGGGGACGGCCCCGACGGGACGGGCACCCCCGGCTCCCTCACCGCTCAAGCCCCGACTTACCCTCCAGCTTGAGCAGCGAGTCGTACACCTTGCACTGGATCTGCCCCGTACTCTGCATGGCGCACGACATCCACAGCCCCTCGTAGAGCGCCTGGGCCGTGACGATGTTGTCCCCCGCGTAGGATGCCATCTTCCACTGGGGCATGGCGGTGCTGATGATGATGCCGATCCAGCCCAGGAAGGCCAGCACGAAGCCCAGGAGCTGCAGCCCTCCGCTGGCCATGTCTGGGGTGGGGACGGGGACAAGTGGCTGTGAGGGGACCGGGAGCGCGCGCCCGCTCCGCTCTGCCGCGCGCACGGCTCTGCTGCCCGCGCGCCGCCCCGCGCGCCTCTTAAGCCCGCGCACAGCGCGCCCCCTGCCGGCCGCGCCCCGGCCCCGCCCCGCGGGGGTTCCACGGCCACGCGCACCCCCCGAGCCTCCCGGCGCACCCCCCGAGCATCCTCTCGCACCCTCCGAGCCTTCCTCTCGTGGTCGCAGCGTCGGGGGGGATGTTCACACCCCACTCCACCCGCCCGTGGAGTGACACCACCTCCGTCAGGGTTTCACCCTGATCCGCAGTCCCTTCTCAGCCCCCCGCCCCCACGGCCCCTCTTCGCCCCCCACAGCCCCTCATTCCCTCCACCTCGCTCTGGAAAAACGGCTGGTGGGAGCGGTCCCTGCTGTCTCCCACCGGATACTTTGGCACTCGGAGGTTTTGGTACCTGGTTGTCCCCCCCGCCCCAGAGCTGGGGATCCAGAGAACATGAAACCCCCCACTCAGCTTCCTCAGGAATGGCAGCCCGCTGCTGTCCTTTATGTGTTGGAGCTGTATTCACCCTCCGTCGGGCACCCTCCCTCCCTGAGCGAGCACACTGGATGGGAAAGTGGAGAGGGGGCTGTACCAGTTCCACCTGCCCAGCTGGTGTCTGTATGACCGCCTTCCCCAGCCCACCCCAGTGCTGCCAGGCAAGGCGGGGGGTCATTTCCCACCTGACAGATTCTCTGCCGGGCTCCCCGGACATGCAGCACACGTGGGTATAGTTGGCTGCAGAGGAGGCAGTAGAACAATCATGGGAATTACGAGTACTATGATTTTAAAGGGCTTTCAGGGAGGCAGCTGCGCAAACACTCATCATCCATGTACAAATCCAAACGTTTGAACCAACCATTTTGATAAGGACGATGTGCTGTACACCTTTGCATTACTGGACCTCTCGTTACTGGGAGAAATTTCGACTTTTGAATGCTTCAGTGATTTACTAAGGTTTATTGAAACTTGGGGATTACAGAGAAGGAAGGAGTGTCCTCTCTCTTGGGCGTGTGTTTGTCCAGTTACTATAGTGCCCCTTTCTACTGCGTGGATATTTGAATATTGACAAATCCAGACTCAAAACAGGCAAAGTGAGGAAATACTGTCTCCTTCAGAGGGCATAGGCTGGGTGGTGCTGCCTGCCCTCACCACGGGCTGGATAGAGGGGATGTACAGCCTGGACCCGCTGTAATCCCAAACGCTGAGATAAACAGGTGATAATTCCTGATAAAGGTCCTGCTGGAGGCAGAGATGGGGTTGCATTGTTTTGACACCGTGTTTTGCATTCTGATGACTTAGGAGGTTTTGCTGGAGCTGCTTCCCGAGATTTGCAAACAGACAAACAAACAGATTCGTGATTACCTGACCCGTCCTGTGCAATGCCGGGGGCGGGGGGGGTGCGTTAAGGGGGAGAAAAGCAACTGCGATCTCGCCCCACGAGGCAGAGACAAAGCAAGGCTGATTTGCTTGGAAAACACTTGCGGCTGCCGGTCCCCAGCGTCCCGGCAGCAGCGCTGGTGTGACGAAATTCATCCTAGTTACCTGGTAGCAAACTTTTCCAGTAATGTCCTTTTTTCACTCGTGAAGGAATAGGGAGCTGTGAATCTGCAGCTGAAGAAACAATGTCTCTGTGGACCACAGTTTTATAGTTCTGGGAGTGAGGAAGAAGAAAGCAGCAAAGTTTTGTATTGGCAAGGCAAAGATAACAAAGTAGATGCATTTCTCTGCATATTCATGGAGAACTCCCCGAGATACAGGGAGCAGAGGAATCAGCATGGTGCTGGCTGTTATACTGGTTCCTGTGAGGAACAATTCCTTACCTGATGAAGAGGCAGGACAGAAACCCATGCAAACCTGAGGAAAACAGAGTCTGGGTTTGATCACTGACGTCTGCATAGCCATATCAGTCCAGCAGTGTCCATCTGCAAAGGAATGTGCAGTTTCCCCAGTGATTCAGAGCGCTGAACTGACTCACCCCTTTCCTGATTCTACTGCCACCCCCCCTCCCCGACTGACTGGGCAGCTCCTCACTGACTCCTGCAATGCAAGGTCAACTCTGGGCAGGGTTACGAAGTTCCAAAGACACTTCTAGCAGGTTTAGAACCTTTGGCTACTGGCTCTGAGCAGCCAGGAGGGGAAAGAGAGCCCTGCTAAATGGGAAGGACTTGGACTTTCTACTGAACCTTCTAGGAAAGTACAGGGAGGAGTACTGGGTGGCAATGATCTGATTGCACTTTTGCTGGGAGGGACATCAAGAGTGGTCTTGAGGACATGCATGCAGCAGGCATGTGCTGCATGATGCAGCACCCTGACCATGCTGCTGGCTTTTGGAATGACTGTAATCCATGACCACCCTGTACTTGGGAAGAGTTGGTTTTAGGGGGTATCCTTTGGGCCACTTTGTGCCAAATCTGTCCATAGTGTGAATCTGACTGCTTGGACATACAGTAGGACAGCACGTGTCCTCATTTTCTTCCCCTTCCACAAGGCCATAGAATTTAGACTGGAGACAGCCATATTCTGTGAGGGGTACTGTGGGATAAGGGTCTACACCTGCCTGGAGATGTGTGCTGTGCTCCTGAGGGGCTGTAGAGCCTTCCCATTGCCCCTCTGTCCCTGATGGGTGCTGCAGTGGGCAGTGTTACTGGATGACAGAGTGGCCTTGGGTCAAACAAAGGAAACAAAAGGCAGTAGTGACATACATCCCTGTGCTCTTGGACCTCCCACAGTCCTCACAGACTGCAGTACAGGTGTGCCTTTGTGTACACCTTCTAGGCACAAATTCGGTGTCTGCATCTTGCTTTGTGGAAATGAGAGTTTGAAGACAAGTTGCTCATGTCTCTTTGACCACTGAACATCCCTGACAACCCATACACAGTCCTCTCATGCACAGAGTGCCAGCTTCATGAACACCTAATTTATATTTTACTTTCTGAGGACAATTGAGGTTGATACTTATTACTCACATTTCATGAAAGATTTCAAAACCCAGCAACTATTTCTGTCGAATTATCACAAGGAATTAAGATAAACACTGAAACTACACTTTTCCCCTTCATCTTTCATCAGTGTTCTCAGTGCTCTGGAATTTGCAGTGAATTTTACTGTATCCCTAAGAGCATCTAGTCTCCTGTTCTGAACGTTCTTTCTTTCTTTGAGACATGAAATATCTTATTTCTTTTATTTGGATGATTTTCTGCACTGCTTCAATGGGCAAAATAAACCCTCCTTTTATTTAATAACCAGTGTCTTTCCTCCTCTGCTTAAGATTTTTTTTTTTTTTTGAAGTCCCAGAGGGTTTTCACTCTGTTTTCACCTGTTTTTTCTACCTAACTTTGGGAAATACCGTTCCTTCAGATCATTAATCTCAGCTGAAAGACCTGGGTTTATCCAAGATGTTGCAATCTCCTCTGTATTCTCTAGGCTAAAGGTACTCCACTAGTGACAGTCCCCAGTGATTGGCCTGTTCTTAAGTAAACATGTGAATATTAATTTTTTTTCCCTTTACAAAGCAGGATCAAGTGAGAAGAGGCATGTGCATAGACAGTGGCTGAAATCAAACTGGAATGTTTCTATCTGCAGCTAGACAGACTCCTCTAATTGTTCATAGAGGTTGTCCTCATGTCCAACAGCCTTGGCTGCACTGGCCAAATGCCTAACACCTTGGTCATGTTGCTCCTTTGGGTGTTGTTAGTCAGAGAGCAGCCTCGGCACTGTACTCAGCAGAGATCTGAGCTTTGTGGGTCATAAACGATACCTGTTTCCTTTTCTGGCAAAAACAAGCTTTAACACTTGCCAGGACTTGCAGGTGAGCAGCCTGGTTTCCTCTTCTCTCAGACATTTCTCGGGGAAGGTTTCACTATGCAATGCCCGTGTTTGGGGAACACGGGCTCACATGTGATTTTCTGTCTTCATATCCCCTAAACTTGGCCCCAAGGCTGCCCTGAATACATCCTTGAGCTAAAGTTCATGTATTAGGCGGGGAAATGTAAGTTATTATAAGTGTGAGCAGATGCACAGAGCTGGCACAGCTGCATTTTCCTGGTTTCAGAGTGAAGGCACAAGCTTCACAACTGGACGAGAAAATGGGAATGGCCAGACAACATCACCTCAGCCCACTGCTTCTGGTGGCAGTCAGTTGCAGAGCCAGGGAATAATGCAAGCACATAGTGACCCTTCCCCAAAATGTGTTACAGCCCACTCTGATCCATGTCTGAAAATATCCTGAGGCAGTACCCGTACTTTCAACTTTTATTTTGCACACTCAATTATTTCTCCATAAATTCAGCTGATTGTTTTTTGAACCTTCTGGCACCTGCAGCATTCTTCAAGGAGTTTTGCAGGTTTGCTCTGTGCTTTACAAGAAAGTACAACTTTTTGTTTCTTTTGAACCCTATGACTTGCTGTTTCACTTGGTGTCCCGAAGGTTCTGGAGGAAAAGGGCAGATGGGTGGGACCACATGCATTTAGCTCTAGTTTACCTTGTCTAGAAAAACTTAAAAATACTTTCTTGTTTATCAGCAGCTGCTTTTTCTTCTTTCTCTCCCACTTACTCCATCGAGGAGAAACACCTCTGCAGAATCTTAGCTCCAAGCAGTTTTGCAGGCAGCGCACAGATGTCTTTGCCCAGATGTCAGGAGGATCTAAGACCGCTGCAAATCTTCCCTGGGATTAGTCAGGACTGTGTCCAGCCCAGTCTGCAGTGAGGGGCAGACTTTGTGTTCGAGCATGGTAGCTGCTGAAGCAGCCAAAGATCGCAACTTGCAGGGCTTCAGAGCACAGCAACACAAAGAAAGCTTAACCTTTCATCTGCTGCTCCCAGGGCTGCCATTCAGAAAAAAGTTTTAAAAAGAGGTTGTTGCAGAAGACCTCCTTCAAATTACTCTTATTGCCTAAAAGGCCACAGGACAGTGAACAACACTAAAACCAGAGCTTTTACATGCACAGCTGAATTGAAATCTCCATTTTCAGGAGGAAAGCTCAGATTTCCTCTTTGGGATTGAAATTTGTGGTTTATGGAGGTAGCATCAGTTAGAGGGACTGACAGGACTTGATACTGACTACACACAGTAAATATATTCTGAAAGTATGATTTTAAATGGGTTGTATGAATTATTCCTTCTCAAATGCTGTGGGACAGAAACAGCATAAACCTCTCTGTGTTTGGTCAGCAGACATGACCTGGAATTTCTAATCTGCTGGAGATAAACCAAGCTAATTATCAACCCTCTTCTTGCAGTCATTCAAACATTCACATTTCCCCACCGGCTGTAATAAAGTTACAGTTTTGGGAGTAATTTCATTCTACTCTTCACATGATGGATTTCATCTGGCTGCAGTTAAAATGTGCTTATATATAACACATTGAAGTTGTGTGAGGCTGGCTGAACTCCTGACTTCTCCTCCAAACCATCCTCTGCTTAAGGCTCTGGAAGGGATCTTGTCTCCTCTCGGCTTCTCGTTTTTCACCTGTTCCCTTTGTTTTTTCTCCTCTCCTGAGTCAGCAACCCACAAATGACTGCAAAGCCCGAGACTGTGCCTCAGAATGCCCCAGAACACTGAAATCTTTCTCGTCTGTAAATAAATGGTTTTGGCATGTGTAAAGCTGCACTGTGTGTGTCATTACCCACAGCTCACAGATTGCTGGGCTTGCCTGTGCAAGGCAGTGAGCTGCTGAGAAATAAAGGTGGTCCTGCACTTGGCTGCTCACATATTGTTTCCCAAAGTGATACTGGAAGCTCTGACAGAGATTCTGTGGCACGAAACCCATCCCTTAAAGGCCATGAGATTTGACCTGCACGGTAGGATTTATTTTGTTTTCAATTTTTCTATTTTAGTATTGTTCTTTCACTGGACATTCTGTACCAGAGGCCAGATAGAAAACAAAAGTCAGACACAATCAAAGTACTGGAAACAATGAGTTTCATAGTACTAGAGAGGTAATGGTGGGAAAAGCAGGGAGTTATATGCTGTAGCTAGAATGTAGTGCTACATCATATCATCGAGGAATGTCATTTTCAAAATGTGTGAAACTAATCCTGGTTTCAGATGTTGGGACAAGTGTGGTGAGGCATCTAGGGAAGAGGTTCAGCAGTGAAGTGGCAGGTGAAGAGTGTGCCTTCCTGAAGGGTCAACCACAAAGTGTGACCACTTTCCCCACCATGTACCATTAGGAGCAGGTGGAGTACAGCAGCTCCTGCTGTCAGAGTCCCAGGGCAGGAGAGGAGGAGCAGTGAGAACAAGTGAGACCCAGGCCTGACTGAGAGAGGAGCAGATCCATGCGTGTGTGAGTGTCATACTCAAGTGCATAAGCCATGAAAGATGTGCACCAATTCATCCCTAGTACTATCCATGGAAGAGTTTTCTAAGTGCAGTTAGAAAAACATCTCTCAGATCCTCCAGGAAATGGGCTCTGTGAAGACCTAACCCTTGGCATGCATCCATCCTGTTTGCTCTCACCATGTTCCTGATGCCTCCAAGGTCTTGGTCCTGATCCTCCAAAACCAGTTATAGCAAGAATCACATTTCTACCCAAATCTCACTGGGTGTCCACCGGAAACTCGGTGGTGGCTGGTGTCTGTGCTCATTTATAAGCTTGATGACCTAGTTATGGAATGAAATTCTTGAGACTGGTAAGAATCTGATCACTTGCAGAATCACCACTGAAAAATTTTTCTCTTTGGAATAACCTCAAGTTTTTCTTCCTGAAATCACATGAAGGAAGGAGAGGGCATTGGATTGATATTACAAGGAGATAGGAGAAGGAAGGAGAGAAGATTCCTAATGACTAGGTATGAAGTCCTGCACAGGAACCAATGTTCAGACAGTACTGAAGACAGAGCTACCTCTGTGAAGTCAGAGTTACCACCATTTACATTGCTCAACCACCGAGCAAGTGAGCCATTGAGATCAAGTACCTGGGAGTCTGGTTTTAGGGCAGCCTTCATGCCAAGGAAAATCCCAAGCTGTATTCAGCATTTTAGAAATTACTCAAAGATTCTCATCCCAGGGCATGGCTATGTCTCACCTTTTTATGCCTGGACCACAACCTCTATCCATTTCCTAAGCCCTTATGGCATGTCAGATTATTAGTGTTGGGATCCAGTGTCCTTCTTAGAAAGGCTCTGCCGTAAAATCTTGTAAGATTTCCAGATCAGGCTGTTAGGGGCAACGTAAAGGTTAGGAGATGAAGTTTCAGGTCTTTTTTGGGTTGCTGAACTTAGTCCCATTCACATGTTGGTAGGAATTCCTTTGGGGATCAATAAGACCTAACCTATTTGTGATGACCTGGGATGTTGGAACAATTCAAGACACAAAGATTACTGTGCTGTAGAAAGTCTTATGACATGGCAGAACTAGTTAACAACTGCTCAGCATCCTCACAGACATGCTGACCCTGTACAACCATCTTCCATCAGGGAATTGTCTCTGGAAACTTAGAGGAACAGAAAGATGGGATTTGTAAGTATTGGCAATATGCTTCAGTCCTCTTTAAGACACCAAAATCAGAGCCAAGTATTTCTGAAGCACTAAGTAGCTGCTGCTGTGACACACACGGCTGGATTTTCCAATGGGAAGCAGGGTCAAGCACTTAAGGAAGTGTTTAAATGTGGCCAGTTATTCTAGTGCCTATGTGGGAATGAAAGTCTTGAAAAGCCTTTGCGAAGTGAAAGACCCATCTCCACTGAAAGCAGAGCTTGTGCATGCTCATGTGTGTAGACAGAAGAGGAGGAGAAGGGAAGGAGTTTCTCCCCGGGACTTTCTAACACACCCTTTATCTTTAGGACAAGGAGAACACACTGGCAATCCAAAGTCATATTTCAATGCCTAGAGGGAGTTTAAAACCCCAGTTATCTGGCTGGAGGTCAGAGGCTGGGGGTGTTTCTCTTGCAGCTGTGTCTCTCTGCTCGTGAAAACTCCTCCTTAAGCCCAGTGTACGCAGAGGCTTTGCTGATGGGTTTTTCGGGAGCACTCTGGTGAGCCCACACCCTGTGCTGTTGACAAAGAAGGTGAAAAGGAAGCCTAAGCCAGAAGGGAGCGGAGGGATGAAAGGAGAGCTTGGATGAGGAAGAGCACATCTCCATAAAGAATAGAAATTGGACCCTACATGAACCAGGACCACCAGGGCAGAATAGGGAGAGAATAGGAGAAAGAGGGAAAGAATATGCTGTGCTTTCCTCTCCTAGTGCACAGAGAGTCTCCCATGTGAGGGAGAGGACAGGACAGGAGAGTGAAGAGGAGAGGAGAGCAGAGGAGGCCTCTGACAACACTCCCTGTATAAATGCTCTGGATGAGATGAGCACTAGAATTGTTGTCTCCAGTCCCAGGGCTGGGACTGCAGCTCTGCCCATGTCTCCCCATTCCTTAGTGATTCTGCCAGGGATTAGACCATTCTTTCCTTTCCTCCTTCCTCCTCCCTCCTCCTCCATGCTTTTGCCCTCCAGCCTACAGCACATCTTGCCTGCACGATGAAGGCAGAGAGTGATTAGGTGTATGTGAACCATGACAGGCTCTGCTCATGTTAATTTGTTCAGCAGCAGGGGCAAAAACATCCCTGCTCTGTCAGCTACCTGCACAAGAAGAGGGTTGGAGGGAGGGAGTGGCCTTATAGGAGCCTTTGTTTGCAGTTGCCTTTTCCCCCTTGCCAGAGCCTGTCTGTGCACAGAGGGTACAGTGCCTCGGGGGGGCAGACCTGGGGGTCACTCTGCATCAGCTCTGAGCAGTGTTCGATGTGGAGTTTGGATGCTGAGTATTAAACAGAAGGGACAGTGTGTGGGGAGGAACTGGTGACAGGCAGGTGGGCAGACACTGATTTTCAGAGAGTTGCAGCACCAGAGCTCTGCAGGAAAACTCCTTGCAGATCCTGTACCCAAACCCAACCCCAGCTCATCTAACCAGGTCTCAAAACTATCCTGTGCTCATGGTCTGTGAATCACAGCAGCAACAGTTTTCCCTGAGCCTCAGCTATTGACCTCCTTGGCTTTTTATAGTAGATCAAACATCCTGTTACCTGACTGTGCATTTCTAACCCCGTAGTTACTTTTATCCCCTCCTCGATGAATCTCTTAGAGGGTCTTTCATCACTCTCTGATAATCAGGTTGGTGAGTAGCAGCGAGGGGCACAGAGGTCTGAAACGGATGTTTCTTGTGAAGTGAGTCACAAGAGGGGGTGGATTCCAGCCAGGAGAGCCCTGCAGGGTGAAGCACACGTACAGCCCCCCTCAGCTGTAGTGAGCCAAAGTCCTGAGGAGCAGCCGGAGCACAGACACAGCACAAACCCCTCCCACCACGGGAACCTTTTTCCTGTGCTTTTCTCAGACACTCTGGAAAGAGCTAAGTATTCACGCTGCTCTCCCTTCCCTTCCTGCACGACAGCTAATAGTGGCGCGGACCTTGTGCTTCACTTGCATTTTATCACGTTTGCATCGGGGCACGGGAAAGTTCAGGCTCATACTGGGAAATGCACGCTTGGATGAGGATGACGCCGCTGGGACGTGGCAGGACATCAACAGCCCCCGGGGTGCTTGGGGACGAGAGCTGTGCACTGGAACTAGTGACATGCCGAGAAAAGGTGTGTCTGATCCACTACCCAGATCCTCTGCCAATACACGCCCCGTGGAGCTGGTATGCAGTGACGGCATCGTATATTCTCGGCCTGCTTTCAGGAAACCCGAGTGGTCACACTTGTTTTCACTGATAAGGATCTTGCCACACCCAGGCAGAGAGTCCTGCCCCGGTGTTAAAAGAGGAGCGGGATTGTGACTCCTCACTCTCGATCTGAAGGCACTTAGTCAGGGCCTCCTTTTCCCCAGCTCTAAAACGGGGTTAGTAATACATCGTTGAGATTATGTGTTTCTCAGGTGTGGGATTTCACAGGCAGCCATAAAACTAAATTTATTGTACTGAGAGAAGGTGCACAGTACTTTGAGAGCCTGAAAAGACTACATTGAAATGCTTATTTTAGCTTTTATTGTGTTAGAGTGATTAGAAAAGCTCTTTTAAAGGACTGCATACAAGCAGTGTGCATAGTATAAACAGACACACACACACACACACACACACAGAGTTTAATCTTTTAAGATCATACCTACTAGAAAATGCCTTTTCTTTCCTATTTTCTATTAATCCTATATATTGCCTGCTTGAGAAGTCACAGGTTGCCTAGAAGTCTTAATATTTTCCATGGGGTTACTGAGCTAACACCAAGCTAAATCCCAGGGGTCTGTGACCTTACGAACATGTCTGAAGTGGTACATTACAGTGACACACACTGCTCTGTAATTCATATGTATACACATCTTGTGTCCAAGGGGCACTGCTCTGGAGATGAAGACACTTAGAGGCCATAGATGGTATATGAAGCAGGAGAATGGAGAGGGTACAACAAGGAGGGAGGAGTAGGAAGGATTGGTCAGACAAGCCCATGGAGAGGAAGAACTCTCAGGGAAACCCCTTCCACACCTCCCTGTCACCTCTGACTCCTGAGCCATGCCCACCAGACAAGCCCCTGGCACTGAACACAAGTCACCTCACTGGCTGCTTGCCTGCTTGGAGTGAGGTCTGTATTTCATGCATTAAAGCATCACCACTTCCTTCTTGCTCAAGGCCCTCTGCTACACTATATATTAGACACTATGGAAGTAAAGGGACAACACAACCTTTCTGTGGTCACGGGACTGCGGCCTCATCAGGGTGTTGATGCAAGAATGGAATGTAGGTAGCCAGATGACAACCAGTCATCCCAAGACTGGCAGTAGTTTCTATCTCTCTCTCCAACATAGTGGCTTGGTTTTAATGTAGAGCACAGACCACCTTGTGTTAATGAGTAATAAAAGCAATCGACCCATAGTGCATTCATTGCTGAGCTGGGGGCGTGTGTAGTCAAGGTGATAAGGCTGTTATGTTAGCAAAGTTTTAGTGCATCAATGCCATGCAGAGTAAAAGCCCGATAAGGCCAAGCTCTGACAGTAAAGTATTAGGATACCCTAATGCTTTTGTTAGTGTCAAAGTACAGTTAGCATATGTAGTACAGCCTACAAATTCACTGGAAAGATGCATTGAGTCATATCAGCCAGGTTTTAGGCTATACAAAGACATCTTGGGAGGTTATTTTGGGAGAGCTGTTTTCCAAAGCTGAGGGGACATCTGTCATGCAAGTTAGGAATGCAGACTATGACAAGAAACTGCAACAGACTTTGATTCAAGAAGATGCTGACTTATTTAAAATAAAGAGTATTAAACATGCACCTTGCCAATTTCTACTGAATAAAGAATATTGTATTCTTTCCAATAACTCCATCAGATTGCATGGAACTGTTTGGACCTAAAGAAGGACCAGATATTGGATTGGCCTCTCTGTTAAGTGAAAAATCACAAACCATCTTCATTGTGTTGCACAGTCTTACACCAGGGAAAACTGGAGGATCCCGACCTGCTCTGCTGCTGAGGCCAGGATGCTCCTTAGCCCTGAGTTAGATGCAAATGGCTGGAGCCACTTCCTGTCCCCGGTGACTCATGGTCAGGGAAGCACCGGCATCCTGCTCTAGGAAGGGTCACTCCTGCCCTGCCCTGCAGGGAAGGTGAACACAGGGAGGTGGCTGGAGCTGGGACAGCAACACAAATTGCTGGGCATATGGAAAATAAACAAGACTTTGCCATGAGAGCTATGGAAAGATGAAGCAAAGCACATGCAGCACTGGTACCTCACATGCTGCCTTTATCCCTTAGCGGAGTTTGCTCCTTGGTCTGACAGGGATGGACATTTGGTAGACTGAGCTGGAAGAGCAGATTATGATGTGCCCATCACAAAAGCTTAGAAACACCTCTCTGGCTATTACCATGGTCCTATTCCTGCCCTGGGAGATTTTCACTTTACACCTTTGTCAGGCTTTTATTAAGACATTTTCAGCATACACTAAGCAAGGAAAAATGACCCCTTTCTTTCCATCTGGGCTTATCCTCTCTGAAAGAGGCTTGTATTTGGGTACAGGATAGAATGAGAAGGCAGGGAGATTCATATGGCTATAATACATTTCCTGGCTAATCTGGGCTCTGTTACTGTCAAACTCAGGTCTTGCCACCTCTAATTCTGATTGTGGGAAGGCTCTCTCAGGTTTTTCAGACCTTTTCTGAGCTCACTTTTTCTGAGTTGCCACTAATAACAACTGACTAGAATACCTTTTAAAAATGCGTGCAGACACAAGGTAATGAATACAGTGCAAGACAAGTATAGGAAGATGATGTATATTGTCAGTACCTGTCTCATATAAATACAATCTATTTATATGTGTCTAATGAAACCAATATCCTTTATGGCACCTGTGTGGCCACTGCCATGTCCCTGTGGGTCAGAACTGTTAAAAACACAAATCCATCCTTGTCACAGAAAGCCATGAAGTGAAAATCATGAAGGTTTATTGGACTTATACAAACATTTTGATACCAGAAAACTCAGTGGAAAGCATCATATACACATAATCACATCAAGACAAGCAGCTGGTAAGGAAGGAAGAGGAAAAGTTCCTCACTTGTCAGTTTCTACAAATGGAATTAGGAAATAGAAAGCAGAAAGCTAAAGCAGCAGAGTCTCCTGCATGCCCTGGCACTTTTGTTCTCCACTGAAGTCTCCCAAAGCACGTTCCATGGTGTGACCTCTGAGGAATGGAGTGAGCCTAGGAGCAAGGGTAAAAATTGTTCTCTCTGACAGTAAAACCACCTCACGAGGTTATTACAGGAATTATACGGGTTATATGTTGTAGGAATAATAAACTTCTCATTGCTACAGTGTTTGGAGGGAAATCCTGGAGAAGAGGAAACTTTGAGCAGTTCTGTAAAGGTACCGCTTGGCTCCATCTGGAGGTGAAAGCTGAGATGACAGACACCGTCAGCTTGGGCAAGCGACTGTAAGCAAAGCTGAAAGCAGAGCAAGAATCTGCTCCTCTGCCCTATGGTGAAGATTTGCCCCCTCAAGGCAATCTTTTGTTGCTTCTCTTTATATTAAAAAGTAAAGATCATTGAGGATGTGACGATTTCTGTGCATTTGTACCTTTGGGGTGGAAGGAATTTCTAGTCCCACTCTCCCTTGGTATTGCTGAAAGGTGCTCTTGGTGTCCTGATAGGTTTCTTAACACTGCGTGAGAGGAGACACAGAGAAACTCCTTACAGAGCCCCGACCTTCTGCCCTGGCAGCCTGTGTGACCCCTGATCATCCAGGGAGTCCCACAGGGAAACAGGAATGTTGCAATCACAGTAAGCAAGCAGGGAAAATCCAACAAACCGAAATCCTCCAGTCTAGCACTGGCTTGAAAACTTCAAGATTTCCATATGGGAGCTGTACTCATGCCATGAACAAATTGAAGCTCAGCGCATGAGGAGCATTGAGGTTTGACTCAAATGCAGAACACAGAGCTCTGTATCTGAGCTGGGATGGTGGTTTGCATTGGCTCTGAAGGCCCATGATCGCTTCCCTCTTCAGTAACATTCCTGCATTGAACTAGATCATCACTGCATCAGAGTGCATGGTAACCAAGCTATCTGGGATCTACACCAAGACAATTTATAGTTGCTTCCTGCTAAGGCATGAACCAAAGAACAGGAATAAACATGTGTGTGCACCTGAGAGCTCTTCTGTGTGTCCCTAAACAGTGCTCAAAACTTCTGCCCCAAAGAACAAATTTTGATTCTCTTCTCTAATCCCTACTGTGACAAAACCTGCCATGAGACCTGCTTTCCCTGCAAGTCCAGGACTCCATTTACCTGCATGTCACTTCTGCACAATCCCATTTCTCTTCAGTCAGGCATGACAGGAGCTGTAACGGTGCAGGGCGGATTGGCTGCAGCAGCTCCCGTGGGCGCGCTCACCCTCCTCCTGACCCCGTGGCAGGAGAGCACTGTTCCTGCAGCCATCACTAACAGATGGCATCTGCACAAGTGAGAAGGTCCTGCTGTTCGTGGTCACTGGGAGAGGGTGGTGGTGACCTGGGACATTAAGGCTCTCTCTCTTCCTCAGTTTTAAGGACAAGGCTGGGCACTGCTGTTCTCACTCCCCTGGATGTGCTGAGCACCTGCTGGCATGAGGTTTTTTCTCCAATATGTGGGCTGCTTTTTTGCTTTTTTCTCTGCTGGGTTTTTGATAACATCTACCTGGACAGATTGCTGGATGGTGAACGCTGATGACTCCCTGGAGGTAAGATTGGGATGAGGAGAGCCTGATCACAAAAACCAACATGTTCTAGAGAGAGTTTGGTTCCTGGTGTCATTGCTCCATTCTTACATACTTTTTCCCTGTTGTACTGGATGAAAGTGGATGAAAATGAAATTAATTACTTTGGCAAGAGCATGAGAAAAGTGGTATTTTGTGTAGTTCTCTTTGCCAGGCTTTATTGTCCAGACTCTGCTCTCACTTAGTAAGTTCAGGAGGGGTCTACAGGCTCTAGGTTTGTATGTGCCTGAACTTGAGTACAGTTATCCCGTGTCTCCAGCCTGCATGGATATTTTGGAGATGTTTCTGGTTCTGTAGGTCAGACTTCCTGGGGGAAACATCCACCATGTGCAACTGTGCTCTTGTCTTTTTCTTAACAGCCATTGAGCCACAGGGCTAGCAGAAATTTAAGGGGGCCATGGGGACTCAATA
>JAWWLV010000011.1:11067964-11182659 GCA_035041135.1 Platyrinchus mystaceus
TGTGCTCTTGTCTTTTTCTTAACAGCCATTGAGCCACAGGGCTAGCAGAAATTTAAGGGGGCCATGGGGACTCAATACCTTTTTGAACTTTTGCGGACAATAGCACTCTCATTTTAGAGAATGGTATGGGAAAAAGTAAATTGCGCATAAGGGAGAATATTGCTGCTTACATGCCAGCTGTGCCCCAAAGATTCCAGGCCCCAAATCACCACTGTTTCTGCAGCACTCAGTACTGCAAATTTGTAATTTTCTTCCCAGCACAGCCACCTATCTCTATACATTTAAGGGCTGCACCTCCACAGTGTGGGAGTCTGCTCTCTGGCAAACTGGATACCTTATGCAGTGGAGGTGAAACACCTTCCAAGACAGAAAGTTTGGCTGAATAGATCAGGAAGAAACTTCCTCTCTGCTGTTCATCATAGAAAACCAGAAGAGCTCCTGTGCACTCAGTGATTGCAATACAGCATTTAGATGCATCCCATGAAGTGATGAATTATCTGAAGAGAGAAGGATAAAACTGATTACAAGAAAAACACTTTTTTTTCCTGTATGCCACAAGAAATCTTGATAATCTGACTGTCAGTCCTACCCTGAGGTGGTGGTCGCAGATCCAATGCAGTGCAATTGCTGATGGTCAGCATGTCTGCTCAGTGAACCTCTTTACAGGGAAAATAGTGTGCACCCAGTGGTGCTGGATGGGATGTCACTTTTCATTTGGGAGCTATTTCAGATTTCTTTCATGAACATGTGAATTGTCTGTAGTCAGATGAAGATATCAGTATACTCAGAAAAGCCAAGTGAATCTGATTGTGAGGAAAATCAGAAGAGGAAAACCCAGATTCTGAGCAAAGTGAGTCCAGGAAAGAACTAGTCCATTACCCTGAGGCTGTGTAACCTTGTCTTCTTGGCACAAAGGCACATGCTGATGGGCTGTCCGAAGTGCTCCATTAACACACAGTTTGGTTATTAGCAGCCACTATTCTCACATTCCTGCTCTGAGTGTGAATACTAAACAATGGAGCAAAATGCCCCCAGCCTTAATACCTGACCACTGATCTCCTTAATGACCCTAATGACTCACTGCCTCTCTAAACAGGGAAATGCAGGTGGACTGTCCATGGCCAGAAAGGCCCGTGGGGTCCACAATGGCTCTTGTTTTCTGCTGAAAAAGGGTAAGTCAGGCAACTTTGACTCCAGGAGAAGGGAACTCCATCCTCCAGCAGCTGTAGCTACTGGCTCTTGCCTGGTTGCTTGGCTTTGACCCTGACCCCCAGCAGATGGGGAGGATGAAGCCCTCATAGTGGTCCCACTAGAGATGAGCAGCCCAGGAGGAAGAGGTCAGGAAGCACCAGGAGCAGCCACCTCCAGAGGGGCTTCAGGGACCCTGGTCAGAGCTCAGCTCTCACAGCCTCTCACCTCCCTGTTCAGAAACAACCGGTTACGGCCACACAGAAAGTAGTTTAAGCTGATGAATCCTTGTGAATCATCAAGACAAGGCTGGGTCAATTTTTGCAGCAGTTTGTACTGGAAAAAGCCCATAATCTGCTTCCCAACAAGCACTCCCTGTTGCAGGTGGATTATAAATATTACCACTACTGTTAAACGCTGCCTGTTTTACTCTCGAGCTGGGCTTGTAATCATCGTATGTTGGCACCTTTTCACGGTCTGCTGAAATGCTGTGACTAACATCATCCGCGTGTTTGTCTTCTCCGCTTTCCCCAGAAGGAGAAGTGTATGCTTGTTCTGGCCTTTTTTTTATTTGTATGAGAATTATTTTAATATTAATTATACATTATGAATAGGATGTAATTATATATATTACAGTCATTATGCAGTTCATGTTTTACATGCATACTTGCGTTAGGGAAAGCAGGTCGTGGCAACGTGTTTTGTAATCAAAGTGGGAGATGAGGAGCATGGCAGAGATCCTTAACTGCTCAGGGAGTCCTTGGCTGGGCCCAGGAAAGCTGGGGCAGATTTGCTATGGGGGGAGAGAGTTGATGGGGAATTAGTGCTACCAACATGGTGCACAGGTCCAGACATGGGATGGAGAAATCTGTAACCCCACATGATGCCCCAGCCATCCCTGATCCCTCTCCCCTTTACAGCAGCGAGTTCCCATGTGCCTGAATATTTGTGCTGTCAGCACAAGGGCAGATGCCCAAGGGTGGTTTGGGAGCAGGAGGACCAACAACCAGGAGGACCAACAACCAGATGCACAAAACAGGGGGAAGAAAGAGTTGGTCAAGGAGGTTACAAGGCAGATAACAGAAACCAGAATAGCTCAGCAGTGGCTCAGGGTAGCCACAGGTCCCCACTCCAACATCTGTTCCCATCCCTTCTGCATCAGGCAATGAGACATTTATCCCTGAATGTGCACAGGCTGCATGGAGATGGGCTGATCACTCCTTTGCTCATGGTCAGCACTAGCAGGAGTAGGTGACAACTGAAACATCCCAAGAAATGCAGAACATTTATCAAGTTTTTGTTAGTCTGGGAAGGGAGTTATTTCACAAGCTAGACCATGGTCCTAATTGTTGCACCTTAAGACCTCTGTTTTGCTTGGAGACTGACAAAGCCTGGAATCCTGTTAGTCTCTTCATAAATAATTTAGAGGAAGATGCTGCTTGTAAGATTTAAAAAACAATACTAGTGGGAGGAAGTAAGAAAGTAACTGACATTATTAGCTCAATACAGAGTAGTATGAATAAGCCTGTGGTGGTTTGGGAGGAACATGAAATAATATAAATGTAAGTGGAACAAAATGTAGTTTAATAAAAATAAGCTAATTTCAAGCACAGCCTGAACAGTGGTGAGTTAAGACAAGAGAGGAGCTGCAGCTGCATTAAGAGGACCACAGTAAAAATGCATCTAATGTGAACATGGCAAATTGTTTTACATGACACTGTTCTCTTGAAAAACACAGAAACAATGAAATCAGGTTTTTTACCACTTCTTCTCTTTTTTTATATATTGTTCATTAGACATGCCCTGAAATTCTCAGAAATTTTAAGTACTTTATCTTCATGAAGCAAAATGTGTAGATTGTTTTCATTCAAATATAAATTGTATCTCTTCTGCCACTCTGAAATAGTGAGTCATTTTTTCTCGCCTTTGATCCACAGAGCAGTATCACAGAGGAGCTGTACTGTTTGGCTCAGACATTGTATTGTGGAGAAAATATTGTGGCTGGCTACAGACTTCAATACATCCTGAATAAGACTTTATTAGGTGGTTGAGATATGTTATTATCTGCTTTGTGATTTACACAGTGCAAGAAAAATTAATTTATTGCATCATCCAAGCAAGCCTGGTCCCCTTTGCCTGTGTGAAACTCATTTGATGGAAGAGTTTCTACTTCCATTAACTGCAGAGGGTGTCACTGGCAGCAGTGGGCAGGCTGGAGTCCAAAGCTGCACGAACAGTACCTCTGCTCCTTGTAAGAGCAATTCCAGGAATGTTTTAAGTGTGCTTGTTGCCATATTTGCATTGGTAATGAAAATACCTCCCATATTAAAGTGATTTATGGAAGGCTGGGCTCGGAATGGTATCTACGGCTTCAGGTCAGTGGAGACGATGAGCCATGATGCTACTGCAACATCTGCCCCAGTCTGGATGTTTCAGCAATGACTGTGGCTTGGGCACGCGTGGTCCCATAGCTGGCAGCACACCTGGAGCCTCAGGGCCAGGATCAGCACTGGCTGCCTCTCATTTTCCAGCCAGTGTTTATGGCTGAGTCATTTGGAGGCAGCACTGCACAGGTGTCTGCAGAGGGGCTCACATCCACTCCTCTACTTTGAACGTCTCTCCCACGTTCTGAGCTGCTCCTTCTTGTCAGGAGGATGGTGTAAGGGGAGCATGGACAGCAAAGTCTCAGGTCATCTGGTCCATAGCCCTGCCCAGCTCAGCCTAGATGAGCATTTGGGAAGGAGTGGTCAAACCTGCTCTTAGATCTCCCTGGTCAGCCACCCCCCAGCTCTTTCCAGAAGTTTCCTTCAGAATTTTTATTAACAATAGGCAGGGTTTGTTTTTTTCCCCCTAATGTCTAGTCTGAATTTCTTTTCTTCTAATGTAAAAACATTAGCAGGTACACAGAAAACATTGTAACATTGCCCTTGTCCTCCATCCTTCTGCTTTCTCTCTTTTTCAAGCTAAACACTCTGGTTTGCCATCGATGTAACCACCAGGATTTCTGTTGAAGGGCTAAGCTGACCATCTGCTATGTTGGTGGGTGTTTAATCTTTTTCTTCTCAATCCACAGGTGAGTACAAAATGCCGTGGCCTGTGGTGGGAATGTGTCACAAACGTTTTTGATGGGATCCAAACTTGCGATGAGTACGACTCCATCTATGCCGAGCACCCTGGTATGTAAGAGTCATAGATGTTTCTACAAGTGGTGGGGACACCTAAGTGTAGACTAAAAATCTGTTCTATGCAGTGATAGATAATTAGAGGCATGTTTCTTTTCTCAGTGTGGTATTACTCCCAGGAGAAGCTGGAGAAAGCTTCACCCCAGAAAAAAATGTCATGGGATCTGACCCCATTACCCCCTATATTTCCATTCCTTGTGAACTAGAATGCTCTGCTTTTGTCCTGCAGTGAAGTTGGTGCTGACCCGAGCCATGATGATCACAGCAGATATCCTGGCAGGATTTGGATTTCTCTTCCTTGTCCTGGGATTGGACTGTGTGAAATTCCTTCCCGATGAGCCGCTCATCAAGCTGCGCATCTGCCTGGTGTCTGGAGTTATGTTGCTCCTTGCAGGTATTCCCCGCTGAGCCCCCAGTTCTTCAGGAAACCCTTTAACAATGTGGGGAAGCACTAAAGCCTTCTCTTGCTTTAGAGTGAGAGGTTGGGGATTTTCTGTATGGTAAATACAGGGGAAGAATCTATTCGATTTATTTGTGCAGTATAACTTCCTCTGTTCACCACCTGCCCCTAACAGCACGTAGTTGAGTTTCTCTGCTTTCAGTTCATGCACTGACCAGGTGACTTGGCTCTTGAATTGACTGACTTCCATTTATTGCTGTTTTACTGCGAAGCAGTCAGCCTTGTTGATAAAGCAAAGAGACCGAATTGCTGAAGGACTAGAAACTTCTGGCATCCTGATTCTGTTCCTGGCTCTGCCACAGATTGTGTGACCTTGGGCAAGTCACTTAGCCTGAAATCTCTGCAACTGATCTCTAATAAAAGGATAATAACATGTCTGTCTCTCTCAGGTGATAAATACCCAACTGTCTGAGGTGCTTTGCTGTTACAGGTAGTGGGAGAATTTTAAATACAGAATTAAATATCTGACTAGGTACTAAATAATTTCATTTGACTTCATGTCAATATCGAGCGGTTACCTCTGCTTCAGTGTGAGCAGATTTAATACATAAATCACCCTGGCTACTGGGAGCACATGTAAAACACTTTGAGAAGTTCTTTTAAACATCTTCCATTCAATTCTCAATGTTTGTGTGACAAAAACCATCAAAGTTCTGTTCTGAAAGTCAAAACAGATTAGAAAATTAAATTCTGGAAGCAACTTTACAACAAATTGGTAAACAAGCTGAGAAGGGAGGAGCTTTCAGCCTTTTGCTGCAGAAACCTGAGTGCTGCCAGCCAGCGCTGGTGGTGTGTGCAGTGCCAAGCTGTGAGGTGCAGCTTCTGCCTGACAGTGCTGTGGCTGATATCAGCAGGAGCCAGTGGGTATCCGTCAAAGGCTGAGGCTGAACAGGGGCCAGAACCTGCCATCCATGGAAGGTCTTTCCATCCTGAAGACAGTAGTTATAGCTTCATGTTTGTGATCTTCTTGTGGTCCACCTGAGGGCTGTGTGGCACCTTGCTCCTGTCCTGCAGGTCTCCCGGGCATTACGGGCTCAGTGTGGTACGCAGTTGACGTCTACGTGGAGCGCTCCTCTCTGGTCTTCCACAATGTGTTTCTGGGCATTCAGTACAAGTTTGGCTGGTCGTGCTGGCTCGGCATGGCGGGGTCACTCGGCTGTTTCTTATCTGGGTCCCTGCTCACCTGCTGCATGTATCTCTTCAGAGGTGAGGAACTGGGGCAGGGCTCAAGCACAGTTCAGAGAGAGAACCATTGCTTGGGATGTGCTACAGGTGCACAGGGTGGGGAAGGTCCTTCAGGGACATCCTTTGGGATGGTTGTTCATCCCCAGTAGCAATATTTTTGGCTGTAAAATGGGAGTAGTCTTAGACATCTCTAGAAAGCAAACCGAGGTCTTCAGGTGGGAGCTGAGGTGTAAGTATGACATAAAATGTGTTGTTATAGTGTCATATCGTGGAGTGCTGCTTCCTCTGAATTATGAAGCTTTGCAGCTGAAAGTCACCAAGCACACATGAGCAGTTCCTGTTTCTCTCCCTGTGCCTCACAGAGACCAGTTCTGGAAGATTCCATCCTGCTTACTCCTTGAGGAAAGGCTATTCCTCAGCTGCGACTGTTGTAACAAATGTGCATTTGCCATCCTCACAAACAGCCACTGCCAAAATGTATGCAGTGGACACAAGAGTGTGAGGAGCAGGTAAGTGCTCCAGAAAGAGTTCTGCTTTTATTTGTAGTGGATTGCACAGAGACCCAAGCTCTTGAGGCTGTGATACAGGTGCAGTTACATTTCAAGGATCTACTGTATGCTACAATGTTTGCATTATGAGAGCTTCAAAAAAACCTTCCTTCAAGAAAGTAATCTCTGAGAAGATCTTGCTTTAGGGAATCCTGTTTTCTTGAGTGCTGAGGCCGCTTGCATGGACTAAAATAACCAACACAAACTCTTTCAGCATTTGTCTCAACACTATTGGTACAAGGAGATAAATCAGCTGTTCCCGAATCAGACCACAGTGTTCTGCATGAAGATCCCCAGACTGCAAGATGGATCTGTTCCATGTCTGGCAACATATCAACAGAACGTACAAGGCAGAAAATACTGTCAAAAAGAGGGACTGACTGTCTGACCAGCAGCTGGACCCTGTGCACCCAGCATGGGTGCATCCAGGCAGCTGAAGAGTTCTTTGGAAGATAAGAGTTGTATTAAATGTCTGACCCTTTCTTTGGTCCATGAACCTCTGCACTGAGAAAACACTGCAAATCCAGGTGCATTCTTCCCTGCAGAATAGAGTCCTTCTCAGTCAGTGTTAGAATGTACATTACAGATGCTTTAAACTCACTAAGATCTGGAAATTGCCAGCTTCATCCTGCTTAGTAAGGACATTGCTTGGACAAAGTGAGTGAAGATCCAAAATCTGACTTTATGCATGACAATATGTCTAATTAGCTAGAAACTAGGATAAATGATAGTAAAATCTGTTCTCCATTTCTATCAAAAGATATTTAAATCTGGTTCAGGACCTACTGCAATCCATGCTGCCATAAGCTCAATGAGGCTGGAGCATCAGCCAGGTCTTCATTAGGGTGGGTGACAAAAACCTATTATAGTTTAACATGTTCCTTAAAGATGAATGTGAAAATTCTTCCATGCCTTTAATGGAAAGAGAAGCTTAGGCAGAGTTTTCTTAGCGTTGGTAGGAACTGTCCAAATTCAGTCCTTTCTACTGTGGACACCATATTGTAAGGTCACAGGCACTAGAGGTTGAGAAAAGGCTCTCAGCACAGAGGTGTGTCTGCTCAGGGGCAATGAAGAAACAGCAGTTGAGTCTCAGCCGGGTGTGCACAGCCATGAGTACTGAGGCACCACCAGAGTTAGGCTTCCTCCATGGACTGCTTGGTGGTGAGACTGGATTTTCTTCTCCCAGAGGGTATGAAGTGAAACCTTATGTTATGTGGGCCACAAGGGGATGGGATGGCTAAGGATGGAGTGGGCTGTGTCTCAAACATCACCTCTGATAGTCCCTATGATGGAAAATGAAGGGCTGAGTCCTCTGATGGATTATCTAGGAAGCAGCATCTTGTGCTGCAGCACAGAACTGACCAGCATTGTTAGAACATAACCCAGTCCTGACATGGCTCCTAGTCAAGCAGTACTCAGGCCCTGGAACAGACAGGACAACAGCAGGTCCGTATGGATCTGCTACAGGCTCAAACACCTCCACGAGGCCCAGACCATAATGCAGCCATCTCAGCAAGAGTTGTCGTGGCAGCGCAGCTGCCCAGGCAAGGGAGGTTCGTGCCTGCAGAGTTCATGCTGCTTGGGTTGGCAGATGTTTATGTTAGTCCGACTGAAAGCAGGTTATTGCCAACAGATGAGTTGTATTGAACAGATGTAAACACAGTAGGAGAAGTGATGGAGGCTTTTTTACAAGGTCCTGAGAGACAAGGAATACAAGAGTTATGTGCGATGTGATGAATTCACGGATTTCACCAAGAATGCACAAAGGGATTGGAGGTGACAGGAATTCTGCCTGTTATTGCATCCAGAACTTTTTTTTGTTTGTTCGTTTGTTTTGTTTTTTGTGGTGGTTTTTTTAAGTTTTTCACAGTCTCATCAGAAATGTGTTTGCTGTGGGGTTTTGGGGCTGCTGCTAATGAGAGAGCTGATGCTGCTAATATGCTGTACTGGGGCAGGGAAGCTCTGGGAAAATTTTTGAATCTGGTTCCTGGGTTGTGCCCTTGCTCCCCTGCTCCTTCAGGGACACACTGGAAATGAGATGGAGGGTGAATGCACCCTAAAGGCAGAGCTGTGCTCAGTGACTGCTCCACTGCCCACATCCCTGCTCCTGCCCAGAGAGGCAAATGCTCCCTCAACCTGCCCGAGGGAGGAGAGATGCTGCAATGCCACAGGCAGCGTCAGCCCGACTCATGCAGCACACACATGCTCCTGGGCAGGACTTACTGAGCAGACTTCATCAGCTGGACCAAAATGCTGAATCAAAACCTCTCCAGCCTATACAGCCAGCACATTATTCCTCCCCACAAACACTCAGGGACACCCTCCAGCCTCTTGCTGCTGTTTTCAATAACTTTTTCTGAGCATGAAGATTATTTCTTGCTGCAAAGATTTATTCCTTGTTTAGCAAAGGAGAAATGCAGATTTAATTGCAGATCTCAGACCATTGATTTCTCCTGTTCAGTAGTTGAGGAGAATTTTGGGCCTTTGTCCTAATGGTCTTCAGCTTGATTTAAGGTGGTGGGAGCTCTTTTGTGACTTGCAACGTGTGGGCCACACCAAGCAGAGACTCAGTGGGCACTTTGGGATCTAATGCTTATGCCTTGATCAGGGGTGAATATAAAGGACTGGTCTCATTAGTCTCTGCAGCCCTGTGCTCCTTCTGGGGGTACACAAATAGAGCACATGCATACCCCAAATACTATCTTAACACAGGGTCCATCCTCCTCAAATACACTTTGTGTACAAAGAACATACATACAAATATTCTTGCATAAAAGGATATTGCATAAACACTTGTGAACCTCTCTTCTTCAGTATCTGTGTAGAATAAGGGTTAATTTTTTAACCATACTTCTATTCTAGCCAAACTCTATGATAGGTTTTGAGAATGTATCTCCTGCATAAGAGGGCCAGGAAGAGGTCACAGCAACCCTTAGGTTTGTCAGGTTGATGTTTTGTAACAACCAGTCCAGTGCTGCACCACTTCATTATTCAAATTCTGCTGACAGTCTATCTGGTGTTTTGATCAGCTGTTGATATTTAATTGTTAATCCCTGTTTGATTTAATACTGACACTGGTTTCATGATTGCAGGATTGACTCCTCATTAGCTCATTACCATTCCACAATGCAGATCCGTTTTAGTTTAGTTGTTTATTCATTAGCAAGAAACCTCCCAGAAAGTACACAGGACTTCTTTTTTTCTTTCCAAATCACAACCAGTCCCTAAGGCTAAAGACATATCAGGTGAGCTCAGTTATTAAGGTATTTCCTTAATACCTACTTACATTTCATTCAAGGAGTAGCTGACTAGGAATGACAATAGACTGATTTTCCCTTTCTGATGGCCATTGATGGCTTACCAAGGCTTTTTGCTCAATTTTAACTTCCAGCTGAGGCCCAACATTTAATCCTTCAGTTCCAACAGCTTTTTAGGTTTCTCCATATTTTCACTAAATCCAAGGAGTATTTTTATGTATTTGGGCACCTCAGTCTTCATTTTCCAGGGCATAGGGAGAGTCAGGGACTTAGCTGGGAGCTGGGACTCGCATCTTTGTCCCTGCTATACCTGCCTCAGGGTGTCTCCTTGAACTGGGGCTCCCTGTTGTCCTCTTCACTGACAGCACACAGATTGGTGCATTGTGCCAGGGATCCAGCTGATTGCAGGTTGTGGAAAACAGTGAAATGTTGTAGGTAAGCTCTTCGTTAAGTTGATTTCATGCCTTACAGATAGGTATTGATTTCCCATTTTGATACAGGCAAGTGAGATAGACAATAAAACAATGACATCTGCAATAGCTATCCTTTTCTGCATGCAGCATTACATCCTCTCACTGCCTCGATCAGCCTTGCTCATAAAGGCTTTTAATAACTCTGGCAGTAATTAGGGCTCACTCTTATCATGACCTTGTGAACTAGTCTGTCTCCTACTGCAGCTGCATGAATGTTTCCCAAGATACGTATTTCCTGCACTTCACAAACATGGTTATGTGGTTTTGGTGTGGATTCGGTAGATTTGAACAATTATTTTCAGTGGGCAGGAACGTTACTTAAGAATTCTGCTTTTCTTACAAACTGTAACATCAGTGAGATACAATAAACGTGGTTGCCCTTGAGTGTCTTGTCTTTCTAACCCACATCCAAGTTTTGCCCAGAAAGGTGTTTTGCCAAGTGACCTGCTTTGACTCCTGTGAGGAAAATCACTGCTCTCCTGCAAGGACACATAAAAGGCATCAGCACAAACAGGGCCAATTCTTGGGTAAGGGGGAGTGATGTTGGAGGCTGTCCAGACCTCTGCCGGTAGCTACAGACCTCGGGCCCCAGAGCACAACCACAGCAACGGCTCTTCAACAGCCATTGACTTTATCCCAGCTTAGATACATCTACTTACAGTAATTTTGTAAAGTTTTCATGAGAGAAAAGTAAAATTCCACCAAGAAAGTGAAGCTTTCTCTCTCAGCTGGGGCTGGACTCCCACAGTTTGCCCTTCTGCATCTGTTAAATATTGTGGGCAAGTGATTAATGACTGAAATACTCTGTCCAACCGCTGTTACAGGGAGCAGAGAACAATTTTGTCCCCAGTAGTTCCTGGGTCCCTACTGTAAGATGCCTTTGAGCGAGGAAGAACCAGAATTGTGCCATCTAGTGACCTGAAGAGGGCAGGGATCTGTCCCCAGCCCCATCCTCATCCTCCCTGCACAAAAAGTCTTCAACCCATAACACAGAATTTTTAGATGACAATTAAAAAACCCACAGATTAATGAGCATATCAATTATTTTCCCATCTTTCATGTCCAACCCTCCTGGCATTCCAGACTGATGCACTGTTATGGCTCAGCTGGCTTTGGTTTTGCTTTATTTTGCCTGAGAGCCAGTTTACAACTTTATTATTCAGCTCTTAATGTGTGGAGGTGAAAGTCCAGCCGTGTGCCTCACCACGTTCCCTTTGTCTTTTGCTTCCAGATGGTCACCAAACAATTAGCTCCTCTGCACTGCTCCCATTTCCCCCTCACAAGGCTTGCTGACAACAAGCTCCCCCACAAATACATCTTCTTTCTACTGTTTTCTGCTTTTTCTTAGAGCCTTTTGCCATTTCTTGTCAAAGTCAGCAGGAAGTGTAAGTCAGAGGATGAGGGGCAGCCAGACAGTTGCAGCAGAACAAGTGCTTTTCCAAAATGGACTCTATTCTTCCTAACGTGATGACTTATAAGGGAATGGCTCATCTTTCCTCACAATTCTGGAAATATCAGCCAAATTGTACTAACTGCCCTCATTAAGGTCTGATTACCAAGCAAAATCTCTGCTTTTGTAAGAATGGGAACACAGGTCTGGAGAAATCTTGTCCATTCTGCTGGAGCATTTTTGCGTAAGGGGGCAAGATGGGGGAAGAAGCTTTCATAGGCAACAGTATGTCAGTGGGGCCATCCCAAATACATTTATAGAAGGAAGAAACCAACCCTCTTCTCCATTTCAATGATCAAGCCAAGGACTAGGGCACTGCTTACTTATCCCTTTCTTGGGGTAGTCTTCTTCCCCACCCCAAGCCAGCAGCAAGGTCAGTTTATGTTCCCCCCACAGCAACCCTACAGTTTTTTGCAGATGCCTCCTGGCCTTCAGCAGTTTTTGGAAGCTCCTGTGGCTCCTGTCAAGTTGCACAGGTACCACAGCACACAGGTTCTCCCATGCTGAGGACTCCAGATGGAGCCTGATTTTGTGGCAGCCACTAGCTTACTTTACTACAAGCCACTTGTCACAATTTTGATGGGATAATTTGACTCCTTTTGTGAATAACTAAAGCACCGCAAACGTGAAGCTGAATGCACTTGAACGCACACCAGCAGCAGGGAAACAAACCTGTTTCCACAAATGCTTCTGTGTGCTGAAAGCCTTGCTTGCCCTCTGTTGGGTGTCTGGGGAAGAATTCACAGCCTCAGGAATGACTGGTCCTGGTGAAGGAGGGATGCAGAGAGATGGAGGCATTGAAACCAGAGCAGTCCTTGCTAGTTAGCCTCTCTAGCCACCTGATTAGAAGGTGACATTCAATGAAATTAAAGGCAGCAATGTATTTAGAGCCAAGCAATGAATAAGCAGGAGGTGGTAATGTTTTATGCAGCACAAAATGCAGACAACCTGTGGAGTTCACTGCCACAAAGGGGTCACTGAAGCAAATGCAGTGTGTAGGTGGGAAGCAAGTGATGGCTGATTTAATGCCCACTAACAGGCTACGCAAGCTGAAGTGACAAACATAATCAAATCTCATGCTTCAGGGCATAAATTGAAGGGGTTGATTAGTGGAAGCAGGTCTGATCCTGAGAGGTGCTGATTACCTGCAATGCCTGCTAAGTTCAGACAGGAAAAGGACACTCGGGATTTGCTTGAGTTCTCCCCTGGCTGAGCCTGTGCTTGCTAATTTTCCTTATTAATAAACTCGGTAATATTTTAGCCTGCTGGCACAAACATTCACTTGTCTATAGCAACATTTATTTCCTTTCACACAAGAGTCAAACATTAAAGCAGCTTCTAAAATAAGATTTTAGAGAGATAATTTGCAGTGGTGCTGGCAAGGAATTTTCTCTCAAAACATGCTGTAATTCTTTATCTGGCAAATGTACTTATATAGAATCATTACGAGAATATGTGAGCACTTGAAAACCTTTAGTGGATTTATATTCCCAGTTTTCTTTCTGAGCACAGGAAGAGGTACTAACCTTGCTCTACAGGTAGGGAGCTTCTCCATAGGCCAGGCTGTGGGCTTCAATTAATCTTTTGGGGCACTAATCCAAGATGGACCCAGCTGCCCAGTTTGACTGTGAGCTCATGGCTCCATGGACATGCAGTACATGGTGTGACATCTACCTTTTGCAATGAGAGAGGTCTGACTGCAGCCCCCCAGCCTTTGCCACTGAGAGAGCAGAGGCAGAGAGGTCAGGCAGGCTGAATTCAGCCTTCAGTGACCTGCCCATGACAAACAAAAGGAAATCTTTTCTTTCATCTGGAATATGGCTAAGGGGGAAATTCAGCATCTTTCCTCAGTAATTTGAGAACTAGTTAGGCTAATACCTCCTAGGAATGACTTCTGTATCACTGATCCTGCTTGGGCATAAGGCAGTCTGGATGGCTTCTTAAAGTATTTTTCCATTCTGTCTGCAGTGATCACTTCAAAGAAAATTACATTCTTTATCCTAATAGATTTCTGTAGCTAAGTATTAAATACCTAAGCCCCTAATTCATGTCTGTGGGGAAATTCCACAAGTGTCCTGGGCCATTCAAAGCCTGGTCTGCAATGCTAGGGCAAGAGTAGCTGAGGACAGTCACCATGGAATTAAGAACAGCTCAGATGAGCAAACTCACTTTTTTTCTGTGCTCTGTAACCAGCTCCTGCCACTGCTGCTACTCATAATCCCTGTTTCTTGTTTTCTCTTCCCTGGCCATAAATTTGCTGCCTTTTGCACTAGACAAATCTGATATGCTGTGCTAAATATTTTAAATGTGGCAAATGATCCTTCATCACAGAGTGGCATGATTGCATTACAATGTATTAGAACAACATGACTTTGCCAGAGGGTGTTTCTTGGCACCATGCCGAGTGAAGGAGGCAGCCACAGTTTGAGAAGTAACTCTCAAGTCATTTATCAACATTCGGTCCTAAAACACATGGGGCTGCACCAGCTCTAGCAGCCTTAGAGAGATAAATCTGGAGGCTGAGACAGAAACTCCAAATACAGACAGGTCTTTGAGGAAGCATCTTGAAATCCAGAGCCATCAAGATGTCAAGCTGAGCTCCTGTGACAGATTCAACACATGCTTTTGGCATTTATTCTGTTGTATTTAGTCTCCTCTTTTAGGTTCAGATGAAATATATGGTGCTTTTCAGTCTTTTGGCCAGCCTGTGGTAAAGGCTGATTTGCTCCCACACTCCTGTAGCGTGATGAAAGATCTTTGAAGAGCCAAGTGGAATCACTGAAAGCCAACATGTGGTGTCTAAAGCTTATTTTCCTTCATAACATCATCATAGGATGGGGGCAACTCAGTTCCCCCAAGGCTGAACTGTGGGGCAGAAGAGGAGGACGTCTCTGCAGTCATGCAGGGGCTCAGAGATCCAGAGAATGGGCACTGAGATGCTTCACTCGCTGGGGAAAAAGCAAAGTCACAACCATGCAGCACACAGACATGAAGAGCAAGTGTGGGGGTGAGAGGGGTGAGCCCGGGAGGAGCTGCCAAGCCTCTCGAAAACAAGAAAGGCAGGGATGCAATTTTTGAAGCATGGCATCACAAAGCCTTTCACCACAAACTCCAGATATAGGAAGTCAGGACAGAGGAATATGGGTGGGTTTGGGGTGGGTCCTCTCTGTGAAGACATTGCCCATGACCACCCAGAAAGCAGGTAATACATTCAATACATTCTCTGGGAAGGGCTTAGGCTAATGACAGGATTAGATTAATTCTTCTTGGAGGAATGTTGTCTGGCCCAGCCTGATGCTGCTGCTGACCATACTCCAGGTCAGTTATGGGTGTTATACACAGTCATTATAGCCCAGTCCTCAAAAGGCTGGGTGTTCTTGGGGGAATGCTGAGGGTGGCTACAACAATGAACAAAACCTACTAAGATAAACTTTTGACAGACCCCAGGGTGTATCAGCCAGTTGAGCTTCCTACTGGGGTGGTTCAAGTTAGACCAGTGAAGTCTTGCCTGAGTGAGAAATGCAGGACACATGCTGGAAAGGGCTGCCTGACCCCAGTGCCTGTGTCTGCATATTGGGCCACTGAATGCCCAGCACTGAGGAGAAGGTCCCACACACGTCCAGTGTGAGTCTCACTAAGCACCTTTGGGACATATGGACACACAGGGACTGCACCCTGTGTTCAGCTGAATGTAGGACTGGGGAAAAGTGGACGTGGCTTCAGCCCTCCAGTCCATGATCTGAACATGCCCCCAAGATGCCTGAACCGGGCACCTCACTGTTCACCAGAAACACAGCTCAGCTCCCACTCAAGCCTGGCCACCTCTTTCTGGGTTATGGATGGTCCACAGAAAGCCCACCAGGGCCAGCAGGACCTTGCAGCAGGCAGAGACAGGACTAACCACAAAAAGTATCTGAGCTGCTGAGGGCGAAGACAGTCACGGTGCGTTGGCGGGGGAGGCAGGTCCGCTGTTTCAGCCAGCACTGCAGGCAGCAGCAGATCCCACAGGACAGGAGCAAGGCCAGGAAAAACAACATCAGGAACCTAAGGCAGAGGCAGCAGGGGAGGAACAGTACCATTACCATCTGCAGGCAGCACCGACAGATGGCTGCATGTCTTCAAATTAACATATTCATTAACATCTTTTTCAAATGGCCATTAAATGTTGCGGTTTCCCCACCAGCATACTGGACATGATCAAAGTCTCCAGAAACCATTGTCTCAGGCCTGAGTGCTCAGCGACAAGTGCTGGCTGGAAATTCAAATATTTCTCCCTGAAATCATCCTTCGTTTTTTCCCAGCTCAGTTGTCAGCGCACAGTGAGGAGGATATGGATAAATGATTCCCATTAGTTTGTAAAGACAGAACACAGGGACAGCCCAGGAGCAATGCTCTCTAGCTATCAGTCTCTCTCAATGCCTTTCTCTCTGTATATCCATCAAAGAATATTATTTGTCAGTTTTTTTCCCTCTAAAGCAGATCTGAAACTTACCACACATACCAGCTGCTAAAATTTTCATTGCTCTGTCCGATGCACCTGAAAAGGGAAAAATAAAAGGGACTTTCAGTCCAGCATGAGAGGACTGTACCCACTCCAATACGTCTACCAACACAAAGAAAAGCATCATCAGAAAGTAGAAGATTGAGAGTTTTTCTCCATCAAGGGAGTCCTATTAAAAGTTTATGTAGATGTGAGCAGATGCAGATGATGTACGAAGCAGAGTGAAACTGGTTTGCCTTTCAACGCTGGCACCTGCCACCAGCGTTTTTGCTGGAAACCCAAAGGGTTGCCAATCTCCATTTCCTCTTTGGAAAAAAACCTCTAAATGGCCCTTTCCTGGAAGTGTTCATTCCTCTGCTGTGCTGGTGTGCCAGGCAGGAGCACAGCATCCCTGAAAGAGCCCAGGGTGGTGGCAGCCGCGGGTGAGAGAATGAAGCCACACTCACCTCTCGCCAAGCTCACAGTCCAACTCAGAGTCTGCCAACTGAAAACACACATGTAAATCAGAGAGGGCAGATATGTGTTGGTTTTTTTACAATTTACCAGTATAATTACTGTTCTTAGAGTGGGAAGTCTGAGAGGAAGAGCCATCCAGGTGCTGGTCCTGCAGGGTTGAAAACCAGACGTCTCCCTAGGGACAATAGGGCTGAGCTCTTGCCTCTGTGGGTCTCTGCTTTGAGCCAGCTCATATCAAAAACAGCAGATAACTTCACCAAGAGCTCAATAAATTCAGTAGTTTGCAGATGAAAGCTAGACCAAGGAGAAAGCATTCCTTCTGATGCGAAAGAGGGAAAGACAAGAGTAGGGAAACACCCACTGGAATCAGAGATCTGTTTACTGAACTGGGCTTTGCTGTTCAGAAATGTCTGCTGAAAATGTCCCATGACCAAATTCTTGATCCGTGGCTCATTTTTCATCAGCTGATTGTGAATGCAGCTGTAAATAGGAGCACTTTTGACCAGATGTGTGCTGTACCCAGCATTTCCCTGTTTTCAGATAGTGGTGGTGCATCATTCCCAGAGTCAGGTTTCAGGTATTGCAAATATGTGAACCTGAAACTTGTTTTTCAGGTATATTTTCTACTCTCTGCTCAAGCAAGTTTATTTTTGCAAGCCTTGTTGATCTTAGCCTCAGTTTCAGATTATCTGGGCAAAAAGTAACCAGAGTGGTTCCTCAGTATAATTGAGTCAAATTCAATAGAGTTTTTGGCTGACTTGTGTGTGTTATAAAAGTTGCCCAATGTTGTTCCAAAAAATTCAGATGAGGTATAGAATTGCAATAACACTGGGAAGCAGAATGAACAAGATAGAAGTATTTAGATTTCTTTATTTGTTGGAAAAATGTATTAGAATGTAAATTGTAAATCGTAAGTTTGGATTTCCCTCTGTGTATATCAAAAACATGTAGAGATTTCTGACTTTCTTTGAGTCCAACTAAAAAGCTCTATTCTGAATTATAAATTTGTGTCAAATAAATGTATAATTGAGAGATGTCATTTTACATTTCTAATTAACAGGACTGCTTTGGAGGGATTTTGTTATGCAAAGCTTGTGCCACTGTAAACAGCAAGAAATCCCCTTACAAATCTCTATAAGGTGTCTGATCCTGTCTTTCCATCCCTAGTTTCACCAGAGATCTTTAGGTATAGTAAGTCTTTCTTATAAAGCTCTATCTATGAAATTTAATGAGTGGCTGAAACACAAATGAGGAATAGAGAAAAAGACAGAAGCTTCAACTCTTCCAGACGTGTCCTTTTAAAACTGAGCTAATTTGCTATGTCACACATGCACCCTGGTGCAGAATATTTTAATTCTTTTTTTTTTTTTTTTTTGTGCTTCAACTGATTGTTAAAATAACAGGTCAAAAGCAGATAGGTGGCTTCTGTGATTACATGTACCCTGAGTATTCTTCATGGCTGAATGACATCCTCTGGACTCTCTTTTATCATCTTTCAAACTACCTCAGCAGAGCCACCTTAGCATAGTTAAACTGCAGCAAAGTGCATCTGCTCTGAGGCAGTAATCTGTCAGAGCAACCAAACATCCACCCGTGCTGCTGGAGCCCCAAGCTCTTCCATTTCAATAGCTGTAGACAGAATAAAGGATTAAGGCAGTCATGTTTTCTCTGCATTAATTGGAACTGTTGTGAGCATTAAATCTTCCCCACATTCATCAGGTCCTCAAAAAAAACCTTCACAAAAAAATTAAAAAGGGCTGATTACTAAATTCCATGAAAATTAAAATCTCCCCCCCAGAAAATCCCTAAAGTCAGCCTGGTCCCAGTGAAGGGTTTGGTTACCTGGAAGAAGGTTAAACACAGAATTCCAGTTCCTGCGATCCATGACATGAAACACAAAGCTCCAGTTCTCCACATTACTAGTGCAAGACACTTTTGAAGAGCTTTGTTTGCAGCAGTGTTTTACCCTCTGTAATTTGGTGCTTTTAAAACTTCTCTGCACATTGTGCCTTCAGCCAGAGAACACGTTACCCAATGGCTTCCTGCGCTTCAGAAATTACCGCTAGCAAGGGAGTGAATTTGGGTTTGCATGGACACAAACAGCTACTAGAAGTTAAAGGAACACTAGTTTAAGGTCAGCACCTTGCAGTTGTTTCGTTATTTTCATAGCTGTTCACAAATTCCTGCTGCTGAAGTTTAGTTCCATATTAACCCACGTCTGCATTTAACAGGACCTGCTACAAACAAAGAGTCACTGGAGTCTGTACCGTGAAGCCACACTTTCATTTCATGCTGCCTTCAGCCGGAGTACTTACAGAAATTACAGAAAAGGGGAAGCTACCTCCAACCACGTCCTATGCATTGTGCCTACCATCTCAAACACGCACCAAGGGTGAAGGAAACCCTTCCCAGTCAGAGACAACCACCACCAGCACCCTCACTGCTGTTACACAGCTGCCAGTTTGGTTTGCTAGGAAAATGCAGCCAAAGATACCCACACATACCCAGCGATTCTCACAAGGAACACAACATTTCATTGTGCATTGGTGCTTTCATAAGGACTGATTATATTCCTGTAGATACATCCACGTGATGTGGTTAAACGGGGCTAGAAGATGGTTTGCACCAGAGCTCTGATCCCCTCAGAACGGACAATCCTGGGTTGTTCAGCAGTCAGTAATAGGTTGTCACTGGAGTTTACATCCCGTGGCTGAAATGCACCATTAACTACAGTTCTTCCAGATTTAACACAAAGGGTGTTGCCATGAATATGTTTAGTCCTCACTCCAGAGTTAAGCATTATGTTGTGATGCCATTACTTCTGTAATGATTGACAAAGCCGAGCTGCTCTTGAGATGTACCTCTGTGGCTTTGCTTCAGCTGAAAGGTCAAGAAGTCTAACCAACTGTGATATACATACTCAACCAAGGTTTGTTATTTAGTTTTCAAGTTTTGCAAGAACCTAGGCCAAGTCCTGGTGCTCTCAAATGTTTACTTTCAGCTCAGTGCTAATGAAAGGTGAGCCTCTGAAACTATGCCCTCTGAGAAAGCATCTCTCATGATTTTGCTAAGTGCACGCGCTACACAAAATAAGTGGTCTGAACATGCTGTCTTGCTTCAGACCAATCCTTTTCAGTGTTGTTCAACAGTAAATTGCCAAACCAATTTCTTAGCTGTTTTCTTAAAAGAAAAAGCTCCTGCAGTATAAAAATGTGCACAGCCTTGCTGGGAACTGTGTGACTCTTACAATTTCAGGCTTCAAAGAGATCATCCATCATTGAACTAATTTCAGATTTCTTCCTCTCACAATTACTTCCCTAGCACCAGCACCAAGGGTACTTCCAATTTAGAGCCACCAAATGGATCATCGCCAGTATTTTGGGGGGCAGGTACCTCAATGAGCTCCTAGTAGTGAAAAATAACACATAGCATCTGTTCTGGGTCTATTTCTAGAAAAAAAGGGAAAGAATTGAATTCTGCCACTGCTCAGCTCCCTGACTTCGAGGCAACCTTTAATGTTTTCTGCTGGTTGGTCCCATACAGAGGTTTCAAGTTATGATGGCAATTTGTGAAGCCTATCCCTGCATTTTCTGTAATGATGTCAAGAGGAGAGAGTTGGCTTAAAGGGGGTCCACGAATAGCCCTGTCTTTTGCTTCAGGCGTGATCCCAATATTGAAAAGAGCTGCTGCTTCAGCAGGAAAACTCTCCCTGTCCATGAGCAGCTGAGCAGCTTGAATACATGAATATCATAAAGAGCCCCAGCACTTGCTCTAAGGAGTCAGGACCAGACACCAAAAACCCAGAGAGCTCTGCACTGAAACTCCCGGGGGGCTGTGACACCTCCTGCTGTGGCTCCACTGCCTTTGGGGTTTTGCAAAACTGAGAGACCCACCCTCTGGACAGCTCTGTGTCCAGGGGCTAGCTCCAGTCTGAACAATTTTTTTCTAGGCTTTTTTTCATGCCCCCCATGAGGAGATATATGCACACATACACAAATATAGCACCTGCTCCCTCCTTCTCTACTTCCTGGATGAAAAGTTTGGTAACTCTTCCCTCCTTATTTATATCCACCTCATCTGTGGAGCAGGGAGGCTGCTCCCTGGTAGATTCTAACTCGTGGCCATTAGATTAACATTCTGTTATTTCCTCATCACCTTATGTCGTTGCTAGGTGACAAATGCATCTCCCAGGCAGCAACTGGGACTACTGCAACATACAGCAATTTGTGACTGTCCATTATCTCTTTGCTTAATGTGCCCAGTCCTTTCAATGGGAGGAAGATGTGCAGTTCTGGATCATCCAAAGGGTGACTTTTAGAGTTGCCACAGAAATCACCTCCACTGGGGGGCTGGCTCTTGCTAGGCTTCACGAGAGGGGATGAGAACTTTTGACACAGGAGGAATTTGGAGAAGTTGATTTACCTTGTCAAATCTGCCAGGGTCATGGTTGGATTTGGAGCCTGAATTTCAGGAACTGAGCTCCAACTTGTATTTATGTGCACTAGAAGTGATGGCCTTTAATTGCTTGAGCATCATACAATTAATTTCAGACATGCTTTTAGATTGAGACAAAGTTTCAGGGATCCTCTGGATTTTGAAGAGAGGCAATTCACTGGCAAACAGGAGTCCACACAGAGCCCCTGACATGCTATAAGCACAGCTAGCAGTTTAAACCTATTTAAAGCTCTTTCTTAGCTGCCTTCAGAGCATTTGGTGGCTGCTGGGAATGACTTTAGGGGAAAGCAACCACCTTGCTAAGCCCTGACCAGCCTCTCAGTACAGTCCAGAATGAGACTGTGAAAAACTTTTCCAGAAGGCAAACAAGAAGAGTGGCAGGAGGAGAGGTGGGGCAGATACAGGGAAGGACATGGAACAGAATGGAGAATGCGCAGAGATGTGATGTGGAAGGGAGACGATACAGGAGGGTGGCCCTGCTCTCTAAATTAAGATCAACTGACAAGAGTTAAGTAGGCACGTGTTGGCTTTTTTATGCTGCAGTGTTTTTATGTCACCACCACAATGAATTCTTCCTCCAGTTCAAGGCCACTGGGATCTCTCCCCTCCCTGCTCGACTTCACTGCCATGGCTGACTCACCTGCATCCTTGACATCTATGCTGCCAGACTGCCATCATCCCTCCTGGCCTGTCCTGGGAAGACTCAGGCCAGGTAAATTGTAAATTCAGTTTAGCCAAAGAGAAAAGCAGTGTAATAGGGAGAAATGAGGACTGAGCATTGCTTCTCGGCAACAGGAGAACTAAAGCAGCTTTGGTGTCATCCTCACTAAATGAAGGCCGCAAGGAGCTGCTCGCTCCCCATGCACACACTGAGAGGACTAAATCCAGCACTAGGGAGAGCTATTTAAGCTAATGGCCAATGCTGGCACAGAAACAAATGGAAGCAAACCAGCCATGAATAAATTGAGGCTGGAAATGCAAAGAAGGTTCACCCCATCCGGAGCAGTGAGGTTGAGCAGCAGCTTGTCCGTGGGAAGAGTGTGGGCATGAAACCAAACGGCTCCCGGGATGCAAGTCATCAAGCTTCCACAGGAGATGTAACCACTTCAATGGGACTTGCTGACCCAGGGAGCCCTTTCCCACCTCATGGAACCACTGCGGTCGGTTCTTAGACCCTCAAACACATCCACATGCACGGAAATCAGCCAACATGACCCCAGGCTTGAGTGAGGGAGGAAGGATGAACACTTTAAAGCAAGCCCTGGTAGAGCTGGCACAGCCTGTTGTCTTTCAAAAGGATTATAACTAGTTGCTGCTCGCTGATGAATACGGCCCTTTGTAAGCCTGTGCGGGGGACGTGCTGCATAGGAGGAAGGAAAGACTTGGGCACTGATTTAAATGAATGCAAACAAGGATGACATTGTTCTGCTGCATCCTCCCCAGGAGCGAGGCTTCAGAGGTCACCCCTCAGATCTGATGCAACTGCAGCTACCTTGTACCTCTGGATAGTCCAGAGAGTCCTTTTGTTTGTTTTGGTGTATCAGTAGGGAAAATCCAGCAGAGAATGGGGTCAGTGAAGCCCTTTTTCTGGCAGAAAGCTAAAGGAAAAGGAATCTCCTTTAGGTTAGTCATTTGTAAAAGAGATTTCTCCTATATGTGCATGCATATCCTAGACTGAGAACTACAGAAAACTCTTCAATACATAGGTGTTCATACATTCATGGGAAGTAAAAACTTTAAAAATACCCAAAGTATAAAGTCCATTGATGTGTTGCGAGAAATTACTGTGAATTATCCAAATACTGCTGTTCCAACCCTATAATGAACACTTGAAATAAATACTGTGACAACTGAAATATTAAGCTTATATAAAAGGGTTTGGGCAGGAGCGTTCTTGCTCTGGAATTCACAGCAACTTGGAGAAGTGCACCTTTCTAGCAAGCATCTTGTGTATGCTGATGACTGGTACTGACTCTGCTCTCATCATTAAATACAGAAATCAGTGTGCAGTGTTTTACTGAGAGCTGTGTTATGGTGGGGCAGGGGAAAGCTGAAAAAATTTGGTAAAGTGAGGGTTGTCTCTCCCCTCTAAGTTGATGTTTTTTTAAAGATTTATATGGATCCTAGAAAAACAAAAAGGTGCCTAAGTAACAGGATTTGGGCTAAGCCTAGCAGTTGTTTAGTTTTAAGGGAGAATTCAGCACTCAGAATTACATTTTAAGATCTGCCGCATCTCAGAAATAAATGGTAGTTGGGCTTGTCTTATTTCTGGCTTGGACACTAGGACATGAGATAATCCCCAGCCCTACAACTTCCCAAATATCCATGAAGTTCTGTGTATTACAGCCCACCTGAAAAAAGAGCTTAAGAAACCTTTCATCTCTCAGTCTCTCCAGATACCACTAGACCTCCCACAGAGCTTGTCAGAAATCAGTTCAAAGGGCTGGATAACCCTCGAGACTTGAGGAACAGAAAAGCAGAATTAAGGATAAAGCTGATAAAATTAAAAGCAGCTTGAATAAAGAGAAAGATGAAACATATCAGAAATACAAAGTCATCAACAGAAATTTTCCCCTTTCGGTTTTCTAATGTGAAATCGAAGCTGATTACAACTACTCGAACCCTGAAGCCTACTGTTGTTTCTTTGTGCTCAAGCAGGTCCTCTTACCTTTAATCAGTTAAAATTGTATGTGTATTTTAAACATTGGAAATTATAGTTGGCTTTTAATACTTTTTCATAATTTTTTTTTGTTACTCTGTTGCCAGGAACTAAGAAATTACAGTTAAAAAATTTAAAAGCCCTTAGCATTTTAATCCCTGTAATTTACTTAGCTGCTGGATGTAAAAAGACAAAAGGAGAATAAATTGCTTGAAAGCAGATAGAGGCTTGATTTTCCCCTACTTTTGAGTTAGTGATATCGCATTGGACACCACATGGGAGGTTTTGGTTGAGAAATTAGCATTAGGCTACCTGGCACATCCTGAAACATATTTTCAAGTCAATTTTCGAAGCAGAACCATTTAGCAATGAGTGTTGAAATACATCACTCTGCCAGTCATTATATCAGCTGGCACATGTGCTACTTCACCAAGAAACCCTGTGTTCCAGGGGTTAACTCTGCAAGAGGGACCACATGGGCACAGGGACACGTACATGTCTCCTGGTGCCTCCTGCAACACCCAGACTTCAGGCACCAAAGGCCATCCTGTGTCCTTAAATGAAGACATCTGCTAATGTTTCAGCCTAAGGCTTCCTCTGATTATGCAAATACCTATTGACTCCTACCCTAGCTGACTGCTTACCTTCTACCTTGAATCTTGAATTCTTGCCAGTTGCCCTTTCTGGGTTTGTCTTGAATTGTTGAGGGCCTCAGCTGCAGCCTGTCCCCTGCCAAGCACCCCCAGCCCACCTGGGCTCCATGCAGGGAAGGGCAGGGATTTCAGACCCTCATTTCTTGCAGACAGAGTCAGTTGCTGCAACCACACACCTGTGTGCCCAGAATTAGTGAGGGCTGATATCAGCACTTATGGATTCAAGAAAGATGGCATCAGCAGGCTGCTCTCCAACTTTCCTCTTGTGACAGGTAAAGAGTCAAATGCTCTGCCTGGGAACATGGTGAGCTGATGGATGCTTGGGGTGTGAAGCTGTCTTCCCACCTGCCTTGTACTCCCACACCTGCTGCAGTGTACCTGGGATCAGGGTAGAGATAAGACAATGAGGCTCCTCTGGGTTTGCTTTTCCTTCACATCAGAGCCCTGTAGCACAGCCAGGCTGCCCTCCAGCCACCCATCTCACCTTCTCTCCAGGCTGGTGCCAGGCTGAGAAACAACGTCTGGAAGACCAGATGGAGAGCTTTCATCTTCCCCCTGCTCTGCAGGAGTTTGCTGCACATACAAACAGAGAGAGATATGGGGGATGCTTCCAGGGCAGACAGGGATTGCAAATAAGACCACGCAAGAGGAATGCTTAGCATAGCCTCTTCTCCCCCTCAACAGCTTTACCATTTTACCTAATCTCCCACTTTTACATCTTCCCCTGTAATATATCTGAAGAACACACTCCTGTTTATAGTTTCAACATAAACAGCCAGGCACTGCACACTTCTTTCTTTTAACTCACACTTTGATTTCCCCACTGACTCCTGCTTCTGCTCCCTCAATTTCCCTCTGGCCAAACAGCATTGTCCTAGCAATATGAATCTTCCCAAGCTCATCTGCCCTCCCTAGGAACCTGCTCAAATTCATCAGAAAACCTTATCCTATCTCAAAGCAGGTTTTTATACCCCCACCATCTCCCACAGGTCTTTGCAGCTCTGGAAGGAAAAGGTGCAAACACTCAGAACTACCCTCAAAACAGCTGAGGGTAATGGTGTAGGACGTATTCAATAGGAAGGGAAAATGATCCTCCTCCCTTAATTTGCTCTAGTGATAATCTCCCTCTTCTGGAGCAAACAACTTTCTACTGGCCAATTCCTTCTTTGTATTTGCAGAGGTCTTTTTTGTGCTGTAATAGCACTTAAATGGGCTGTACAAATGTAAGCCTCCTGATACATATGAGAGTCTAAATGCCAGAGAAGGGACACTCTTCTCACTTCCACCAGGGTGGCAGTCAACATTAGATGTGGATCTGATTTTTTAAACTTCCTCATTCTTACAAGATATTACTTCTGTACCACCTCTCCTGAGTGTCTCCAGTGTGCTACAGATACCAATGAGCTCTTATACTATGAGAGAATAAGAAAATATTTAGCTTCATTCTCACTTGTGATGCTTGGACACATTGTTTGTGTGAGAGAACAGAGCCTTCCAGGGTTTTGGTGGCAACGCTGGAGCTGGAACCCAGGAGTACTGAGATTCAGCTATGTTGTGTTAAGTATAGTAGCTTCCACTTCTAAAAGGTATCCACTGAAAATCACAGCTGAGACACCCACCTCATCTCCGGTGCAGAGATCTCTTCTTCTTTGTTGCTCTCATCCACAGTCCCATGATCACCCTATTCGTGCAAGCCCCAGTGTCAGGGACAGAAAGAATGGGCCTAATCCTACCAGATGCAGCATTCCCACTGCCTGCAGGCAGGGTGGATGGTGCTGGATCATCCTTGGGATGAAACTTGGGCTGTCCACTCCTGCCAGGCAGGATGTTACACCGTGGGCCCAACACTGGTGCAGAGTGGGCCCTGAGTGGAGCATGACCATCTGTGAATTTACTATTCCTTCTCAAATGCTAATTAGTTATTTACATAAAACTTTGGAACATTTTAATTAGTTGCGTTAATTTAGAATTCACAGAAGAGAGCTATAAAAGTCTATTATATGGGACGCTTATTCAAATGAAGCTTGAAATGGCACATGGTGATGTACTCACAAATCTCCTGCCAACACAGTGAGAAAAATGAGAGGGTGGCCAGGCTTTGAGTGAGGCAGCAGGAGATTGGCATTTCTGATGCACTGGGTAAAGCTGAGAAGCTGGTCCTGGTTAGGGAGATGGCCCTTTCCCACTTGACATCTCAGCTTGACAGCCCCAGATTCATATTGTCCTAACGTTATTGTATTTGATGTGTCCTCCTCAGGGAAGCATTAACAGTTCTCCCTTTTTTACCTGACAATTATTTTTTTAAAAACTTGTAGGAATGATTAGGTTTGAGTTGGTTTGTGATGATTCAAATCAGACTAAAAATGGCCAGCATTTGTGGAGTCAGAGGAATGAGATGGACCGACATCAGTCCATCAGCAATATGATCATGCTGCCCTATTTCTTTAGGGATTAGATGATGCAAACAAATGCACTTCAAATACAGACCTGCCAGGTGGTCTATAAGCTCCCCTTGATCGGCTTCACAAGTCTTTGCCATTCAGCTCAAGCCCTGGGGTGGGCACCACAAGGCTGCCAACCTCCCTCCTTCTCTGCACAGGCTGTGACAGCACATCCAGACAGCATTTCTCTGCCATCCCACCTGTGGGTACTGCCTGCACTGGCAATAAATCAAAGTGTGCTGGTTCTGTCTCAGCTGGACCTTTATTCTCAAGGCAGGTGGAAAAGGGCTTTCCTTCATCAAGTTCATCTTTTCCATGGCACTAAATTCGATTAAAGCAAAGATGCCTGTAAGTAGATTTACTGATAACTCTGTAAATCCATCTATCTCAAGTTGCTACAGAATCTAAATTACTGCATCACCATTAATCCCAAGATAGACAATTGTCCAAGCAGTTCTATAAAATAAGAGACACTCTGCCATAAGTTTTCATCTGCAGGGAAAACCATTTTCTGTATAAAATACAGCCCAAGTTACCTCTTGAGGTTTAAGACTTGATCCAATAAATCTAGAGTAACTTTCTTGGAAATCATCTTCCTTGAAGGAAGGTAAGTTCCAGCATCACATCCAGTAGTGACAGAGCTGCTGTCTGCCTGAAGAGCTGGAGGACAGCATGGAGTGAGGGAAACACAATGGTATATCCAAAACATTATAAACAGAATTCATGGATGGTGACATTAAAAGTAAGAAGAAACCACAAATTCTTATGTGCTCCATGACAAAACAGCTGTTTTCTTGGTGCTTACAAGAGGTCTAGGAATATTTTAATGTCATTTTCTGGAACTCAATAGGACAGTAGGAGCATTGCACTGACACAGATCCACCCCACTAAAGTCAGTGGGTCACCTGGGCTTTCTGTACCTGTCTGATGACCCACAGTCTGGCATTTTGCAGATTGTTGGGCAAATAATGCAAAAAAGACTGCTCTCAAACCAGAAAGAAGGTTTGGGCTGCATAAACTCCATGGACATCTATTATTCTGCACAGACACTGGAAAATGTAAGTCATTGTTCATAGCAGGGAAAGATCACAGAGGACTGTCTTGAGAGGCAAGTGGAGACTATTAGGAGCAATTAATCTGTTCATTGTCTATGGGTTATGCTTGCTGAATAAGGATGAGTCCTGCTATAAAACCTGTTAAAGTGGGGAGTGGAGGACATGTTGGGAAGTTTGAAGTTGAGCTCTGTGTTCTTTGGACCACTTAACCTAAGAGTGGAGTAGTTCATCTGGAGATGGAATAACTAACCTAGAGGTTTCTGCCTCCATCTCTAATGTCTTTGGCTTCCAGGGAAAGGACTGGGGCATACCTCAACACTGTGCAATACCATGGGAATAGATTTGCTGATTTGATGGAGGCCAATCCAGAATTGTTTTTTCAGTCTTTATCAAAGATGAAGAGCCTGAAAATACTTTGAGAATCACTGCCAATATCAAGGCAAATTGGAAATATTCTCTGGGCAAGAATTTTCTTGGTAGCAACAACAGAAGGGAGTGCAGCTAGAAGGCACTGTCAGCCAACTGGCAGGTAGTTCATGGGTGTCAAATCCTTTAATCCAACCTTTTAAAGCCCATCAAAAGATTTTACAGTGAGCATATAAATGCCCCATGAAATACAAGGCTGCTGGAAATTATTGAGGACAAGAGTCAAACATAATTCAGAAAGAAACTGGACATCTTCATGGAAAAGGAGAATTTACAGAACAATGAAGTTTTTTTTGGAAAGCCTTTCTGTTATGATGCATAAACTAGATTCACACTAACAGAGATGCAGAAGAAATATAACTCATAATTACTCTCTTACTTTCATCTGTCTGTAGTGGGAGCCAGGGCACCAGAATTATGCTCAGCAGAGCAATTCCTATTTCCAGTTTTGGGCTCTTACTGTTTATTCAGAGCTCACCCATTGACCCATCTTCCTGTCACAAACTGATTAAGTGAACATGTCAGAAGGATTGCCTGCAATATACAGCAATCAGTGGAAAGGAAAAGAGAACTGGAGGGTACAAAACAAGTAGCCTTTTACCAGCGACTTCACCGTGAAGGAGCTGGAAGTCACAGCAAGGCAGTGGCACATGCCAGGATATTCCAGAGGAAAGACATGGAAATGGCTGGGGGGCTCAGTCAAGAAAAAGTGCCTGCAGCCATCCCTTGACCTGAGCATTGAATCCTTTCTCCAAGTACTTAAAGGCAGACTCCCAGGGTGGGCTTGGGATCGTAGGCACAGCATCACCTCACTGTGCGCAAGATCCACCACAAACCTTATTCCTAATGCCTTCTCAGCATTGCCTGACATGAAAGCTTATATGGAGGACTAGCTTGTAGGAGGCAGGACATTCTGTCTGTCCCTTTAAGTGAAGGGAGCGGGCTCTTTCTCATCACCAAGAAAGGAATAGGCTTGTTCTCAACGACTTCCATGTGCTGGATTAAAACAGTGGTTTTAATAAAACCAGGGAGGAAAGGAAAGAGAAGGAATGGTCAAACAGGGTTTTGGTTGTGTGGAGGTTGTGGTTTTCTTTTGTTTGTAAGTTCAGTATCTTGTGCATGAAGAGAAGTGGCACAGCATGGTAGAAAGAGGTGCTGGAGAGAGTTGGTCCATAGCATCAGAGCTGGGACATCAGGGTGCCTGTGGCTGGCCCGTGCCTCAAGTGACAGCTTTGCCATCTCCCACACTGGCCACGACTCTCCAGGGCTGCAGCCAGGGTGAAAGGAAAAGTTTTAACAAAGGGGTAGATCTTTCCTCGTCAGCTGGGAAGGGTGAATCGATCTACTCTACACTTCATCAGAAAACAGTCTTGCAAAGCTTGTGTACTCAGGTGATGAAGAACTGCACTTGGCAGATAGCAAATGCACATCACATCCTGTAAATCTTACCTAAAAGGGCATCAAAAATTAATCACTGTGCTGAAGTTCTTAATTTTTTTTTTTTTAGAGCATCATTTATCAGTTTAATTTAATGTTACTTCAGTTGCTAAGGAGCTATGATTGCAAACCTCCACCAAATAGGAATTTTGAGCACTAATGTCTGGTCACCTAATTGGAAAATATTACTAAAATCAAGCTGAAGTCTGCCCTCTCCAGCCACACTGCACTCTGAGGCAGGGAAATGTTCTCTATTATATATAATAACACTGTTTATTAGTCAAGAACTGTAACTGTAGGAGAGAACAACAAAATCACAAAAGACTCAATAGAAGTGACTTGCAAATTAATCTCATTACTCTTGAAATTGAACTGCTTTCCATGCTCCTGGCAGAGATACCTCAAGGATACTGAAATTGCCTGTGTATTGCATTTCATATCATGATTGCTCTGCTTTACATAATAATGTACTAAGTCTCCATCAGGCCGGTGATGAGAAGGGGAATGTTTACTTAGTGATGTGTGAAATGATGACTAAAACTCCAGGAATGATTTTGGGGGAGAGGACAATGAGGGGAGAGCTTTACTACATTATCATGCTACCACCAACTCCAAAAATCTAGAAATTTTGCACATCTTTCAAATAATGAGCATGAAATGGAAAAAAAAAAAAAAAAAAAAGAAAGTTCAATGCTGGTTCAAATTTCTGTACAACCAAAAATGTTTCTTAATTTCAATTAAATCTTGACCTATTTTTAATCAAAAGAGCCTGCTGTGTCTTTCTGCCTCAGAAGACTGACATTGCCAGCAGGATGCTGAAATCTCAGGTCCCAGCTCACTGGGTGGTGATGGAGGCTTTCCTTGGGGCAGCGTGGTGCAGTGCAGCACAGAGGAGGGTCTGCTGCACAGGGGCCATGCACTGCATCCCACGTTTCTCAGAGTGCCTCTCCTCACTGCCGTCACTGCAGGGGGCTTCCCTGGTGCTGTGCAGCAGGGCTCAAATGTACCAGCAACTGGAACCATAAGAATGATTCAGGCCCTCCAGCCTCCAGCCCAGGTATGGCACAGGCTGGGGCGTTGCACTGAACCAATCGTGGGGTCACAAAAAGGAACCTGAGCTTGCACTGAGAGGGACATGGCAGAGAGACAGGTAAGTAATTCTTCTAGATCAATATTTTCAAAGAAAAATATACAGAGATGTTTTGAATAAGCTCCTGTGACATAAATAATAAATAAGCAATATAAAATCTATATACAGTCATATACACATGCATGCATTACTGAGAGCTCTTCTTTACTCATTAATTCCCTTGGGAGTAAGAAAATCACAGCTAAAAACAATCATTTGTATGCAGAGATAGATTGCATAGATAGAATTTTCTGTTCTTAGCAAGACAATAAATACTTTTTGGAAAAACCCCAACAAATTAATTTAGGCCATATTGAATAATTTTGTCTAAACAATTAGCAAAAGAGATATTTTCAAAGAGTAAGGATATGAAAAAGCTGATTGATTTTTGTATTTCCAGTTTCTTAAGTTTTAATTCTATAGCACTGTTCTCAAGACCTGATCAATTCAACCCTTGAATGAGTCTTCTAAAAAACTGAGTGTGTATTGCAGTAGCATGAAATAAGGGTGGGTAGTATTCCCCAGAAAAAAAGGTAAAACTCCTCAATTTTGATTTTAAGAGTGCTTAGAACAATCATTACACTTTACTGATTCATCTTCAAAGCCAAAAAATTCACAGTTTTCCCAGGCAAACTTCTGTGTCTGCCAACTGGTGATGGTGGACACAGGCAGTCCCACTTCTGCTCCAGTACTTCTGCTTGCATGTTGCATCTTTAAACCACAAGGCATGAGTCCTTGAGCAATAATATTTACTCTGATACTTCATAATCTGCTCAACATATAAAAATGGGGAAGACTAGAATAATGTCTCCCAGCAGAATGAGTTTGGTGATATTGACTGATGTAAAAAAAAAAAAAAAAAAAAAAAAGCTATGAAAAAATTAAATGTTTTCCCTGGATATTGGGAGGATGAGATGTTTCCTAACATTTGAAGTGACTTCCAATCAATATTTCCTGTTTTTTCCTACCCTTTTGCAGCATCTCCCTGACTTTATTTCTGATCTTGAACATGGAAGATTTAATCAATCATTGCTCCTTCTGCTTCTGGAATCCAAGTGGTTCAAAGCGCTTTATTTACTGAATATCATTAGGCCATGATGATGAAGTAGCTATGCTTGTATCTTTAATCCAATCCTTGTTACAGAACAACATAAGATAGAGCTGTCTTCACCCAGTAGCACTTTACCAGGTAAAGCCCCAAGAACTGTACCAGGACAGGAAAAGGACTGATCTTCCACATTGCTCTAGGCTAATCTTAAGTGTTAATAGAAAGAGAAGAACAGATGCCTTGTGAATTATTGCTTTGCATATTAAACCTTCCTTCATTTGTTGAATGCAAGGCTGGAGTGGTAATTATTTTGTTACAGAAACTAGCAGTAGTTGATTTTATCCATAGTACCAGCAAATTTTATTTACCTCACGCCTGGAGAGTTGTTTCAGGAAGAGATGACAGATGCTACTAGCAGTAACAAAACCACATGCCCTTTGGATATGTAACTGAAATGCAAAGGACTTGCCTCACTACTTCCAGAAGTACAAGCACACCTGGCTACAGCAGGAGGGAAAAATGAAGAGCTGCTCCCTGGGGACTTGCAGCAGCTCCCCTCTGCTGCAGGCAGGCCCGCAGGAGGCCTGTGGGATTCACCAGCTCTGCTATACAGGGTGCCCACAGTGCTGCTTTAGGCGAGTCTCTAGCAATCCACCAGGCTTGGTTTTTCACTACATGTAACAAGTCTGAGAGAGGACTTGCACCATGGTTGTTCCAAGACTCTGTTCCACAGAGCCAAAAAACTTAATGGTGCCAAACTCTCCCTTGTTAGGACTCATCAGGAGTTAAACTAATGATAATATGTATCATAAATACTTTTGGGAATAACAAAACACCACCCTGCATTGCAGTGGTTGAGTCGTGCCTCATTCTTTGTAAATACATGCTGAATATTTTGAACAAATAATTACTAAACTTCAGACTCTTCCCTTCAGGATATTCCCTGGTGACAATTTTTGCTTCACATAGAAAGAAACTGATTCTTCATTCAACAAATGAAATTCCAGAATGACATATCAAGAATTATAGAATCATAGAATGATTTGGGTTGAAAGGGACCATAAAGATCATCTACTTCCAACCCCCTTGCCATGTGCAGGGACACCTTTCACTGGACCAGGTTGCTCAAAGCCCCATCCAGCCTGGCCTTGAGCACTTCTGGGGATGGGACATCCACAGCTTCTCTGGGCAACCCATGACAGTGCCTCACCATACTCACAGGGAAGAATTGCTTCCTAACATTTAATAGAAACCAAACTCTTTGCCTGTCTGCCACCAGGCAAGTGGAAAGAACCCAGCAGTGTATCAGGCAGGAGCTCCCCTGAGCCCTCCTTCCGTCCCCAACAAACAGCCCCACAGTCAACATTGCCGAGGTAACCACAGCCCTTGGGGACTGGACCTGAGACACACAGACAGAGGTGTCAGCCCAGAGTCAGAGTCCAAACCACATGAATTCATTCACAAGCAGATGCAACATCTCTGAACTGTTTTGCCTTGAACGTTTGGAACACCTATTTTTCTTGGGCAAGTAATCAATAAATGTTATCCTCACCATAGGTAAAAGAGCACTTAAGCTTGTCCTTAATTTGTAGAATTGTATTTAAGGTTAAACTCATGTTTAAACAACAAGCAATTCTTCTTCTTTTAATTAAGATTTATACAGGTTCCCATATGTACATGAAGCAATGAAGTCCTAATGAGCAGAGAGTCTAATTATGATTATTCTGTAATTGAAATAATGGTGTGCCTCAGAATGAGACTATTATGTTGCCAGATAATGGAGTAATGAGCTCCAAAGAAGTACTAAAAAAGGTCTGCAAAAGACTCTCACAATTCTTATGAGGACATGCCTGCTTGTTAACATCTCCATGTAGTATTCAAGCATGTATAATGGAATATAGTGTGATATGTCCAAAGATTTATATCAAGGTGTTGGAAATGGATGAAGGTCAAGGGCATACCAAAAACAATGGAATTAATTATTAATACAAGACAGAAGAAAATAAGCCAGACAGAGCTGCATGAAGTGATTTAGGAGACAGATTAAAAATATAAAAAGGGAAGTAAGTGGGAGTCAACACTGGGAAAATGATCAACATCCACCACAATATTGGTTCCATCATCTGTAACCAGCTCCCTCCATATTCTGATTGATGAAATACACGAGAGTCCAATATTTTTTCTTGCCTAAATGACCAGCTCTAATCATGAGCTCTACACATTGCTGCTTTCTTCATCGTTCAGCTGGTCAGGAAAGAAAAGATAATTACAGAATGTTTGTTTAGTAATTGTCTGCTTCTATTTTGGAGTTTGTTTCTGGTGCTAACGAATGCGACTCCATTATGTCATTTATCATGTGAACAGTCAGGTTGAGGAACATTTTAAATCAGGAACTATTTTGGTTTGCATGAGAAATAACCCTACAAAACAACTGACAGCATGTGTGAGCAGAAAAATTCCATGGCTGAAAATGATAAGGTTAGGTGATTTCACCGAGTAAAAAGCTTAAGGAGATATCTTTTCACCAGCAAAGCAGAATGTTCATGGGGAAGAGAAGAGTTGTAGCCCCATATTTTTCCTCACAAGGAAGTCCAGATTTTAAGTTATTCAACTGGCTTGCTAGGTAACATTTGTTTTCTATTACCTTTTCTTCTACCACCCATTGCAAGAGAGAGCTTTCATTTAGATCTTGGATGTGCTAAAAATTATACTCTAAACCTGACTTAAATAAAGGTAACACAGGTTGTAATTATATCTCAGGTGTGGCAAGAGTGGGAAAGTGGAGCTAAAGGGAAGCACCAGCCAGACATTATGCGCAGATATATCTAGAAAGTGATGGGGAGTTACAGTTATTTACAAACAGCTTCCTCCCCATAAACCCACATTTGTATCCAAAACATTTAATTTCTTATGTTATACTGTAGCATCAGGTACATGACTTTTTCCTGATTTTTTTGCACCCAACACACTGTTCTTGTCTATTAGGGTGGGATCTCACACGTATTCTCCAGCCTATGGACAGGGGCCATTGTTGATGAACCTGAACATGGTGGCTTGGGCTCGGCCAAAAGGCTACCGGGAGCATACAACCATCTGAGAACAAACTGGAAATTTTCCCTGAGGGTATTTTTCAACCTCAAAATTGTTTGCTAACTAATTGCACAATTGTGGGTTGAGAAACCTGTCTGAAGTGACTGGTCAAAGGAAAAAAACATCCATTTAATAGGGTGTCCTCCCAGTAATAGTGGAACAGAAGTTGTTTGACAATACTTTGGGTAATGTCTTGAAGGCTGTGGATGACTAATAATAGCAGCAACTTTTTTTTCCAGAAATATGAAAGTCATAAAAATGATGGTTTAGAGGGACCAAAACTATTTATAAACTGAAGAAGAATTCAGTGAAGAGTTTTGACTAAAAAGGAGTGGAGGGGAGAATTTTAATGTGCTTGAAATAGAAGTCAAATCTTAAAGAAAAAAATGCAAATCTGAAGTATTTTAAGTGGTTTTAAAAAAAGTTGAGTGGCTCAAACATGAAAGGACACCTTTTGTTTCAGATCAGATGAAGATTTTATGTTTACCAGGATAAGCAACCTTGATTCGAAATGTCCTCTAATTTCAGCCTTCTGAGGATGGGCAGAGAATTTTGGCTCACCCAGGATCTTTCATCCATGCTATACACAGAGAAATAGTAATACAGAGAATTTTAACTGAAAAAAAAATTAAAAGTTCCCAGGAGCATTGACTTCCATCATAGGATTTATTGTTCATTTCCTTTTGGCCAATTACTCTCTTCAGAAATATCTCTGGCATATTATGAAGACTAAGTGTTAAACCTGGGAGGTCGTTTCACTTGCAGCCTGCCGAGTACATCCTTACATTGCTGGTTAACGACTTGTGAACTTCATTGTCAGATGCTGCTCTGCTACTTTGCATCTCCCCGTTGATGGCTCTCTGCCACGAGCCGAGCAACTGCCGGGGTTCGACGGTGCCTCTCGCCCTTGTGAAATTCAAGTTCATTCTTTTTCTGCTCCCCTCGCTTTCTCCCTGCAAATTTATGACTTGCTAACAAATGTGTTGCTCTTGATTCCCTCCTCTTCAGTGATCTCTAAGATCTCTCATTTCACAAGGAAGAGGCAGGTGGGTGATCTGCTTCCAAAAAGAAAAGAGTTTGTATAAGCATGGCTTGTGTCTTAAGGCCGCCTATATATCTGTCCAATTTCCACTGACTTAATTCAGTCTTTTTTTGGTCAAATTACATAGCAGTAATTAACTGCCCTAACCAAAATGTTTTCCTCAAGGTGCCCACATTCCTGTGAGAGCTGTAGGTTGTAGACACACATGCAGGCAGCATCCTTTCATTATTCTTCATACAAATTGAATACTTCCTCTGCTGGCCTTTATAGCTGTTCTCCAAACACTATCAACAATTAATGTAATATTCCTATAGCTGACCTATTCCTTCAAAAACCTCTGTTCAAGCTTGTTATATCCTAGGAGGCTAACAGTACTTTTTGCACCTTTGCAAATTTTGGCTCAATCCCTCTTCCTGCCATAGGGAAGAAAATAAGTTTTAAGGGCTTCTGATTTTCCCTTGAAGATAGATGAGGGAACCCAGGACTAGAAGTTACCAGGAGCATCCCTGAGCCTTGCTCTCTGCTTTCACAGACTCATGATGACATTTATAATCATACTGATTTCCATTTAAAAACGGATCGATCTGTTAGGCTAATTTACCCTCCTTGCATCTGCCAGGAGGCTGCTCCAGGAACTTTCCTCCCTGGCACTTCAGGAGGTAATGATGAACAAGTGGGGTGGGCCTTTAGCAGAAGTCACCCATATCTGAGCAGCACCATGGTCATGACACAGTGCCAGCAAGGCCAGCATTGTCCCCCTGCTCCTGTCACCAGAGCTGGGCTCCTGTGGCGGCACGGGGCTGCATTGTGCTGATCTGGCACCCGGAAAATCAATAGCACTCGGGGTGGAAGGAATTACAGCACGTTCCTAGTAATTGTGCAAATGCAAATTTATCACTCCAAAATCTTCTCTAATATAAATCCAGTGAGGTCAATGCAGTTAGAGCAAAACTGGCCATTCTGCTTCATCTGTTGTGCTTGTTTTTATAAAGATGGATAGCAGCTGTTAAGAGAAAGGAACTTTCAAATGCCTGGAAACACACTAACCTGGGAAATGCACTGCAAGGATGCCAGGAATCACTCTTTATGCAGATGGGTATTCTGCTCAACCACAGCAATCAGCATTGCCAAAAACCTTTGCCAGCATGAACTGCTACAGCTCCATCAGCAGCACTGATTAACAGGAGCAGAGGGTCCTGCCTTTTGGTTAAAATGTGCCAGCCTGTTACAGAGGAATTCCCAGTTTTGGCAAGCAACACTATCTCCCTACATCAAGACCTTGCTAACCTGCAGCTGCCCTTTCCAGGGATTGTGTAAGGTTTTCTGCAGTTTCTTGAGTTTGCTCCTAAAATCTTCTATTGCTTGTGCAACTTTTTAAAGAGTTACACAAAAGAATTGTTTTCCTTAAGGAATCCTTAGAGTGTGCACAGGTAAACCCAGAGTGTAAAGGCTAATGTAGCTTCATCACTGCTGAAGTGAAACCAGAGATTTTAAAAGCCGTTCTGCAGAATGATCTTGCATCTTTAGGAGAAAAGTAAACTGTTACTGACTATAATAATAAGATTTTGGAATGTGCTTCTGGATTTTTTTTCATTCACCATATATGATACTCTTTTTTTTTTCCATAATCATTGTGGTTTATCATCAGACAGTTACCCAAAAAAGTTAAGGTTTATTCAGAAAAAAAGACTATTGAAAAACTCTTAAATGGTCAAAGCATCTATATAAACTTCTGTCAAGACAGGAAGAGCTTTTACAAATAGGTAGGATAAAAATATGATGTAATAAGGCTTTTCTTGCTTTCTTAAGATCTTTTACTTGTCTCCCAGGGAAGTGTGCTACTTTAGTACCTTTTCCCATTTGCACTGGTGTCAGCAAACCATCAGCCAGAGAAGCCAGGTGTCTGAAATCATCTCCAGAGACCACTCTCTGTAGAAATACCCAGCAGCAGGGAATTGCCTCGATGACCAAGGCTGTATTCAGCCTATCTAGCTTTATTAATCTGCTGACAGCCTGCCACTTCCCACTGGCATCAGTGAGCAAGCAAGGTAAGTGGCAGCTTAATTAATGGCCAGGCTAGATGCTTTCTTCAAAGGCTGACTGAGACAGACACTGGTCTTGCCCAACTGAAATGCCAACCCAGTTTAAGTGTTCTTGCAACCTCCATGGTCAGGCAATTTATACAAATTTGGTATGTTTGAAAACATTGTGCAGAAGGATGTTTGGGCATTGTAAACACAAACCATGTGCAACGTACGTACTTGTGGGTCAGATATCTGCCAAAAGTCAAAGCCTTTAGCAGGATAAGAAGATCTTCCTCTCCATCGCTGATTTGAAATAGCTTTAACTTGTATGAGACACAGACTCATAGGACTGGAAATATCTCTGGCCTTAGGCTGTATCAAAACATGTGTGACAGAGATTTGAATGGACTTAGATGCAAGTCATGTAAGGTCAAGTTTCCATTTAAGAACCATTTGCATTAGCAGCCCTACCACTGTGTAACACGGAGGAAGAGACACTAACGATATTTAGCACATTAACATGGACAACAGCTATTTGCCACATCCTCAGGAATAAACAGAAATGAACTCATAATGGAGCTGTGCTTCTAATCCCTCCTTGTTGTGCAGGGTTCACACAACATGCCTCACTGGGGAGTGAGATTTGAGATCTAATTTGGACATACTCAATATGGCAGAGAATACACAATCTGTGTCAGTCAAGCTCACGTGACACAGATACAATTGCAATTCCTCGTGCATTTTGGTGAATGAGCAGGCTCATACCTGTCTGTTCAGCCAGGCTCAGGTTCCTCACTGAAAAATGGTCCCAGCAGAAAATATTCAGCCCTTACACCCATGTGAGGGTGACCTCAGCTCCCTTGACAGAAGCAGGTGGGAGGTCCATGTGCTGCTACGTCAGCAATGTCTGTCATTCTCCCCTTTCTCCTGTGTCCTGTGTCTTAGGTTATCAGGCGTGCTCCTCTCGATGCCAGTTAAAACGTAGGTGTCAAACACAGAAGGCACGTTCATTTATAACTACACAGACTATAATTATATGTAGTCTAGGGCTTGTTTCCTGAACTAGGAAGAAGGAAAAATGGGTTAGGTGGGTGTGAGTAAAGTAGCAAGCAAGAACATGTTTTTTAGGGGTTATGAAACTACCTTGATTTCCCAGTATGAGAAATGCTGGCTAAGAACAAACAAATTGGAAAACTGTGTGCAGGCTGAGAGTCGGGACAAAAACAAGGGAATTGGGAACTGACAAGGGTATAGTAACAAGTTCCTGATCGAGCCTGGGAACTTAGCATTGCAAGGAAAAATGGAGGAGAAATATGAGGACACCACCATGTCTTCTTTGCAGAAAGATAAATGCCAGTTTGGGATTACCAGGTGAGATATTTCAGTGAGAAATGGGGGATTTAATGTCACTGTATGAAGCATCAGTGAGACCTCCTCCCATTTAATACTCTAACTACTTTTGGTCATCTATATTCACTTTAAGATTAATTGAAACCAGAGCAGATGGAGGGAAGAGGTCTGAGGTGAACTGAGAGTCATTTAGGAAAGAAGATTGAAAAGCCAGTCCTGTGTAGCTCAGGGGCTAAAAGGAGACAGGAACCATCTCCATAAAAATACTTGAGTAATGAGCAGTGAGCAAAACAGCTACCAAAACGGAAGCCAGTGCTGGTGCCAGAACATGTGGGAATAAACTGGCGATGGAAATGACATGAAGGTTCCTGACCATCAGGAACACAGACAGCCTGGGTGAATATCACAGAAGGAATAACAGGCACAAAACACAAAATTGTTTTAAATTGAAGGATGGTCTTTTCATGAAAAAGACCATAAACAACATCATTCCTGGCACAGCAGAGAAGTGGGCTCTGTGATCCAGGCTCCTCCTGTGCTTCTAGCTCTAAATTGCCTAACCGGAACAGAACAGCAGCAAACCAAGGCCTTTGGCCACTTGTTACTGGAGATCTGTGGAATATTTTCACAGCAGCTGTAATGCCAGAAGCTCCAGTGTCCTGGCTAAACACCAGGACATTCCTCTGCTATTTAAGTCCCCCCCGTGGTTTCACTTAGTAATGCTACTCTTCACTCCCAGTCCAAAAATTGTGGAACAATGCTGCCTTTTTGGGCTTTAAGGATGTTTTCTATTTACTGAATTGCTCTTCAAACTGTAGTATAATTCACTCTAGGGTGTAACTGTGTTACATTTTAACCTGCACAGAAATAGCATGCACAAGTGTGGAGAGAGGATGGGAGAAAAAATAGCAATATAAAAATATCCTTATGACAGCACTGAGCCCAAGTGAGCAATATTACCCTTATTTTACATTAGAGAATTCCTGATCTTTTTAATCTATAAGCAAAAAAGTTTGAAACCTTTTCCATGAAAACACAAAAGACAGGTGTGATTTGGGGCTTTGCTATCAGCTGTAGCTTTTAAACAGCCTCTCTAAGCTTGGTCTTGAATCTTATTTCATGACCTTTTCAAAGAAGTCTAAAGTTGAATTCTGGATTTTCATTAAAATCAGAGAAAATTAATGACCCTGGCCTAAAGATCCTAATATACACTGGCAGGCTTGGAGTTTGGAATGGTATGAGTTTCCCAGGGTTTAATTGTCGATGACTGTTAACCTGCATTACCTGTGTTGCAACAGTGCCTGGATCCTCCCAAAAAAGAATAATGAGATGTCCTATCCCAGATCTGTATCTATGGATGGCAGATATTACGTAGAACAAGGAATCATTATTATTATTTAATTCTTGCAATCACCAGAGCAGCTGAGCTACTCCCACAGCTGCATTAAATATCACGACTAAAATATGCAACGCTTTTGTTATTTCATCTTCTATGAGAAAAGTGGACTGTCATATTTCAACAGACAATTTTAAGCATATATTTCTCAGTAAGTATGTTGGGAAATACAGCTCACAAAATGTGCCCTGTTATTCCAGTTTTGCCTATATTCAGTAATACTATCTAAAGTACCACCAGACAAGATAGCTTGGGTCCTGAAGCTGTGCAGGTAGCATGGAGCAAAATATAGACTAATCTGCCCTAAGAGCAGGGTAAATAAGTCTACACAGAGCTCTGCCTTAACAAGTTACTTTAATATTTGGATGGAATTGGGTTAGAGATGGCTTGAGTAGAGCTGATTCTAAGTACAAGCCAAGTAGGCAGATTTTCAAGGGCATTCACCACCAGGACATGAAAGCTGCTGAGATAAGAAACTTTCTGTCTAATTTTGCTGTGCCAGAACCCTGTGAAGGGAAGGAGAGAGAGGTGCAGGAGGAAGAATAATTCTTGCTGGAGCTGCAGGAGCAGCACTGGCCTATCACAGCTGCTTCACAGCCTGTGGCATAGCCAGGCTGCAGCCACTCTTCCTCAGGATGGAGGAACTTCAGGTGTGCCCACCTTGGTAAGCTGGTGTAAGTTGAGGAGGGCAAGGACCCCCTTTCCCAGCAGCCATGAGTGCTGTGGTATCTCACATGGTCTTGCAGAGAAAATGGGGAGGTGACTGATGGTGATGGCTATGAGAGGTTGTGCCAGACGCTCTGGCCAGACCCTAGTCTCCAGAATAGGTTTGTTGCAGAGGAGCTTCATAGAATCATAGAATCAGCTGGGTTGAAAAGGACCTCTGAGATCATCAAGTCCAATCCTTGATCCAACACCGCTGTGGTTACTAGACCATGGCACTAAGTGCCACATCCAGTCTCATATGGTGGAGTGAAATTTGGTCTCCTAGATATCCTGGATTCACCTTCTGGGGATAACAACTAAAGTATTGAATGTGGTCCAAGTGTTGTAGCCAACAGTGCTAAGAAGCGCTGCAGCACTTTGAGCAGACAGGAGACTCCTTAGCACTAAAGACTTTTTGTCCAGCCATTTCATTTTGCTGTCAGCCTGACAAGAAGTGATAAAAGTACCAATAAGGGCAGGTCACTCACTGCCAGGAGGGAAGAGACTCCAGGCCAACTTGAGAGGAGAACGAGCTTTCTTCATGGATCAGGTCAAGGGCACTCCTGCACTAGGGGCTGTGCTGATTATCTCCGGCCACATTCTTCAGGAGCAGGTGCTAGCCCAAACCTATGCAGATTCTTATTCCACTCTCTAGACTCACTGACACTGCCCTTGCAGCCTGTTTCAGGTGCCCACTCCTCATCCATCAACAATTTCAGCCTCATCTGGGCTGCATCTCTGGCAGGGATACAGCAAAAATAGGTGCCACTTCTCTGGGATCAGGCGGCATCACAGCATGCAGGTTGCCAGCTCGCTCCAACGAGCCCAGGCAGGAAATTCCTGGGAGGGAATCCCAGCACATCCGAGGGGAGAAGGAGAAACTTTATTTTCCCGGGAGGCAAGTGCCCCGTAGAGCGCGCAGGAGCTGCGGCACTGGCAGCACCCAAACAGGCACCCGGCTGGCTCCGAGGGCTCCGGCCGGCTCCTGGCTCCTGGCTGCAGGCAGCTCCCGCCGGCAGGACAGCTCCGGCCAGGAGAGGGAGCCGTGGCCCCGCATACCCCGCCTCGCACCCGCCTCCTCCGGCCGGACTCCGCTAACTGCGAGAGGGGACAGCACGACCGCTTTCCCCTCACACAGCGCCCTCCGGCTCCGATCCCGCTTCCCCGGAGCGACCCGCCGGGGGCGGGGGGACCCTCCCCGTGCGCGCACGGAGCGCGGCCGCGGGGAAAGGGGCGGGCAGGGCGGAGCGGAGCCGCGGGGAGCGGATCGGGGACGACCAAGAGGTAGAAGAAGAAGAGGAGGAGGAGGAGGAAGAAGAGGAGAACGCGGCGCGGGGCACGGCTGTGCGCTCCCCGCGTCCTCAGGTGAGCCGCGGTGCGCGGGGATGGGCGGGGGCCACCCGTGTCCTGTAGGCGTGGACAGGGATAGGGAACCCGGCCCGGCCCGCCCCGGCCGTGAACTTCCCCGCATGCAAAGGGAAAGTTTGTGTCGGAGGAGGTGGTTTCCAGCCCCGGAGCGGGTGTGCGGGGTGAGGCGGGCAGTGGTGGCGGCGGCGGCCGCAGCAACCCCCGCAGCCCCCGCTCCTCGGCTGGCACTGGGGAGAAAATAAGAAAGAAAAGGAAGCGCTCGGGAAAGCCCTAAGAGCGGTGCTCGGGGGGCCCGGACAAGGACGGGTCGGCACGGTGAGAGCGAGGTGCGGGGATTGGGGGAGCGGGGCGAAGGAGGCGGCGGGCGCGGCAGTGCCGGTGCCACCGCGGGGCCGGAGACCCCCGTGCACCCTCGGGGGACCCTCCGCGATCCCTCGGGAAGGAGCCTGTGTGTGTGCGGGAGGCGAGCCGAGCTGCGGGACCGCGGATTGTGTCTCCGGCACTCCTGCTGGCCATACCTCCGGTCTCCAAAATACGGAGCGGTTTCCTTAAATTTGCTCCTTTGGGCCAGGGAAATCTAGATATTCCTGGCTGGAGCTCTTACACGCGGTGAAGAATGCAACTTTAATTTTTCATCATCCGTATTGCAAATGTGGGAGCCTCTGATACCTGTTCCCCTCTGCTGTCAGATACCTGAAAAGGAAGAGGGGAGAGAAAGGAGTCAGGCTTAAGCCGCAGCAGGGAAATAAAGTGAAAGAGACATGTCCAAGAAAGCTGACTTGAAGCGATTAGATATTGCCAGCAAGATGGCATTTGCTGTGTGTTTCTTGGGGACAGATGCCCTCTTATTAGAAGCAATTTTGGGAGGTTACCTTGAGGGAAACTGGATGGTGGGAATTATTTCCTGAAAAAGAAAGTGGGGGAATAGGAGACTGTCAGGGCTTCACTGTTTCAGGTGTCTCTTTTCTGTGCCAGTGTTGCTTTCCCCCCGGTACTGTGGCAGTGCTTGTTCCTCAGCCTGGGCTGGTTTCTTTGGGTTTATACTGTGCTTGGCACAACAGAATCCTGATCTCGGGGCCTTAGAACGTTGCAGTAAAGTGGATTATAAATGCACTCTCACATGCACGCTCTCTCTTTCCATCTTAACCTCTGCCTTGTGAATAGCTGATTATAATGCTTGGATAAAATTCTGGTTTGCTTTACTGATATATTTTTCTTATAAAATGATGTCTTTTTTTCTGTGCATTCAGTTTTGTTGTCCTAGCAAAGGCTTTTTACTTCTGGATTTGAGAGATTGCAGCAAGCTCCTTATATTTTTCAAAAAATTACCTCCTTTGTGATTAAAAAGTATTATTTTCCTGACACTCCATTTTTAGCAGTGCCTCTTTTGGGTAAGAAGAACTTACACTTCCATACCTAAAAGGATTTTGGGGTATTATTTATTAACTGTACTGTGGAGAGTCCATATCTCATAACTTAGAGGGTCATTTATAACAGGTTGCTTTTGGCAGCTCTGGAAGATTTACTTGCTGTCTTGTGTTCCTTGCAGGAAAGGCATCCCTTGTTTGCATGGAGAGCATCACTCCAGCCCAAGGGCTCTCTGGTGGGCAGGCTTAATGCTGGAAAGGGTCCTGTTTTCTGCCTCCATTGCCTGCCTCTGGTGAGCAGGAGAGGGCAAGCAGAGAGGATTAAGCTCTAATACCTAGATATTGTCCTTCCCTGGAAGTAGGTATGGTGTTGTTGCTGTCCCTGGGAACACTTTCTCTGTAAGAGCATTTAAGGATGCAGGATAATGAGGGACATGGAGAGTAAGACTGTGAGGACTTCGGGTGGTGGAAGCATGCAAGGCACTGAAATGACAGGAAACATTAGGCTGGGAAGGCAGGAGCTGCTGCATGGAGGTGAAGCAGGGGGCTGTGGGGTGAGAGGTTATGTTTCATGTGCAATGCCTCTGTACAAGGCAGAGGGCGGGTCTGCCCTCACACAGCCCTGTGACTGGCTTTCCATGTCTCTGGTTGTAGCTTGAGTTCAAAGTGTCTACATATTATATAGGAATAGCAGTGCTGGCTCATGTCTGTCCATGCCTCCCCAGAGTCCAGAAGGTCCTCTGGTCCTTCCAGAGTCTGCAAGGAAAGCTTGTGTCTGAACACATCTAGGCTCTCTCCTTCCAGACTCTGTGGCTCTGTGCAGGTGTTCTGCATCTAAAACATTAGTGAGTGAGCAGCGGGGATAAGTACTGTGCTGGTCTGGGCTTCGGCAGACTCATACCCTTGGTTGGTAGTGCAACCCCAAAGTATCTGGCAGGAATACATAGGTAAGACTGACTTCAGAGGATAGGGAGAGTGATGTGGCAGCAGGTTGGATGGTGCCTGGATACACGAAGGTATGGGAAGTACCTCGGTGCTGGCCTTAGTGCTGTGATTTTACACTCTGAAATGTGTATATAGGAAGAAAAAGGCAGAGAGAGTTTGTCACAGCTTTGTTCCTTCAAGACCTGCATGAACCAGATGCCAGCTCTAAGGAGGAACCATGACACTTTTTCAGAATAAAAGGCCAGAACTTGTGTTTTTATTCCTTCTTCTCACTTATTGTTCTGTTTGGATTTCTATCTTGGTTATTTTGGAAGGCACATGATTCATATTCCTTTCCCCATCTCTCCTGGCTCCCCTACTCTTGTCAAGTGACCTCTCATTTCAGGAAGACTGACTGGCAAAAACTTGCCATGGAGGTAACCCTTGTGGCTGGTGGTGTGGGAGAGCCCCGGCTTGATTCTCAGAGGACAGGTTGCATTAGCCAGGTGGACAGTCAGGAAGAAGATATCAGCATGTGAGTGCACTCATATCTTTTTTTTTTTTCATCATACAGTAATGGGGAATGCTTCAGGAATAAAAATAGATATATGGAAAAGCCTGTATAAGCTGAAATCTGTGAACAGCGCCACGTTATCTGGGAACTGAAACACATTCTACAGTGGATCTCACAATTCAGACATTGCCTGCTCTCCTCTTTCCTCCCCAGCCTTTCTCTTGACATGGCTCATGGATTTCACTGCCCCCAGAAGCAGAGCCAAGAGCTGTCTCTTCTGATGCAGTCTGGGCTGGTAGCATCTCTGTACCTGGTGCCTGAGAGCTGGTGCTCCTCCAGCTGTGCAAAGTGGGACAGATGCAAAGGCAGAAGGAAGGCAAAGCTGGCTGTCAGGTTTGCCAGCTGACCCCTTCTCCACACCAGTTCTGCACCCTGTGTGTAGCTCGAGGGTCCACGTGCAGGTGGGTTTTTTTCCCTCCATGGTTTGTAACTGCTTTGTTCTGCTTTGCCATCACCAAAACGTGTGGCTGAGATTCAGTCAGTGCTAAACTGGAACAAAATAGCTTCTCCTTTTGGGAGGTATTTTAGGATTTCTCCCCCCACCCCAGTGTTTTTGCAAAGCAGAAGGCTCATCTTCCATTTCTTAGCCACAGTGTTGGTATGTGTAGGGCTTTTGCACGCAACTGAGCCAGATGTATGTTTGGCAAGAGTGTAGGAAGGGAACTGATTTGGGGAAATTACTTCATATGGTGCCTACACTTTTGGAATTGAGATCTTGGCCAGTGTGTTTGCTGTGTTCAGCTTCAGAGGTCCCAATAAGACGCATGCACAGAACATGATACTCATAAATTCAGAGTCTTATTTGACAGAAAATAAAATACAGGAACATGAACGTACAAGTGTATGTATTTTGTTATAGGGTTCCCTAAAAATAGTCGCTTGTAAAATAGGATTTCTACTACAAGTGGAGAATTATATCTTTAGTCAGTCCTTTGTTAATTTAACAACTCTCAGTTTCATCAAATGGGGATATATCCCCAGGAATTCCTCTGACACAGGTGTCCCCTGAGTCTGGATGATTATCCAATTACAATTTAAAGAAAACTACAGCAAGGATAATTGGCTAAAGACAGAAGTATCTGAGAGCATTAGGGAAAGAGAAGAAAAGAGTGTGAGAGCTTCCCTTTCTCATATGAGTAAATGAGAATTACTCCAGTCATTACCTTGCACAGTGAGTGTTGTCAAGATCCCTGGTGTTTGGACTCTCTTGCTGTCTTTCCCTCTTTCTTTGCTTCTACACTCTCACTTATGTGTTGACTCCATATTTGTATGAAAAGGTTACATTAATTCTTATGGAGTTTTTTTACATTTACATGTGTTAACAAAAAGGGACTGTTAAACTCTGTTTGCAGCAGAGAAGAAGAGATTGCCATGAATCCTGGGCTGAACGGGGGAAGTGGTAGTGGGTTCCTTCTGGGTACACCAAGGAGGTGCTAGGGAGCCATTACCTTGGAATTCTACTTAGAGTAGTGTCATCCAGCTCTTCCCAGCTCTTTCTTGGTATGCATGGAAAGAGACCTGTTACACCTGGAAGAACTTGAATGGTCTAGCGCTCCCATCCCATGTCTATCATGGGTATTGGGATCCTTGAGCTGGCATGGCAGAGCTTCCAGTTGGTTCAGAAGCATTTGAAACTGCCCTTAAGCCTGCTCACTCTCTTTTTTTATTGCTAACAGCTCGCTTAGGCATGGCTGGCTAAGCTTTGCTCTTTAACACTTAGAACTTTGGATCTGGCCTTCATCTTGAGCCAGCGTGGCCACGGGTCAGTGCGTCGTCTGGGTGCAAGTGGGGAGCTCTGTGGTGCAGCCTGGCAGTACCACGGTAAGAGGCTGGTTGTGGGCTCCACATGCAGCTCCAGGGACAGCTTTGTTGTGCAACTGAAAGGCAAAGATACAACATGAATACTTACACAAATTCTTAAGAGGCCTCTTCAGCTTTACTATCCAAAGTGTTATGAGAATAAGAAGAGGACTTGAAAAAAACAAAAAAAAAAGGAAAAAGGAAAAAAAAAGTAAGTTTTAATACCTCTCCCTTTATCTGGAAAAGCTGCTGGGTTTGATTTTTTTCGTTGTGTGTTTGTTTGTTTTCCTCACTGTTTTGCTTAATCCTTTCTGTGACGGAAATAAAAATGACATGGAATATCTTGCCTCTCTTAGGCCTGATGCTGTCCATTTATAGGGATGTGAGATCTTTTAGATGTTCAGAGGATGATTCTTAGATATTTGATCAACTTGTGTGTAAAAGCTTGCAAAAGTGTGACCTAAATGTTTATCCGTAGTGCTGACAGGATGCCGTGGAGCTGTTTAACTGTATATTTATAATAATTATCCTACTTGGCGAGAAAGATATGTTTTCTTCTCAGAGAAAATTTTTGCCTTTTTTTTTTCCTTTTTCTGCTTATGATTTGTGATTATAGTTGCCTTTGTCTGTCATTTTACCTCTTGTGTCAGATGTAAATAAAGAGCTAATTACAGTTAATCTCAGTGCAAAGGAATGAAGTTTTAAAGAGTGAAAAATAACTCCCATCTGTTGGATTTGCAGTAACGTTTTGGGGTTTGCTGTCTACTTGGAAGGATGCCAACAGTTATCTTGCTCAATTTAAAGTTTTCTTTGCACTATTTAAACTGGATTTTTAATAATTTAAAAAACAAACATAAATGGAAAAAGCTTTTCAAATTATGTTTGTCCATGTTCTTAATGTGGTGGTTGCTAAAATGTGAACAGCTTTATCTGAAATGAGTTGAAATCCCACTACCAAATTCTATAGGAACATGATTAAGACCTTCTGGAATAGCATCTATTTTTCATAGTATTATACCTCATTTCTGTGTTTCCTGTCTGCTGGGGCCTCCATGTGCCCAACTAACCAGCCCCAAAATGACTATTTCCAAGGGAACTGTTGCTTAAGTAGTTATTATTTAAGACAGGCTGAGAACCTCAGTTTTGTATGATGGGTGTGTGATACATTTAGCCCCATCAGCTCCACTGACTGTTGAGCTCAGGGAATTAATCTATACTTTGCACTCATGTGTTATCTTTCATCTCAGCATCTGTAAGCACTTTAGAGACATTAAGATGCACGGCTGTGGTGTGAGGTGGGGAGAGGCTGCCATAAATGTGGCTGGGGAAACAGAGGCACAGATTTCAGAAGCCTCTACTAATGCACTCAGTTCAGGGGACAGCCATTTATAAGTTCTCTAATGCTTGTTTATCAGGGAGGCACTACAATTTTTCCTGCACTGCTTTTGGTGACTGATGCCTACATGTAGGTTTCATGTACATTAACAGAAACTCATATTTCTACCCTTAACTAGTAGACTGCTTTAAAATCTTCAACCTTGGAGACTTATGGGAGCAAAGTAAATGGCAGAGTAAATAGTCCAAAGTTCTAGTGTTTTTTTCTGAGGTTAGTTTGCAATAAGTACAACAATTTCACCTCCTTCCTGCCATAGGACCATCCAGGGCCCCACCTACATAAGTTTATTAGCAATCTGTTGAGTCAAAGCTCAGATCATTAGAAAATACTGATTTTGACAGTAAGAGCCATGCAAATTCACTCTAATACAAATAATTGGATTTGTTCTGTTTAGAAATAGCTGCCTCCCCCCTCTTCCTTCAAGACATGGGCACTTTCCAGCCCTTGTTTTTAAGAAGGGGTCTTGGTAATGGGACAAGAATGTATGTGTTGCTGCCCAGCTGGAAAGCTGTGGAGGTCTTGAGGCCACCCAACCTCTTTGAATGAGCACAGATGTGCTGCTGGATCCCAAAATGTGTTGCTCTAGTAAATTGTACTGGTTTCATTTGAGCCAGACAGGGTTGATGTGTTGGGGTGACTGAAGGAGATGACAAAACTCAGACTCCACTGGAGTAACATCCCCACGGACTGGTTTTCCCCTAATCCATTCTCCTGAAAAAAATAACTGCAGTCTCAGTGCAATTTACCTTTCTCCACCTTCCTTGTTCTCTCTCGTGTTGCTATGTGGAATTTAGGGAGGCTGTTTAATACTGTCTTCCTAGGAGGTTGCACACACATAGACACCCTGACTCAAGGTCATGGAGAGATGGAAATGTTTTCCCCCAGGCTTACTGTGTTTTCCTTTTCTCCCATTGCACAGGGGAGCCGCATCTTGCATTGCAGCGCTGCTGAATAGCCCTAGGTTGTGACTACCCAGGAAGGTAATGTTTCCCCCTTTATAAGCATTTTTTCCCTCCTTGTCTGACAGGTGCAATGACTGAAGTTGCTGACACCAAGTGTCAAAGAGCAAGAGGGAAACTCAACCCAGCTTTCCCAAGACACTCAGTGATTACTTCCTCTCAGTGCAGAGAAGTGAGCCAGCCCAGGGCTGGGGTCAGCACAGATTTCAGGATATCAAGGCATCCACTTCCTGGCATTGAAAGTGCTCAGAAATGAAAATTTTGGAGGCCTTTCAGATTTCTGGCCCTTTGCAGCAGGGTTTTAATGTGCAGCAGTATTTCCTTGTGTCGCTGCTCCTTGTAGCCTTTGGAAATGTCAGCAGCGAATGGCGTTGCCTTTTGTTTGTCATTCAGCTGGGGAAACGAATTCATTGCCCTCATGAGATCAATCATATTCTCCCCAAATAATTAATATTGATGACAATCACAGCATACTGCTGCCTGCAGCTCCATCTCAGCCTTCGCACTGTGTACATGCTGTGGGTCAGAGAGCAGACTTTCTCAAAGGAGGCTCCAGGACTTAAAAATTCAGGATGTTGTTGTTTGAAGGTTGAATTTTGAGCTGCATTGAGGGGGTCAGTGCAGGCAGAGCCTGAGCAAGTTCCTTGTGATGATGCAACTGAATATTTGCGGAAGGAAATGTTAGAGACATGGGGAGCAAATCCAATACACATCACAGGGGAAGGATTGTCTCATTCTGTCTCTCTTTACCTCCTCCTTTTCTGTGTGTACCCAGCTTTTTCTAGTCCCCTTTGCAGAGTGCAACTGTACTGTGCTTGCCAGGAATGGGCAGTATGCAAAAGAAAGCTGCTCTAATAGTCACCAGGAGGACCAAGTGGGTGGGCTGGGAATGTGGAGGGCTGGAAGGACCTCTGGAGAACTACTTGTAAGTGGGTGCTGTCCTGCAGGAGGCCAGTAGCTCCTGGGCTTTCTGTTTTAGTATTGCTTTAAATTTTGCCATGGATTGATGTGTAAAATACACTTAGAACAGCCTGTCTGAGCTGCAGGACAGGGATAGAAGCATTTTGATGTCTTATTCTTGTTTGCTTTTATGTATAAGGCTAAATGGGATTAAATTAACATGATTAATATAAGTACAGGTGTGGAAATGCTGTGTGGCCCAAAGCTGAAAAATTCATCTGACTTGCTTTTACCCTTGAATATGTTGCTTATCCCAGCATACCAAGAGTCACTTGAGGAGATCCTTCTCTTATGCTGCGGGGAGAGCTGGGCCTTCCCCACTGGCAACAGCATGGGCAAACCTGCTGCGGTGCTGGAGACATTGCAGGCTGCCTGAGGAATTTGTGGCACTTCTGGAAAGGGAAGTGAAAGACAGTGATGATGTGCTCTGGAGCATGGTGGTGCTTGGAGGATTTTTGCCTGCTGTGTCCCTCTCTGGAGGGACAAGAAGGGGAAGATGTTGGCTGAATATAGAGCAGCCATCGTGGGAATCTGGTCTGCAAGCACGGAGGGCTATAAGGGGAGGAGATGAAATGAAGGAGCAGGTATGTAGCTGGCAGCAAGGGCTTGAACTTAGGAAAATAAACTCTTGGAGTGTTTTTTGAGACTGAGACCCTAGTGCAGCTAGTGCTGAGCAGGGCTGGGTGTAGCCCCTGCTGTGATGGTGGGGATGTGGAGTGGGCTGTGCCAGGCTGGGCTTATGAGGTGATACCTCTCCTGGGAAAGCTGCTCTGGGATTCAAGAGTCACAGGCTGATGGTGTGAAAGGCAGTAAGCCCGGCTGATAAACCTGCTTGAATCTGCATTGTGTTCTCTGGATTTAGAGACTTGGGCAGAGCTAACTTGGGGTTGCTGCTCTGCAGTCTGTTGCACAATGTGGATGTGCTGCTGAGTCCACCATGGCAGTGGAACGACCTCTTAGGGAGGATAGTGAAGCTGCTTACATTGAAAAACCATTAAAAAGTTTAGAATGTATAAATTAAATGCTCATCAGATGTCTCCAGGTGCTCCATGAGAACTAATTGGAATTTTTCCAGCAAGGAGGAATCTCACTCTGGATTACTTAAGTCTTCTCAAGTCTTTGAGCAATGTTGATTATGGATTTCTTTTTTCTGTGCAAAGATTAGTTTGTCAGTTTATTTTGTGGTAGTGCAATATGTGGGTTTCTCATAACTCTCCTTTCACTATAACATCGCTGTCCAAAATAGAAGCATTGTGTCTGGCTTCATGGAAGATCTCGGCTCTCTTTGAAGCTCTGTTGGAAACTTTTCATTCCTTGGCTATTCAGACTTAAAAAATAGACTGTCTTGGCTGGATACCTTTTGCTTGAGCATAGAAGTGCTCTTGTAGCTTGGTGTTTGAACTGCTTGGTGGCCAGCATGTATGCATTTGTAGTCTTTGCTGTTTGATTTTATAGCTGTGGCTCTACCTGCCCCTCTTCAGCCCACTCCACAGTGGGTGGTAGCCCCAGCTGTTTATTTGTCCTGTCCAGGTGTGCATATTTTGCAGAGGTGACAGATTACTGAGCTAGTTTATTTTTGATGTATGAAATGCAGTGTGCTCTGCCTGCTAAATAGCTGCCAGAGTATAATCAGCAGCACCCTGGTTTCCAGCAGAGCAGTGTGCAAGATCTGTAGCATTACTGCTTTGCCAAGTCCTGAGAGGACCCCAGGAGAACTGCAAAGAGAAGCAGGGGGTTCTGAGTTTCTTTAGATGTATTTTCAAGCCATCCCTGCCTTTCCACATGCCACTTTTTTCCTTTTGAGAGAGAGAAAAATAGTTTCTTCTTGTGAATTCTGATTATTAGTATTAAATCCACTGAGCCAAAAGGATGCCAGGAGATGATGGTATCTAAATGCCAATAAGCAAATCACAAATTCCCTGCCTGGCAATCGCTTCCATGTTCCAAACATTGGCACTGGCAGAGGCAAATCTTGCACTACCAAGGAAGCTCCCAGAAATGACTCACTGTGAATGAAAATCTCTGCAATTTTCCCTGAGCCTCTAAGCTTTAGGTGAGGCTGCTGCCTTCTCTGTCCTTGGGAACTCTTGGTGTTTTTGGAAGGGCAGCCTTGCTCATGCAGTTTGTGCTTCTCTATTGAAGGAGAAATAGCCTGGGACCACCTCCCATGGTGACTCTGGAGGGGCACACTGCTGACTTTATCCCTCCCCATGTTGGGGATTTAGTGAAAATTAATTATTAAAAAGCCATCAGACTGCAGCCCTTGGCCTGGATGGGCAGGCAGGAGGCCAGGGAGGGGCTGTGGTGGGTGACAGGCAAATGGAGCCACCTGGGATGCCTGATATGTCCTTGGCTGGCAATGAGCTGGCTGAGCCACTGACTGAGAAGACTGTTTCCGGATTTTTTTGTTGTGTGTTTGGTTTCAGTTTTGTTTTTTTTCCCCCTTTCTCTTCAGGGTACTTGGTAGACCTTGGAGTAAAGGTATGTGTGGGCACTGTATCTCCCCAGTGCTGGGAGCCAGTACTTCCAGGTCCTCTGTTCAAGTGGCCAGCTATGGCCAAGCAAGACAGAAGGTGCTCTGTGCTAGTGACAGGGGACACTTCTCACTAGGGCAACTTTGCATCTGACTCCCACTAGTTTAATTTTTTTTTCCTCTGCAAAAGTAGGTGTGTAATATCTGCTGTAATTCTAGCTGGTGAAAAACTTTCAGACTGCTCAAATTGAAATGTTTCCTTTGGTTCTGATGACATAAATTACTTTTATAATAGAAACATTTCAGAACAAATTCCTTTCAGCCCGCTCTGCTGGCAGGCATGTGATAGCCTGGTGAGTGCAGGTACAGTGGCAGAAGTGGGACTTCAGTGTTGATCTTGCAGGTCCCTGCACATCCCTTGGATGTGTCACCATTAGATGTGCTGATTGGGTCACACTTACGGCTCCTGCGATATCCCTGATTGCTGGGCAGGCTTCAGCCCTGGTTGATTCCTGCTGAAATGTGCCTGGCTGTTAGGGAGCTCCTGCCAAGATAAACTGGGCTCCCTGCCCTTAGGGGAGATGCAAATGTTTTTCCGAGGACAGCTCTGGGGGCCCTTTGGTCAGTGTGCCTGTGTTTGAAGTGATGAGTGTGGCATAGCATGCACTAGAGCAGGGAAAGTGCTCCGAGCTGCTTATGGCTTTCATCATCAAACTGCTGCTTGATTCCTCGCTGTTCTGTTCCTGGAAGATGTCTGGGAATGAAAATTGTGATGAATGTGTTTATTCCTCCTGAGGAGCAAAGGCTGGACTTCTGAACCCTGTCGCCTGTCTTTCTACCCACATTCCCAGCGATTTCAGTGTAACATTCTGTTCCTCTGTGGGGCTGCCCATAGGGACTGGCCAGCTCCCTGCAGGAGTGGCTCTCCTTTGGGCAGAATGGAACTGCGGACAGCACAGGAAAGGGTGGTGCCATGTAGTGCCCAAATGGCCTCCGGAGGAGGGGCAGGGCCAGAGAGACACTGCGCAAATCCTGGGTAAGTGGCACCAAGATGGTTTATGCTACAGTAATTTCCCCTTTTGTCTGACTTACTACTGCACGTACTGAAAAGCAAAAGTGTTTCCTGGAGGGCTGAAGGGCCTTTTCCCATTTTCCATTAGTGTTTTTGCTGTTACTTTTCCGCAGTTGCTTTTTCAGGCTGCCCTTTGTCTGCCTTTTGGATTCTTTGAATTTACTTGAACTGTACATTTATTTTTCCCCATAAGAAAACACAGCAATCTCATCAAGCAGCTTTCTCCAATGGTGATGCAGGGACCCAGGGCTTGCGCACGCACTGTGATGTAGGAGTAGAGGAGCTGTGCCTCTCTCCTGAGCATCAGCCCATCACTCAGCCTTCATCCTCACGTCCATGTGGCTTAGAAACAAAGCATTTTCAAAGGTAGCCCGCCCTGGATTTTGCTAGCCTTCCTGTGTCTGCATTCCATTTTTGGGGGTCAGTTGTATGCTCTCAAGTGCTTCTGACTTCAGACAGAATTACAGGAAGAAAATAGTATGTAAAAGCTGCTCTGACTGAAGTTATTTTTTTCCTATTTCTGGAAGTGCTTTATTTTAAATGCCCTTTCAGCCAGAGCACTTAGTGGCAAGGTTTCGAAGGGTGCTTTTGTTCTGCAGGCCATAGTGTGACTTCTCAGTGAAAAGCAAAAAACCTACCAGCCCTCCCTAGATGCCTGTGGTTAGGAGGGACAAAGGCATTTTTCTTGGAAAATGCGGCATTGTTCTGTAGAATTGGTACACTGTCTTTGAGAATATGTGTGCAGTAGTTAGAGTGCAGCTCTCTTTGTTAATTATTTGACATCTATCTTGAGTTTTATAATTGTTTAGAAAGTGCGTAGGCTTTATGGGGTCCATGCTGCTAAAGGCAGGAGTGAATGATTCCTTGCTGAGGTCTGTTTGGAAAGGGTGTTTTATTAAAAGGTGTTTTGTATGAAAATATTCATGTTTTTTTTCTGACATAAATGCCCCTTGTGACCAGCACCAAATGAAAAAAAACAAACTTTCCACCCTCTTTGCTGTTAAGGAGACACTTCTGTGACTGTGTTCCCTCCCCCCTCCACTTTTCTTTGCTCCTCAGTAGACAGAAGGTGAAAGTTTGAAGAAGAAAGTGCTCAGGGAACAATTTCTGATTTGAAACAAAGTGAACATATCAATTAAGTACCTTAAAAAAAATTCTAACAGTGGCTGTGATGGATCACTTTCTCCAACCGTTCTATGAATTATTATTATTGAAATGTTAATTTATGTAGATATTAAGAACACCTCAGAGTATATTGGTCTCGTGAGAAGTTCCTGAAGTGCTGAGGATGTATCAGAGCTCTCCAGCTGTCTTCTGGCTGCTCTGATTGCCTGCTTCCTAGCTGTGGTGTGATTTCTGAGCTGGTAAGCTCTTCTGCTCACTGATTTTATTCCTGGCTCCCTTTAGTGTTTGCTTTTATTTTTATTTGCTTTGGGTGGATGCAGTTGGGTGAACCCCTCTGCTGCCACCTGGATTTGCACTCCCTGGCCTCTGGCTCCTTTACTTGCAGCCAGAGATGCTGGTGTTTCAGCACAGTGCTATGGAATTGCATAAGAAGTTCATCAGACACCATTGGAATTGCATCATATATACAGGCAAAATGGCAACATGCTTTCTTATGTCACAAAACAAAGAAGGTTGAGAAAACTCTTCTGTTCCTGGCAAGACCAGGATGTGTTGTAGTCCTGTAGTGTCAGGTTCTTAAGAGCATTGTGGAACTCACCCCCTCTTTCTGTGACTGCATGCAATGCCCTTCTGTCTGACCACAGGACTGCTGTGGAAAGACCTTTCTGTTGGGGGTAGATCACAGGTTTGGGGCTATTTAAAGCAAAGCATCCCAGTGCTAGCAGAACTAGTACATAGAACCTGTGTTAGTACAAACCATCAGATCCTGGGGCTTTGTTTTTTGGGGTTTTGGGGTTTCTTTTGAGTAATCACAGGAATGGAGCTGGACTGCAGGAGCCATCCTGCCCTACTGTCCCCTTTATCTTCTTTACTGAGTGTGTGACCTCTTTGTTTCTTTACCAGACAGAGAGTATCCTCTTCCTTTACCTCAGCTGGCAAATGCTGGCACAGTCAGGGCATCCAGGAGGCTGACAGCTCCTCTTGACCAGCCCTTGACTCTGTACATGTACCCTCCATGGCCCCTTGCATTTTGTACACTGTGAGAGCAGCCAGGGGTGTGGTCAAGTGTGTCCCTTTCCCGTAATGGAGAAATTGCTGTAATCTGACAGGCTCTGTGTCCGTCTGCCTCCACTGATAAGATCTCTGGAAAGCCTGGAATGAACCGGAAGTAAATCACTGTGTAAGGCTTCTGATTTTACAGCTGGGTAGAGCAAGAAGCAAGGATTTTACTACTAGCAGGCAGAGCATGGAAATCTCGGATACCTTGCTCATGGAAACAGAGACTTGGTGGCTCTTTGAGGCAGTTGAAAGGAGCATGTTCCTGTGAGCATAGCTAATGGATGTAAATATTAGCTCGCTGCAGAGTTCATGTATCACTGAGTGAAATGTAGTAGTTTATTTTGGCCTCTGGCCACGTAAATGGCCTTGCTCTATACAAGATAAACTCATCCAAAGTCAGTAGTTGTTCCTGCTTGCTTCAGGGCTGCATTCAGTCTGATTTATGCAAAATGCAGGAGAGAATCTCTGGAAAATAAGGGTGAGTTAGGACACGCTGTGCATTTAGCTAATGACAAATGGAGAGGGAACCATGAGGGATCTTTATTATGGGAATGATTCCCCTTTGCTGTTTACACCCCCTCTCTTCAAGCATCTAAATTACCAAAAGATCCTAAATTCCTACGAGAAGTGCAGTATGTTGGTTCTCTCTGTCTGATCTGATGGTGTAAAGATGTTTTGTTTCTCTTCAACATTTCTAGGGGCTGGGAGTACTTAATGCTGTTTCTTCTCTATGGAGTCTTCTTAATTAATATTGGGAGCTGGTTGTAGGTGGCAGTGGAGAAGGGTTTGATTAGCAGCTGGCATTTCAGTTTGGAGGAAGGCAGGAGGGGGTGACCAGCCCTCTCAACTGAACCTCAGGGAAGAAAATTCACTTTCTTCCCTGCTTCTTGCCTGTTTTTTAAAGCCTGATGGCTTCAGAGGCAATCTGCAGCCCTTTGCATGGACTGTTCAGGGAAGAGCAGGCTTGCTCCGGATTTTCTTTGTCTCTTTGAGATGAGCCCAGCAAAAGGAAAGTATTGCACAAAGGCTTTTCAGATGTAAGCACTGAAAAGGAAGGATTCAATATCCGCTGCTGGGTTTTGAGAAGTACAGTTCACGTGTCCCATTCTTGTTAATCTCTGCAATCTGTGCAATCTTAGGTGCTCTCTGCTTGTGCTAAAGCCCTTCTGTGTACTGCATATATTCTGGACATGTTTAAGGAAGCTCTGTGGCTTCTCTTCCCACACTTTTAACCCACAGTGATGGAGCAGGTTTTCCTGTCATCTCGTGAGCACACTCCTGACAGTATCACCATGCTCATTACTGCATCTCCCTGGTGAAGCTGAGATGCTTTGATGAAGTCCAGCCTTTTAACCATCTCTTCTCCTTTTGTGATATGACAGCACCCAGGAATATCAAATGTGACCTTCACCCTATTAATTAGAGCATCTAGTAGATGTCAGTTTTCATGACTACGAACTTATAAGTTATATCCAGAAAAACCTAGAAACAGAGAGAGATTTAATTCCAGTGAGCGAGCAGCTCCGAGAGCTGAATGCCAGATACTGGAGCGGTCAGCCAGTGGAACTCTGGCAATGTACATTTATCTCAAATTACAGGAAATTGTGCTCTGTAGCAGGAATGGAAAAGTCTGGGGTTGTTTTTTGCTTATCAAAGCTGCTTAGAAAGTATAAGCCTTTGTTCAGATCATTTCTGAAAAGCATACAAACCTTATGCTTGTTTACTCCTGTGAGGTGGCTGTTAAAAGGAGGGTTTGACTGGAAAGGGCTGGTGAGGCCTTGTGTTGCCTCCAATGCCTGTAGAAGCAGAGTGAAGCAGTCAGGACTGGCAACCAGCCTCATTGCAGGTCACCAGCAGCAGACCTTGCCAATTTGGACTGCACTGGTGTGGTTGTCCTGTTGAACTGTCAGAGACATATTCAGTGCAATTGTGCTGCCCCTGCTGCTCACCGTCGCAAGTGCTTTCTGCACTTGTTCTTAGAAATGAGCCGAATGAGGTCTTGGCAAAGGACCTTGGTGTTTTGGGAGTCAAAGCTTTGGATTTCTAGCCTGCAAGTGCCTTGTGCTCCCGGATACAGACTATTCCAGTGATTTAAGTCAGTGATCTGGGCTGTCCTCTTCAGAGCTGTCACCTCCCAGGCTTGGCAAGCTGCCTGCAGGCGGAGCAACGCTGCCACGCAGATACTATTCTCAAGGAATCTTAATGAAATAAAAAAGAACATACCAGAATTAAAGGATCACTGGGTGGATGGAGGGATAAACACACACACTCAGAGTTGAAAAATTGCCTGCAGTGATGAAACGGTGTCAAATAACCAGAAACTCTGTGTGCTTTGTCTCACAGGATGAAGATGGTCAGTGTCCTGCTGGTTGCACTCTGTCTGTCCATGGTCACCCTCGGCAGAGGCTCGGGTAAGGACATGGCATGCGATGTGTCTGCCCACTTACTGTGGGAAGAGCTGGCCTGAGGCCAGAGAAGAAAACTGTCTGCAGCGAGTTTTAAGAATTTACAGCATTTCTGGATTAAAGAGTTGTGTGTAAAATGCTTCAGCAAAGTATTGAACGCAATGTTAGTTCTGTGGGGTATTGTACAGTGCTCATGTGTAGAGGCTACAAGCATGGTGTAAATGGGTTAATGCATTAACAAATAGCAGTAAGCACCACCTCGACCTAAAAGTGCTTTGCAAATTCAAGGTGCCCACTTGGTCATTATCTTTATTCCCCTTCTGTGATGGGGTGGAACCAGGGCTTGGCATGTGGTGTTGACTTGTCACTGAGTTGCAGGCAGGACCCAGACTTGAACCTGGACTCCGCTATTCCTGGTTGGATCCAGAGGGGGTTGAGATTTGGCTCTCCAATTCTGACTCATGCCTCAGCAATGCAAGGGGAGAGGGGAACTTATGGAGTAAGAGCTGCTCTGATACCCGTCTCACTGAGTCACTTCCCTGACAGGAAATATGTTGTCATGCTCGCAGCTCCTCTGGCACACGTTCAGCCCAGCTCTTCTGAAGAGGCAGATTGTGCATGTCTCTGCTCCGGACTTCCTATTTGGGGGCGGAAGGAGACAGCATGATTTACAGGAGGCGAGTGGAAAGGGGGAGGGAGGAAAGAACAGGCACTGGTTTTGTGGGGGAAATGTTTAGAAATCAGGGCTGTGCAAGGGATTGACAAGCCCCTCCATGAACCCTTGTCCCTCTGCAGCACCGGCAAACAAGAAGTTATAATACCCTGAGCAGATGAACAGCTCTTGTGTCATTCCCTCTTGGACCACACTGAATTATCATGGCTGAATTCATATCATGCACCTCAGCAAGGTTCATCTCAGTGCAGTGTTCGTCTCAGAGGCTGGGAGGTTTTTCTCCTCCTTGGGCTGCCCAGGGGCTGCAGACATTCACAGTAGGCTGTGGTCTTCAGTAGGGGATGTCCCATCCTGGCTGGCATGGGCTGGGTGGAAGTGGTGAGCAGTGGGGAAACAGCAAAGGAGAAAGAATACGTGGCCTGGGTCTCCTCTGCTAAACCCCAGGTAGCAGGAGTGCCTGGGGAAGGAGGGATCCAGCGACATGGATCTTTGCTGCTCGCTGGGAAAATCCCTGCTTTGCATGTGATTCTGGACGTGCTGTTCTGCTCTCCACCAACGCAATATCCTCCTCCTGCTGAGGCAGCATTACGACACCCCACGTGCAGTCATCTTGGGCTTTTTCAGAAATGGGAGGTAGGTTCAATAGAACCAGGATTGCCCAGGAAATGTTAGAGCTATTCTAAAAGCTGATACAGTCATCTGGGAGCCATGAAATGAGCACTCTGGCATTTGGGACACACAGGCTCATGCCAATTGATCTGGCAGAACCAGAACCCTCCATGCATTTTTGTAGGGTGTCTAGTACTATTTAAATATTCCTCCTTTAGCAGAGGTTTTCTGTACAGGATGGTCAGAGCCCTGCAAGAGTGCTACAAGAACATGTGTCCAAGAGTGATGCATGAGACTTGTGATCAGTTAAAATACATTTCTCCTGCAAATCCAATGCAGTATATGCATTTAATTATCTGGAGGTCTGTGGTGTCAGACACACTCTTCAGTTCATAACTTCCTTTTTATGCCGTGGACATCATAAACCAGTTTGAGCTGTCAAAATGTCTTTCATTACTCATGTTGGGCCTGGATGGCTGTTTGTGCTTGGATGGAGGGGCAGCTGTCTGTGCAGCCCTCTGTTACACTGTGGGGTTTCCTGGGGCTGGCATCAAAAGGCAACTGGAGCTCATTTTACCTTTGAAAAGTTTTAATTACAGAGCAGTATGGGAGACCAGACTTGCCCTGGTAATGTTGCAGCATTTGGGCTTGCTTTTTCTTTCAGGAGCAGGGAGCATAGGTGGGGGGAGCAGAGCTGAGGTTATCTGGAGTGAATGCAGAAGGGCTGTGCCCAGTCTACAGCTGCCTTGGTGGTCACCTAAAGCCAAGCAATGCCATGGAGATGGGTAGCTCTCAATGAGGAGCCTGGCTCCTGGGATATTTAACATGTGTAACTTGGTAGGGATTTGTCATTTCAGATGAATCTCTTTCTGTGATTTGACTATTAAGTCATGTAATGCTGTATTGTTGGGACCAGCTCTCTCTCCAGCCCAGGCTGGACTGAGGAAGGCTGGTGGCAGGGACACGAGTCCTCCTGTGGTTTGTTGCCACTTTTCCTGCCTCTGCCATCCTTCTTGGTGGAGCAGTGTAGTCAACAACACTGACCAGGGACTGCTCAAGCCAGCGATACCAGTTCTGCTGAGTCCCAGGCTCTGTGAGCTTACAGAGGAGATGAGGAGCCAACACTTGCTAAATTTCAGCTTTAAAATATCAGCACTGCTCTGGCTGTGATGCAAGCAGCCTTTCCACCCAGTTCAGCCAGTACGGATGACAGTCTCCCTGGCAATGTGTCAGAAAGCTTCAACACTGTGCTTTACCCTGCTTCTTACTGGAGAGACAAATCCATAAACTTTATTTCCCCCCCAGATTTCGCCTACAGCACTGTGGCTCTAAACATCTGTTCTTTGGGCTCTGCTGTTTCTGCTGTGTATGGAGGCTGGTGCTGAAACAAAATCACTTGCTGGAAGGGAGGTGCAAACTACGAGGAAAGAAATGTGATCTGAGTAGTGTAGAGTAAAAGATGTGGAGTCTGAGACTGAATTGGTGCCTGAGTCTTCTATTCTCTCATACTGTATGCAAGGGTAGGTCTTTTCTGGTCTTGAGTGTACGTGATCTGCAGTGCATGGGTTTAAATTCCTTACTCGTGACCTTTGGCATAGTGTTTGCAATGGTGTTTGGGGTCTTTTGCTTTCATTGCCTAGCTAAGCCATCCTTACATGGAAATAAGGCTCTGCGCTTGTGTTGTAGGATGCTTAGTGAACCCGATGTTTTGATATCCAGAGAAGGATTGCAAAAACCAATGGACCCAGTTCTGGTCTTAAAATTATTTCTTTGACACTACTGAAGTCATATAAATATACACTGGCTTAAAAAAGATGAAAAAGCAGTTGGACAAAGAACACTACAGCCAGTGTGAATATAGAATAATGTTATGTTCTTGTTTCTGAACAAAGCTAGCCAATGTTAGATACCGACTTATGTAGAAGATATATCTGTAGTTGTGCTCCTTGTTCCATTTTCCTCTATTTGCTAACCAGGCTGCTCTCTTACTCTCCAAGAGTTCTCAGCTTTTGCAGGGGGAGGGCTGGAGAGGGAATCGTGGTTAGGAGTATTGTCTTAGGGAAGTGCAAAAGCAGAAGAATATTGCTGCCATGAGAGGAGGAGCAGCCTCATGCTGATTATCTGAAGGACACGTATAAAGTGTTAGCAGGTGCTGTGCGGTCCTTTGGTGGGAGGAATCATCATGTTTGCATAGGAACACCTCTAATAGCTCCCTCGGGGAACTATCAGACTATCAGACAGGCTGTGTGGTAGGATGAGCCCAGGACTGAGGCCAGCTTCTACCCAGAATGACACCCCAGCATGGCAGGCAGTGGCTGTAAGGCAGCCAGGAGCTTCTGTCCTGGGAGCTTTATTTCAGGCTCTGCTGTTATTTGCTGAATTGTGAGCATGTCTTTTACACTCCCATATCAGAGGCTTTCAGGCACTGCTTTTGTCCACTCTGAAGTTGGCTCCAAGGTGCCAGATGTCATTGGTGCTTCTGGATTCAGGTGGTGACTGGAGCAGAGAACTTGCAAGTTCAGAGAAAAAGAAACAGAGGTCAGGCTCCAGAGGTCAGAGCTGCCGCCTGAGCTGAGCCGTCTCTCCCAAGGGCCAATCTGCGCTCCGTGTGTGTCGCGCTGAGCAGAGGCAGAGCAGTTGCTGATGGCCAGGGGAAATTTGCAGATTAATAAATTACTGTCTGTAAAACACTTTGAAGATGGAAAGCCCTGTGCAGCTCCTCAGGATTATTACTATATAGCTCTTATTCTACTGATGGGGTTCCAGTGGCCTTATTTTCCATATGATTTGTGACAGCCCCAGAAGCTGAGAAGCTTATTTTGGTGTGTAAAGTCAGAAGAAAAATAGATTAAACTGCATTATTGTTTTCTAAAGAGACTAAATCCCTCCCCCATCATCTTCTCTTGGGATTTCCTGACTTCCTCCTACTCTTCCAATCTCAGCCTCTTGCTGTCCTAATTTAGGACATGATTTTATAACCATCCATACCCATCTGTGAGTTATTGTGGTTGTAGAAGTTTATGGCACTTGGGGGCATGAAGTTATTCGAAACCGAGGGTGTTGAAAGGTGCATAGCCCTGAAGTGGATGAAGATAAAACCTGCAGAGCAGAGCTGACCTGAGTGCAGACGTGTAAGTGCAGCTGCCAGCCTCCCTCTGCACCAGCCAGAGTCGTGCCCTCTGAGGAGATAAGACCTCAGTCTGCTTCTTGTCAGCTGAGGAAATAGGTTGTGAGGGGTGAGTTCTGTGCAGGCGGCAACGTGATGTGACCTATCTGCACTGAAGTGCAGAAATGTGTGGAGGAAGGCAGCCCTTTTTGGGTGTGTTGCTGATTCGGTATTGAATAGTCACTTTTGCTCCTCTATGTGTATCAAATAAGGCATCAGGGGACATTGGGGTCCTGTCTCCCACCCACCATATCCATCACAACCCTCTCCCACGCTGCACAGTTGTGTGCCCAGTCTCATACATTTTATTGCACACAAGTGACTCTGCTGAGCTTGTAGACTCTTGCAGTGCATTTTATTGCCTGCTCTGTTTTTTCAGTTTCCATCCTCACCCGAGGACAGTTGCCGCAGCACCTTTGTAATGCAGACATCCCTGTGGATGGACAGTGCAGAATCATTGACTGTTTTAAAGCAGGCAACAGAGCACCCAGCTAAACACAATAACTAGGCTGCACGGTTTGGCAGAGCCAGGAATTTAGCCTGGACCTTGTCAAAGCCCATCTTGGGGTCTCAGGCACACAGAAGAGCCCCTGCCACCTTGAGCACAGCTCAGTGGTGATGCTAATCGGGTGAACCCCCTTTTCATGCTGCCTCTCCTACAGATGATTTTGCAATGGGATGTTCTGTTTCCTGTATTTCTCCTCCCCCCATGCTGCTCTTCTTTGCTTCATGCAAAAATTTTCTCAATGAAGTGGGATGGAAAGTAGCTATTTGCTCCTCTTATCCTTCAGGGAAGCAATTCATACCCCTACGTTTATCGTTTTGATCTCAAATTTAAAGAAAGCCTTCAGGAAAATATATCAAGCTTGCTAGAGGAATCTGAATATAATTTCTTTTTTTTTTGGCCCAGTTGCTGGAGGTAACCAAAATACTCTGTGCCACATACAGTAAACAGCTTTATGCGCAGATAGAGAGTGAAGGCATAAAGCTCACTGTGGAGGAGTTTTAAAAGACACAAATAACTACCCCATGTTACAGGCTGTGCTTGATGAGATAAGGCGATTCAGAGTCAAAAGCTTTGGGCTCCATACATTTTTTTGGATGTCATGCCTTGGCTGCTTCCTCTGAAGTCAACAGAAGTTTATGCAGTCAGCTTGTTTTTCATGAATTTGGCAGAGAGACAGGCTGTCACACCTGTTTAAACTAGACTTTCAGGGTCTAAAGTTAATTAACCACAATGTACAAGTGCTTTTTGAAACGATGAGCCATTCTGCAACAGAGAGTACTTTTCCTTCTCCCTTTCTCAGCTGTCCTACCTATTTAAATGATAAAAGCACTTGGGCAGGGAGAGAGAGACTCCATCCTTGTGTGCAGCATCCAGAGGAGCTACTTTTGTGGGATCATCACAGCTCAGTGGCAAAACAGGATGCATATGGGGAGACCTGGGAGAAGTGCAAGACCATGTCACCACTGCCATCACAGCAGAACCACGTGGATGGGGCTGGTCTGTGGTAGGCAGTTTCTGCCACGATCACTTCCACTTACTTGTTCTGCTGGAGAGGCAGTGGGAGAAAGGCAGTGAGGTTATGACAAGCCTTTTTTGATGTGTTTCCACTGGAAGTCAGATTTCTGCAGAGTTCACACAGCTTCTAGGCTGAGCCTCCAAGGCAGCTACGGCCTCAAGGCAGTTGAACTGTGACTAGTTTTTAGTCAGTCTCTGACCACTGTCACTGCTGCAGAAACAGTGGGAGCAAATGGTGAGAGCTAGCTGATCTTGGCTATGTCTAACCTAGTTTTGTGTTCTTCCCACCAATTTCAATGTGTTTGGGTCTGTGCCTCTTCTTGCAGTTAAGGGCAGATCTCATTTTTGTTCCATGCTTCTCTCCCTCCTCTGTGTTGGATGGTCAAATGGGATACAGGCAGCATGAGGAACACTGTCCTGCTCAGCTGCTGAGCAGAGAACACAGCCAAGGGAGCATGGTGTGGTCTTGTGCAGGGTGGGTGTGTGAAAGGAAAACTGCAGTAGAAGGGCGGGTGCTCCTGGCACTGGCATAAATGGGAGGCGCACCCACGCGTGATGGTGGCCACAGCTGGTACCTCCCGTGCCCACAGTGCAGCTCCTCCGTTCAGCCTGGCTTCCTCTGCTTCCTTCTCATTGACTGAGCTTGAAAGATGGTGGGGAGGAATTTTTTTTTTTTTTAAGGTAGTAGTGATTAATTCTCGCTTAATCACTTTGCATGATCAGCTGTTTCTGCCTTACTGATGCTGATTGGTGCATGGAGCTAACCACTGGCCTTGCTCTACTCCCCGGCTGGAGGCTGACTCATACCACCTTCGCTGTAAGATAATGCAGCACGGGCAGACAAAGAAAGTAGGAAGCTGTTGCGATATGGCCCCGCAGTGTGGGCTTGTAGCCCAAAAAGCCAACTATGCCCTGGATCACATCAAAAGCAGTGTGGCCAGCAGGTCAAGGGAGGTGATTCTGCCTCTCTACTCTGCTCTTGAGGGACCCCACCTGCAGTTCTGTGTCCAGCTCTGGGGTCCCCAACATAAGAATGACGTGAACCTGTTGGAGCAAGTCCAAAGGAGGGCACAAAGCTGATCTGAGAGCTGGAGCACCTCTCAAGGCACAAGATAGGCATCCTTACCCTCAGCCTTCTGCCTGCACTTTGTCTTTTAATGCTGGAGGGGGGCAGGGATTTTGTTCTACCATTCAGCCTTCCTCCACCCTGAATAATCCTCATCCCTTTTCCGAAACAGGGCTGTGCAAGCAGACACATTTCTTGCCTTTCTCTTACATTGTCTGTCTGAGATAGGTATTATGGGTCATAGGCTGCCCTGCTGTGTGATTGCAGAGCATTCAGCAGTAAGAGGGGTCAGTTGAGGCATCTGCAGTGCACCTCATTGGTAATGAGAATAAGGTGGTTTCTTTCAAAAGTGTTTTGCAGAGGTGTTTCTAGGAAGATGCATTTGTGGGATGGTGTATTTTTAGAGAATTTTATTGTGTCCCTCAGGCATGTGTGTAGTGTTCTATTTGTTGCAGCATGGATGGGACTATGGAGTTACCTATAATTCCATCTCCTCACTGGTTTCCATTTGTTAACAAACCTGAAGTCACAGCATGAATGCTGATCCCACTTGATTTAATCAGGAGCTGCTCTTAACTCCAGCAGGTGTTTTGTGCAGGAAATGTTTCAAGAGAGAAGAAATTTGCTTCCTAGGCTAAGCCAGTGAAAACAAGTGTGAGTTGCTGCAAATGGGCACAGCACCACAGAAGTTAGTGCTGTTTCTCACAACGAGAACTGGATCCTTGCATCTTCTTTCTGCAATGCTCCCTTAAATATTGTTGCTGGAGTCAGGATATATCAATGTATGTGTATATATTTTTTTTTTCGTAGTGGTAGCTGCTTTATGCCAGGGAAGGGTCACTGTGGAGTCATGCCATTTTTTTCAGGCTATCTCCAGTTCAGACTGACATCCAAGTAGCTGCATACTGATGTTAGCAGCAAATAGGCTCTGAATATCCAATAGATCTTAAAATAGTGAAAGGGGCACAAAATTTTGCAGAGAGCTGTTGGATACAATAAAATTATAGCAATAATAATGTGAGCATCCTCTCTATGCATGTGTGTGGAGTGCAGCCAGCTGTCTGGGTTTGATCCCTCTGCTGGGGTCTGCTGTAGAAGTGCCCCCACAGCAGAGGTTGCTGTTTGGCACAGGGTGAAAAGCACTCTCATAGCTGGGGAGCAAGCGGCTCACAAAGGTGTGCGTGAGGGATGCCCTGCAGTCCTCACACATGTTATGTCATGCAGAGCCCATCTATCTTGGTCATAAAACACCCCAAAAAGCAGAAATAGCAGTACTACCGTCAGCATAGCACAGGGAGGAGGGAAGCTGTGCAAAGGACCACAACTTCTGTCCTTAGTGTTTTGTATCTGAAGGAGCTCTTGCTGCAGCCTGGAGTGTTTCTTCCATCTCTGCTGTAAGTGATTGGCATTGATTATATAATGGCATTGCTCCCTGAGCCCTCGGAGCTGTGCTCGGTGGCTCTGCCCTGGCAGCCAGGAGGAGTCCTTGCCAGCCAGGTGGCAAACACAGCCTGTGATCTCACACTGCATGGCCTGGGTGTAGCTGTTCAGTACCAGCACAGTTATGTGCTGTTTTTGGGGTTCAGCTCAGAGCTTGCAGCGCTCCAGATAAGGGCATGTGGGGAGCCTTAGCAGTGACAGTGTTCCTGAAGCCAGGCTAATTAGCCATCTCTGAGACAAAATCTCCAAGTACAGCTCTTATAGTAAAACAATAACAGTCACCTCTGCCCAAGCCAAGAAGACAAGGCCTGTGCATTGCTTGAGAAATGTAGGAAGAAAAAAATAAATAGTTATATTTATTTTCAATAACTCATTCAGGTAGAATGGGTAAGTAGTTTTACAGTGCCAATTTATGGTCTGTTGCAAAATGCAAGAGCTGCTCATGATTGCAAATTTCATTGATCTTGACTCTAAGAATTTCAGTACTGTAATGTGTTATATAGTTTTCTCCCTCCCCAGTCTTGCCATTTGAAATATTGAGGACAGCGTGCCTTTATGCAGCCCAAGAGAAGACAGGTGCCAGGAAGAGAACCCAGCCAGGTGTCCTGATTTACAGACCCAGGTTTGCTCCTTCCAGAGGGAGAGCCTTTCTTTACAAAAAAAAAGTCCCCCTCTCCATGAGTAGCAATCCATGCTTTATAATGTAGTTAGCAGACAGTCTCTGCAGGCTCATTTGTCTCGTTACTAGTATATGGACACTTGACCATACCTAATCCAGTAGCTTGATCTCACCAGCATAAAGCAGCATACTGGTTCCAGTTGGCCTTGATCATGGCAGTGACTGGGGACTATACACCTTCCCATGGTATAAGGCTTCCAACAATGGTTTGGTCCTTCAGAATGAACCTTGGCTCTGGCTGTGGTAGCAGCCATAATACGTGATGTTGTCTTGGTTTAACTACAAGATGTTTGGGAGGTGAGACCTCTAATGAGAAGTCAGTCCCCAGGGAAGAGGCTCCAAAGGTCAACGGTGCTCCAGCAAGCGAAAACCCAGGTACCAAGAGAGAACGAGTTCTGGGGCACACCTGTTTTTGTCTCCTGTCTCCCAAGTTCCTGGGATGCTTCACTTCAGGGACCCACCTTTTCAGCAGGTCCCAAGATGCTGGGGACAGTCTTACTCTGATTCTGCTTGGATGGGGGGGGCTGGGTGGTCCCCCACGCTCTAAATTACGTGGTGGTATGAAAAAAAATCACTAAAAATCTTTCCCATTTAACTAAAACTGCAACAGATGCTGTGCGGTTGTGAAAGATCTATGTCTTTTAGATAATAAGCAATGGCACTCTCCAGTCACTTTGTAGTTTGTAGTTCCTACAGGCAAATATTTGTGTTCTGGGTAGCTTCACTGCCTCTTCCTAGCCCAATTTGTTCTCTTCCTCCAGAAGTAGCACTCTGTCATATGGGTGTTCAGCATACCACAGGAGGAGCAGTGCAGCTTGCATTTACATTTATGTGCAAACCCGACAGAAAACATTTCTATTCTTACTGGCCCAGATTCCTCCTCCCCATGACTAACCATTGCTGAGCCACAGGAGTTAGCATCTCTGCCTTTAAGTGCTGCAGGCCTATCTTCTCAAAGGTTTATCATTTTGCTTTTTTTAATTAATTATGAATTTGGGGCCAAGCTACATCCCACTGTCTATTTAAGGAAGGATAAATGCCATAAATCCTGCTTTGGGCCTGAGAAGTCAGTTCAGAAGAATTCAGAAGAATTTGGCTCAAAGAGCATATTGTATTCTGTTTTTCCTCTTGGTCTGAGTTCTTCTAATATCTGCGAACAGGAGAGGCTTTGCAGTGTCTCTCTGGTAAGCCTGTGATGTGCTGAGACACTGTTCCCAGGGACCGCTGCAGGCAGTGCACCCCTCTCCTGTTTGACTCATTTTGGGTTCTCAGACGTCAGGCTGCCCTGGCAAATGCCTCCCAGCAGCTACAAGAGATGCACTGGGAAGCGTGCCATGCTGTGCTCTGCCTCGTCAGCGTGGGGAGACAGAGATGCAGTGACAGCAGCTTCTCCGTGTGTCTCAGTTGGCACCGACAGTGCAGGTTGCTCTCAGGTTTGCTGACACCCTAGTAGCATGCTTTGCTTGCTCTGAGTCCCTTCCTGACTGGACATCCTTATGGGTAGGAGGAACTGAATGGAAAGGATTACTCAGAAGGGAATTGTGCTTTTGTCCTGAAACTATTTGCTAATGAGAAGAATAAATTTTTTAAAGAAGTAATTAAAAAAAAAAACGGCACTGTACAGCTTTTTCTCATGTTGGCAAATTTCTGTGTCAGTCCAAGTCTGCTGTGAGCCACACTGAGCCTGTTGAACTCTGCTTGGGGGATTGCACCTGGGCGCTGCTTGGGAATTCTCAAAGAGAACGTGCTGCTACATCCTCCATACTGTCTCTTCTGCCCCTCAGCCTCCCTGCTTAAACTTCACTATAAACATTTGCTCTGTGTCACTTATTAGTGCCTGTACTCTTTGTGTTACCATAGTGTGCACAGGTGTCACATGAATCCATCACAGAAAAGACAGTTCTTGCTTTTAGAACCCACAGTCAACTGCTTCTGTCAGGGGCAGTGACCCATAGCTCTAGGGGAGAGTTGATGTTTGTGTTGGGTTTTTTATTTTTTTTTCTCTTATTTTAACACATCCATTTTCATCTTCCCTACCATTGTGTATGGATGCACACACACCTCTGGCATTGTTTTCATCTAAACTTTATCTTCCCACAGAAGATTTTTGTGTTACATTTTGTTTCTCTCTAGGAAGCCTGGTTTTGTGCAGGAATATCCTATTCTGTTGTCCTGATGAGAAATAAATAGCTTGGAAGAAGTGTAGGAGGTGTACAAATGAAAGCAGAGGTTTGCAGGTTCTCCAGAAATAAACACAGTGTTCTTGCTCTGCTTTATAAAAGCCCAGTTTGCTTTCATTGAAAACACTATGTTTTTACCTCTGATTTTAGTGGAAGCAGGATCAAGTGCTGTGGGGAGCATGGGCAGAACTGTTATTGTCCTGCAGATTTGCAAGCTAAGCCGCCTTGTTCTTCCTGGCTGCAGAACGCTGTGATGACTGGGGTGTGGATACCATGAAGCAGATCCAGATTTATGATGGGGAACCTGCCAAGATCAAATGCCCACTTTTTGAGACCTTCTTGAAGTACAACTATAGCACAGCCCATTCTGCTGGCTTAACCCTGATCTGGTACAGGATTGCACAGGACCGGGATCTGGAGGAACCCATTAATTATCGTCTCCCAGACAATCACATCAGTAAGGATAAAGACACCCTGTGGTTCTGGCCTGCTCTCCTCAATGACACTGGGAATTATACCTGCATGCTCAGGTAGGTTGTGTGGTACAGCTTCTGTCTTCGGTGCCGTCGAAGGACTTCTGTGGAGATGGGGAAATTACACTGTTAGCACTAGATCTTTCTGTAGGGAGACAACCATTTGCATAAGCATTAATGGGAAAAGAATGTTACAATTATAAGACGGCTCAGTGCTGAGCCAATTTACACTGCAATAATGCTTGGAGCCTTGCAAGCCTTAATGAGTGTGCCCCTCCTTGCTTTCTGCAAGTGTCCGTGAAAATATTATTGCTGAGCCCATGGCAAAATCCACAGGCGCTCACCATTAAGAAGTGATCTGGATGTCTAGAGTAAAAATAGCTTCAGATGCAGGGGTAATGTTTTGACTGCACACTAATTTGGCAAAGATTCATGAGATTCAGACTTCTAGGAAATTAAAAGTGTCTCTGAGTATGGTACAAAATGAACATAGCATCTGCTATGCACAAGAGCTCTTTTTGATCTTACATTGTTTCTTGTCTGTCTTTGACCCTATGATCTGCTTTACCAGCAGGGGAGTGGATGTTGCTTGTTAGTCATCTTTATAGGCTTTTCTGAGCTTGTGTGGCCACCTTTGATGGGGGTTTCTTTCCCATTTATAAATGAGTCAACTAAGGCTGTATCTACCACGTCAGTGCTATAATGCTCCTTATTGCAGATGTAGTTTTTATTTCATTCCACTGCTGTAGGAGTAAACAAGTTTCAACTAATCAGTTCTATTCTTATCTGTCCTTAGAAATACAACCTACTGCAGCAAAGTTGCGTTTCCCTTGGAGGTTGTTCCGAAAGACCAGCACTCTTGTGTGAGCAGTTCAATAAAACCCACTGAGGAGATGTTCTACTTGGAGCATGCCAATCAGAAGATCATATGTCCAGATATTGATGGGTTTTACCCTGCCAGGGTAACACCAACTGTCAAGTGGTACTTGGTAAGAAGGACTTACGTGGGCAGTGGGGGAATGCAGTGTTATATGTGAAAAAGCAGTGGTTGACATGAGAATCATGGGGCTATGTTTGAGAGTCTTCCAAGTGATGATGCTGCAAATGAAGCTTTACTAATTTAAAGAGCTTTGTTTCCACTGAGTTCGAGGGTAAAAATGCTCTTGGAAGGGAATTGAGAGCTAATGCTGAAGCTTTTTTGACCAGAGTGCACAAGTGGAGAATACCGTAGCAGGGATTTAGGAGCCTCAGTTCAGTTATGGGCAGTATGCCTGACCTGCTGTGTTAGCCTCTTACTTTACAGGGGTAAAGGAAACTATCGTTCATATTCACTCTTTAAAAAACCCTGACCTGTTAATGAAAATCACACCCTTTCTAAAATCCTCTGAGGTCAGAAAATGAAGCCTCACAAGGCCCATGAGTGACCCTGTTTGACACAATTCAGCAAACTTTTTTTCTGAAGATTGAGACATCCCTACTCCACCTTCCGTACTGCTCTGATGAGTAGACTGTCTCTAGTCATCCTCAGGCTCTTGTCTACAGAATTACTGCTCAATTTTATTAAATTTGACCTACTGTTTTTCTCTAGGTAGGTACCTTTAGTCAATACAGAATAAGAATTCTCAGACGGTGTACACCCAGAGAGTTATGGGAGTGAATTCTTTAATAACTGCTTAGAAGGTGCTCTTGGCTTTCTAGATAGAAAGTTCTGTATAAGTGAAATTAATAATAAAAGGAGCTGTCAACAAATATATCTGCTCATTTAAAAAATAATAAAAAAAAAGACCCAAAAGAAAAGCCCTACTCTAAAACCCTTTAGGAAAAACTTGCTTTTGTATCCAAGAGGAACAGTTTCACTCCAGTAGTTTAAATGCTTTACTTGTATCATTCATTGAAATTCACATCTCGGCAATCAATTAGCAGAATGAAACAAAAAGCCCCTTGAAAGTGATTTTTCAGACAGCAAGTCATCTCATGCCTAATAAAAATCATTAAAAATGGTATATGACCCCTGTCTTAAACTGCCCCATTAGGATGTATCTGATTTGGAAATGTACCATTCAGAAATAATCTCTTAGAAAATGTGCACATCTTAGGGTTTTATGACAATAAAGATGTTATCTGCATAACCCTTTTCTGAAAAGGGATCTCTAGCTTGGTATTTGGCAGAGTTTTCCTGCCTTGCCTGACAGACAGAGAGGAGTTATTAAGATTTCTGTACTGCAGATTCTCATTTGCCGTTTGCCAATTTTGAGGCCTCAGCCTCAGTTGAAGTCAGTCAGGGCAGTCTCAAAAGATGGACATCAATGGGGGACATGTCCCTTAGTCTTAATATCCATTTATGAGTACATCATCATTTTCTTCCTGTCTCTTTTTACTTTTTACTCCTCTCTTTGCTGAGATGCTCACTTTAATTGCAAAGGTTCTTTTGGATTAGAGATCTCTCTTTTATAAAACTGCCTGTATTTAAGGTGGGATAAAACTATTAGGGTCATCTACTTCTTCACTTCATTTTCAAAGTCAACATAGCAGTCTGTATTCCAACATGCTCAAAGTTCATGGTATTTAGGTCTGATCTGCATCATGATCCCAAGTACCATATTCATAGTTGAAGATCAGATCTTTGTAGTAGCATTTAAACCAATGTCTTTACTTTTGAATCCAAAACTCAAGTGTTTTTCTGCCTGACTCCAGAACTGCAACTCGGTGGATGGCTTCCATGAGCGACATCCCGAAGGGCCCAGGCTTGTCATCGGCATTGTCCGCAGTGCCTATAAAGGGAATTACACTTGTATTGTGACATTCAAGGACCATGGAAGAACATATAATCTCACCAGAACCATAAAGATGAAGGTGGTGGGTAAGAATGACTTTAAAATATGTAAAATTGCATGTGGATAACTGAAGAAGTGGTAAAAACAGCTAGAAGAGTCTGTTGCAGGATCCATTTATGGCTGTGTTCAGTCTGCATTACTCAGCTGACCTGGTGTATTTTTCCTTGCTAGGATCAGATTTATGTGACTCCCCAGAACATGTTGCACGAGAGGTCTTACCCACCACCATATCAAATGCTCCCAAATGCAGAGAGTGGCCAGGCATAGGCTGTTGAGGTTCAGCCCATGAGATGGCCAGGGGTACCCTCTGGTGGCATGTGAGTGCATAACCCTGGCACTCCTGCTTGTTGTTGTCTCCAGTGCCCTTTGCTCATCTTTGTTTGTAAGACTGTCCCTTTATAGGCAACTTGTTTTGATCTTCTTGGAAGCTCAAAGCCTTGTGTGCTGAGGTTGGGACTGTTAATCACCCAGGCAGAGCTCCAGGTACCCACTGCTTGGACAGGTCTGTCCCAGGAACAAGGGCTCAGCCTACCTGCCAGTGAATTGTAGACAGAGCTTAAAAACCTAATGAGCTGTAGGATGCATTCTGAGTCCCGTGGCAACAGCTGCTTTAGGAGCTGAATTAAATATTTGTGACAGGAAATTATGTTTGTGTTTTGGTTCTTAAAAGCAGCAGTAAAAAGAAAGTGGCACAGGTTATGCCTTGTGGGAGAGGAGATGGGTATGGAGGTCTTCTGATGTGAGGGGCCCAAACTAGCTTACCTGAACTTTGGAGAAGCCTCAAAATCTGTATCTGGCCCTCAGTTCGGGGACTAGAATAAGATTTCTCTGTGCATGGAACTCTGCAGCAGAACTGTATCACGAGTTAGTTTGGGGAATGTGCAGTGGGGTGCGAGGGCATTATGAATGAGGCTGCAAGGATTCCAAGTTCTCATGAAATTTGGGTCCCTGTGGGGGGCTCTCTGTTGTTTCCTGCAGGATCTCCAAACAAGGCCTTGCCACCACAGTTCACCTCTCCAAATGAGAAAGTTGTGTACGAACTGGAAGCAGGTAAATTCCAACACTCGCTGCCTGCAGTTGCTGCCCTGCCACCCTGCCTGTGGGTCAGGGAGACCCAGCCAGGCACAGAAGCTCTCCCCTTCCACCTCATCCCTGGTGCTTTCCCTCGCAGAGCACACAAGCTGCCACAAGTTGCCCGGCAGACAGTGTGGGATGCCAGTCCTCGATGCCAGAATAGGAAAGCACAGCTTTAAAAGTTGATTTTTTGCAAGCATAAATAAAGACAGGTATTCAGGCATGGAGATGCAGGACTGCAGCTGCAGAAGCAGATGAAATGGGGACACTGAGCTGCTTAGGAAAATTCTTGTCTTGGCCCTGGCTGTGGTTTGCTTCCACCCTCCCTTGTTCACCCTCATAGTGGCTTCAGCCTTTTATCCACTTCTTGCTCATCTCTCCTTTTTTGGCCTATTACTTCCTAATTAGTGACAGCTCTCCTTCTGCTGGCCTCGCAGCATTGGGTAATGGGGTACTGCACCCCTACCCCAACCCCTTCCTCCCCGTCCATCAGTTTCAACTTACATCTCTTTGGAGCAATTCCCTATATTGAATGGATTGTGTTCCATTACACTCCTGTAATAACTGTGGTGCCAATGATGATGATTAGCCTCAGAATCTTCACTTTTAAAGTACAGCTTTTTAGGCTCAGAAGGTCAGACTTCTTCAATAATCACTTTATAAGAAAAAATCACTTATGTGCTGATCACGAAGATATTCACACTCCCAAATCTCATCTTGAGCAGACGTCAAATTCCTAAAGAAGTGTTCCCACATCAAAAAGGTTTTGTGGAGCTTGATCCTTTGCTTTTTGGCAACTGCCCCCTCTGCAGTGGGGATGATTAACACTGCTTGGCTTTCCAAGGAAGTGGTTGGCATGGAGCATCTCCCTTTGGGTGGGTCACTTCGTGAAGTCAAACAATTTGTAACACATTTGAGAAGGCAGAATATTTTTTTCTGTTTATGCGTCTGTCACAAATCATCATGTCTGAGATGTTAAAGTATTACTAGATGTCAGAAAGTGGATGCCTCATTCCCTCCTGAAGGGAGGCAGAGCTCAGGCTGATTGGATCCCTGGATAGCACAAAGTATGGGTGGCACTGTTCCTGTTTTGCAATACCTCACAGTGGTCCTTTCTTTCCAGGAGATGACCTTATCCTGCCCTGTGAGGTTTTCTTCACCTTCCTGAAGGACTCCCGGACTGAGGTGTGGTGGACCATAGATGGAAAAAACACAGATGACATCACAGACCCCAAGATAAAAGTCACACAAAGGTAACATAAAATGTGAACTTTCATTTGAATCTAATCCTCTCTTGGGTCCTGCAGAGGGGTGTGGCTTCAGGCATGCAACAGTCCCAAGGGAGTGTGGAGTCCCCTGCTTCCCTGTTAATCAGGAACCCCTGTGTCTACACCATGCTGTGATGAACACCAGGAGCTCTAAGGAGAAGGTCTCCAGACCCGGACAGTTTCGTACCTTACAGAAGGATTTGAGGGAGCTTTGTATCCAATTCACATCATCACTTTTTCAGGTCCTGGAAGTGCTACCAGTAGCTGGTGCCATTGTGCGACTTCTGAAACAGGGGCAGACAATTAAATTTAGAGGAATGTTCCAAAATAGCATATGTGATAAAAATGTTTCAAGAAAACAGAGGCTGAAAACAAAAATGTGGTGTTATACATAGTATTGATTAGGAGGAATAAAGATTCAGTTACATGAAGGACCCAAAAGAGTATCAAAGTCCCATTTGCTGGATGCTGAATTACAAGTGGAAGGCAGTCACTGCCCCAGCTGATTTGCAAACCAACTTAGAAAAAGGAAAGGCAAAAGAAAATACTGTATCCCCATTTTGCAGATGGTCAATTCAGGCAGAGAGAGACAAAGTGACTCATCCAGGATTGCATGAGGAATGTGACGTGAGCTCTGAATCTTGAGTTCCTGAGATCTTCTTGTTTTATAGACAAGAACTTCCATTTTCTCTAAAAGGCAATGTGACACAGCTGCAATGAGAAAATTATGAGTGGTAAAATAATTATTAAGGGAAATCAGATAAAGGAATGGCTGCAGCTGTATTAAAATCTGAAGTGTGTATTGATTTATAAATATCAGTTTATGTGTTTTGGTCGTTTTAAAGGAAGAGGTTATATCAGGGAAAGGAATATCTGTCACTAAGAACTTGCTGCAGTTTCACATATGTAATGCTCTAGTTTTCTTTTACAGTGAAATTACTAGAGATTTTGAAGACAAAACTGTCATAAGGACTCTAACAGTTGCAAAGGCCACACCAGAGGAGTTGAAACGGAATTATACTTGCTATGCCAGGAATGCCAAAGGCGAGGACCAGAGCCAGGCCATAGTGCGCATGAAAGGTAAAGGACTTGCAGAGCCTGGGTGTGAAGTAAGGTGTTCTCAGTGGAGGCTGTTGGTCCTGCCTTGAGCCTTGCCCTGCAAAACAGTAAGGGAACAAAGAATTCCATCAGGACTTTTTGCCTAACACAGTCTGTTCTGTACACACTGCTGCATCATTGCTGTCATACTGCACCAACTCCTTGGAGATGGGGATCAAAGGATGCATATCACATATGTCCTGCTGTGGTCAAGTGCCTGGGAGGAGAGAGGGGTTGATAGGTCTTCATCCCATCCATACCACAGCTGAAGCAGACCTGGGCGGGACAGGCTGCTTGAAATGATTTCAGGTTACCTTGACTGGGTGAGGGTTTTGCAGGACACAACAGCTACTGGTTGCATCCTCCAGAAGGCACACTGCGCTGGCTGGCATTGCTCAGGGAATGAGATGGTCAAACCACGGTGCTCTGTGGTTTACTCCTTGCTGTGATGACTCTTCAGTCTAGATACAGCTACGTCAGCATGGATGATATGGACTGATTCAGCTCTGTTCAGTGTGGGTTTTTCCTACATCTTTTTTTTCATCAAAGATTTTGTTCCTGTTTCCCAGACCCACCTCTCAGTAATAAAAGCTATGTGGAGGTTTCCTGATTAAGGTGGATCTTTCTGACTCCTTATCAACCTCATCTAGATCTTCAACACCTGTTTTTACTGTAAGTCAGACCTCTCCTCTCCTGTAAGGAATGCTGCCCTGCCTTGTGTAGATCATGTCAGACCGACTCTGCCCCCTACTTTGCCCTACGAGCATTGGAAGGCTCACACAGGTCTTTACTGGAAGATCTTTTTCCTCTTGATACTTGTCCTCCCTCTTTTTTAGTCCCATTCCTTTGAGACAAACCTCTTTTGGTTTGTTGGGAAGGAACACATAAATGAGAAAGGCTGAAACCATCTGCCAGTGTGTTCATACTCCATACATAATTCTTCTGGGGTGATAATGTTTGCACATGTAGCAGAAGTGAATCTAAAATACTCAGATTCTTTTTCTATATAACAGTGCCTAAATGCTGTTCTCTAGTGGACTTATCTGTACCATCCTCTCTCTTCCTCCCCCATCTGCTCCTGGGTGGTTGACTGGGTTTTCTCTGAGCAGACATGGTTACCCACAACCCCTTCTTCCTGCTCTGTTCCACACAAAAATACAAGAACAATCCCTAGCTGCTGCTGGCAGAGCTACCTTAAGCTAAGCTCACTGCAGCCCATCCTGCTGTGCATAGGAACATTAAGAATGCCTGAACCTGACCCTGCAGCACTTATCTTCCAGTTTTTAGCAAGTGGTTATATATGTTGGCTCCAACTCTTTCATTACATTAGGTTACATACATTTCTTGCTTTTTCTGGATTATTTCCCTCTCCTTCTCATATATTTCAACTGCTCATCACTTAATGAAAGTTGATAAATTCTTTCCATTTTATTTTTTGTACTTCACTTTTATTAAAACCTTATTAAATATTGGAATTTGATGGTGTTTCCACTTCCTGCGGTTCTTTTTTTGTGCAGTTTGCCCGTGTGCATGTCAACTGCCGCCTGGAGAGTTCCCCAGGGATACAGTGAAAAGTTATTTTCTGTCCTTAGTACAAAAAGCAGCTGTGGTGTGACAGACAGTGTATGAGTTGGGGGGCAGGGTGGATGGGCTGTGATGTTCTGGCTTGATGTCCACAGGTTGTCTTATTTGTTTGCAAGCATTTCAGCTTTTCTTTAATGAACTCTGATTCTTCTTTCCTGGTGGAAAACAATCAGGCTATGGCTAGTTATATCCTTGCTGTCAGTCTGGGAGAGGCCATAAGACCTGTGTCTGTTTGATGGGGAGTGAAAATAGTAGCCATTGCCTTTATTTTGCTGTAGATGAACTTTATCTGGCTGTCCTAGAATTAAGTGCAGTTGTGTTGCCCCAAGAATGTGTATGCTGCTGAGAAGGTCATGTTCATGAGCTGGTTTTGGACTATGAAGGCTTTTTCCATCAACATGTCATTCTGCCATCTGGCTGCTGCCGGGATCTTGCTCAGAGACAGAAGTCCAGCCTGTGCTATGACTTGCTCTGCCAGCTCAACCAGACCTAATAACTGAGAATGGGCACTCCAGGATGGCCAGCTATCATGTGTCCTGCTACACAGCGTTGGCTTGGCCACCTTACGCTGAAGGGCCAACTTGGCTCCTGGCTGTTCCTTTGTGATGTTTGGCTGCATGTGACACATGTTCCTGCCTAGTTGAAGGCCCAGCCTGTTCTTTAAGCCTGACCCTCTCTTTCTTTTTGGACTCAGTTGTAGCACCAAAGTACACTGTGGAGCTTGCCTGTGGTCTGGGGGCGACCATCCTGCTTGTTGTGGTGCTGATTGTCATCTATCACGTGTATTGGCTTGAAATGGTCCTCTTCTATCGGGCTCATTTTGGAACAGATGAAACCATTCTAGGTAAGGTATTAAAGAGTTTACATTTATTTTATCCTGCTACAGACCAGGCCCTTCATTTTCATAGAGGAATTTTCCTGTAAGCTATTTTTAACCCTCTTCAGAGCATAATGACATTTTGACCTTCTGTTTCTATACCTGCATTCAGTTGTGGTGGGTCATTTTAGAGTAAGAGAAGTCAGGCTTGGGTCAAGGGAAAGGAGAGAGAAATCCTCTGTATACTCTGCAGAGGCAAAGCGTGGACATGTCAGGCTTCCTGAGGCACTGCCCTGCTGATGGCTAGCTATTTCATCTGATCTAGACAGTAAAGACAAGTCACCAGGTTTCAGTAAGTCCCTGGTTTCTCTGGTTACTCTGTGTAAGAATTCATGACCGTATCCAGAGTGATCTGCTTTAAAATGTGGGAAGTCATCCAAAAGGATGTATCTGGAAATCACCCTTCTCTCCTCAGTTTTTCAACAGCTTCCCTGTGTTACTGGGAGTTCATCACTAGGGACTCTAAGGTGAGATTTCTTCCTCTGGAGGAGGAGGAGGGTGTTCGAGCCCTCACAGCTTGGGGTGTGAACCTGCCATGGGGGTGCGGCAGCTCTCATAGGGTGTAGGCAGGGTGCAAGTCTCTGTCTGGTGGGACTGCTCATGTGGATAGACTGCAATGACAGGGAGCAATGTCAAAGATGTCAAAAGACAAAAGGAGCCTGGACAGAACAGATTGATCATCTTGCTTTGCTTTTCTAACTTCAGCGACCCAGCTGTGTCTGAGTTCATGCACATTCAGGCTGGATAGTCAAACAGGCAGCGCTGCTGTCTGGTAACTATGGAAATCGATGTGTCCTAACCTTCAGTGCCTGGGCTCAGTGTGAGCCTTCATACCTGCTTTTCCCAGGAAGCAAGTCAAAGGCCCTGCATGAGCAGTATCACAGGTGTCTCTTCTGCCATTTGTGTCTCTCTGTGCTCCCAATGCTCAGACGGGAAGGAGTATGACGTGTATGTGTCCTACGCGCGCAACGCGGAGGAGGAGGAATTTGTGCTGTTGACACTGCGAGGAGTCTTGGAGAATGAATTTGGGTACAAGCTGTGTATCTTCGACAGAGACAGCCTCCCTGGGGGAAGTGAGTATTTCACAGGGGGCTGTGCTCCATGCACCTCCTCTCTATATTGTTCTTGCAGGTATTGATAATTGTTTGGAACAGGCCTATTCAGGTTATCTTTTGTTTCCCCCCTATCACTATTAATGAACTCTTTTTGGTATCTTCTAACGTTTTTGCTTCACATGACAGTATTGCAGATGCTCCAGGCCTCCAAAAAAGCTGTGGTGGGCAAGTGATGGTGGTTGGTTGTTTCAGTTGCTCTCTCCAGGAGTGATGTGGAGGAGTGACTGATCTATCTACATGGGGAACCGGACAACTGACCTTCGTACAAGCCCTCTGAGCTGCCTTAAGAAAAGGGGATAAAGTCAAGGCTAGAAGAAAGAAGCAGGGGAAGTATTATACTGGACCAGACTGGTAGCTCACAGAGAGTAATGGTGAATGCTTGTAAAAAGCAGGAGTGTCTGCTTCAGCAAGGTGTGGAGAGCACTGTGCCAAAATCAGTGAGAAGATAACATGCCTCCCACTCACCTCATTAATAAGCGAGCTTGTGTCTAATATGGCATACAATTAAGCTGCTATAATTAAAAGTACTTTGTTGCAGGTAGTGGGACACTCTCTTCAGTAAGATGTAGTCTTTTTTCACTGTTTTGAGCTAAATCATACAAGGTTCTGGACATAGTGTCTGCTGCAGGGATGCAGGGAATCAAGAATGGAAGTTTGTGAAACTCCCCAGATAAGTGTACCTTCACACAAGTGCCACTGCACGGACACAGATCTAGCCAACACTCTCTGTTTCCAGTGTCCTGGGGGCTCAGTTCGCTGTATGACCCCTGATGCCTATTAAAAGTTCACAGTCTGAACTTCTGCCAGTGCAGACCACCCCACTTTGAATTCATGGCCTTTAGGTCAGGACCCCACTGATGACAGAACCCATGCTGAGAAAGTCCATTGGAGTCTCTTTTGGGAAGGACAGGAGGTACTGCTGGAGTCTCAGCCCAGCTGCCTGACAAAGGGAGCAGAATCAGTGTGGAGTCTGTTATCTTTATCTCCTAGATGCTTGCTAGGATCTAGGAGCACCTCAGTGTTTGAATGAGTAAGTTTGCCTCAGGGGACCTGGAGACAGATGCAATCCTGGTGCTGTTTCTTCTAGAGGGAGCCTGGATGACATATCAGGGAACTTTCCAAGCTCAATTTGCTTGATGCAGTGTCAGACTCAGAGCAGGTTTACTCTGAGCTGTTCTCATCAGATGTCCTCCTTTTTCCCATTCCCTCTGCCACTTCTTGCTATCCTTCCCCTTTCGCTTTGAAGGGTGTCATTTTCCTCCCACCACAGCTCTCCTGGGCTCTCTGTCCCTCACCATAACTCCTGAACGCTCCCATCTCTGCCCCTCGTGCCAGTCACTGTCAGCCTCCAGCTACTGCCAGCGCTCTGGAGCACTGCTGGAGTGGCTTGTCACCGCACTGCCGTTCGCGATGCTGCTGGGGCTTCCCCGTCGCTTCTTAGCCAGGATTTGACTAATCTTCTTGGGAAAGCACGGCAGGCCAGGAAATAGCTTTTGGCAGCTGATGTCATGCCTCCAGAGTGTGCATCTGTGTCATGGGTAGAGTTATGTTGTCCTTGATGAAGAAACAGTGGGAGATGGATTATCCCACTAGTTAGCTGACAGGAACTAATCAAACGTGCTTGACAGCTAAATGAAGTTGCCTGTCAGCATTATTTTATTCTCCATTGTAATTTCTGACCAGTCAAGAATGTTCCCTTGTAAATGAAGTGTGGGAGATCCTGCTGCTGAGAGTACAAGTGCTGGGATTCACACTTACAAGGGATTTTCACATTAATTACAGGAGGGTGCCTAAGGACAGTCTACCTGATGATGTTAGAATATTAAAGAGGATCCACGGTTACCATGACATGGCCCTTCCTTGGAGGGTGTTATTTTTGGGACACTTCACTAAAAGGCCTCAGAACAGTTTACTTTTAAGATCTAAAAATGCTCTAATCTGCTTTCATAGATGACAGCAACAGGAACAGATGGATGAGTAACAGGAGTTAGGATGGTAGTAGTACCAAAGCAAATTAACCCACAAGGACAGTCATGGAGGCTGTAGATGTGTAGATACATATTGTGTGTGTTTGGTGTGGGGAAACTGAGGCAAGAGGACTGAAAGGAGTATCTAGAGTCATTCTGGACATCTGCCAGAGGAGGATGTAAGCACAGGCATTCAAGCTTCCTGATACCTCATCAGGCTGAGTTTTTCCCTTGAGGTCGTGTTGTTCGGCTGCCAATTTCCCTGCTTTGCTCCAGAAAGCCTCTTTTTGCCCCTCTGTATGAGATCATCTGCCCGCTTGGCCATAAGGTGTCCTCATAGCATTGGGTGATGTCAGTGACATGTGGTACCGTGCCTTTTAGATGTAGCTGTCTTGGACATCTCCACATAGCACAGGGAGGAGGAAATGCATCTCCAGGCAGTCTGAGGCTGGGAGTAGAAGATGTCACTGTGTGGGGAAGTGGGTACCAGCCATGGTGCAGGAGGTCCTACCTGGAGTCACTTGCAGGGTTGGGAAGCACCAGTGTAGTCTCTAGAGAGGGCCTCCAAGGGGTTTTACTGTCCCCTTCAAGAGATACCTGGTGTCACACTAGCACCTCAGCAGTGTGTTCTTGGGCATCACTAACCACCTCAATGTTTCTTTCTCCCAGTTGTCACAGACGAAACCCTGAGCTTCATCCAGAAAAGCCGACGTCTGCTTGTTGTCCTGAGTCCCAACTACGTCTTGCAGGGGACACAGGCCCTGCTGGAGCTCAAAGCTGGTCTAGAGAATATGGCCTCCAAGGGTAACATCAAAGTCATTCTAGTGCAGTACAAAGCCATCAAGAAGAGCAAAGTGAAGGAGCTGAAGCAGGCCCAGGCGGCCTTGACTGTCATTAAATGGAAAGGCGAGAAATCCAAGTATCCAAAGGGCAGGTTCTGGAAGCAGTTGCAGGTGGAAATTCCAATGAAAAAAATTAGCAGGAGGTTGAGCCTTGATGGGTTGACACATATCTCTGAAAAATGTTTGACACCATCAGAAAACAAACCAAAACAAACCCACAAGTTATACCAGGGAGTGGGAAGGAGCTCAGGGTTTTTTCCATGAAGGACCATGTCCCAGGCTTTTTGGAGGATTGTCGTGTTTTCCCTGCAGTTTTGTATTGCTCTGGCAGTAGAGGGACCAAAGATGTAAACACCTCCTCTCTGCAAATGTATGTTCTTGTTATCAACCACACAAGCCCTTGGCTTAAGGTCTAAATTTGGGCTATACTTGTGTGATGCATCCAGCACCTTGTGATGGTGTGGTATTTGTATAGGCCAGTACTCCTAGATCCAGTTCCATGGGACTTTCATTAGCATCCAGGACAGAGCTCCTTTCCTCTCCTAAGTGACTTCACTCCTTTCTGTTCCTTGGTCCCTGTTGCAGAGGCTGAGGAAGAGTTTGAAAGGTGGCTCCAGGGTAGAGCCTTTCACACACGTCCCAGCTCTATAGTTGGAATCACTGTGGGATCACAGACTACTGCTTCAGTGGGGGAGCATAGACTCTTGAGGCTCCTCATCTTTGCTCCCCTCACTTCTGTTGAAGGTGCTTTCAGATAGTTTGGCAATGGGAAATGATTTTTACAAAAGCATTAACCCCCCCCCCAACACTGCTAGGTGATATTTGTATTATAGCACTTCTAGTAACGAGTGGTTAGTCTCTGGGACTCTGCAGTCTCATGAGTGCCCCAGATCTTTCAGAGCTGTACTGCTTGTAATCCAGGGGAAATCTCTCATTAGTACAGGCCATGGAGCATATCTGAGAGATGTTTCTTGTAGAGAAAACTCAGGGACTTCACAAGCACTACAAGGAACCCCAGTGTACTACTGAACCTGCCTACTGTCTCTGCCAATGGCTGGGGGACAGCATCATGCAAGGTACTGCCAAGGCCTCTGGGATGACACTGGATATATGTCCAGCTCACCAGGAGGCCCTACAAACTTATTTGAACTTACTAAAAGCTACTAGCTCTGTCCAGCTGGGTAAGACTATGAGGACAGGTGTAGAGAGCTGGGATTGTTCAGCCTGGAGAAGAGAAGGCTTCAGGGAGACCTTATTGTGGCCTTTCGATACTTAAAGGGGGCTTATAAGAAAAATAGGGACAGACTTTTTAGTAGGGCCTAGTGCAACAGGACAAGGGGTAATGGTTTTAAACTAAAAGAGAGTAGATTCAGACCATATTTAAGGAAGACTTTTTTTACAATGAGAGTGGTAAAATGCTGGCACAGGTTGTCCGGAGAGGTGCTGGATGCCCTGTTCCTGGAACACTCACGGTCAGGTTGGACAGGGCTATGAGCAACCTGATCGAGTTGAAGATGTCCCTGCTTATTGCAGGGGAGTTGGACTAGATGGCCTCTAAAGGTCCTTTCCAACCCAAACTATTCTATGATTCTGTGAAGAATTTGTCTTCTCTGCCTGGTTCTGAACATCATCACCATTCCTAATTCAGGGCTCAGGTTTAAACTATCCTTGGCTTTACAAAGCAAGTTTCCCCCTGTTTTGTTTCCAGCCCAGAGTTACAGAACAGAGGATGTATCTGAGCTTTTGTAACCCTTTGCACAAAATAGAAACACAAAAAATCACTGTGTATCAGTCCTTGCTTCAGTGGGAGGCAGCAGGAGAGGACCTGGTGAGCTAACCCCTGGCACACAAGCTTTTAAGACAGAAGAGGGGAGTGTCCCTTCCCTTGTAGGATAGACCAGAGTACAGTGGGACTCTGACATTGACTGGTGCTATGGCTCACAATGTTTTCAAATAAAACTGTGAACTGGGGGCGTCTCCCTACTCCTGTAGCTCCCAGTGCAAGGATCTGCCCACTTCCAGTATTATGCACACCAAGTGCATGCTTATTTTTTTTGATAATGGTTGATGCTGAGTCACCTTTGACTCATGTGTTCACTCTGGTGTTCAGTGGGTGAAGCATATGCATTCATAATGGCATTAAAAAGCACTACAATTTGGAGTCTACGCACTAATCACCCAGCAAGGAGGTTTAAGGGCATCCCAGTACAAAGCCCAGCCTTAAAGGTGTGGGACTGAATCCTTGCCCTTAGCATTTTATGATTAATAATGTTATTCCAGGGCTCTGGGGAGCTCTGCCCTTGGTCAGGTACTGTATGCTATGGTTTAGGAATGTTACTTCCCAATTTAATGCTCCCACTGAAACCATGTGCCACTTACTCCTCTCCCCTTCCCCTCCTCTTCCCCCTGCAGCAGGCTGGAGAGAATTGGAGGCACAAAAGGTAAAGATCACAGGCTGAAATAAGATAAATTTACTGGAAACAGCACAGAGATAAGAAAACAAACAGTAGCAGCAACAATACTGATGACAGAGGGTACAAGAAATGAACGATTCACATAGAACTCCCCTGACAATAGACAATACCCGACTGTTCCTTCCCACCAACCCAGAAGGGACCCCTTCTCCCTGAAAGAGACTCCCTTCCCGTGGCAGTGGTGTGAGGTGATCCTGGCATGCCCCTTCATGGCTACTGCAGAAATTAACCCTGTCCTGGCTGGAACCAGGATGCTACAAATGTGAAACAAATAGAGCTTCTTTATTACCTTCCTCTTTATCCTCCCCACCCCAAGTAAGCTTTGCTTTAAGCAGATAAAATTACAGTCAACTTCACTGGAGGCAGTGGAGCTTCTCATCTGCTCATAGGTGCTTAAAAGCTTTATTATGGGCTTTTCTACTGTAGTTGTCTGAGGAGGGACATTTATAAGAGATAGTACCCAAAACTATGCTCAGCTTTGTGAACCCATTGCAACTGTGTCATTTTGCCCGGCTTCACCTTTTTGTTTGTGTTTTAAGCATCTCTGTAACCAGCTGCCAGATCTGCAGGCAGAGGGGAAGGCCCTGAGGCCAAAGCAGAGCTGTGTTAGATTCCTAGATGATTTTTAAAAAATTGATTCCAAAATATGCATAAATTGAATTGACATGCCAGACCTCACAACATCATATCTCACTTTGGCTGAGTTACCAAGAGAACTTCTGCTGATGTTTCAGTAAGTCTGGTTATTTTAGAAAGTTAAATTCACCTCATATATTTTGCTGATTTTATTCAAAGAGTTTTCCAAATAATTAACAGACCTGAACTTTCTCTGGCACCGTTGCACCGGCCTTTGGATACATCTCTGTCACCACTGCAGTGGCCTTTGGTGCCATTGCAACCTGCAAACAGGGTTACTGAGAGACATCAGCAGAGCACCCACAAGGTGAAAGGGGTGATGGTCTGGAAGGGACCTGAGAGGTCCAGAGGAAGCAGTGTGGAAGGAATAGTGCTGGAGCAGGCTTCACTCCCCCAGGAGCTTTACCACTGGCTTTGCTGGGATTTGTCAGGCCAGGGGTAAAGCCCAGTCTCAGCTGTAATGCAGATCTGCAAGCACTGCAAGCACCTCAGATCCACCTGTCATTTCATTCTAAGCCCCTTGTGGTTTCCATTGTGGGATTCTGTCACAGCATGTGTCTGAATCAGTTGATTCATTTGAGTTTCTGTGCTCTAACCTAATATTTATGCAATATGCACCTCATGCAAAGTTCCTCATTGTTATTTCATGGGGAAACAGCGTGGTACAAATTGGAAAAAATATCTTCCCTCCCTGTGCTGTTTGATGTTGTACAGCTGTTCCAGAGTTGTTTTCCCTTCTCTTTTCTGCATGTTTTTGCCTTTTTGTGATTTGGTCTGTGAAGTATCAGTATTATTTTATTTTGCTTTTCAATAAAACATTTTCACTTTTGCATTTCAGTTCTTGTGCATTTCTCATAAGTACCATCTTCCTCCACATTATGTCTGCAAAATGCTGTTTAAGAAAGATAATTATGTGTCGTCCAAGCACCAGGAGCACTTGAGACACCTCCTTGAAGGGGGACATTTTCCTGGCTGTTTCATGTTGTGCTTGCAGAGGCACCTGAGCTACCAGGGCCATGCAGGCAAAAACACAATGACACACAGCATTGAGGTGTCTCACAGCAGTGGACACACACACACACACACAGAAAATGCCTGATCTGAAGGGTGCCTGGCAATCACAAGACAGAAAAATGGAAAGGAAACATCATCTCTTTGCTTTAGAGATCAAGTCAGTATGTTGAACAGAAATCTTGGAAATCTGCCCAAACCACAGAAATGAAACTCAGTCTTAGGCTACTTTGCCCATCACCTTCCAGGCGTACAAAAGTTTCAGTCAGCTTCATATTTTCTCATCCAAGCCACTTTCTTGTCTGCTTCCCTTGTTTGCCTGTTAGCAGGTAAGTTGAGAGAGAGCCTAGCACTTCCTGACCACTAGCAAAATGAATACTTGTGACAATCTATGGATTTGGGGTCTATGTGTATGGGATCTAGAGCCATAATATTTATAATCCTCTGTTACATCTCTGGGGTGCATTAGGAAAGACACAAGTAAACAAACAAAAATATTCTGTAACCATTTAGTAAAGGTGGAAGTTTTTTAGTGTAAAGCAAATAACCAAGTGTATTGAGTCCCCAAACCTCTGCAGTGTTATTGCTGCCTGTCCTGTCCCGTGCTGTTGGTGTCACTGGGACCTGCCCACTGTCAAGTGGCCACTTGGGATTTTTCATGAGCTGAACATCCCAGGGTATCCTAGTCAGACAAGTCTAAATGCATCCCATTCTCAGAAATAAAATCCATTTTTGGGAATTTGAGCGTTTTCCCTGCCAAAAAGTGTCAAGTCTCAAAAAGTATTGCAAATTCAAAACTGATAAAACCAGCACTGTCACCTCAATCAAAACATTTCAATTCAACAGCATCAGAGTCATTCATGTTAATTGAGCCTGGGCTTTTTGAGCAGGCAGGTAGAATAGGTGACCTCCCAGGGGCTGCTCCTGCCTAAATTTCACCATGGTTCTGTGATTCCAGTTTCAAAAAGAAAAACCTTTCAAACCAGCAAAAGGTCTTTTTCTTTCACAAGATTTGAAAACTGTCTGTTTTCAAAATAGATATCAATCAGTTGTAGAAAGGTTTGAATGAGGTCTGGACTTGGTAAATTGGACATTGCTGCCAATTCTTTGTGCCTTTGAAATAGGGTGTTAAGAACATGTCACAGTGTTAAGTGACAATTCTGACAGAACTGACTTTATCATCTACTTTTGGTTTCAATGAATCAGTGTTCTCCTGGGTATGTTGAGGGGGAAAATCCCCCCAAACCTTGTATACCAAAAAAAAAAAAATTATTTTAATTCCAGTATTATGTTAAAGAACCAAACAGTGCCTTACTTGCTCCATTAGGTTATTACTATGTGATCATTTTCCTATCCCACGTTCTTGTTCTCCAACTAATCTAGTGACAATGAGTTTTACAGCTACTCATACATGCTTGAAAAGTATTTCTCTCTACAATATTTATATAAGGTTCATCCAGAGGCAACATGGTGGACTTTCTACTATGAGATTTGAGACAGCCATGTGCTGGAAGAATAAGAGGCATTGCCATTGCAGGGAAGGAACAGCACTTTTATTTATATAAAAGACCAGTGTTGCACTGGCAGGGAGAGGGGAGTCTCCAGTCTGAGGAATGAAGGTTTTAGCAGTGTGAAAGGGAAGGGAAGCAGCAAGTAGCTCTTCTTCCCAGAACAGATCTTTGCAAGACACTCCTACAGGCAGGTTTTTCTCTCTGAGTGTGCAAGAGCTCTTACTCAAATGATCCCTGTCCTGCCTGAACACCAACTTGTCCTTGGGTCCGCTCTCATCTCAGACACCAGAACGCAGTGTGTAGTTTTTTAAAAGTTTTTACAGTTCTATTAATCAGCTTGGGTTAATTTGCAGAGTGCCTCAGCCCTATAATTCCCATCATTTCCACTGCTCGCCTATTAGCCATGACACCTTCAATATGCTTACTGCATCCCAAGCCACAGGTAGAAGTCCAAGGATATCCTTCAGGCTTACTGCTTTTCCACATTCATAATAAAAGAGATGCTGCCCTTGCCTGGCACCATTCCAGCTAAGCATCTTGCTGAGCCTTACAACTTGCAATGAATTGCAAGAAATGTTTTGAAGCACGGTATTTCCACCCTCCATAATGACTAGGGAAACTGATGGAGAGGTTTAAGGCTGACATTTTTGCTTTCTAAATTTGGAGGCTTCCATTTCTATGTGAGAGCATGACAGGCAAGGAGGTGAATCTTGGTCTTGGCAGTGTGAGCTGTGGCAGAATGACATGATTGTTTCACTTTGTTCCCCTGACGCAAAGGGCTGTTCAAGCTGTGGGCAGGTGGTTCCCAAACAAGACCTTCCCTTTATCAAATGCCTGCACTTCCCTGGGCAGGAGTGATGCTGTGCAGAAGTCAGAATACAGCAGTGGCATATCCTGGCTTCTTGTTTACCACTTCAGCCTTCTCAAAAACACCCTGCACAGAATAAATGCTGCCAGCAGGAGTGTGGGCAAGTCAAAAGTCACAGGGCTTGTGCCAGGTTTCCTTCTGTGGGAAGGGGTATCTATGCAGATGTGCCACCAAACAGCTTCCTTCAGTTCTTATCTTCCTGCTCCCTTCTCCTTGTGCACCCCAATTCCTCTGTCCTTGTACTCTTAGATACCACCGAAGCTGTGTTCGACTTCATCCAGAGGAGCCGCAGGATGATCGTGGTCCTGAGTCCTGATTACTTGACGGAGAAGAGCATCAGTCTCCTGGAGTTCAAACTGGGCATCATGTGCCAGAACGCCATAGCAACCAAACTTATCGTGGTGGAGTACAGGCCACTGCAGTGCACCCACCCCAGCATCCTCCAGCTGAAGGAGTCTGTCTCCTTTGTAACCTGGAAAGGGGAGAAGTCCAAGCGCTCCGGCTCCCAGTTCTGGAAGGCTTTGCGGCTCGCCCTGCCCCTGCGCAGCCTGAGCGCCAGTGCTGGCTGGAATGAGAGCTGTTCCTCCCAGTCAGACATCAGCCTGGATCCCGTCCAGAGGAGAAGGAGCCGTTTGAAAGGGCAGCCTGACTCACGGGTCACTGCAGCACTGACTCTCACTCACGGAGCGATGGCCCTGACCCCCGAGTCAAAGGCCAAACACCGAGCTAAGCGCTTCCTGACGTGCCGGTGTTGTGGGACCTATTGCAATGACAGCAGCAGACTCAAGCACAATCATCAGGCTGTGGCTGAGACCAGGTGGGACACTCATCTCTGCAAGCCGGGCTTGGGCCGGCCTGCAGCACAGGGGCTTCAGGGCAGGGGTCGAGTCGAGCCCCCATCAGCACAGGCTCCCGCTCTTGCCCTCTGCCATTACAGCGACCTGTCAAACAACAATGACTTCTATGTACTCTAACCCATAGGCTGACAGCACTGCTGGTGCTGGGCCAGCAAAAGAAACTCACTGCAGCCTCAGGAAATTTTTATCGTAACACAGGCTGGCGTGGTGCCACTCAGCGTCAGTCCCATGCCAGCGTGGAGGACTGCAGCAATATCACTGCTGGTGACCTGAGCCACCGACCTGCAGCCATGCACAGAGCAGTGGCTGGGGGCTTCCTGCCCGGGTCCTTCTGCTGAATTTAAATTGCAAAGTGGAGCTGAAAATGTATTTCTCTGGCACTGCTTTTCCCCAGCCGTGGCCGTGTTTGCAGCAGAGCTCCTGCTGGGGTCGGGGGTGGGAGGGCAGGTCCCCAGCTGGAGGGAGGGAGCGGGGAGGAGTCATCCTTCTGGCAAGTAACCTTCGGAGAAGGGGGAGCAAGCCTGCATTTTGCAAAGAATAAAACTTTGCTAATGAGGGTAACAGGAACCCCTGCCAGTGCAGTTATACACTGTGGTTTAAAAGAATTTGGTCAAAAGTTTTAAGATAAGCCCTTTCTTGTCAAATAAAACTGATTTCTTTTACCTGCTGTTGTTAAAAGTGCCATGGGAATTGGTAAATGCCACAGCCTTGTTCACCAGGTGCTTCCAGGAAAAATAGTACGCCCAAGCTGGCTCAGGTGCCCTTCTGTTCCCAGAGCTTCAGTGGACTCCTGGGCTTGGTCCCTCTCCCAGCTTCACCACATGATGAATTTGTTCTGTAAGTTGAGTGGCCTCATAGCAGGAAAGAAAGCCATTAAAAATCTAGGGAAATATGATTTAAAAAAATTTCTCTGAGTAGTGAGTGAGCTCAGGGGTAGGAGCAAGACCTCAAACGCTCACAGAAAACCTCCGGTGGTGAAGCTGAGGGGTCAAAACTCAACCACACTTCATTAAATAACCAAAAGAGCCTTGAACAGTCTCCCTGGGGCTACTGTTTCATCAGTCTGTTGAGCTGCCTGTCAGCAGTGTTTCCCACTCTTCTTCTGCAATGAAAACTTCATTTGCTTCATTCCACTTTGTGTAACAGCTTCTCTCCCTGTAGAGGAAGGGTGTTAATCCTGGGAGTGGGCTGTTTCCCTTCAGCTGATGCTCTGGCGTGACAGACCTGGTAATACCCTGCATTTGTTTTCCTTCCCTGAGACAAAAAAAAAGGTCTCCTTCACTGGTCTCTGGTCAGTCTGGTCACTGGACTCTGGTCAGTCTAGTAATTGCATGCCAGGTTGGCAAGTAATTCTTTTTCTTCTGCCTTGGAAATATGAACTGAGCCCTTGGGGTACAGGGACTGGTGGCCCCCAGGACAGACCTTTATCTGATGGCCTCAGGTGAAGCCCTAGTGAAATTGCTGGAGCTGTGAGGAAGGAAGGGACCATGTCTCACCTATTTTAATAGTGCTGAAGTCGAGTTATAATTCGCATATCACTTTCCTTCCCTCAGCAGGCTCTCTTCCTCAATATTGCCCTGACTTTTTTGATCCTTTCCTTCTGAGATCAAGCACAGCTGACAGCTCTCCTAGTACAAGTCTCTGTGAGCTGAATCCTAACAGCCTGCAACAGACTGAGAAAGAGAAACCAAAAAATCTGGTGGTGCTGAGTCAGTCTAAATAAAGCAAGAGCAATAAACCCCTACCAGCTCCTAGGAGCCAGAGATTCAGAATCTAGAGAACTCTCCAGGTGTGGATTTCTCTCTAATTTCAAGCACACACATTGTAAATTGCTCTGAAAAGTTTTGTCCATATGTGGCCATTACCAGTGATCAAAGAGAAGAAGCAGGAATAAGATATTTGGAAAGCAAGCTGTTACATTGCAGGATGCTTTGTAAGAAGTAATCAAAATACCATTAAATAGTTAAATGGTTCCAGTTGCTTACAATTAGATGTGGGATGGTACTGTCAGTGAGTCTGATAGTGCTGAAAAATGCAGCTACAAAATATAAAGAATTTGTAATCAATCAGCCTTCAGAGTCAACATATTTGTTAGTTGTTGGCATTTAAACAGCTTTTATTTACAGACTTTGTCCTTATTTGAGTGTGGTTGTCTTGGTTGAATGCAACATTACAAAGATACAGGAAACAACAGCTGGAGCTCCTCACAGATGTACAGAGTGGCCAAATGCAGCCTTTTGGGGCAAACTGTCATCTCTTCATGAAAGAACAAAAGGAAACTGGTAATGGCCATTTCTATTCCTATTGCTTCAACAGGAACAGCAATTTTACCACTAGTGCAATTTTACCACTCCTTTTCCTACTCACCAAATGGACTCAGGGTCTTGGTTGCTCTTGTAACAAATACTGAGACAAGGTGGATTTCAGTGTGTGCAGAGACTTTTCCCCCCAAGGCTGAGGTCCTGGAGCCCAAGGACTCACCATGTTAGAGGGGATGTCTGAGCAGGGACAAAATTTCCATTGTGTTTGTCTCTCATCCTAAGCAAGTTGCTTAGAAATATCCCCAAGGACCAGCTTGATGTCCTGCTTTAGGATCAGAACAAACTCTTTACAGAATTGAATTCTGTTCTCTGAAAATCTGTTCAAATCTGTTCATGTCCCATCTGACTCTGGCTGCTGCAGATGGATGTACTCACTGCTCTCTTCTTTGCTACATGTGTATTTGCCATTTGTATACAAAAATGTAATCATCTCCAGAGTTAACAGCACAGTGTTATAACCCCCTTCACCCCATACAGCTCTCCCCAAAGAGCAGAAGGAGCACAGTCAGTATATATGTAGAATTTCTACTATATCCTAATACAAAAACATTCATATGATGTTGAATGTCCTACCTGTGGTAATCAACTGTAGAAGACAACCAGGTCACGATGTGCAGAGCCATTTCTACAAAAATTCCACTGCTCCACAGATGGTTTTATTCTGTAGAGGGCTGGTACTGTCACGAAGACACTGAACAGGCATAACTAAACAGGGAACACAGGCAAGTCACTTAGTCCATCTCAACATCAAACCTGTCTTCACTTTAGTAATTGCTAAGATCTGGTATCTAGGAGGTCTCTCCCTAGCAAATTTCACTGGACGTGCCAATAAATAGGCTGCTCCTCACACCTGAAATGTTGGATGAATCACTAACCTGCAAGAACTGAAAGAAATTCTCCTTCTAACATCAAATAGATTTTTATTCTCATCTGTTACACTAGATGCTGATCTCGGAGCATCTGATCTAAGTGTATTTATAGCAGACATTTTCCCAAACAATGACAAGATTGTGAAGGAACCAATAGATGCCAGAAATAAGGAAAAAAACGCTTCAAATCTTTAATCCTTGCTCAACATTTATGTTTTTTCTCCCAATGTTGATTCATTATCAATATCTGTAAAGGGTGGAACCATGTCCAGCATGGTGTTTTCCCTGTGTGATATACACAGCCTAAGAGTATAACTCAGAGCGATGTCAAGCAGGTGAGGAGAGACCCTATGGATGGAGGGAGGACCCGTAGCAAGGAGCTGTACTCTGGGAAATACAGTGCTCCCTGCTCACCACCCAGGCATTTGGCCTCACCTGGCATCTGGGAAAATGTGGTGATGTTCTGGAAATGTGGCCCAAGTAGGGAGAAACATGAATGACCCTGCAGCTGCTTACCCAAATTCACGTGAAAGAGGCACCATGGTTTAACTCTTGTTCACGTGGTTGTTCACTCTATGTACCACTGCTGGCTGTGCTGGGGAAAGGCTGTGGCTCTGAAATGACATAAAAAATGCACCACGGAGGCTCCTTTTACAAAGATGTTAATGAGACACATGGATGCTGCAGAATGGTTTACAGAAGGATTTGGCTTGAATTCTTCAAAGTACCAGGCACAGTAATGGCCAGACATCAGGGGACACAGCATTTACACTGATATGCCTTTAATCAGGCTAATGATTTGTACTTCACCAAAATGTATTTGCCACAAAGTCACTTGGCTTGAAAACATCAAAGAGTTTTCCAACTCATCAGTATTTGTTAAAGTGAATAATCAGCCTCACCTTTAATACACCTGATTGCTGTGTAGCCTGGGTTTTACTTCCAGTCAAGGTGCTGGTTCTACTCATCTGCTGAAGCAAAGAGACTTCTCAGGTATTTTTTCTGCACAGTATTGCCAAATCATCTGACATTGCCCATGAAAGGGTTGTTCACAAATTTTCCAGAAGGTTTTCTTCCTTTTCTTTGCTATTTAATAATTTTCAGTCCCTGGGTGGCAGAAACATCTCTCCTGTTGCCTGGGCTGCCCAAGGAGGTATAGTCCCTGGCCCGCAGTTATTCACTGCTTCCCACTGACATGTCCTTCATGCCACTACATCTCAGTCAGAAACCAGATTTCATTGCTTGTCCACTCCAACACCTTTCCCAAGGAGGTGTTACAACTGAGGAGTCTCCTGGCATTCCGCTGGCATGATCTTAGATGAACTTTTTTATTACACTACAGTATATCTGCCTGGGGCCAGTTCATCAGGAAAGGCAGATCACGTTGCATGCTTGGTGAAGCAGGAAATAGTGATGACACACAATCTTTGTTCCATCTGCCATGGTTATTAGCAAATGATGTTTTATTTATCTCTGGATCAGCCAGAAGACACTGGCTCCCATTAGAAACATGTTCAATAACAAGTTCTTACCTTTTGAGATTTACAGGTTAATGGATAAAGAACCAAAAACCTGCTATCAATGTGTGCAAGGTGATGCTTACAAAACACTACCATGTCTATGTACCCACAGTTACCAGCCAAACTGGAAGTAGTATTTATAGAAAAAGGTAATTTGGGAATATCTGGTCACATTGAGCCATTTTCATTGGCTACTAATGATTTCAGTGACCCCTTGAAATTCTGAATGTGGGCAGTTCCATATTGACCTGTTTGGGAATGAGCCTGCAGTGAGCTATACAGATTCACAAAGAACTTGAATTTTCCATTCACAGGAAATCCCATTTACTTTGATTTTTTTTTCTCCTCTCCTGTCATCAGCACAAGATGACATCAAAATTTTCCATGAAAATGGAAGACATGTGATTTGCATTTAAAATTATATTTTCTTTAACATAAACATGTTTTGAAAAGTTTTTTAAACAAAGCTCAAAATGTGCTATACCAAGAGTGTCAAAATCAGTCTGGTATTTCCCTTCTGTTTTGCTTACTACATGCTTTGTTAAGACTAGTGCCTTTTAAAACATTTCAACTTACATGAAAACAGCGTTTTCCTTTGAAAAGCAGCTTTCATTATAAACACATCAGGTCTGCATTTGTTATCAAACTTGCCCTTTTCTGCATATTGGCCCAGCATTTTCAGTTCTCAGTATTTGCAGTTTCCCAGTCTGCTAAGATTTATTAAAAAATTAGGTCAGTGATGCCATGAGGTCCCCAACCAGCCCTCTAGCAATTGAAAAGCCTCCAACTGTATTCTTATGGCTTGCTGGAAAAAATCAACATGTTTGCCTATCAGATTGTATCAGCTCTTTAAATCTCACTCATGTTTGTATATCATCAGGTCCAAGAACTTGGCTGTGAATAATGCCTTACTACCTCTTTCCTCCTGTACATTGCCAACACAAATGGAGATGTCTCTGCAGACAGCAATCCATGCCTTCTGCTTTGCTCTCAGTCTTTCAGTGCACACTGTTGCCAGTGGAAGAAAATTCTGCTCCATTCATGCTTACATTTTAATTGCATGCTCCTTTCTGGAGGCAGGCAAGAGTAACATCTATAATTTTGTTTCACATCTCTGCCTCGAAAGCATCTGCTCCATTTGTGGATGCCCGAGAGAGCAGCTGCTGGCTCCCGTTCAGTATCAGCCTCGCTGGCACGTTCATTTACCTGCATTTAACATCAGACAGCATTTCAGACTCACTCACTATACCCTTCAGATTTGCATATGTAAAAAAAAACCCACCAGAAACCTAACCAACCAGCGTTTACCTGGCATTTTCCCTTGATATCCACATCTATTTTGGCTGGTTTCATCCACTCCAGCAGCACACTCCTGCCAGAGTCCTATTTCACCTGAACAACAGTGAATGCCCAGTTGGTCTACTTTTGCCCCACATTTGGCACAAAGACAGACCTGAATGAAGAAAAGTGAGGGCATTTGAGCTATGTCAACACTTCTCTACTACCCAGCTTCTCAGATAACCATTAGACCCCATACAGGGCTGCTCTATTAATGCTGAATCCTAGTTTTCTGCTTGCTTGGCTTTGTGGTCCCTTTTCCCTTGATGTCTTCAAGGAAATGGCTTAATAAATGCTGACAGTGTCAGCAGGATCCACTCATATCATTCTAATTTTAAGTATTTATTACTTCTTCTTTGGGGATTCAGGAAAAATGACCCAAGTAACTGGGCTAAGTTACCCTTTTCCCTGGGGACACCTTGCACTTCTGTTTAACTTTGTTGTTATCAGTGAGCCAGACCTCTCACACACGCTGCCTCTCACTGCTGCCAAGCTCCTACACACAGACATAATTGGGAAGATGCCCAGAGTTCACTCTAAACTTAATGCTTTGCTCAGTCCAGCTCAACTGCTTGCAATTCCTTTTACATTAATTTTATGCCAAGGGGGACCCAAGGTCACCACTTTGTAAACTAGATCAAGATGGTTTAGCTTCTCCTCTTCATTTCTAATTTAGCTACCCCTCTGTCTTGCCTGTCTGAATCTGAAGCTTCCTGACAACCATTGCCATCCACACAAGCAGTATTCAAATATTTCCAGCTGCTCTGCACACCAGCCTGACTATTAGAGGGAGACAGACTTAGCAGGTGGCTGGGACTCACCATCTGGCTGTACTCCATCCTACCTGCTTACTTGCTTTCTCTCACGTATTCTCACTGAAGTACAGCAGATTACCTCCTGCCCTTATACCCCTCTACTCTAACAGTATCTGGACAATTCAGTCTCCAGTGTATTCTTTTTTCCCATCCTCCATGGGTAAGGAATTTTATGCCAGCTGCTACGCAGATGTCAGGAGACACTTTCTTCTCTAAAGGGCCTCTACTCTTATTTTGTGTGATTCATAACCTGACAGTAAACTTCCAGAAGGTACACTAAATTTCTTCAGTCTGACCCTGTGTACAGTGAAGAGGTCAACACAACAGATGCTTTTGAGCAGTGACTTCATCAGCAAATGTGGTCCAAAACTGTGTACAGACGTCTGTCTGCCAGTTACCAGCGGAATGCTGGAGCATCCAGGTCAGAGCAGCCTGCAGGGTGTCACCTCCTGTCACTGGCTGTTTCAGTTTGGTGAATGGCTTATATTTAGTCTCTAGCAGGTGATCTTCTGAAAGGAGATGGAACAAGGAAAGATGTGGCAGTGAAAATAGTTCACATCATTCCAATAATAAAAAAAAGTATTCATCCTGGCATTATCAGTTGTACTTTTATTTATAATAGGGATGTTTCCTTTTTTTTTTTTTTTTTTTTTTCAAAAACAGTACTTGGCAGGCAAATAGCAGCTCTCCATTTTACTACTACAGAGTGAAACTGTGTCCACTCATTTCACAGACTGAAGGTAATCCTTATTATTCTCTGTTTAGCCAGTGCTTTTGCAGAAATACTAGAATAAGGAGAGCAATTGCCCAAAAGCAAGCTCTAGGACTATTGTTGATAATTCCTGGCTGCCTGGCTGACACCTTAGCAGCATCTCCCATTGTCACCTTTATCACTCAGTTTGACTTACTACATTATTTGATTTTTGTTACTTTCCTCTCAGGTTGGCATTTGACCTTTCTTTTTAAATACTGTGTGCTGCAATCTCCCTCCCCTTATAATTAGGGAAAGTTTGAAGCACTTGCTCCCTCTTATCCCTGGCTACAAAAGCAGAGCAGACAAGATTAGTATTAGACTAGTCACATGAATATTTTCCTTCAATTTTTAAAGAGAGAACGCACCACATAATTAAGTAGTGTTGCTAGCAGGTGGCAGGGAAAATTCTTGCAACAAGTTCCAACTGCAGCAACTCCTTCACTGCCTCAAGCGACTCCCTTAAGGTCACCCCATTAAATAATCAGTCAATGCTTATTAATCACACCAGCTGTGTCTGAGGGATACAGCTAGGCAAGCAAACCCTCACCAAAATGACTGAGAAGTGAGGCTGATTTGAGATATATCACCAGATGTCTGCTTTGGAAGCAGGTGCTGGAAGTGAACGTCACTAGAGATCACTTTTCCTATGGATCACTATGACAAAGTATGACTTATTATCTCCCTTAAGAAAAAGCACTGAAAGGTGGCTATCTGGAGTGCTTCCAGAAACCTTAATCTAGGTAATTGCTCCTGGTTACATACAGACTTCATAACAGAGAGAGAAATTTTTGTATCTGTGAAGCTTAGTTTGTTCAGTTGAAACACACCTTCTGTGTTGTCTCTATGGAAAAACTGAAGGCAAATGTGCTGGTGCATCCCTGCTGCTTTCAGAACAAGCTCCTTTGAGTTTTGGGGTCCAGATTCCCGGGGGTTGCAGACAAAATTGCTCTCTCCTGTGTATCCTCATGTCCTATTACATGCCAAATTGATGTTTTAATTAGTGAGCTTATAAGTCTTTAGTGTTCTTTCTCCCTCTCCATATTTTTGTGGAGGTAACCCTTTTTATGAAGTTCCCCTGGACTAGCAGTTCAAATGCACAGGCTATCCTGGACAATCCCAGTCTGGATCAATCCAGACCATTTTTTTTTCCTCTTGATCTTCTCCTCCCAACTCTTTACTACTTCTCTCCTGGCCCATTTTGTTTTGAAGAGACACACTCAGAATCTTGAGAAATCCTGACACTGTTCATGACTTGCTCTGCACAGAAGCAGTCAGAAAATCAGTAATGATAAATACATGGAATCCATAACCAGTGTGCATCTTCCCCACTGTGCCATCAGCTGTAGCACAGGCTGTTTGACACATTGAGAGTGTATCACACCTTCCTGAAGTGCCTCTGGAGTGCGGGTGGGGGGAAAATGTGAGTAGCTTATTTTGTCCTGTTCCATATTTTCAGGGATGCTTGGGCTTCTAATTATGGATTCATATATGAGAGTGAAGGGTTCACTTTTTTTCCTCGCTTGTAGCCTGGAGTCTTCTAGCCACTGTTCTTCTCTGTTAACCCTTGCTATGTTTGCCGTCATCTGTAAAGATTAACAGGGTTTTCTATAGAAAGAGTCAGACAGTGCCCTTCAGGTGCAGATTAAAAGGCAGGTTAACTCCACAGGCCATACAACCAACAGTTCTCTCTGCATTAAGCACATGCCAGAAAGGTCAGTAGATGCCTGCAAGGGGGCCCTTTAGATAGGACAGCCTGGGGATCGTCCTGTTCAGAGCACTTCTGCTGGCATCCACCTCTTGTGGGCACTGGGTTCATTCATATTTCTGCCACAGGACAACATGCCTTGCCACTCTGATAAGGCAGCTCTTCTGAGACATCTCACTTGCTCTGGACACTCTCGCATGGAGGCGTCAGTTTCTGCCGCGTTATTGTGTGTATCAGAAATGCTGTGATATTTGCTCTGTGCTCCTGATGGGAGCTCTTCCAGCTTCCCCCACCTACTTCACACACAGATACACACACTTCAAGCTGTCCAGTGGATCTCAAGAGAGCAGAAAGTATTTGCTAAAAATATTTATGCAGGAGTTATTTATGGCCTGGCCCACATCAACCCCGTGGCAGCCGTTACACAACGCCGCACAAAGGAGCCCTTATCTGGAGAAGCACACAGCCGGTTTTGCAGCCCACGAGTTACCAAGAGGCAATTCTACTGACTCTTCAATCAAATCAGAAACTTGAGGCCTGGATGTTCAATTTAGATGTCAAGTCTTGTCAAGCAGGCTCCGCCAAGCTGTTTCTCATGCCTTTCAATTTGAAGGGGAAGAGAGGATCAGAAAATGCTGTACCACTCCAAAGCATGGCACCTTTCTCTCAAAAAACTGGAGGTAGACAAAGCAGGTCTCTTTAGCTGGAACTTAGACCAAGATTAGAATTATTTTCTCTAATTGTTGTAGAAAACATCTCAATAGTCTATGTAAGGGGAAGGTGACTTACCCCTTGGCTAACCCTGGGCACAAACCCACAAGGCTGGGCACAGAAATGGGATCTAGGTCACAAATGCATTCCACTGCCAGAGTGTGCATGTAGCCTAGGTGGCTTTTGCTTTAAACCCTAATAAAGATATGGGGAGTTTATAAAGCCCTTAATTTTTTAAAAATTACTCAAAATTCAGTGCAAGGGAGATCCAGCCTTTTGTTCTGAACTATCTCCACCTTCATATAGGGTTTTTTTCCACTCTATTTATGATCTGCAATGGCCTCACAGGTGCTGATCTTTAAAGGTCTGTACTAAAACCTCCAGCCTCATCTGTTATGGTGGGGATGTGAGATATGAGCTAATGCAGGTAAGAAAGCAGAAAATATTCTCAATATAATGAAACCAGTGGGATGCAAATGTACTAGAGGAATGACAGGAATGTCAGGACTTCCCTGCCCAGCTGCTCAGTACCAATGCACACAAGTCAGAAGTGATCACAGCATAATTCCTCAGTTAACTTAGTTGATGGCAGAGGGGGGAAAGCATTGAAAGATAAGGATTTCAAGTTAGGATCACATATATTGGTTTCTTCTTCTCCATCAGGTCACTTACCTTCTAAAGGAATTCAGGTTGGTTTGACACACTTGTTTTCATCAAATATCTGGCAGCAGGTCCTTATGGTTTCATTATGTGTTCAGCACTAATGATGGGATGCTCTGTAACCACTTACACGTCCTAGATCTTGGAAAAGCTAATCTCCAGACCTCCTCTCTTCCCTCTTTTTAAGGTAATTATTATGCTTGCCCTTTTCCATTCCTTTGAGACCTTTGCTGTCGTCTTTGCCTCCTTGAATGCAATTGCTAATAGTTCAGAGGTTTAATTAAGCTAATTCTTTCTATAAGCATTCTAGGGGGACTTTCAGCAGCCCTTGGCAGCTTGAATATATGGAGTTTTTTAAAGTCTGGATATTTCTTGGAATCCAACTATGCTCCTTCAGAGTAACCTATTCCTTTAATACAATTAACCCTGTTAGAATTTACTTGTTTGTGAAAAATAGAACAGAATTAATTTTGAGTCCTTCAGCTTTTACATGCTTTTTTTACCTGTTTGCTCTTTCCCCCCACAAAGCAATAGGCCAGTAGCACCTCTTGTCACAGCCTATTTTCCTCTTTCCCTCACATCTCTAACTCTCTCCTTTTGGATGACCAGGCCAAAGTTTTGCTTTCTCAGGACTCTCAGAAAAAAAGGAACACAAAGAAACCTTTAGAGCTGGAGAATCAGGCAGTATATACATGCTGATAATACCTGTCTACTCTTGGGAAAATCTTCATGGGACTCTGAAGGGAGTTTGTGGCCTCTTAAGTATTTACTAATTTTAGTGTTGTTAGATCTGCCTTGAGTAGATTTCAGCAGAGTTTGACTGAAGTTGTCTCTGTGTGTTGTCTGGGTTCCCCAGGATGAGGAGAATGGCATCCTTGGAGCTCGCACCAAGGAGCTTCATGCTGCCCCAGCTCTGTCCAGGTCTACCCTACAGCTCTGCAGAGCTGGAACTGCCCAGCAGTACCCATGTTTTTACCACTGAGGACACATCTTTACATGAAATGGGCATGAACCTGCTTCACTTGTTTACAAATATGGGAACTCAGAGGAGAACTGCTTCTGATTATCCCTTTCTGTTGTTTCCTGGCATTCCTAAGTTGGCCTGCAGGATGGCTGTCAGCTGTCACTGTTCAGAAAAGAACTACAAATTTCTTTTCCTAATGCTTTTTCTGCCTCTTGAGTTGTCAAGAAGAGCTAAGGGCTATGATCCATGAATATCAAGTGATTCCATTCTAGTTTTCCCCGTCTCAATCAGTTATGAGCTATTAAGATCAGTAGCAAACTAACACACAATAACAAACTCACGTGCAAGAGACTATCAAACATCTGCTGCTGTGGTTTTCCTTCCTCTGAAGTACTTGGTTATTATCAGAAGCAAGATCTTGAACACTTGGTTATGGAATAGTCACACCTATGTCTCTAAAGGGTAAAAAAACAGGAAGCAGTTTTTAAAAGCCTCAATCATTGTTTTAGCCTGTCAGCATTTTCCAGCTGATATGATTTTGAAGGACTGTCTGCATTAGTGTTTAGTCCTCTGGGATGGTAAAGCCAAGCATGGATAGGCATCTGCATGTCCTGTAGGTGACCGTGAATGCACGTTAACAGTTTGCCCGTAGGAGAGCAGCCCATGTCTTACAGATGCCTTTTGGTTTACCTAACCTGATTTTAAAACTTGTCAAGAGCAGGACGATGCTTGAACCGGTATCTCACCTCCCTCGATGCCACCTGGTGGCCGCTGGGGCCTGGAGCTCTTAGACAGGAACACAGACTTTATACAAACCATCTTTTGTGATGAGGGAGTTACAAGTAATGGTTATTCTTGGAGTAATAAATTTAAAGATTGGATAAGATGACTCTTAATCATCTACTGGCATGAATCTAGCCACTGAATCCACTGAAGAGCCCAGCACAGACATGGGTCAGCAGAGCTTGGGCAGCTGTAGCCTAGAAAAGCCAAACAGAAAACCATTTGTGAAAGTGAATTTGGTGTAGAAAAACACAGAAAAAGAGCATCCTTAAAAAACACAGATGCTGATGTGAAGCTCTGGGTATGCAGCATGGACACAGAGCTGGCAGACAGGCAGCGGTTTCAAACATGATTACAGATTTCATGTGAGTCTTTCCCAGTTTCTTCCAAATCCCGCAACACATCTAAGTGATGTAGCAATATGCTTCCTCTGCCAACAATATTACAGCTGATGACACTTTGCAAAAAATCCTAATTAGGACTGAATTCTTAGGTGCAACTGTAGGTATGATAATCCTAATGAAATATGTCTAGAAATCAGTGACTGAGCAAATCATCTAATGCAGCCTATTCTCTTTCATTCACAAATTAGTTGGGATGTGCTTTGTCTTATTTTGTTGTTGTGTTTTGTGTGCTGGGTTTTTTAACTCACTCTAGTCAGTGGTATGAGAGAATGGCTTCCAGCCTGCATGAAATATTCCTGTTAATCAACCTTGGCATAAAAGCTCAAGGCTATTTCTGGGCTTAACTTTTCTGTTAAATTCATTGGTGGTCCCCAGGTTATTTTTGTTTGAATTTCTGTAAAATAGTTTGTACGTAAAAACACTGAAAATATTTTTCAATCATAAGATAATAACCTTATTTTCTGATGCCAAAAACTGGCTCTATGAGAGTTTCTAAATAGAATTTTGATTTCTCTTTTTTTTTCATTTCTGTATTACTAAGGAATTTAATTCCATTTGCATTCTTGAATTATCTTGGGTTGTAGCAAAAGTGTCTCTAATTAAGCAAAGACAGACTAGCATTTTCAAAATAAAAAATATTAGTATTTATTCTTAAGTTTAAAGCAAAAGCTTTTTTATACAGTATTTTCCAAGAGTTTGCTTTCCATACAGCACAGCAATTGCAAAATTCTAGATGTCTATTCTAATCCCTCTCTTCCCCTACTACTGTTTAAACAAAGATCAGTGTTGTTAATTTTCCAACTAAGAGCTCTTTTAATAGTCACTTACTCAGACCATAGCTGACAAAGTCTATAGCCCCATAGATCACAAAATATGAGGTCATGATTGGATGAATTGTCAATTGTTTGCAGAGTTTGTAGGCAACACAGCTTTGGAAAGGAATGTGGAGCGACTATTTTTGCTTCCATTATTCATCCATTCCTTTTTCCCCCAAATAGTCTCTTTTCAGTTCCAAGGCATGTGCAGACTAGAAATAACATCAGCCCTGGGGGATTTTCCTTTACCAATTCCTCGGACATTCATTTCCCGATTTAGGGTGTCTGTTCCCAACTTTTCACAATAGCATCTCCTTCCCTTGCTCCAGCCTGCGTGGACAGTGGTGACAGGCTGCCTTGGGAGAGGGATATTCTTAACTGGGCCAGAGAAAGTCAGAACAACCTCAATGATTGTCTACCAGCCAGCAGATGTAGCTGGACCTGATTTTTATTAATTGGAATAGAAAATTTCCTGGTTTATGCTTAGTAGTCACTAGAGGGCAAAGCAGGTCTCCATAAGGCAAATCTGCAACCCACAATGGAGGTTCCCTGTCTCTTGCCTTTGTCTCATGAGGCTTTGGTGTGGGTTCCTGTCTGCAGGGACAGAGCTGGACAGTCCCTGTCCAGGCCTAACTGCTGACTGGTTTGGGACATACTCAAGTTTGCCCAGAGACTGTAATTCTTGTGTGTTTCTGGTTTTGGACAGTGTTTGCATCTATGACATTGTTTTGCTTATATAAAAGCATCTTAAAAGATTAGGGTCCTTGTGGTCCATCATCCATGCAGCATTTTGCTACTAGAAGATGCCAAGGGTAAAATACATTGAGCTGTTTTCCTAGAATGTCCTCCCAGCTGTGGCTGAGATAATTCCAGATGCAGAGCTCAGACCTTTGTAGATAACGTGTTGTTTTCTTCTTGAATTTTGGAATACTTTTTGCATCCCAGTAGCCCTGAGGTACTTGCAGTGCTCTTTCACAAAAGACCATTTGGCACTGTGTGAAAAAACCCCTTCCACTGGTGTCTCTTTTATAGACTCCCAATTGTTTCACTCCACGTCCCCCTGTGTTGATATTAGAGAAATGGCAAGCTGCAGCCACCTTTTCATCCTCAGGGAGCCTATTGTGAGTTAAAGTAGCTCTGCCATGTTCTCATGTATTTTTTTCTCTTCTGGGGTGAAAATTCCCAATGTATGAAGTGGTTTGGACTTTCATTAAGTCATTCATCCTGCATGGCAAATCAGGAACCACCCCTTGAAGTCACTGTGAAGCTAACCAGGGAAAAGTTGATTGAGAAGGCATAGGAGGACACCAGGAGAACAAAACCTAGAGATGACAACTCCAGGGCAACAGAAAATTTTTTTTGGCCTGTCTGTGGCCTCAAAAGCTTGTGAAAACCCACCTAAGTCAGGATAACAAAAGATGCCAATGAAGCCTTAAGTATCTCATGTGTAGGGGTAAAATCTGTTGACGTTGTTCCAAAAGTAAGCTGTTTTCATGTTAGTGTGCACTAAAAGGCCTTTGGAGAGTTCTTATGCAGCAAGAAGCCCTGACTCTTTAAAGATGAGACTTGTCCTCCTGAACTTCCTGATTCTCAGCATCTTGGTGAATATTAAGACTTCTGAAATTAAGAGCAAATATGTTTTGGTGTTTCTAAAATAAATGTTGGGCTTCAAAATCTGCTGACTGAAGGATGCTTCAATCCAAAGTGTTCCAAATTTGGGTGAAACCCTTAAAAATGCCTTTCATTGTTTTCACAGTCCTGAAAGCCCATTTTTCAACCAATTTGGCTGGAAGCTTTTCAGTGCCAAGATTGAAATCAGTCTCCTTCATGCTGTGCTCTGCCACTTACTAAGCCCTGCTCATGCAGAGAGTGGAGGTCGCTATGGGCCGGCTTACGGGGCAGAAACAGTTGGGTTGTTGGCAGGTGTCCCTGGTGCCACAGCACTGAGTTGACAAGGGATTCCATTTGAGCAACAGGGTTTCCCTTTCCAGAGTGCCAGCATGGGTTTTTTTCCCGTGCAGGAAAAGTTTTTCAGTCCATAGATGAGATGGCAAGTCAGCTCACAAACAGCACCTCAGGTAAGTCAGTATTCTCAGCCCTGAGCCAGAATCAACAAAGCCTGTGCTCAGGCCTGGCTGCTGAGAAATGATAATTGCTTTTTGAGTTGTGGACATGTCCCACGTGGAGCCATTTAGCTGAGATCTTTTGTTACCCTGAAATCCCTGAAATGAGCAGAAAGGGTGTAATGGCCAGGGAGGTCTGTGACAACCCAAAGGAGGTTGGGAAGGCCAGGACTTTCCAGTTCACGGTATCACAGATTTGCACCAGTGTGTGCCAGCTCCAGTTGGCACACTCAGCAGATTGGTGAACAAGCTGTGAGCAGCACACGTGGTGTATAGTGGGGCCAGAGCATGCAGCAGCTGCTGAGCCACTGACTGGAGCTACTGTGCTTTTGGGAAAGACCAACTCTCCCAGCTCACACTGAGAGTACCAAGAAAGTGAATGGGAGGATGTATTTTATTTTGACGTATCTATGTTTGGGGTTACTGCAGGAAGGACAAAGATCTAAGACTTAATTTTTTACTTTTACCCACTTAAAATGAGGTAGCTGAATGCCTAATCTGGACTTTTTGTTTGCAAAGCAGCCACAACTCACGCTGAGCACAGGGATAATTTTAAGTTCTCATCACTATTGGAAAATGGGCCATTAAATAGGTCATTAAGTATAGCTTTAGCTGCCTCACTTCAGGCACCCAGGCTGAAGAAATCTGTCTGTTGCAAGGCAAACAGAGGCTCAGATGAGTGCTGGGTGCAGACTGGCTGGCCATGCTGTTGTCTTCTGCTGCACTGCAGCAGCACAGACAACCTGGGAGCCTTCAAACACATACCATGAGGTCCACACTGGCATTTAATAACCCACTTTCTCAAGGGAAACTAAACCTTTCCTGAAACCATGTTCCCAGATAACAGCAAGATCCACAGCCTCACAGAACCTCTGGAAATGGCAATCAGAGCTTTTAATTTTTAGATCATTGATTCGTGCCTAGTTCAGGTTGGAAGGTTATTCAAACAGTGGCTCTTGGTATCCTGCTGTTGAATGAGCAGACTTCTGTCCCTTTAGGAACCTGCTTGTCAACAGGAGAAAGACCCTGGTACCCCATGTAAGTGGTCTCCTGAGAACACAGGAATGGCCACCTCAGTCCAAAGGTCCAGCTATCCTGATGTGCTGTATTTGGCAGTGACAAAAGCAATCCATGGGAAAACATGTAAGAACTTGGCAAAGTCATATATCTCTCCCTGTTTGGCGAGGTTCAGATTCAGAAGGAGTTTCTCAATCTTTAGTAAGTCCATACATATCTACTTCATGGAGTTTCACTGTCTTCCTTGTTCTCACACAGACTTGTGGCATCAACAGCATCCTTAGACAGGAATAATAGAATCTGAGGAGTGAATTACAGAGAATGGATATGAGGAATAGTTGGAAGCAGCATGAGAAAGCAAGCCAGCTTTCTTCTGGCTCAATTCCTCTTTGATGCAGCTGTAAAAAGGCCTTTTCCCAACATGCTGAGCCACAGCTTTGGATTTGCTGAACCCGTTTGTGAAGAATCAGGAACACACAGAAAAAAATATTAGTGAGGTGTTTAGCATGAATGTGAGGAAAATAAGCCAACTGTGTGACTATGGGATGACCCCACCCAAACCCGCATGTGTTCTATAGGTCCCGGAAACAAACCTGAAGGCTCAAATAGCATCATTGTGCTACAGTGAGCTCTCCTTTTTTGAAACATTTAATGATAAATGTTTAAACAGCTGCCCTTGTAGGATTTGGGGAAGGCGAGCAGTAAGGTATTGTCTTGTATTAAAGCCACAACTGGACTTTGGCCAGAGCTGAGGAATTTGTGGGTGACGGGAGTATATTTTTCATGCATTTTGCTGAATCCCCTGCATGGCGTAACTTTCTCTGTGGGAGATTTAGCCAAACAGTCCAAAGAAAAGAAAGAAATGTGGACAAACCAGCTTCTGTGATTTATTGCCTTAAAGCCATTCAGTAGAGATTGTCCCAGCTGGTCATAAACTACATATTTCCTACTTCAGTGGAGGGGAAGAAGGGTTCTGGATGCACATTTTGCCCAGATAAAGATCTCTATTCTTTAATTTATCTCACATACTTAGGACAAATGAATAGTAGTGTTGATCTTATCTCATGCTTAATTTCTTGTTTATTTATTTTTTTATTTTATCAGTTCTCTCCCCCTGCTTTTTCCCCACTCCCTCCTAGATGGGAAGTATCTTACATTACCTTTATATGCAGCTGGAGGGTTGCTAAAACTAATAAATTGACAACTTTAGTAACCATAGTGCCTCATCTGGTGTGATCCCGGAGAATACAAATACTTGAGGAATGCTGAGTGCTTATTTTTTTTTCTTTTACTACTACTAACTGTGGTTTTCTTTCTAAATACTGAGATATTTAGATCTATTAATTAAAATCATTGTGAAGCCCCGAGTGTTTGTCTGCATTAGTGTTTCAGTTCAGATCAACTCCCTGTAGAAGTAGTTTGGTTTGCGTTGTGGTGCCATCTTAAGGATGCTTGGATTACTGTCCCTTTGAAGGAAACTTATCTGGAATATGTGTTCCCCTTATCCATTCCAGGCACTACTGGGAAATCAGTCCCTAGAACCACGCTGTGTACGACATGAATTAAAAAACAGGAAAAAACCCAAAAAACTAAGCCCCAAACAATAGAACCATGAAATGTATTTACTGTGTTTGTCAAGTCCTCAGCAAAAATCTTCTTGGTCTCTGGCTCTGTGCCTCTTAGTCCATCCTACTTGCTAATGCAAACATAGTGTTAGAAAATCCATAGATAATCCTCAGTGGATTTGAAGGCTTCATGGCTAAGCATTTCCAGCATAATCACAAAGTAACTGTAAAAAATTAAATGAGTCCAGGTGTGTTGTGTGTTACCTCTTTCCCTGCAGGATATGTGAAATGCAACTTTTTCTGTTGTGACAGATAGGAATTGTTCAAAAAAATCAGTTGTCCTTTTTTATTTCCATGTGAATAAAATTCTTATTTCTACAATATATTGAATTGTTGGGACTGGGAAGATCTCACTGCAAAGGTAGCAAACCTTTGTTTCCTCTGATGGACCTGTATGTGCCATGGAACTTCAAGTGCAAAAAATTGTACAAAATTCCACGCCAAAGCATTTTCCATGTGTCTAAAAAACCATTTATCATGAAGATATCTGTTCTTTAGGGTGTGATCCTGCCACCTGCAGCTTCAGCATCCCAGCACTGCTCGTGGCTTTTCCTTCAGCCTTGGGGACAACGACCCACTGAGCATCACACAAGTGCAAATTACCACATCCCATCTCCTCCCACAACTTTTGTCTCTGCTGCCCCTTTTGATGATTTTAATTATTTAATCATTCATCAGAGCTGCCTAAGGTGCAGTAACTATGGTGTTACGGGGGCAGAGAGGTGGAGTGTGGGGGAGGCTGCGTTGTTGGGAGTGGGATTAAGTGTTCCTTGCTATTGCACTTGGATATCTGTGCACCCCACGCTCTGACCTGAGTGCACACACTTTGCTTTTTTTCTGGTGACAAAGAAATGAAATTAAATCAACTGAGACTGATTCTTTTGAGAGGGAGAGAAGAGAAAGTGAGTGAGATGGGCTGACACACATCTGATCCTCACAAAGCTGCTGTGCAGGTGGGTGGACAGGTGGTGATTGACAAACAGTGTGTCCTGCTCCAAGCTGAGTCAGAGGATGTGGAGGTAAAAAAGCAGATGCTGCCTCTGCCACCTCACTACCCCAAGTATTAAACATCCCTCAGAAGTGAGCTAGTGAATAATTTTGTTAAAGTGTTGGCAAGATCTCTGAGCTTACAATGGCAGATTGAGAAATGTTTATTTGTTTGTTCCATGGGACTTTCCATAAAACCTCTGAATGCAAACTTCTTTCCCTTTCTCTCTCTCAGTCATGTGCACACAGGTGCCAACACCTCCACCCGAGTAATAAAAGATAATCACTTTATCTGCAATTTTTTTACTCATAAACAATCCAGTTACCATGAACACTTAGAAGGAGGTTCATATTGGTGCAGTAAATCAGGACCCAATTTGATGTCTAGATCTGATACACATTTTTTAATAAATACTTATAATTTGAAAAAAAAATAAAATCCTGTAAAACATAAATAGTCCTGATCTTTTGCCAAAATCTCCTTTAGCAGAAAGTTTGATTTCAATTAAGATGTGTTACTTTTTCAATACCCCGAAGTTTTGAACATTCTTTTTGCAGGACTTTTAGGGAAATTACAGACAATTAAAGTGTAAAGGATTGTTAACAACTCTGACAAAATAATGACCTACTGAATCTGCTTTTTTCTATTTTGTTTTTACCTCTTTGAGGCCCAATACACTGAAATGCTGTGCCATCAGCACCGAAGATACTCATGCTATACCCTCTCTGGTGTAATCTGCAGAGCTTGATGTAAGTAACTGCAATTACTCTTTAGTAGATGTCTGAATTTGGGGAATCTATCCTTCCTCAGATGATATTGGTGGAAGCTTTGCACTATTCTTGCCCACCATTTTACCAGGCCTTTGTGGACACAGATTTTATGGAAGGAAACCTGATAAAGAGGGAATTAATCAGCCAACCGTCCTTACAGACATGAGATCTGCATGTGGAAACTCCTTACAAACACAGACCTTGAAATTCAATGTAGAGCTTTGGGATTTAAGGGTATAAGTTCAAACTTAGCAAAAATAAGCGACTCAGTGATTATGAATAGTCACAGCCTCCGTGTTTGCAGCTTATGTATCACTTCTGCAAACACAGTGGTTTATAATTGACTGAGAGGAGAAATACATCTTGCAACACCCACCAGCTTCTGTATCCTGGGTGATTTCCCACCTGAGCACCTCGCTGGTCTGTTTTTGTCCGGTGGAGGGGTTACAGCACCACACTGGCGGTGATTTCTTTTACCTAACAGGTGCGGGTGATACTCTATTTTGCCAATGAGGCATTTCGTGAACTATCATGAGAATAAAGAACTACTAGAGCTGAGGGGAGCCGGCGGGGGGGGGGAGGGGGGGGATGTGAAATGGAAAGAAAGGGAAGGAGGGCAAAGAATGACTCTGCAGACAAATCCTCCACACTATTGAATCTTTGCTGGCACAGAAAAAACCAAACATCAGAAAAGTCATGCTTCAGTTCTCCACTGTTGCATTATCCTTTTCCTTTTCTTCTGCTACTTCAAAATACCTGCAAGTATGCTGCCCTCCTTGAAGCAGGCTCCTTGAAACTGAAGTGTACATTTCAAAGACTGTGTAAAATATAACTCTTTGTGTTTGGCTTGGAGAAATATTTGTTGGGCGGAAAGGAAAAAGGAATTTAAGTAGCTGGTAGTAAGCAAACGTTCTTCCACTGCCTGCTCAAAGCACATTGAAACTAAAGACAGATCTTGACCATGCTGGACAGAAGTTGCATCTTGTGACCTTAAAAGAGAATTGGAGCTCTTGACAGGGCATTGCAAAATCAAACACCCCCAAAACTTGTGAGACATGTGTCCAGAGATGGGTAAGTTCACACTTGTTAATGTGACAATGCCTCAGAGATGACAGGGAGGACTGATTGTCTCAGCATCTGTGCCCAGTGCAGGGCAGAGTCCTGAGGTCCCTGTGGCACATCTGTTCTGCTGGCAGGGCTGTCACCACCTGGTTTGAAGAGTGCTGTAATGTACACATGGAGCAGCAGTGAAAATATCTCATGCCATCTGATAACATCCCCTTGCTGTTCCCCCTGCTTTGACCATTTTATCATCTCAAAACCTCTGAACCAGAAAAATACTGGTATCCCACGTGTACAGATGGGGACCCAAGGCCCAGACTGCTCTAATATTGCTGCCAGTTTGTGTTACAAGTTGCTCCACAACATCCAGTGAAGATACCACTGGTGAAAGAATGAGAGGGGTTTTTTTAATTCCGAACTTGACAACTTAATAGCAAGTATTTTTTTTTTTTTCCTTGATTCCACACATGAGACCAATGCTTGCAAAACAGGACTGCTGGTGAGCTTGCAGGAGAAATAATAACGAACTCACCCCCTGGGTGACACGCTCTACCTGCTTTATGTTCCTCAGGCAAATCAGGGAGGACAGCAGGTTTGGATCACCTTTTGTTTGCTGAGCATGTCCAGATGAGACGATTAGCTCAAATAAGTGGGTAAGACTGGGCTTTCTTAGTATATACTTGTCTGTCCTCATTTCTTTTCGTTTTGAATCAGGTGCCAAAGCACATTACCATGATGATGAATATACAAAGGTCTTAGAAAATTAGAATTAAATATGTGTATTTTCTGTAAGTTGAGACATCATAGAAAAGGGAACTCTAAATCTAGTGTAAATAGCTATCAACCTACTTCTGTTTGTTTTTCAGTCCAATTGTCTAAGTGTGCTATACCTCATGTTTTAAAATAATACTTGAGCTGAGCTGATGCCAGGCTGCATCTCTCTTCTCTTAGAATTCCTAAGCAGCACGTACTTGGCCAAGGAGAACAGGATGGACACTTGAGTCTGGTGTTGTCCAAAGCTTTGATGTGCCACCCATCTACTCTGCCACTTCATGGCTGGGCCAAGGGTAAAATCCATCTGGATTTAGTGTCTTGCTTGGGCACTAAACAAAGCAGCAATAAAGCTTTGTCATGCTTTAGAGTTTTGTCTGGAGTCTTTTGTTGTTTTTGATTTCTGAACTGCCATAATTCTCTGTGAGTTAGCAATTCCCTGGGCATATTTTGGAGTTAGCTTAATAAATTTGATTTTACTTGAGCCAGGACTTGAATTCTTTCATCTATATTCAGAGAAGATGGAAGACTTTCCCGAAGTAAGTTTATTTGAAGCCTCAGCTTCATGTAACCACCTGAAAGAAGCTCAATTTTATTCATGCAGAAGAGGTACCTCGGTGCTTGAAATAATTTCCAGGGAATAATAATTTCTCACAGTTTGTGTGACTTTCAGCATAAACCAGTCAAATAGTTCCCCAGTTTTTAACTGATTTTTGGCCTGAAGCTGTCCCACAGCAGAACTGAACATTTCAGAAGTTGTAATTTCAGCATAATTTGAACTAAAACCAAATATGACTTCCTTTGGAACAAATAAAACCCCCAATTATTATTTAATTTTGAAAGATCACTTGGAAATAAGAAATTAAACATTGCATTTAAAAGTTATTCAATAGTTTAGAGAAATATAATTCTAATTTTGACTTTACTACACTGCTTTTTGATCTAGATTAAAATAATATTTTGGTTGACAACCAGTTCACTTAAAACCTTCCCTCTGGTTGTCTTCGTGCTCCTCTCCTGTACAAGACATGCTCAGCAGGAGGTACGGGAACAAGATCAAAACTGTCACCTTGATCTGGCCAGGCAGAGCCTGTATCCTGAGTCCATACCCTGAAAGATGTGCAGCTCCTGCAATCAGAGTGTTCCTTTCTTTGACACTCAAAATATTGCCAGTTAACACAAGAACAGCAGTTTTCCTGCCTGTGGACCTCTGAAGTAACTAGTCATTGTTTACTCTCATGGGGAATAAAGGAAGATATGGCCAAGGAAATAAAATATGCCAAAGTCAAAACTAATTAAAACAATGTTTTCCACTGCAGGTACAATCAGGCTGGGAAATCAGTGTTATTTGGCATCATTGTGGTCAAGGATACCACAAGATATATGAAAAGTCTTGAACTTGAGATGAATGTGCATGTATCTCTGCATGTACACACTCACATGTTGCCAGAGGTATCAGAAGTCATTCTAAGATATTTGCATGTAATATTAAACTTTCTGCCACTGTGTTTGTGCCACAAAAATATTTAAACCCTGATTTGTGCTTAAGATCTAAGTTCCTACTGAAGTCTAGGAGCCCAGACAGGCTGAAGGATCCTTCTGTTGTCCTGCTATAGTGTGTGCATTATTCCAGCTCAAGGGGACCCCTGGTGGTCTAGCGGTTAAGATGCTGCGCTCTCAGCGCCAAGGTCGCAGGTTCGATTCCCGATCCTGCTTCAGGGACACTCCCCCGGGTAGATGGAGCTCGTCAGCCCCTAAGGCCAT
>JAWWLV010000011.1:11182759-11213968 GCA_035041135.1 Platyrinchus mystaceus
TTGTCCAAGCCTGCTTGGCCCGGCAGATGAACCTTAGGATTAAAGGGTGGGCTCAGTTCAGCACAGGCTGTGTCTCAACTAAAAAATCCATTGCTCAGGCTTGAAAGGTAAAAACACCTTTCCCAGATCTTCGTTCGCGAAGACTGGCCACATATTCCAGCTCAATTACTCTGGCTGGAGGGCTGCAGCTCCAAGCAGTGGTCTGCTGGGGCAGCCTTGGTGCTCTTGGAGATGATAATGTGCAAGCAAAAAGCCTGGTCCCCCCCGTGGCTCATATTTGGGTGGAGGAGGGCCAGGCTGCCTACGCTGGCATCATGTCCCTTGGGCAGCAGGTTCCAGTGGAGTTCAGATATCCAGGACCTGCCAAGGATTGTATGACCATGTCCAATTTGCAAGTTTCAAAGCCATTGGGAAGCAGTGAGCCAGTGGAGGGAGCAAAAAAGCATCTGATAAATTCTTTGTTAGAGGCTTGTTCCAGTTCTAATTAATCACATTCAATAACAATTCAATTAGTTCCATGAGTTAAAAATTACCAAGTTAGCTGCACATACTGAGATGGATACATTCAGGGCTGATACAAAAATAGTCTGGCAGAAATGAGAGGCATTGAGTTAGGCAATGATCTCCTGGGACATTTCTGGAAATTGTTCATGGCTATTTTCCATGTCCTCATTCTCCAAATGCTTCTAGCATTGCTTTCCTTCTCTGACCCAGGCCCTGTACAGCAGAGCTCCCACACATCTTCTCTTGCTAGTGGGCAAGAGCAGAGATTGCTGGTGTGAGTGGGGCGCTGTGGTTAGTCAAGGAGGCTGGAACCTGTCTTAGAAACTCAGTCCCACTCTGCTAAAAGTGGAAAAGCCCTGAGAAGATGAATACAGACAAAACAACAAGCAAAAGGAATATAATTGAATAGGATTGGTCTCTCTGAGAGCCAATGGTCTCAGCAGTTCAGCTGTCAGCCCTCAGGCTTCTGGATACCACAGTCATGTTTACCAATAAGAAATACATTGTACAGCACCATCTCTTTGCTCTTTGACTTCTATCATCCATTTCTTTATGTATTTAATCCCTTTTAGCTTTTACAGCTCTTGGATGGTGTTCACTATTTGTATTGCATCAAATACAACAGGGTTCTGATATGAATTTTTGGCTGATAAAATAGGAGGTCGAGTGAAAGTCAGCATCCAATGCTTTATAGCATAAAAACTTAGTGATATAAGTACACTGAAGGAGCAGAGAAACTCTTTTACCAAGAGGAAACAAGAAATACTCGACTAAAGTCCTCAGTGATTCTTTTAATAAGAAAATAAAAATTTAACACCGGAAATCATCTTCTGCAAGCTAGGTCCATAATTTGCCCTGCATCTTTGAGGTGAAATGGCTTTTGGTTTCTTTGCTAGGTATTTATTCTTCCCTTTTCCACTTTTTAAGTTCTTTTGGGATATGTCAAAGAGAGATGTTTCACCAGAGGAAAAGGGAGTACAATTGGAATTTCGTGGAAGTCTGCATTGTTGTGTACACACATACACACATGTACAAAAATATCTGGGCCAGCACACCTGCAATGTGCCGTTGGTGTCTCTACACGTGTCAGGCTGGTAGAGGTGCAGGTCCTATCCTACCTGCAAACTGATCTGTGGAATAGGTCCCCCAAAGCTGAGAGTGTTGCGGAACATTTAGTCTTGTCAAGTCAATTTTCTTTTACTCTGGCAGTGCCATCATGACAATTCTTCCCCCAGGTTCCAACATTTCTTCGTATTTCTGCAATCAAGAGCACTGTTTTGTTTCAAATCGAACTTGTCTTGCCTTTACCTGAACTCAAACTTTGCTGCTCAAACAGTATCTAACTGGTGTGTAGATCTTTGTACCCAGTGCATCTGCATTTGGCACTTCATCAACACGTCAGAATATCGAAATATAATCTCATTTTGCATTGAAAAATATGAACAAATTCAATTTGAAATTAATCAGAACAATACATATCATTTTGAGTAAATGATTTGGAAAAAAAATTAATCAGAGCTGTTTTCCCATATGGCACCAGCTGAGAGACAGCTGTAGCAGTGCTGGTGATGGGGCTAATGTGCAACATGGGTGTAACTACTGAAATGGGAATTCTGAAGAGGGAGCAGTGACAAAAATAATCCTCTAATTCAGCAGCCAGATGAGTAGTGGGAATGTTTTCTACACACTGTCTCCATGGGTCCCAGTACAATAGGTGCTGCTGTGCTCTTGCATAATGATTCAAAGTCCACTCCAATAACAGGAAAGGAGTTTTCCATTAATTTCTTTGAGCTTTCCACTTGTCTTACAGAGGCAACTCTTTATGGTTCAAGTCACAGCTGTAAAAGCCTCTCTCTAGTATGGATTAATATGGATGGGCACCAAGCAAGCAGGAGCCTGCAGAAATTCTTCAGGATCCCAGAATAAATCCATCACTATCTTCTAGTAGCCAGTGGCACTGCTGACAAAAGTGTCATCACAGTCCATAAGCTGGTCCTCCTACACATGTATTGGGGCTCTGGTAGTATCAATGGCTCTTCATTGTCCTGATGAGTCTCACCTGGGATATCCACCCACAGCCCTTGCTTGCTGACCCAGGGATCCCAGGGCTCAGCCTGGGGCATGGAGCTCTGACCTGAGCAGAATTGTGTTGACCTGCATATTGGCTGTGTGCTTTCCTGGCAGTGAACCCCATTGGTGCAGACACTAATGCACAGACTGACTTCCTTCCCTGACCCTGGATGTGTCTTGCTCTTCTGGACCTGCTTGAATATGACCTGTGGGTTGGCTTCCTGGTTTGACTTCAAACCTGCCTCATCACCATGGATTCTCTAGTGACCTGAATTTGCAGCTGAACCTGGATGCTTTCTGTGACCTGCCTTTCTTGGGTATTGTAGATGGGGTCCTGTTTGGTGAGTGCTGTGAGTCAGTCCTTGCAAACATGCCGGGTACTTTGGATGCAGAAGATCTCTATGTAGTAGCTGAATTTCTTAAATCAATTGTTTTAGCCATGGAACTATCCAGGCAGTTTTCATCGTAGGCAACTGCATTAGAGATATGCCTTTACTAACTCTTTATTCTGACAAAAGTGGATTAAGGCCTATACTGCTCCTGCCCCGCCATGCAGAGCTTGCTTTGTGAAGGAAGAATTGCAGCAGCCTGTTCTCAGCTAATCCACATGCTCCTTAGCTGAGCATAGTGCAGGAATTTGAGCCTGCACCCACTGAAGCCACCCTTGGCATAGGGAAGATCAGCTCTTTGACCCTTGGAGATGTTAGCACTAGGTGAATAGTCTTAACCAAGACCCCATAGTATGCCAAGATTGCAAACTCTTTTTGGCAAGGATTGTCTTTTCAGTATGTATGGAGCACCTACCTTTGTGTGGTTTCGGTCGTGTTTCCAGGTGCTGCTGAAATGTAAATACTTACTAGAGTAATATCCAAGCTCCAGTTGCTTTTGTTTTGCTTTTTATAAGCTCAAATACAAGAGAGGGCTGGAATTCAGGATTTACCAATAATAGACCCTGCTCTAAAGGTGATGCTGTTGTCACTGGCAGTGTGTAAAGGTGGGTGAGGTATGTTGGTAGATAGCAGACAGCAGACTTTCTTTTGGGAATAAAGAACTAAGATTGCTTCTGTGAATGCCTCAGGAATTGTTTAACCCACCATACTGTCTTGCTTGTTAAAAATACTTGGAACTATTCACAGAATCAATTAGGTTGAAAAAGACCTCTGAGATTGAACACCATTATGTCAACTAGACCGTGACACTAAGTGCCATGACCAGTCTTTTCTTAAACACCTCCAGGGGCAGTGACTCCGCCATGCCCCTGAGCAGCCCGTTCCAATGTTTATTCACTCTTTCTGTGAGGAAATTCCTCCTAATGTCCAACCAGAACCTCCTCTGGTGCAGCCTGAGGCCATGTCCTCTTGTCCTGTTGCTGGTTGCGGGGGAGAAGAGCCCAACCCTCACCTGGCTACACCCTCCTTTCAGGTAGTTGTAGAGAGTGATAAGGTCACCTCTGAGCCTCCTACTCTCCTAAGGCTAAACACCCTCAGCTGATCCTCACAGGACTTATACCCTTTACCAGCTTTGTTACCCTACTCTGGACACACTCGAGCAACTCAATGTCCTTTCAGAATGGAGAGGCCCAGAACTGGATACGGTACTCGAGGTGTGGCCTCACCAGTGCTAAGTCCAAGTTTCTAGTTCTTGAAAGAGTTGTGGGGTTTGAAAAACTAGTTTTTCTTTCAAAATCTATTTTGTCATATGATTTAGATGAGTAATTTCAAGGGGGAAAATTCCTTCAAATCAACCTATTGTGTTTTGAAACAAAACCAGAGCCTTTGCTGTGCAAACAATAGGGGCTGCATTGCCAGCATCTCCCTTGCCTCAGCTGCAACAGACCATGCACTTATGCTGCTTGACTGAAATCCAGTCTGTCGTGTCTGACTGTTCAGGACAAGCTGGTTAAAATGATCTGAGATCAGAGAACAGGGCTGAGGACTGCAGTCCTTCAACAAGAGGGATGAATTCTGGGCTTCAGTGTGATCTGCTGGCTTTGGTAACCATTCACATGTGGGGATTATAGCAATCTTCAGTGTACTCCTTCAGGCAGAGCTTGCACAGCCATCCCAGGGGATACCAGTCTTTAATTCAGCATCAAACAGCCTTATATCTAAATCTGTCATGTCTGACCAAGTTGCTTTGTGAGGGAACCCATTTTTCATGAGCTGCTTTACCTCTCTCTTCCTTTCCCAATTTCCCTCTGTTTCCTCTTCCATTGACTTCTGTTTAATTTTTCCTTCTACCCACCCTGCCTAATCCTTATTTTTTCCTTGAACTTCTTTTACTTTTGAAAGCTGAAATTGTGCAGCATATGGGTACTTAAAGCAGGCCACCTGCACACATCCAGGGGCTCTACACAGTCCATGAATTGTATGCCTCACAACCTCGGTGTAAAATGCTCTGCAACCACAAACTGCAGACATAAGAGTCAGGCTGCTGCCAAGACATGGTGGAAACCCTAAATTGTTATGTGATTCCTTTCCATCCTGTAAATGTTATTTATTTGCATAAATTCAGAGAAGCCTCCTGGACTGCCTCAAAGCTGCAGCTGTTCCACTGAATTAATCTCAAGCACCTCAACTTGCTCTGTTTCGTGCTGCAGTTTTGCCAGCACCCACTGCTGGCACAGCTGTAGGGCACAGCAATTTGTTTCCATATGCTCTTCCCACAGCACATGCAGTAGCACCCAGTGGTGCACAATGTTACTAGAGAGACAGATCCAAAAATTTTAGACCTATTTATCAAGTGCTAGGAGTTTGGTCTTACAGTAATTTTGTGCAAAGCTTATGCAGTGGAGCTTAAACCTTCAAATACAGTGCAGTAGCAGATAATCACAATTATGGAGTCAGTAAGTGCTGTATCATAAGCAGTCTCTTGGCAAGATATCCTCCTATATGTGGTTATGCAAGCCATTTCCCCTTCATTAATTGTTGCTAATTATGTTTTCTCTGTGAATGAACCATAAACTGCCTTACCATGGCAGAGTTGAACAACAAAAAAAATATTTCACTTGCTAAGGGAATAAGTAGAAAAAAGCCATAATAACTCTTGACTGAGTCTCTCACTGCTACTTGGTCTCTTCAGATGTGATCCTTCTCACCGTTTATTGGCTTTCAGGCCCTGTGGGCTGTACAGCTTTTAAAAGGAGCATGCAGGTGATACAATCTGTTCCATTTTCTAGTGCAAGTGATTCAAGGTCCAAATTTTTTATTAAAAAAAAAAACCAGAACACAGTTTTTGCTATATATAAAAGCATATTGCAGTGATGACTAAGATATTATTTAAATGCTCTAACTAGTAACAACAACGGCATCAATCATCCACTTGGAAAGTGGAGTTGATTTCAATCAAAATTGGGCACAACCTTTCCTTGAGTTGCTCATGAAGGAACTGCTGCATGTTTCTCTTATAACATCTATTTATTTTATGGAGTTTGGATACAAATGCTTATACAGAAAAACTGTGGCACTAGTGGGTAAAAAGTTTAATTGAAGACTGATGTCTGTATAAACACGTACAAGACACAGGCCTAATCTGATTGTAGATGCAAGATGGCTTCAACATCCTAATAGTATTCTAAAATAGTTACTGAGTAAAATAGGTAGAGTCTATAAACAAATATAACTATACATTTGGATAATCCACATCTTTGTCTACTAAACAATTTAAGTAATTAAGAGGGAATCCAAAGGGAGTAAGGATTTATGAAGATGCTTGCTTATAAAACAAGAATATACAACTGGTTGTCCTCAAATCCACAGCTCAGAGAACAAATGAGTCTTTGAAAATATATCATGGTAAAAGACCTTGTAATCAGGGTTTTAACCAAGCCATTACGAACAAGAGGTGATGAGAAACAGTCTGCAGTTTGGATTAGCAACAGAACTGGGAAAAGAACAGCCAGGCTGAGACTATCAGTGACTGTCAGCACTGTCACAGTAGCACATGATGAACAACACAGGGATTGAAAAAACCCTTCATGAGCAGCCCCCTCACTGCCAGCATGTGGTGGTGCTCCAGAGGAAGGACTCTCTTGAAACATCTACAGAGACCACAGGGAAAATTGGTGGTTTGAAGAATGCCTGGAAAAGCATGAGCAGAACTCCAGTGTTGTCCTGCTCTGGGGAAGAATCACAGATTGTCCCAGTGCACCTGGGGCAGCTCTGGCACTGTACAACTCCTTTACTCAGTCAGGTGTATTTCTGCAAGAGGAGCAGGGAATGTGGTTAATGCAAATATCTACTGCTATGAGGTTTGTGGTTTTCCTTCTTTATCCTACTATATTTTGTTCCTTCTAGTTAACCTTATTTACATTCTTTGCTCTTTTCTTGTTGTTCTCTTTTAAATTCACAGTTAAACCATCCAGCTTGTTTAACTAAAGGCTAAAGAGAACAGAGCTTAGGGATTGGTCAAAAATTGTCAAAATTCTTATGGATTCAAGAGGTGTGACGTGTGTAAATATTCAACTGCTTCTCCATTGTGGTGCAACTCATGGCCACAGGGCAGGTGGTCCCCTACAAAGGTGTAGGCAAGCATAGGGCATCCAAACTTTTCTTTTGACCTCCAGTCTGCAGGAAGAGCTGGGCAAAAGCTTTGTGGAGTGACTCATTGTCTGGAAACTGGAGGAATTCTTGTGCGTGTTTTAAATGGGCTTTAGATGAAGCTGCTTGGGGTGCTGTATTCAATATGGGAAAATACCTGGAAAACTGATTTTGAGCACTGATCATCCACAATGATGCAGAGAAAATTGTTCTCAGCTTAGACAAAGAATCCTTAATTTGTGCAGATGACTTCAAAAGCAGAAAGGACTAAGGACATGGAGAATCACTTTCCATCCAATTGTCAGGGTCAGATTTATAGCAAGCACTTCATCTCCTATCTGTGCGTATTTGGTGCATAAACATAAACTTTCAGGCTGACCGGGACTGCAGCTCTGAATATTGGGGCAATAGGTGCACAATCAGGTCACCACAAGGTTGTGGTGCATATGTGCCAAGCCTGTTTTGCATCTGGATCAGAAATATGTGGTGCGTTAATGCAAGTGTTTTTCATTGAATATAGATTTTCAGCATGTACTGCACTAGCTCAAAGATTAGTTTGGTGGAGGATACTGGTCTGAAAGAAATTAGACTGTAACTGTACAGTGATTTCTAAGGGCTATTTTTCCTTTAAGCATGATGAAGGTGTTGAAATGATTGATTCTAATTGATAGCCATTTTAATATAACTAAAGTATAGGAAAGAATTTGGAGTATAAATGTCATGCAAGATAAAGGTTAAAGGTTTCAGTGAGATTTGCTTTCAAATACCTTAAATTTTATAATTTTCCACAGAATCAGTTTTTGAACAGCTGTTACAACTGGGTGGTGAATCCTGGACAGCTGCTTTCATACTCTTCCTGCACAGTAGCCCATCACTGCATCCAAACTGGAGTGGCACTTGTGACCTCTCTTGCGTCTCAGTACCCTATATTGCAGCTTGTATTAGCAGGAGAATACACTACACCATTCTGACCAGAAGATGGCAATGAGAAATGAGGTTTTAAACTGTATTTCTTTATCAAGTATTGTACAGTGATGCTTCAACCTGATCACAGTTTATATGTCAAAACCTTCCAGGCAGATTTTTTTGAATAATTAAAAAAGAACCATTTTCACCTCTACACAGATGAGCTGTCAGTAGGTTGTGTCTGAAGACATCCAGCAGCAGGGAATGCAGGTGGCAGTTTAAAATCAATCTTCCTTTAACTGCTTTTTCATAGCTGGCTTCCATGGACTGCACAGTGGTTTTAAAGCCCAAAAACATTCAGCAACTGAATGACAGACCTCCCGAATGAAGGACCTTCACCAGATGGGTGATGCTTCACCTGAGCACTGGGGTCCCAGTGTATCTACTCCCTTAGGGCTTCAGCTGACTAGTTTTTAACAGTGTGTGTGGGATTTATTAGAATGTTTTGATTTCTCAAGTTTCTCACATTCAGTAGGAATGTAATAGTTTTAACACAAGGTTCATTGTCAGAGGTTCCTCAGCACAACTGAAAATGAAGCTGTATGGTCACCCTTCAGGAGCTGGATGCACAGGAGACCTATTGCTCACCTATCCCAGGGACATGAGGGTGTTGTTCCTGGTGTGGCACTGAAACTGGCAGGGCAGCTCTGTCTCCATCACTCGATGTATCCCACAGATCACTTTGGTCTGCATTTCTTTTGGTTTTACTCTCACCTCTGAAAATACCTTGATTCTTTGCACAAGATAAGACCTTTGTGAGAATCTTCAAAACAGTTTCCCATTAAGCTCTTGTTATCGTTTTTATCACACTGAGTCCTAATATTCATCAGAAGTAGCACAGTGAAGTTGTCAGAGAGAAATTCATAGTGGTAGAAGAGGAAATTTCTCTCCGCCTTCAGTGTTTCCATGATTGACTGCAAATGTGTATCCTATATGTAGATATGCTGTATGGGTTTTACTAGAGGGGATTAACTTAAAACTGAGCAGTTCTTCTGACCCAAGTGAACTATCAGTTCTTCCAAACTTCCCCCTAAAAAAGAAACAAAGATAATAAAGTGTTTGGAATCTTTGCACACTCTCCTTTACTGATCCCCAGAAAGTGAGATGTGTTTCCAATAGGAAAATGGACAGTAGGAGAACACTGAACAGATCAGACTAGAAGAGAAGTAAAACCATCAAGGGAAGAAAGTCAAAGTTGGTTTCAGAGCCAGGCTGAGAGCTTGTCTTGTTACCTAACCCATGTTGATTCCCTCAGGTGATGTCTCTTGAGATAGGAGCTCATACTCCACTATTTCACAGTTCTGATGAGACTGTTTTACCTACGCACACTGACTGTAGCTCCTGCACCTGCTATTCTTCATCTCCTTTTTAGGGGAGGGCAGCATTTGAGGCTCTCCCTGTAGGGTAAGGGGGCAGGATGTGAATCAGGATGGCATTTTATGTGCCAGTGATTAATTTTAACTTTCTTGTTTGCTCTCAGAATGAAGATTCTCCAGTATTCTCTGCTGTTCTTTAACAACTCAGCCAGACCTAGAGGCAACAAGGAAGCAGCTAATCAAAGGCTGCTGACATAAATGATCAGATCCAGGACAACACAATTAATGCACATGCCTCCACGAGTGCCCCTTGCCCACTCTGTTTGCCTTTCCTTGGTTTTGCATTAATCTGGCTCTGCCATCCTCCTCCTCTGGGGGCCAATGATCACAACTCTTATTGTTTTAAGGGAATGGAAATATCTTCATGCATAATTTTCTCTGCTTGCTCTTGTTGTTTGCCATGGCTGAGAATCAGCTTGCTTTAGGGACAGCCTGTAGAGGCTGCATCCCCAATGGGGAAACTTTGGTTAAACATCCTAAGTCATGCTTGGGGCAGGGGGCAGACTGGCTACAGTGGCATAAGGTAGGATGTAACGTGGGTGGGCTCTTTCTCCTCTGTCACTCCAGGTTGCATTCTGATTTTTTGGAATTATTCTGTCCCTCAGTGATTGCTCAGTGTGTGCTGGGATTACAGGACCGTATTTGTGGAGCCAATACAAAAGTTAATTGTGATGATGGATGCAGGGAAGAAACTGAATATTTACCATGATAACTCTGTGTCAGAGGCAGGGATGACCAGTCATCCTTTCCTGCCTGTCCTCAGGTACCACAGAGCTCTTCAGTGGGAGTGGAGGTAACATCTGGATATGAAGGTAAAGTCAGGGCCTGTGTGTTTTAATGTGTGCATTCAAGATTCTGTGTCTTCCTGTGAAGACAAGGATTGTCCCTGATCTTTGACCTTGTTGGTACATTTTAGCTGTAGGCTGTGTACTAGTAGGCTGTTAATTTCCTACCTTATTTGAGGCTACAGTGAAGCAGCTAATCTGACCAGGGAATTTCTCTGCTGAAGAGAAGTGAGCAAAACCAAAGACAAGTGCAAAATGCTGCACCCAAAGGTTTACTGATAGAAAAATACCATTTATGATTTCTCATTTTCCCATTTTTTTCCACTGCTTTTGTCTGTTTTCCCCTAGTTTCTGCTTCTTTACTGTTTATATACCTCATTCCAGCCTTTCACATGCAAAATGTGTTTTGGCAGTAGGTGTAGAGACTCCAATCTGACATGAATCCCAGTCTTGCGGGGCACTTGCTGGGTGAGACTGCTCATCTGCTTAAAGTTGAGTCTGCAAAAGGGAGTTTCTGGGGGATTCACTTGTACAGGACATGCACAGAGAAACATCATGGGTGGATGCACTCATCAATTTTTTTGACAGAGGAAAGATGCCAAGCAATCAAAAGCTGTTTACACCATGGCAAGTAATAAATCAAGGCTCTGATATTTTAAGCAGTATGTTGTGTAACATTCATAAAGGAAGAATAGGAGTTTTACCAGCCATGCCAGTTATTCATCATCTTCTCCATCAATTTAGCCAATATCAGGTATTCAAGCTGTTCCTTCCCTCTTTTTATTTCTTAGTAAGCATTACTTTATTTTCTAGGGACCACAGAAAAAAGAATAGGGAATGAACATAATGATGACAAATGGTTACTTTGGCCTTCTCTAGAAAGACTGTGATAACCTTGGTCTAGGCTTTGTGTGCTCCTTCTGCCTTGCCATATGAGTTCACTGAGGTGGCCCTAGACTGGCAGACCTCCAAACTGGCGTGTGTCTGACATTGTTCAGTGGGAACACTCTGTGCAGACCCAGGCACGCTCCTCTCCTTGGCATCAGAGGAAAGAAAACAAAAGACCTTGGTTCCAAGTCTGTTGGCTTTATCAGCACACATGGTTGCCTCCTCCATCTTAAAAAACTGTTTAAACCCCAAGACCAGACCATTGGCACTATCTGGCAAATCCCTCTTCATTTGCCAGTCACAGACAATTGGTTTGCTTGGAGCTGATGAGTAATGCTTCCCTGCTGCAAGCTGGTTGAACATGGAGAAATGAGCTGAAAGGAGCTGAACATGGAGAAAAAGCTGAATATCCATAAATCACTAATTATTGTCTCTTTGTCTATATCTTTCTTCAGCTTAAGCATAGTTTTTGTGTAAAACTGATTATTCCAGGGCCCTTTGTCTGTGAGCAGCTTGATCTTCCAAATGAAAGATGTAATTGATACTACTGATCTTGAAAAGAGTTCTACCTCAGGCATAAAATGCATCCAAAATATGTTCTACTTCAAAGTCATTGACACAAAACTTCTTAATTTTCCTTGTCTTTTTTTTTTTTTTTTTTTCAAAAAGGAAACAAAGGCTTTAATGTCAGTGCTGGAGAATGGAATCACCTGTTTTCAGCTTAGCTTTAGGGAGAATCAGTCAAAATGTAGTTGTAAAGATTGTTGTTATCAGATTTCTTGGGTACATATAAGGGATGAATTATGGTGGAATTGCAGAGTAAGCTCTTACAGCAGCTCAAAATCAGGTTTTGAGCTAGGATGTAAAACTGCTTTTAGTCAGCCTGAACACACTTCTGAGCAAAGAGCTGGAGTTAGTCTTCCAGTTCTTGCTCTCCTTATGGAACTATGAGGTAATGTGAGAGTGGGAGTGACTAGAAGGAATATTGTAGGAATAGTTATTTACCAACATTATTAATAACTTGATTCTATTAGTAAGTGTACTGAATGAAAGGTGGTGTGGGAAATGCTGGTTGTGACCTGTATTCCTCTCACTTCACTCCCTGTTAAGAAAAGCTTGAAACCTCTGCTGCAGCAGCAGTCTGAGCAGTCTCCTTGAGTCTGCATCTCTAGGAAGGATGGATGTTTGTCCAATGTGGTGCTTGTGACAAGGCAACTGACCCCCAGTTCCAAGCTGTTTCTCTCCTTAGGTTTTCACTTGGGATTTCTCCTCTGAAATTCAGCCAGGTAAGTTCATGATGGACTCAGCCTACTTTGCAGAAGGAATGCATGGGCATAACATCCTGAGGGGCCTTCTGCTCCAGAGCAAAAACCCAGCATGTGGTCTGGGCCAAATGACAACTCACATCGTTGTAAAAATTGCTGCAATATAGAGTCTCTGTGCGAACTTTTTACGGAGGGATGACCCCAGCCCAGAAGAGAGCGAACTCCAAACTCCTGCCCTGGGACTCTGAACTGTGACTCAGTCTCAGGAGAGGCTTGTATCCATGCTTAGCTAGTGCCTGTTAGAAACAGTGCGAGAGGAGAGGCTTCAAACTGTACAGTGTTTTTCCAGTGTTGGACCTATTGGTTTGGTGACCAACTGCGAAGTATTAGGTGGGATCTAAGCACCTGGTGCCTCTGATCTGTGTTAATGGGGGATAGCAAGAGACAAACTATTATTTCACTCATATTAAACATTAAACATGAAAGAGTTGCATTAAAATGCACCAGGAGAAAGGAATTAATTGTCTTTTTGATCAGTGGGTATTTCTTCTAGAAGATTTGACGCTGGCATGTGTCTGACTTGGTGCACCCAGTTATATTTTAAACAACAGTAGGAGCTGAGTTATTCTTTTGAAAGGGAATGAGCACATAGCTAGGTTAATACAGAAACAGCCACAGATGGCTATGCTTTAAGATGCCTAGGGTTCCTGGCTGCAGTTTCTGGATTCTGATCCCAAAAGAATTTGGACAAAAGGTAGAAAGTGTGAGATTATATGGGAAAATCCATAGCCCTATTTTATAGATGAAAAAGGAAAGTAGTGTATCACGCTCTAGCTAATGATGAGTAGTCCAAGGCAGGTGAGTGCTGACTGATTTTTACCTGCAGGTAGATAGTACATGAAGAGATGGCTGACCAGATATGGACTTAGAATCACTGAAATATTCAAAATCTGAAGGTATAAAGAAAACTATGGTGGTTTTCTGATCCAACTTCCTGCTCAAAGAGGTAATTTCAAAGTTGAATTGGGTTGCTCAGGGCCTTGTCCAGCCACATTCTGACTATCTCCATGGATGGACACCAACTACCTGAGTCCTTGTTGCAGTGTTTGCTTTCATTGTGAGGAATTTTGTCTTTATCTTGAAATATATGTATCCTTAATTGTCTCTGCTTAACATAAAGATAATGGAAAGACAAAGGTCAACCTAAATATCTCTAGGGGTTTCCTAAAATGGACTTGAGTGAATGCTGATGCTCAGGAGATAATTTTGCTTCAAGGCAAATAAGAATCAAAGAGAAAGATGTCCCTCCCTTGTAGCTAAATCAAAAAGAGCTTAAGAAACTAAGAAAACTGATGCAAAATAATGAAATGTTTCTCACCGTTCAATGTCCTTTTTCCTCCACGAGCATTACTTACCTCCTTGCTTCCCTGTCTCTTGGTTTCCTGTTGCCTCAGAGTCAGAGAAGAGAGGTATTAGGTAAGCGCTTCAATTCCATTCTCTACTTCAGGGCCTGCCAGGGAAGGCAATGATCTTCCAGCTGCCCTGGACAAGCATGGTTTGCTGACCCTATGGGCCAGTGGCCAGTGTGTTTTCTTTGTTCGTTGTAGCCTCTGTTGGGATGCAAAGAGAGTGCCAGCCATGGATTTATTTAATTCCACCATCAGTAAGTCTGAATTCATTGCCACTAATACAATGCCCTTTTCTATGTTCTGTGCCAGGGGTATTTTTTTTTGACACCATGTGTGACCTCCTGTTATTTCTCAACAAATGCTGGCAGGCACAACACAGCTGGCAGAGCAAAGTGCATCCATGCTGAAATGAAGAGCCAATACCAGAGTGGGATGAAAATTAAATCAATAGAAAGAAATACATACCAATATTTCTCCCCTTTATTCCAGCTTTGAAGCTTCCTGTTGCACATTTTAACTCTCCTGACTTGAACTCAGGCAATAGCCAGAACAAGGTTATCATAGGCTATCATAGTTATATTTTTATATCTGCTCTATCCTTCTAAATCTTTCCCAAAGTCTGTAAAACAGGTGTTCCTAAACTATTCACAAGCAACTTAGCAAATAATTCCTTTCTCTGAGCTGATGCTCAGCCTCTGCTTTTTGATTTTACAGGAAAACTCAACCTGTTGAAATAATACATTACAAATAATGATTATGGTAAAATTTTATTATTTTCATCACTGGATAACCCAGCTTTCTTATTTTCCTTTCTTCTTTGTGGTTCTGTGCCTCTTCTCCCTGTTGCTCTGTGTATGCATGTTGTGGAAGAGGAGAGCAGGGTGAAGGGCTCCAGTTAGTCATGGGAAGCCTGATCTTTGTTGGTGACAGGAGTAGCTGTGACGGCTTAAACTGCTCAGATGCAGGACAGAGGACTGGGTAGTGTTGCAGAACATGACTGTTGGGGATACTGGGTTTGCTTCTTTATTAATAAATCACTTTCATATGCTAAGGGGCAGCTGTGCCATCCTAGGAACTTTCCCTGCCGCAGCCATCCTGCAGCCAGGCCCAGCTTCTCTGTCCCTCTGCTCATGTCTCCACTCTGCTCAAGCCACACAAGGGAGCTGAGTCACTGAGTCAGGGCTCTGGCTGCTGTGACTCACCCAGCCCTAAAGCTCTGCAGCTTGGTGTGGCTCATGGTGTTCATCCCTGTCCCTCAGAGTGGACAACATACAAACATGATTGGGTTTCTGTCATATGACCAGGTTTTATCGAGCAGCTGTCAGTTATGGTGCAATTAATTTGACCTGTCTTAGGATGACCATGGTAGGAGGAAAGTGTCTGTGGCACAGATTCCTGCTGGGACACACTCTGCACTTTGTCAGAGCCATGTGTATGATTTTGTGTGCTCAGTATGGTGCATTGGATTGGAGAAGATGGAGATATGTTCCCCTGCCAACACATCCTTCAAGAAGGCAAGGCAAAAAGAAGTAGCTTCAATACAAATACCCTGCAAACCTGTTTCTGCAGTGGATTGTCATTTTTTGGCACCAAGGAGAGCATTTTAAGCTGATGAGAAAATGCAACAGACTGATTTACTTGGATGCTTTCAGTGTTTCTTTGACTTTAGCCAGGGGAGGCCATAAGGGGGGTAGAGAAAACCAAAATATAACGTTGCACAAAGCTTGTTTGTATGCACTGGGGCTTGCAGACACTTGCTGAACTTGTACTTGCATGTGGGCCAAGTGAAGGAGGGCAGGCAGAGGGAACTTTTGCTCTTGCTAAGTTAGAATGACATCCACAGTCATCAGCCCCAGGTGAGATCGAGCAGCTTGGAAAAGTTGTGAGAAGTGTGTGTGTGTGTTATACCTACTCTGTTTGCAGTCATGCTGTTTTGCAGAACTTTCTGATTGTAGGCTCTCTGGCTCACCCTCCTCTTCCTCCCCTCGGGTGCGGGTCTGCAGATCTGGGGCCCACCAGGTGGCACTGGCGAGGTGAAGCATCCCGAGACAGGGAGGATAAACCCTAAGCCCTAAAAGGATGGAAATAAACCCATTTCTTATCTCTTTGTGAGCAAGCCTTGCTTTCCTCTCTCCTAAAGTGCCTCTTCCAGAGCACAGCAAATTGTAAGCAGAGGCCTTAAGTGAGGAGCCCCGGGGCAGTGATGTGTTGCTGACAGAAACATCCTGTGCTTTTCTGGTAGAAGTGTCCTATTCCTTAGTGTCCATTTAAAGACTGCAGCAGGGGTCTGTAAGCCACTTGGGTGACACTAATTGCTCCTCTGGCTGAAGTGTTTTGATGGCAGAGGATGGCACAGGCAGAAATGAGGGTGTGAGAATAAATAAGTCCTGACAGAGACCACCAGCAGTATTGGTGTCTCTTAGATATGAGGAATTGTGACCAAAATTACGGTCCCAGGGGTGGCACCAAGACTTGTACAACAGAAGGTCAAAGAGAGGGTATTGTAGGGGCAGTTCACTGTTGAATGGTGACAGTGACTCCGTCCCTGGTGGCTGTTGCTAAAGCTGAGCATGTTGTTCTTCTCAGAGAAAAAGCCAAGTCCTCGAAGACTTAAACTTTCAATTTGCAGTAGATTTAGGGAATTCATGTCCTGTTGGGATGGGGAGACCGGCGTTGCATCTCTGAAGTAAGAGCACACAGGGTTGCTGTTTCTGTGGAAGCTCCTGAACTTTTGTTATAACACAGAAATCTGGATCAACCCTTGGATAAAGGCTGACTGGTCTTGTGTTTCATCATGCTGCTGCCCCTAATTATACTCAAATGATTGAATAGGATCAAAATTTCCTGGCTACTCCTTTTCTCTGCTGCTTTTGTCATCAGTATCCAGGGCCTCAAACTCAGTAGCACCTGCTTTCACATCCCTTTCATGAAATCTTCTCACATCTCCCGGAGAATTAGTCCAAAGGGTTGGATGTCGGCAACTTCTCCCTTTCTGGATGATACCATAAAAATAACTGGAAGTGCTTCAGGTTTCTGGAGTTGTGGTATACTGCTAATCTTCCCCCTATGAATTCTGAATTAAATTAGGACTTGCTTTACAGGAAATTTTAGGTAATGTCTGCCTGTGTTCACAGCTCAGTCATTTCTTTGGGTGTAGCCCAGTAGTCTGAATAGGCTGTGATTTACTGCCACTAGTGAAATGAAACAGAATCACTTTCTCTGATTTATATCCTCTATTGTAGTTAAATATTTACACAGTATCAAGATCTTAGTAATTGAATGGCTAACAGATAGGTAGCAAATGTTTATATACCTCTGAAATGGTCACAGGGCCATTGAGGTAATGATATTTCATTTTGATAAAAAGTCTTTTACTAAAAAGAAATTTAAAACTCTTTTGGCTACATTTTGTTCTCAGGGGTCGGACTAAGTCATGCTGACTTCAGTGGCTCGGTGCAATTTTTACAGACTGTAAAAATGACCCACCTAGTTCAGAAAATAATTTTTGTTTAAATGAAGCAATTGTAGTGGAGGAACACAACATCTTTCACACAGCAGAAAGATTGCTTCAGGTTAGAAGGCAAGGAAAAATACCAGACTAATATCACTCTCTGAAGGAAACTGGAGCTGGCAAGTTTGAACAGTTCTTTCCAATATTAAATCAGGATTTCTCCATTCACCTGCAGAAAGCTATCACTAAATATTTCATAACCCACAGGTAAACAAAATTAGCCCTGTTTCCTGAAGCAATAAGGAATTCCTACTTGTTCTGTTTAATTCTATGTCCAAGTGAGGGAACTCGAATTCAAAGCATATGTAACAGTTACAACCAAGTGTGAATATTGCTGAGCTGGATTCTTGTTTTACAGGGATATTTGGAGCTTGGGAATGAGCTGACCTGGGTCACATTGTTGTCAGGTGAGGATTGTGTCTAGCCTGGCCAAAAGTGTGTATTTCTTAGAAAGAGAAGTTGCTTGTGTCTTGGAACTGTCTGGTTCTATAACCAAAAGAGATGTGAACTTTTCTTAAAATCAAAGTCTGCATAGAAGCTTTCTATCAACACAGATTTTCCTTTTTATTTCATCACTGTTTGAAATTGCCAGATAATTTTGAGCTACTGGATTTGAAATGGGATTAGATGAGCAAAAAATAGCAGAGAAGCAGAAAGGAAGTGTTTATTATATTCTGTCTCTGGATTACTGAAAATCATATTAGCAGCTGTCTCTCATGTAATTACAGAGTGGATGTTGGGGAAAAAAATGCAAACACTACATATATTTCAGGTCCTACTTATAACAGTGTAACTTGGACGTTTTAGAACAGGGGGAGGTTATTGGCGAATCTTGCCAGGGGAAATGAGAATTCACTACAGAGTGGTTAACATTTTGAATATGGCTTCCAATATAATGGAGTCCATATTCCTGTCTGGATAGTCTACATAATCCTATAACACAGAGTTATGATTATTTTAATTCACTAGTAACAAATGTTTCTGTAGAATTAAACATAATACCTGGAGCTTGATACACAATTAAACATGTAGACTTTGGAGGTTGCAAAATCTATTCTCAAAGGTTGCAGGGATTTCTTGGTTTCTCTGTCAGCTGGGAGGCAGTTGGTAATTTCTTCATTCTGTATCCAGGATAAACTGCAGTTCATAACAGTGGTAAGGGGAGTTTTCTGGTGGACACTTTCTCTATATGCAGTGATATGTGGTAGAATACTCTGAAATGACCCTACCTGCTCCCCAGCTACCTCACCGCCTGGGCAGAGAAGCCCAGCACTGTTTGTACCTATAAAGTGTCACTTATGTTTATCAAGGATGTAGCCCTGTGAACATAGTATTTCTCCCTGGCTCTCTGACCCCAGTCATGTTATCAAGTAAAGATTACCTTGAGATCAAAGAAAGCTCATTTTTCTAACCAAACACTGTTAGGTGCGACAGGGTCCTTCGAGCACTGGTAACTGCACAGGGCTGTTCCACCTTTTCCCGGGTGGGTCGCACTACGTTTGGGTCTGCTATTACGGGTCTCCCTCTGGTGGGGACTCTGGCTCGCCCTGATGCTCTCGCACCCCCGGACCGAGCGGCGCGGTCGTTTCAGGACCCTGGCCAGGGCCGCTGCTGCGGGCGGGTCCCCGCCGGGGCCGGCAGGTGCTCCGCGGGCACCGCGGCTGCACAGACGTGGAGTGAAACACCCCCAGCCGAAGACCCCAGCTGTGAAAGCCTTGGGGCCTCAGCCCCACACTGAAAATCAACATCCCTCTACACTTCTGGGTGTGCAGCTGCACTGCTGGGACTTCAGCTGCGTGATCTGCACAGCTGGGGCTTGGGGGGCACATCTGGGCATTGACAGCGCATTTGCGATCTCTAATGTGCTGTTAGGCTTCATTCTGCACAGCTCGAAGCTAGGATTCTTGGCCTGCATTCCAGCTCATCTAGTGACATATTTTGTGTCCCCAAAAGCATCACATAGCTCCCAGTTCCTGACCCTGTGCTCTGTGATCACTAACAGGGAATAATGTCACAGTGGAAGATGTTATACATGCAAACATTGGTTAGTAAATGAATAGTTAGAGTGATCTTTGCCAAGTGACAGCTTCTGAGGCAGTAGTTGTTGGGAATTTCACCATATGAGTATTAAAGCCACAGTTTGAGTGGGATTTTTAAAAATAAATTAGGGGGAACAGGGACCTCAGATGTCCCAGCTCTTCATGCTCATGTTGATTTTTATTATCTGTTCCTCGTGCATCATTATTATACAGATTTCCCTGGGCTGCACTGCATCTAAGTATTTAGCCTTGAAATAATTCAGTGATGCACAACTAATGAAGCAGAGGAATGATTGGAGAGATAGCATTCTAGGTGAATCACAGCTCATTCCACAAATTATTTATAGACTGCTCCCTCTTTATGACAGGATGTCAGCTACCTGGCAACAGACCAGTGTGTTTATGAATCATCTCATGGACTTACTGTGGCTTCTAGATGAGGGCAAAAGAGATTAAGGAAAGCTCACTTTGTATCTTTTCATAAGCAATAAGCAATCTCCATTCCAATGAAAAATCTCTCTCGTCCCAGCTGGTGCATAGTTACTAACAAACCTGCCCATGATCAGAAGGGAAAGTTAATAACCAACACAGCTTTACTTTGTTGTCAGGTAGAGCTGACTAGAGTTTTGAATTCTTTAGTCATGCTTTTCTCTCTCATCTTCAGTCTCTTTATGTGACACCTCAGTGCCATCTTACAGTCATAATTTCAGAGTCAGAATCAGGAGTACACAGAGTACTATGGTGAATCAGATTGCCCTGGATCAGGATGTTCAGCTGACTAAGAAAGAAGGTATAAGTCCATTAAAATGAGAGTGCCAGATGCTGCAAAATTAACTGACAAAAAGCACAATAATTCCCTCTGTCCTCACCATTTTGTAGTGTGGCATCTGAGTGAAAGCAATAATGGAGCACAGCAATATGCCGTGCAAGCCCAGACTGAAATGAGCCCACCTGTGGCTATTAATATATTTAGGTCTGTTATCATAAAAAAAAAAATTGTATGTCCTCGTGTGGACACTTGTGCTTGCAGGAAATAAAGGTTCCTTTCAGTCCTCTGGAGAGATGTGTAGGTGCCAGGTGTGGTGCTGTGCAGTGTGAGCAACAGCTGCACAGTTTAATGGATGCTAAAGTGGGCAGAAAGAATTGCATCAATTAGTTAAGTTTTATTAGACATAACTTAGTGACTATAGTAAAATTGACATTTACATATAATTATGGCCTTTTTCAATCACAATAATCATGAACATTAACATATTAAATGTTAAATTAACTTCCATTTCTGATAGTATACCTTTCTAGAAACATGGGTTGTTTCAAAGTGTGTGGCTGCACATCTTACATTCACATAATAAAGAAAACAAACTTCAAATAAAAAAAAATAAAACAAATTGTGTTAATGCAAGACAGATATTTACAGAACAATGAAGCTTACTGCTGCTCAAAGAACCTCCCAGGGCCCCGTGGCCATTCTCAGAGTGGTACAGGCCTGGTACTTACCCTTGGCAAAAGGGAACTTCTTGTGGAGTTTGCAGCAGCAAGAATCATGTTTTGTTAAATAGCTATGAGCTGGTCTGATGGTGGATTCCATGAAACCAAAGCTCAGAAACCCAGTGTAATACCAGAGGCAGTAACAGAACCCAGAACTTCTGTTTCCTGCCTCTCTATTCCAGCTGCCTGATTTTTTTTTGGAAGTACAGTACCAAGCTGAAACTTGTCTTTGCTATCTCCTGGCTACCGAGTTGTGATGGTTGTGTGAAGAACTGGGTTTTGTTTCCACTTTTTGCTTTCATCCCTCTTGATTTCTAGCTGCCTCTGGGGCACAGGAACGTGTCACAGACTTCCCTGGGCTTTATCTCACACATTCCATGAGCAGCAGGATGGCTATGACTGTTTCACCCGCTGGGAATGAGTACAAAAGGACAAACAGGGAGTATCAGGCACAAAGCAAGACTGAACACTGATTTCAAAGTCCCATATAGACTTTGTACAGGCAAAATCTTCTCTCCCACATCTTGGCAGGCAAGAACTGTAATGCAAACTGGACACTAACCAAAATCAAGCAAGCATTTTCCAGAAATTTATCTCATGAGGGAAAAGATGGTGTGTTAGCCTCCATTTCTATGGCTTATTTTCATAAGTGCTGTCTAGGGAATATCTACAGTGTGTACCTACATGTTGAGGAGTGGGATTCAGACTTGCTCATATCAAGTTGGTAGCAATGTTGCTGCTGCAGCCCCAGCCTGCACTGAAGGTCACGAACCCTAGCAAGACGTAAAAGCACATAAGTGGAAGCAGCACCATATTAATGCAGCTTCACTGCTTTCAGGCCCAAGGAAATCATGGGGACACTGGAGGTCAAATCAACATGTCAAACCAGCACCAGCCCAGTAAGTAACTGTCCTCATATCCCACCACTTGACAGTAATCTGCCATGAGATGTCTTCAGCCTCTTATTCATTTTCCTCATCTATTATACCTGCAGGAATACAGGATCTTCAGAGGAACCATGCAGTTTAGAGTGAGGTCATGATGAGTAATGGCTGGCTTTTGGCAACAGGAGCAGTATTTATCTAAAGGAAGGGTTCAGTCACTGGGCTGTTATGGCTTGGTGTTAGACACAGAATAGCTTCTTTTTATTGTTCTTCACAATAACTCAGGAAATACCAGATGGTGCTGTCAGGGAAAAACAAATCACCTTTAGTTGTATGTTAAAATGCTTTGGAGATTCTTCTGTGTTCTTTCCAGTGTGCTCCCTCTCCTCCAGTGATCAGCAGCATTATTAACACAGCCCTTTGCTCAAGCAGTTGTCTACACCGGAATTTTAAGTTTGCACATGTAGGTCAGGAGCACCCATGAGTTGACAGGAGCAGCACTATTGTATAATAGCCCAAATAAACCCTAGTAAGTCAAGCTCAGACAGAAATCCCTCCTACAGGACTCCACTCCTTCATAGAGAATAAACTTCAGGAACCCACAGGAAAGGGGGATTCATTCAGATAAATTATTCCCTTACATCCATAACCTATTTGCTATGAGACAAGGGGATAATCAGCCCTTTACAAAAGGCTGGCAAAGGCTGAAGCATCAGTTTGTTCCTACTGAAACCCGACTTCAAGATTGTACCAAAGATCTGACACTTTTGTTCTGTCTGTCTGCAGGAGAAGTTCTCACATGCAGTGATATAAAAATGTGGAAAAGAAATGTCAAATAAATGGAAAGCTTTTCTCTCTCTTCAGGGAAAAAACCCTGATTCAATATTTGTTGACAGGACAAATGTACTTATTACTACTGCTGACTCCATAGACTTGAAATTCGTTAAGTTATACCATTCAGTAGTGTTAGAAAACACAGACAGATGTTTCTCTACTTAAGTTTTACAGCTGTTTTAAAATATGTGACATCTATAGCTGGGTGTAATCCTCTGGCCACACTGTCTATTCCCAGCATCCCCCACATCACATATACCAGGGTGTCCCATCACATACTCATGTTAAGGTCAGGTATTTTCTACACTACCACACACACCAATAAAAACTCCAGTGACAGGAGTATTTTCTTCAATGCTATCTTATATAGTGGGGCAAGAAGAGATCAATAGAAATGAAATGTCTTGAGAAAGAAACGAGTTTTTTGTAGGACAGGATTTTTCTTTTGCTTTCACTGAAAAGCAGAAAGGTGCTACAGAAGCAGTGGTCTTGTCTGACTAGTCTTCATCAGCTGCACATAATTTTATGGACTACAACAAACTTCCCAAACAAATACTTGTATTGATTCCATGTGCATTGTTTGGTTTGGGGTTTGAGGGGTTTTTTTTGGTCTTTTTTTTTTGTGATGTTCTTTTGTGGTGGTTGTTTGTGTGGGTTTGTGGTTGGTTTGGTTTTTGGGGTTGTTTTGTTTTTGGTGGGGGGTTTTTTTGTTTGTTTGGTTTTTTTTTGGTTAGTGGTTTTTTTAATCCAGTGCAATAATATCTACAATCAGTGCTTTCTAACTGCCTATTCTGGAAATCTGCCACAGTTACTTTAAAGTAACGACAGAGTTTCTTTATTTAAAAGTCTTTTGGGAAATCATCACTGCTCCTGATGGAGTATGTCACATATTGCAATTCTATGGCACAACTGGCTATTTAGGAAATAAAAATAATGGATTATCTATTTTTCTATAGGAAAATAAGCCACTGGAAGTAAATTCTTAGTTATGCTTATTTTTTACTTAAGTTCTTAATGTCACTGACACCATTCTGAAAGCAAGAATAATCAAATCAATCTATTTTGAATATTTAGGCACCAAACTACTGTAAAACAGAAAACAAACGTAACACAAAACAGTACTGGTGAGCTTCCTTCATGTCTGTTGACTTCATATCATTAGTAGCATTACTAAAAGTCAAGTCCTGTGCAGTGCTAGAGCACCTCCTCTCCAGAGAATTTTAAAGCATTCTCAAGGTAGTGATGGTCTTACCTTGAGCCCACCATTCCCTGGCAGAGACATGGAGAGGCAAGAAGGCTGTGGTTCCCAAAGACTCACTCCAACCGCTAAGTGATACTGCCTCCCCAAATGTAAACTCCCTTTATCTGACTGACAATATACCTTTAAAACATTTTAGTAAACATATTAGTCTCTTAATCACACCTTAGGAAGATCCCCTGAACTTGTGGAATCACTACTAATTAAGTAGCCTCCAGGCAATAGAAGCAAATCCTGTTTATTTTGAGGCATCTTTAAAGAATGTGACAGCACCATGGATCTGCAGATAGGTCAGCCTTGTGTAGCACATAAGGCAACCATGGGTACTTGTTAAATACAAGGCAATCTGTGTAGTCAAGAGAGACATAAATCACCTAGAAACTGCTGAACCCCAGTCTCCAACCTACATCTCCTTTGTTATCCGTGGATATCCCAGCTGTATTCCCAAAATGCTTTCCAGTTTGGTGCACGTAAGAGTGATCATCAAAGCTGAAAGCATTCCAGCCTGGAAACTACCAGTAACAAGGAATAACTGATGATAGATAAGCCAGGAAGCAAGTAAAAGCAAGTATCTCAACAGAGGCACAAGAGAAGGGAATCCAATTTGTATATCTGGCCTGGGGCAGATAATTGTCCAAGTGCAATCTGGAGTCACACCTGTGAAAAACTGTGAGGGAACCAGGAGCGGGGGACAGAGTAGATTTAACAAAGCCCAGAAGGGCTGATTTTTTACACCTGAACCTGTGTCATGCACAAGGTAAAATGTGTCTCCTACATCCCCTATGGCTGACCCTTGATCCAGGTGCATTATTCAGCCTGCTTGGGCACCCAGGTGAATCTCCATCCTCCATCATCATCCCTGCGCACAAAGGCTTGTCCTTCGTGGAAGGTGTGTGTTCTCACATTGCGGTGAGGACTTAGAGATGTTGTGAAGGCCACTTCGGTCTTGTTGGGTGACAAATCACCAGGCAAATAAGGCAACCCATATGATGGGAGGGAGGAAACACTTGGCACTGCTGAGGAGATGCACGGTGCTGAAGGAAACTGAGGGAGGAAGGGAGAGTTCTCACTGCATGGATGGGCACTGCTGTCAGCTGGAGGCACGAGGCTGCAGCTAAACGCTGCTGCTGCTCCTTCACTGTGCTCACAGTCTATGGCTTCAGCAGGGCTCAGGCAGTACGTGTCTTTTCCAAGGTCTGAGGACAGGGCACTGTAGTTAGCTGAAGTTTCATCAATGGTGTTGACATCTTTTAATCCTAAGGTCTGCAAGACCCAGCTGTCCACAGCAGGGCTGGCTTGCTCTTCACAGGCAGTGAATTCATTAAAGAGGTTTCTTCTAGCTTTGGAAGCATGAGGAGTTTCTTGAGGAATAAAGCAATGGTCCTCTTTTAATCTCCTCTTGGCACTTTTGAGAATAGCACAGGTTTTCTGTCCATGGCAGGATAGCAGTTTCTATTAAAACAAACAAAAAACCAAACAAACAAAAAGGTAGAGAAGATTAAAATCTGATTTTCTAGATACCAAAAGAACATATTTCTGACCTCAGATTTTAGATGTGGAAGATGGTTACTACTGTGCTTATAAAAGATATTTTTTCTACCACCTTGTGGTGTGTGTCATTGATATGACTATTCTGTATCTCTACAATCTTGGCACACGAGTGGGACATGGGGAAAAGTGGCAGCCTGACAAGGAAGGAGGGAGGATGCAAAGGTAAGTCATACTGGGAGAGGTGTGATCTCAACCAGAGACTTCTCAGAGCAGCAGACTGAGTGGTGTTGCACTCACTGATTCACCTCAGTTGTCATTATCCCAGGACAAGGGCCCTTCAGGCATCCAGGGATGGTCAAAGGAAGGTAAGAATAAAAAAGGAAGCTCCCCACCAATTCTCTGGTCAGACACCTCCTCTGATGGTCTCACACTGGACCCTTCTCCCCCATAACACAAGGGATGGCCATGTCTCCCTGCTGTGCCCAGGGAAGGAGACCTTTTCTACTGCTGGGAGCCAGGTCTTGGCATGGGAGGGAAGACATGTCACATTATCAACTCAGAATATGATAGGAAAGGAAAATCTCCTATTTGTTATATTTTTTTTTACCTCATGCCCAATCTAGAGAGTTGAGCAAATAATCAGTAGTTCAATTTCATGGCCATGAGTCGAACAACAAAAAAATGTCATTAAGCTGACAAGAAACAATTATCTTTATTTTTTTTTAAGGTGAGAGACAAAGAATCCAAATATTTAAAAAAAACCTTTATACTTAGTCTAACAGAATGTTTCATCCAACACGAAACATTTAATTTTGTATTTTACCTTTACAAAAACACCACACAACTTTTTAATTAATAAATTAGGAAAAAATATAGTTCAGTATTCTAATATAAACTAATAAAACATATCACTGGAAAATCAAACAAAACAAAACATAAACCAGAAATCACAAAAAGAAAAAGGGGAAAAAATCCTTATCAAATGGATAATTGACAAAACAGACACATTAAAGGAACATATATTCAAATTTGATCTTTTTTACTAAAAAAGGCATTAGATGGAATAATTTTACTTTGCTTATAACCCTTACTTATAACTAACTAATAAACTAAATTATGCCATGGGCTATACTGTCTCCACAGTCAAAACTTACAGGATGACATTTCTGGGGGAAACTGTCACCTTAGATCCATGACCAGCAATTTGGCAGCTCTGTGAAGTTAAATCTCACACTGCAGGTTGTCTGCACTCCTTGACTTTCCATATATTTTAATGGCCTGTACCTATTTAACCTGTTCCTTCTGCACACATCTGCACAACACGTTTGAACACAATACCTTGGCTTTTTCTTCTAAACACTTAATCAGGGCAGAATTCAGGTACTGTCGGAGGTTATTATTTTCTTCATGTAACCTAGCAAGTTCCTCTTCCTTCTGAAGCAAAGTATCTTGAAGCTGTGGAATAGAGATACTGATGAATAGATGTTGATTCTGTAACTTAATAGCAATTGCCCTATGGTACAGGCTGCTTGGATTTGATGATGCGAGTGTTTGCTTTGTGAGCTCAACACACCCCCTCCAGCCACTTGTCTCTATAAATCTAAGTGGCATGAATGTTCAGTTTTCACTTTTAACTTCCTTTAATCTTTAGTGAGTGTTTGAGAAGATTACTCTGAAAAAACTTGTAACCACAGAATAATAATAGAAAATAGAATTACAGGTAGTCCTGTGAGCAGCCAGAAACTGTCATGGGCATGACAGCAGCTGCAGGATCTCCTTCTGAGTGGCAGTAAACATCCCTTTGCACCCCTCATTACCATTTATAGTTGGCTGGTGAGAAAAAAGGAGGAGTTGCAGATTAAAAATTTATGGGGATAGAGTGCAGAAGGAAGACGCAGTTGCCATTCTTTATGATACAGTAGGATGTAGTTATCCCTTCAATTCTGAACCCTACTGTGCTAGTCCTGATACATATACAGAGCTGAGATAATCCCCACTCCCTAGAGCTGAACAGGAATGGCAGATGCTTAACCTTTTTTCATAGGAAATCTCTGTGTTTGCAGACAGATTTTTGCCCCCTGAACATAGCTCAGGAGACTTCTTTAGGAGGACAAAGGATCTTCTGCTAAGGACTCCAGGCATCTGCTGAGCAGAGGCTGTCAAGCACAGCCTCAAATGGCTGAGGTAGAGCCAAAGAAAGAAGTACACTGACATCTGGAACTAGGGTTGATTAAGTGAACAAATGAATTTTCATTGACTTCACTTTTTCAAAACATTATTCCAAGCACTTGATCGGAGTCATCAGTCTGGGGTTCCTTCATCTAGGACTGTTCAGAGTTTCTTCTGCTCCTTGTTGGGATTTACAAAAAAGGAAAATGAGAGAAAATAAAGTAACCAGGAAATCCTTCTTGGTCAAAATGGCTGATCCTCTATGGAATTAGGCAATTCTGGTGGAATCGTTTTCCATGAAGTTAAACCTGGTTGAAGCAGGCATTTTTGTCCAACAGCACCATCAGAGCCGGAGGGACACCCCGGTCATGCTCCTGGTCTTTTCTAGCGCTAGGGCTGCCGATGCAATATGCTGTAAGAGGGGAGGGATGCGTAGGGAACCCAACACCACCTGTTCCAACAACACAGGGCAACACGGGGGAGACAAATACTTCCATCAAGGAACAACAAATAAAGCGGTTTTCTGTCACTTCCCACAACCGTGCAAGTGAGAGGGACATGTCACAAGCCAACCCAGAAGGTGCGATACGTGACACAAAGTTCAGGAACCTCGTGGGGTGAAACCGGGGTTGCCAGGGCGGCGCGGAGCCTTTACCTGCTTGTTTCTGTAGAGCTGGGAGGACAGCTGGTCTCCCTGCCACGCCGAGTCCTGAGCACCGAGCTGCGGGCTGCCGAAGTGGCCTGGGGGAGCAGAGCCAGGGTTAGCCCGCTCCGCTCCAGCTCCCTCGCCCTGCCCGGCGGCAGGAGCCCCGCTCCCGGGAGCGCACTCACCCGGGCTCAGCCGAGCCTCCCGCCGGCCCCGGCTGTGCGGCGGCTCCGCGGCGCAGACGGCGGCCCAGGTCTCCTTGGAAACATCGGCGGGGGCGGACCAGGGGCAGGCGCAGCCCGGGCCCCCGGCGAAGTCCGGCTGCGGCCACGGCCGGCCGGTGCTCTGCGGAGGGAAGGGGCAGAGGCGATGGGGCGCTGGCCGGGGGACGGCGGTGCCCCCTCTCCAGCCCCCGAGGGGAGGCGGTGTCAGCCCGGCCCCGGCGAGCGCTCCCCTCGCTCCTGTCCCGGCCGGGCTGTGCTCTGGTGCCTGTCCCGGGCCAGGCGCCGCCTGCTCCCGTGGGCGCTCCCAGCCCTGACCCGGGTGCCCGCTCCCCCCTTTTGTTTTCTCCCCGCCCGGGGGTCCCGCACGGTCCCGCTCCCTCCGCTGAGCGCGGGCAGAGCCGCCTCGCCGCAGCCCCCCGCGGCACAGGGGCTCCGAGCAGAGCTGTGCCAGGGAAGTGGCTGCGTTTCCTGCGATCCCTTGGAAAATACTACGGTGCTGAGTGGGTTTAGGGTGAAGGGAGGTCGCAGGCTGTCCTTGGCCAGACCGTTCCTGCTACCTTGGGGGTTTGATTCAGCTCTAAAGCAGCAGCACAAAGCCAGCAGAGTCACCTCCAGGCTGCTCGCACTCTCTTCTGCCCCTGCAGTTCTGTAGGAGTCCCAGACCGTAGAGCCTGGGGTTGGCTCTCGATTCACCCTTTTCCCCTCCTCCAAATAAGCCCCATCTGCAGCAGCTCTAAATATCTGCAAGGCAACGGCAGAGCTTAGAGCCTCAGTCAGGGAATCTGCTCACCCATGGGAAGGCACAGCAGCAGAGACTGCTCTTGCAGGTGGAGGAGAGCCCTCTTTTTTCCCCATCTTAAAGAGGGCACAAAATGTACTGGAAGCCCCCAAGGTAAAGAGACCAGCTTCTGCTTTTCTGCCTCGAGGTCGAGAGAAATGCAAAGAGCACTTACCATATTAGTGGCAGAATGAAATGCAGGACTTGGGAGCACGTTTCTGTTAAAGCCCCAGAGAGGTTTAAAAGGCTCTGAAGGAGGGGGAGAGGGGGAAGACCGGGGAGGCGAGTTTAATCTAAAGGAGCTCCCAGTGACGCCTCAGAGCTCTCCTGAAACCCAGCAATCTGATTTGGTGTAAAGCTGTCAAACTTGTGACGTGAATAAACAGCAAACTTGCTGAAATCAAAGTCATTCTGGTCCCACAAATCAACACAAGGAAGGAGGGAAAAGAAAAGGAAGGAGAGAAAAAAAAAAAAGCTTCCACACACTTCAGGACAGCAGTGAACTAGTGTGTCTGAGTTTCACTCCAGGAAATGAACAGGGATCCAGGGAAGCATCCCACATGTTCAGAGCAGGGCTGCTGGTGTTGCTGGTGAGTTTTTTTGATTTGTTTTGTTTTGTTCTCAAGCCTTGTTTGCGGTTGTAAAATCCAGCAGGAAGAAACAAGTTTGTCCAAGATGCCTGGCTGAAGGAGTGGGTTTTGCTCAGCTTCCCAGAGGTGTGTGGAAGCAAATATGATTCAGAGCACTTCTGTGCACAGTTCTGAGGAAGAAAATTCAGGTTTGAGAACAACACAATCTGCAATGATAAGCTCCTGCAAATGTCTCACTATATGGGTAATGTTTTCTGCCAAGCCCCAGGCTTCCAGATCATCTCAGGGCATAAATTCTGTGACGGTGGTGTAAGATTTACTATCATAAAGGATAATGTTGCAAAAGCCATACACAGGTGTGTGAAAGGCAGAGATTGCCTCCATACAGCCACTTTTAATTTACATCAGATTTTCACAGCAATCAAAATCTATGGACAGTCTTTGAGTTTTTCCCAGAAGAAAAAAAAAATCAAAACAAAACTCTTCACTGAGGGTCTGTCTTTGAACAGCACAGAGGACGGTGGGAATAAAGGCAATTGCAGAGCAGTTGTTCCATCAGGATCCTGCCCTTGTCATGATGTCAAGGGCTATTCCAGGTGGTAACCCGATCTGTCAGCAGACAGGAGCCACCGGGTGACGCTGGGCCGAGGGCAGGCCATGCCAGCATATGGGATGATCTTTCATTTCTCCCCTGGAGAACACTCAGTGCAGCGCAAGGCTCAGGTACAACAAAACCCAAGAGGGCTATTTGCCTTGCAGTCTTTTATTCCCGGTGTATTTTCCTAGATTGCTGCTCAAGGTAGACTGGCAGCTACGCCAAGTTAAACTATTGCCATCTCCTGCCTTACGTTTTTTCCAACAGAGGTGTTTTAAAAAGGCCTCACGCTCCATTCCCGCAGTGCCTTGGGTCTTTCTGTAGCTTCCTTTTAAATCCCAGCTCAGCACCGCAGGATTGGTATGTGCTGTGATAACCCACCTCCTTCAGATGCGAACTCCTTTCCTGCATGGCTGCACGGAGTGTAGGGGGGGATCTGCTGGCTAACAAGAAAGCACGAGCTCTGTGACACACACCGAGCTCTGTGACACACACCCGACACGCGCAAAGGCCCCAGTGCAGCTCCCGGGCCGGCTCTGGTCCCTCTGTCAGTGCCCCGGGCACACCCCAGGCAAGCCCCCCCGCCCCGGGGAAGGGCCCGGGGCAGGCGGGTGAAGCCGGGACAGGAGGGGCGCTGGGGCGGGCGGGGAGGCTGGGCGAGCTCTCAGGACCCGCAGCTGCCCCGTGCGAGGCACAAACGCCCCGCGGGTCCCGCCCGGCCCGGGCGGCGCCGCGGGATGAGCGGGGGGGGGCTGCCCATGACGGCGTCATCACCGCGCGCGGGGCGTCCCGCAATGGCCGGGGCTGCCCCGCTCCCCGTCCTCGGGCTGCCCCGCTCCCCGTCCTCGGGCTGCCCCGCTCCCCGTCCTCGGGCTGCCCCGCTCCCCGTCCTCGGGCTGCC
>JAWWLV010000011.1:11214068-11259420 GCA_035041135.1 Platyrinchus mystaceus
CCGCTCCCCGTCCTCGGGCTGCGCGGCCGCGCTCCTGCCGCCCCGGGCAGCAGGGGACATGCCCGCCTGGCCCCGGGTGGGCTGAGGCAGGAGCCTGCGGCGGGGGACGAGAAGGGATGCCCTGAGCAAGCGCTGCCCCCTGTGTCGCCCCGGGCCGTCTCGCAGCTCGTCTGTCGGGACAGGGGCATCGGCAGAAAGAGGAGGGTTGACTCTGAACAGCACGTTTAGGGAGATGATCAGGGCTCCGGAACATCTCTTAGGAGAGACTGAGGGAACTGGGCTGTTTCGTCTGGAGAACAGAAGACGGAGGGGATGTCATGCGTATGAGTATGTCAAAGGCGGGTGCCAGGAGGATGGTGACAGACTCTTTTCAGTGGTGCCCAGCGACAGGATGAGGAGGAATGGCCATAAGCTAGAATACAAGAAGTTTCACTTCACCATGAGGAAGAACTTTACATTGAGGGTGGCAGAGCACTGGAACAGGCTTCCCAGGATGGTCCTGGAAGTCTCCCTCTCTGGAGACCTTCAAACCCCACCTGGACGCCTTCCTGTGTCACCTGCTCCAGGTGACCCTGCCTTGGCAGGGGCGTTGGACAAGATGATCTCCAGAGGCCCCTTCCAGCCTGAACAATTCTGAGATTCTATGATGGACAATGAGTGGGCATTGTTCCTTCCCACCTTGTGTGGATGTGGATGTGGGAGCAGCATTGCTGGCTCACGGCTGCTCCAGATAGGGCCCTTTGCCTGGCACAATGTGTGTGGCTCTGTCTCTGCTTCCTTTTGGCAGAGCTCTGCACACTCAGGTGTGCTCTATGCCTCTGAGAAGTGCTGGGAGAGGTGTGGGCACACTCTTGGGAGTGAAAAGCAGTTACGAAGAGAGCCTGTGGTCACTCAATTTTTATGTCTGCACAGCTGGTATCGTGTTGGTTGGAGGGCTGACAGTGCCTGACTTTGTGAGCTCAAGGAGTTCAGGTCAACTTACACTACCAAGATTGATATGCTGGGGAGTAAAAGGTGGTATGTGGGTAAAAGACTACCAAATCAGAGCCCTGGTAGGTTTGGGGAGACAACCTTTGGGTCACTTTCAAGGAAAGAAAAATGCTGTTGGTGTAGGAGAGAAAGACCTAATTTTGCAAAATCATGCATAGATGTCACACATGATAATGGAAGAGGTTCAAGTCATAGTAGCAATCACATGTAGTGTAAAAGAAAAACTAACAACCACCTTCTAGTTCTTTTCCTGTTCATCTGAGGCAACCCCTCTCAGAGCTCTTACTGCTTGTTGTAGTTAATGATGCAATTCTTTAACTGGGAATAAAGTTCCAGGGTGGAATGTTTATCAAGACTATAGTATTGCTTCAGTGGAGATAGGATTCCACTTTGAGTGTCATAGCATCTCTTTTCTGGCGTTTTGGGAACACATTCAAATGTATTGAAGTGTGTTAATTCCCGTATGTTCTTTGTACCTGTATTTTCTTTTGTAATTTCTATGATGTTTCTTGTTTAAATGACAGTGATGAAGCTAATTCTTCAGAATAAAATAAATAAAAAAACCCAACAGGCTCTTTTTTTCTGGTTTAACCCATTTGTATGTAGAAATGGCCTTAAAATTGCATTTGCATCATTGTGAAGAGATGGTACACAGAAGAAAAACAATAATATTTACAAATACTTTAATTCGAGTTTTATACCAGATTTACTACAGTAATAGTATGTGTTACTTTGTGTGCTAACACCTGCATGTGTGTCCAAACCCACCCCAAATCCTATTCACTTTTCCTGCCTTATTATTGCTACAGTACTTCTTATCCCTATTAAGAGTGGTTAAAATGTATCAATGGCAAAATAGAGGCTCAGTTAATAACTCCAGATATTTACCTCTAGTCAGGTACACACAGGTATCTGGCATTTGCAGGAATCTCTGATGATGTTTGTGAACTAAAGGAGTGAAAATTTAAACCTGATGAGACTGATTTGCAAGAATGCTTCTGAAAGGGAATTTATGCAGAGACAGGTTCTGGTTGTTTCTCTGATCAATCTTCCTCCTTGGACACAGGACTAAAAGGCAATTCCCAAATCCAGTCCCCTGCTGTTGAGACATTCTTAAACTTTTCAATCTCCCTCTTAAAACTAATTAGGTTATTTTCCTTATGTTATTCCCACTGTGAGGCTACACCGTTCTCAGCTCTGATGGTTAGACACTTTCTAGTTCCAGTTTGAATGTATTCATAGCAGGTATAATCCCTTTTGTCCTTGTGCCAAACTCTTGCTTTAGTTTAGACACTTCGTCTCCCTCTCTAGTGTTTAGCCTTGATGTCTTTGCAGAATGCTGTCACATATTGTCTTTTCCTTTGCTTTTTAGGTCAAAGAAGACACTTTTTTTTTACAATCTTCCCTAACGTAAACACTTCAGGAAACCATCTCAGAGAATACTCCAGCTGACATTAAACTGTTTTTCCGATGGATGAACAAAGTTACTCAGGTTGCTGTGTAACACACCATTGTTTTAGAGAAAACCATTGGCAAATCTTTCTCTTTTGTATCTTTCTGGTACAATTTAGGGTAGTCTTTACCTTTTTCATCACCCTCTTATTGCAGTTAATAGTTTTGAAATCATTGTCAGCTGGTAGTGAATACACCTGTGAGCTTCATTTGCTGTAAAATGCAGTTAGTCAAACTGAGCCTTCAGTGCTGTTGGGCTCCAGCTCTCCTACATTGATACTTTTCAGTACTGTGGAGTTTCACAAGTATTTAGAAAGAAGCAAAAAGATGACTACAAGATGGAAAAACTGCAAAACACCTTTCTGAGTTTACCTGCATTTTCTCACAAGTGTGGTAAGTCAGTGAATAGAGGATATCCTCCCTCTATACAGCTCTTGTGGTGACTTCAATGCTTTCTTTTGGTTTGAAATGAAGGTACACAGTATATTAAGGGTGTATGTGATTTTTTTTTCCTGTGTCTTCTGATACACACTGGCTGAGATTTATCCTTGACAGAGCCTTAGAAAGAAATTTAGTATTACTAGTGCTTAATCATCTGGGTTCAGTAAAGGGTTGTTTTTGTCAAGAAAGTAAGTTGCATTTTAGCAGCTGTATGGAAAAGAATAATACTTTATAGTGATCTACAAACTTAATTTGAGCAGTGGATATTATCTGATGGAATTTATCTGAAAAAGTTGAAATTCTTATACGTAGGTAGTGGCACCTCTATACATAGAATATCATTAAAGATAAAGTGTGTAAGGAGTATGTTTGAATAACGTCTGTGCCATGTGTTGTGTCCACAAGTGCTCTTCCATCTGTTACCACCCCTGCTAACAGCAAATCTTGGTTCTCTCCTGTGGAAGTAGATGTTGTTTCACAAGGGATAGAAGATCTCTGCTTTGAAGAGATCTGTTAGGTAAAACAGAGATAGCTACTCTTGAAGATCTAAGACTAGAGGGGACTTCTGTGTCATCTTGTCCCATCTCCTACTTTAGTTAGGTAGCTGATTCATAAAACATTGGTGTCAGCCCTTCAGAGCTTGTTCATGTGATGCTGGTACTGCTTTTTACTGCTTGTCTGTTCAAAATTTTACTCTAATTTCTGACCTAAATTTATTCATGGACGTTTGTGGCTTTAGCTGTTTCTGTTTCACCCTGTGTGCTTGCCATTTGATATGTTATAAACTACAATCTGTGCTGTGTTTGTCTGGCTTTGTGTAATCGTTTTTCTATTTTGCAGTGTGGGTGACCATTTCTTTTTTTCGCAGTCCTCTAGATTGCAGTTGGTTACAACCGCAGGTACAGGAATGAGGAGTCACCTCCTGAAATGGAAATACAAATTGAAAAAGTGCAAGTTTTATGTGCACAGAGTATATTCCTAGAATTCTCTGCTTATGGAATGTCATTGAGAGAGAGAGCATTGTGATATTAAATAAACAATTATTTTTTATAATTCTAGAGGGTTTTTTTGAATATTTTCATTGATTCTACTAGACATACTGATCTGTCTGAAGAGGACACTAATTGCGCTGATGTACTATCCTCTGGACATGTTCTCTCAGAACTCATTCCAGGCTCTATGTATTGTCTTTGTCTTTCCCTTTCCTTTTGAGTGGCTGGAATTTTATCATAAAAAATGAGGTCCTGAAGAGGTACAGATCTCAGAGCTGGCTTTTGAGTTCTGAAAACTGCAGGTGGGAATCTGCTACTTTTGCTACTCTTGTTGGTGTATGGAAGAGAAATATGTTCTACTCCTGACAGCACTTAAGTGCCTGAAAATTCAGAACGTCACCGATTTACAGTATAGACCCTGGTCAGTCTTTGCGTCTTGGTGTTTTCAGTTCCTCATCTATCAATCTGGACTGGTGCATCTGCTTAGATTTTACATTTTTGTAATAAAAAATGTCCTCACGTAGCCCCTGACCAGATGAGTCCCTTTGTGCTTGGCTGTGACCACTGTGCTCCAGAAGAGCAATATTAACTGTGAACTGATGACTTTTCATGAGGTTTGAGAGTTAATTGGATGGGAATTTTAATATAAACCATGATGTAGTTTTGGAACTGAAGCCTATTCTTGATCTGGCATCAGCAACACGCTGCTTCTGTGTCGATGTTCCTCCATCCGGAGGTTACCACTGAACGGAGCTGCCATGCTGTAGCTAAGTAACCTTTACATCCCAGAAAAGAGATTCAGCAGTGTAAACAAATACATGGAGGTTGTCCCATGGTTAAATAACAGATGGCAGAAACAGTTTTTCTTGACTGTGTTATGAGTGTTTGCCATCGTGGTTTGGGGGAAATTGTTGCATCTTTACAAGAGAAAGACCAGTGTGCTGAAAAGCCATGTTTTTCTCCATGGTGTTTTCTATTGAAGTCAAACTATTTTGCAGGGAGACCTGCCAGAAAAGCTTAGCTCATGGGTTTAATCCAAATTAGGATGAATTTTCATGGGACCAGATGCAGAGCTGAATGAGGCCTCATGCCTAACCAGCCACTGATGTGTGCATCTGCCTGCTTTCTAACCTGGCCTGTGAGTTCCTCCAACGTGAACTGTGCTGCCAGTACCTATGTGCTGGGCTTCACCTATTTAATAGTGCTTTTCCTCTTGGCTGTGACTCAGGAATTGGCAGTCTGGCTCCTCTCCATCTTGCTTTGGGTGTAGAGCTGGGCACTTTCCATTCTTGGCTGGCAGTTGGGACATTTGGCAGAGATCTCTGATCTGAGTAAATATGTGTGAGGGCATCTCTTCATTGCAGAGCTGTATGGCATTGCCTTCCCTAATCAATAATGAAAGAGAGATTCTAGGATGTGTGTAAATGTGTTGGGGATCAGAAGGTGAAGGATGGTGTTGTCATGAGCTGAGAAAGATGTCAGGGTTTTTGTGCATACTTTCAAAGGCTGAGTTAAAACAATAAGTCACTGGGGAGATACCCTAGTAAAACAGCTCTGGCTGTATACATAAAATTTCCAGCTCCTAGTCCATGCAGGTAGTGTTCGATGAACTGGTGATGAAAAGGAATTAGTTGGCTGGTAATTCATCTAAAAGATTGGCAGAGGATTTTACAGGCTTACACCAGAGCTGGCTGGAGACAATAATCTCTTTTCTCGAAGAATGCCGAGGTCCTGACGCCCAGCTCGTTGGAATGAAACCTGAATGCTTTTTAATTCTCTGTGAGAGATTTTTTCTTTCCCCTCTTTGGTTTTTGTTTTTAGGAAGGAACAAAATGTTTCATTGTGATTTTGTCAATTATTTTGATATAATGAATTAAAAGACTAAATGTCTTCCAAATCCCAAAGCCTTTTAAAAGAATTCCATTGAAAACACATCAGAGCTGTTTTCTTCCCTGAATTTTTGCTGAAATTTAATTTTAACCAAAAGTTTACACACTTCAGTGGCAGCATGGGCTCCCTTGTAGCAATGATGTGCATTGGATAATAACTGCAGACAGGATTTTTTTTTTTGTCCAGTTATATTTTATGCTATCCTGGAGGAGAAAGGGGTGAGAGGAGGTTTGTATCCATTTGGCAGCCTCATACTGTGCCAAAGCAGTGTAAAAAGGCCTGAGACTGAATACGAAACAAGAGAAGCATTTGGTTTTTAACTGCTCCTGGATGAGAGAGCAGGATTCATCCATGCCTTACTGTAATTTTACAATTCCATTGCAAACTGTGATAGTACAGCAGGGAAAGAAAGATGAGGTTAGTACAGTGAAACAGAGCAGGTTTCAGAGAGGAGACTTTCTCTTGGCTCAAGGTTCTTATATCCAAGTCTCCCGATAGTGACTGGAAGGAACAGAGACTTAAATGGCAGCTATTGAGCTGTCCAGAAGCTCCTGTGGGTTCTGTTTCATCTTTTCTTTCTCTCTTTCTAGTCAGACAGAAATGAGACCTCTTGCCATCCCCAGAAGCTGCAATGACTGGTCTCCCACCTGTGGCTAGCACTGAAGCTCAGCAGCTTCCTGACATGCATGTTGGGACCCTTACTGGCTCAGGTACATGTTTACTGACCTCCTTCTTGGAGCTAGAAAGGTGTACTGTTATTTGAAAAATGACAGGTTCATTTGAAGGGAACTAATTTAATCTGGGATGCTACTATTAGCTGTTGGATGTTGTTTTGTGATTCCTGAGATTTCAAGGGAGTTTTATGTTCAGTGATAGGGCTCCATAATCTCCAGCATCCAGGGGATACAAATTCACAAGGAAGAGTCTGGGTGAGCACACCTGGTGCCTTGGGCACAAAGAAGTGTGGCCCTGTGGAACAAAATATTTCACTGGGAAACTGAAAGACCCCACAGTGCTCATTTCTGAGTTGGCTGCTGGCCTGCAAAGTGCCCTTCAATAAATTGCTTTTATTACTTTGTTTTCCCCAAATGTGTGATGAGGAAGATACTATGTTAGATGTTCTTACTGAGGAATAGCCCTCTGTAATTGCTGGCAGTTTTACTTTCAGAGCAACACTGATTATAGACTTTATTCTTTCAAAGATGTGGTTTGGCAACGTGAATTTTGGGGGATGGATTTATTGCTGAAAATGTTTTGATTTTCATGTGCTCCTGGATGTCAGTGTTTTATAGAAATATGCCGTGCGTGGACACTAGAGGGCTTACTGGCATCCTTCCCTCTGCTCCCAGCCGGGCACAGCAAGAAGGTTCGGCAGGATAAATCAGGGAGCTTTCACTTGGAATCTTACAGCTGGATTTAAGTTTGGAGGGTGGAGAAAACTGAGCAATACAGGGGAAAGGAATTCTTTCATGCTGCATCTTCACAAGCTTCATCATCCCTGTGAGGACAATAGCACTTGCTCCTCCTTATGGCAATGACCTTTTCAGGTGCATCTGTAATCAAATAAATGTTGCCAGTGGAAGCATTGCAAGCACAGGCTGTGTTTCAGTTGAACCTCCAGGCAGAAAAAATGATCCCAATAGCAATTAACTACAGGCATTTCAGCAATTAGCTGTGGGTGATGTTCAGGTTGCTTGTGTAACTGTAGTACACAGAGGTGTGAGTACCTTAGGGTTCTGGACTGAGGTGGTGTGGGATGCTGTCTTGAAGTCTTTAGTGCTCTCCGTTGCCCACTGGGAATTTGGCTTCATACCAGGCATTGTGACAATTACCATGTGCTTTCCCAAATCAGGGGGAATATCTAATTTCTCACACTACTATTTGCTCAAGTACGCAGTTGAATGCAGTGCTGTGTGGAGAACATTCACAGTGTGTCCAGCCGGCCTCATCCTGGTACAACTCTTGGTCCTTGCTCCACCTTACCCACTGCCAAAGCTGTAACTTAACAATGTGTTTGACTAGTTTCAAAACAGTTATATCACTGGGTTCCCTCTTCAGCATGTAATAAGAAACCTTCAACCACTTTGTTGGAGAATGAGAAACAGAATGGCTTTGAAAGGTAATGTGCTGCCAGCAACCAGCCTTGCAGCAATGGGTTAAGTGGGACCATCCCTGTAGACTGTCACCAGAATGTTTTTTAGAGTTGACCTGCTAGGACTTTCCCTCCTCCCCCCTCCCCTTTCTCTTCTCTCTCTCTTTCTTTCTCTTTATTCTTTTCCTCAGGTCTCTTGATTTCATGCTGGCTTTCTAAATTGAGGATAAAGTTAATTCATGGCACAATGCCGCAGCTGGAATGAAATATGGCCAGTCGCCTGTGTGGAGTGGAGGGCTCCATGCTGGCTGGGGGTGGCTTGTGGCATCTCCTAAGGCCACTACGGGCTGTCACTGATTTATTGATAGTGCTTCCAGAAACAAAGCAAGAAGTTAACTAATTATGAACATATGGTTCAACTCACGCTTGACTCAGCAGCCACCTTGTTAGCCTGGAGCTGCCTAGGTGTTCCGAAGCAGGAGAAGAGGAAAGTTTTGGGTGGAAGGTGTGGTCCAAAGTCCCACTGACAAGCCAGAGGGAGACTTGATTGATCTTAATCTATTCTTTTTGTTAGGAGGCAGCATGCTGGTGTCAGGAACAGCTTGGTAATAACAGATTTGTGGCCTCTAAGTCCTTGTGGTTATAGCCAGCATGCGACACTCGGTCAGCTCCTTGCATGCTCTGTTCTTAATTGGTCTCAATGGTGGGGTCTGAAATGAGACGGCAGTTCAAGGTGCAACACATGCTGTACCTGAAATTGCAGCCTGTGAGCTGCTGCACAGATGTCAGCTTTTCACCAGTGGGCTGGGGACCCGGAGGGTCCGTGCAGAAAGGGACAAGGGATGTCTGAGAGGACCCTGCAGATTTTCAGGGCTTAATATGGAATTAATTAGAGGAAAACTTAGAGAGAGAGTGTGACTGGTAGAGGAATTAGAAGGGAGGTGCAAAGAACTTGTTAGGAAGTTAATCAAGGTGGATTGCAATTTTGTCTGCATTGAGTGGTCAGCACGCATAGTCTGGACATGGGAGAGTGTATAATGGGAATTGATACCAGTTAGAGGTGGGAGGAGGGTGTCTCTTTCTGTCCATCTGTTGGTCTTTTGAAAGTGAATTGGTCTATGCCACAGGATTCAAAACAGTGTAGTTAAAGACTTTGTTTTTTCATGGGCATACATAGTTTGCAGGAAGAATGAGCTTATTGCTGTCCAAATTTTTAAAACAGTGTTGGGGTTTTTTGAATTTCCTTAACTGGAAATGCTGAGCACAGAAAGAAAGCAACTTTAATAAGAGGCAGCAGAAAGAACTCCAGGGATCAGTGATTTGACACAGCCAACAAACATGTTATTTCATGACTACCTAGACAAAGAAAATCTGGGCAGAGAGGGTTATCTGTTTGCTGGGATGCATTAGCAAGACCACAGTCAAGGTCTCCCAAGGCTGAGGGAGGTGGTTAATGACCCCTGCTAGGCACTGGTGAAACTGCATCTGAAGTACTGCATCTGGTTTTGGCCTTCACAGCACAAGAAAGTTGTTGCCAAACTGGAGAATTGAGCAGGAGGACCACTATGCTGGTCAGGAGGCTGTAGCGCATGAGGTTGAAGGAGCTGGGTTTGCCTAACTTGGAGAAGAGGGCCAAAGAAAACTGATGACAGTCTTCCACTGCCATGGGACTATATAAAGAAAACAGAGGCCTGCTCTTCAGACATGCATAATGAAAGGACTTCAAGTATTCCAAAGCTGGGACGAGTTCTATTTCAACTAGGTACGAGGGGAGGAAAAAAAAAAAAAAGGAAACCCAAACATGATAAGCTAGAGAGGTTATGGAATCACCATTTCTGGTGGTTTTTTATAGGCTGGGCCAAGTGTGATCTAAATCTGAAAAGGACTCTTAATTTTCCCTGTGACCAGGCTGCAACTGGAGCACAGCCCAGTGCCTGTGACAGAGGCACATGGCTCATGTTCTGCCATGCGCTGCTGTGCCGGCTGGCTCATGGCTCCGGTGTCATACCATGATGTACGTGGCAATTATCATTGTCACTCCTATAATGTAATGAATTGGGACAGTTAATTAGTGATCTGTAAACAGCCGTTTGGAACATAATTTTCCCAGATACAGCAATAGGGTTTTTTAGCAGAGGCTGTGCTTTGAGCTGTGATTAGCTTCTTAGAGCAGAAATTATTTTTGATGCTAAATAAGTGGCTGTCCCTCAGCTATTCCTTATCTCCTGTGAGAGGATGCTGCAGCTGAGTTGAGGAATGTGAGAGGTCCCTGGGAGACCTCATACTGCTGCTGAAGATAGTTTGAGTTCACCTGGCTGACTGCACTGCTGTGGGTTGGGAGCACTGAGGTAACTTATACTACAGGTTCAGGCTATTGAGATGTTCATCTCTAGTTAACAGTCACATAGAGGAAGTGGAGGGATTAATTTTCAGGCTATTAAAGCTGCTCTTACAGTTAATTTCTGACCAAATGCTTGCTTTGGGTTTGCCTGTGGGGACCTTCTCTGGCTGAAAGCTTTGTCTGCTATGTAGCTACACAGTTACTACTTACTGAGATCCCCATGTCAGTATCTCTGTGGTAATACATACATTAAAAGAAACCCACCAAGACTAATATTCAGGCTTAAGAATTTATCGAGAATTTATTTGTATGACTCTAATAGTGTGAGAGAGAGAAATCTGAAAGAATCAGCAATTAATCTCAGCATAACGCCTTATAAGCATGTCTGTGTGGTGCAAAGCAGCTTTGGAGGAAATAGGAAGCAGGATTTGGTGCTTCCTTGTTTCTCTTGGGATCAATCTCCGCTCTGTTCTTCACCCAGAGAAGCACTGTAGCACAGTGGAGACCTTCTCGAGGTAGTGTTGTCATTCCTCGCTGCAAAAAAACCCACCAGCCACTGCTTTGGTCTGTAGCAAGTGCAGGTTATTCAAAAAGATGAGAGTGTGTTTATGAAAAATTCAAATGAATTGGGTTCAGATTTGAAAGTGACTGGATCAGTTTGTGGTTTTGTATCTAACGAGAAAGGGAAGCTGGGAATGAAGATTAGGATTTAGATCGTGATCCCAAAAATACACTAAATACTCAGAAACATGTGAGTTTGAAGTCCAATTTCAGACTTGCTGCCAGGGAGATCTCCTAGCTGCCAAGTTAGGAGGAGCTTTTCTGACTTTAGTTTGAAGTTGTTACTCCAAGGCAGACATGCATCTGAGTAGGAGCAGTTATCTGTTTTAGCTGGTGCCAAATGGAAATTGGTAGGAGTGATCATAGTTTTCTGGGTACCTTATGGGCACCTTTCTCTAGAGTTGGCCAAAAAGTGGGGAAAAAAGTCTAAGCAAAACTCCTAGTGCTGATGAATGAGACCAGCACATACAGATCAAAGGCAGAGGAACTCCCTAGTGAGACCCTGCAAGCTAAAGACCTGTGTTGTCTGCAAGTAACACCGTGTTCCTGTTCAAGCCTGTGGAGGACTCAGGGCTTCTTTACTGTGTGTTGGTAAAATGACTTGTTTCCTGGTGGAGAAGTTGCAACACCTGTAGTTTTATACTTGAAAGTCTGTTTCTTTGTCGGACACAGCTTTACATCACAGTGGATGAACTCTTTAGGTGTGTTCCCATATAGCATTCAGTGATATTTCCCCAACTGCTAATTTCCTTTGGCTTCCCAGCTAAAACTGGGATCTGTGTCATGACACTCCTGTTTCAATACCAATTGCTGCTCCCTTTCCCGCCAAATGCAGATGTAGCCATTAGGATGACTTGCATCCTGCTGCAAGCAATATGTCCAATCTTTACCCTACAAAGGTATTGTTTAAAGGGCTCTGGAGATTTGAACAAACTGGCCTGGCAGGGGGACTTTCAACTTCCCCTCCTTTATGGGCACAACAGCCTGTGTTTGTAAACAGAGCCTTAGAGGAGTAGTGGGAGCCATTAGTGGACTGTCAGCTGGTTAATTGGATGTCAGCTCCCTGCCGGGGACGGGGGCTAATGAGTCATCCTGCATAAAGGGAATGGCCCTGGGAGAAAGGCAAAGACTTGGACAGCAATAATCACATTGACAGAGAAGCCCAGAGTCCGCCTGTTGGGATAAAGGCAGAGCAGCATTTGGGGACAGAGGGCTTCCCTGTTTGGATTTTTTTAAATAGAGATTAAGCAGGTTCTGAATTTGTAAAGTTGAGATATTATTACTGGTGCATGTGTTTAAACCTGCTCATCTGCATGGGCAGTGGGCTAATATACAATATAAACACCTTCAGTTTATAGGTTTTGGTGACCTTTGTTTTTTGAAAAATACCTAAGGAAAGAAAAAAAATTACGTTATAGGGAGTTTAATGCAGGAAATGGCAAGAAGGAATCATATAAGGACCACTGGAATCACTACTTCAGATTAGGAAGTTTATTTTTTCTTTTGAAAACATAAGTCAAAGATTACACCCTTTTTGCTGAAAACTGTCTTCTAAAAATATGATTTTATTTTCCATGAAAACCTTATGTTAAAACAAAACTTGAAGATTTTTGGAAACTAACATTTAGTACATAAATTCACTTTATTTCAAAGAATATTTTGATTTGAAAATATCAGATATGAATAAACAGAGGGATTTTATTTATGTCTTTTTCAAGAAGGAAACATGAATGAGAGAAAGACTGGATATTGGTATTAAGTTCTATAATAAAAGCATATGTTCCCATTTAAAACTATTTTTGCCAAAGGAAAAGCTAATAAGACAGAAATAGACACACAAAGAAAAGTAATATAAAGATTAAAAGAATCTTGAAAAATGTCTGTAAGAAATCCTGAGAAGTCATTAGGCCTGTCTGTATGCCCTAAAATGAGCTGCTCTTTACCTAAGCTGTGCCTGATGGGTGTTTATTTAACCAGCTCTTAAAAAAAGAGAAGAATGGAAGATCCATTGCCAACCAATTCTCGCATGCCACAGTTCTTACTGAAGAGGTTTTTCTTGATATCTAATTTAAACCATCCTTGTTGTAATTTAAGTTCATTGCTTCATGCCCTGCACTCCTTGAACACAAAATTAGTTCATTTCCCTCTTTCAGCAGCATTTTCCATATTAAATACCTTCCTTAAATCTTCTTCAGAGGAATCATCACATTTTTTTTTCTTTCATGGTATCCAGATTATTAATTGTTCCAAGTCGGTCTCCCCATAAGGCTTTCTTGACTTGCTATTTATTATTTCCTTAACAACCAAGACAAGGGTGGGGGAGGAGGGAAAGTAAAACAAGACCTGCTGTGGAGACAGTTTGTTAGCCAGTAGAACATTTGTAGGTAGGAGCTACCTGCTAATTGGAGTGTCAGGGAAGTGGAGACAGTGCTGGATATAGCCAAGCCACAATTGTCATCCTGAAGTTTGAACACATCTCAGTTGTGTGTGACCCACCCTCATCTTGTCCTCTGGAGCACATAAGTAGTGTGCACCCTGATCCTATTATAGCTCATGGCAGTAGCACCAGGAAGACCTTATGCCTCAGTGCTCTTAAGTCATTCCAAAATGGCAATTCATATGGCTGACAGCCAAAGGAGTAAATGAAGTATTGGCTTCTCTCCCAATTTATGCAACATGCTGTATTTTACCAGTGCTTCTCTGAGGTTTTCAGTATAGTCAAAAAAGCAAATGGACAAAGTGGTGTTTCTCTTGATCTGCATTCATCTGTAGAGTTCAGACTTGGTCTGAAATTGGTGAGGAAATACTTCATTTAGATTCTAGAATTGCTTAAATATTGTACAGTGGCCTGAAACTATGGGACTTCATGGATAGGGAAACTTTTTTTGAAGGCTGTGGATCCCTCAGTAGCTGTGACATTTATAGGAAGTCCTGTTTGCCCTGGACTCCTGTTTGTGCCTTCTAACAGGGTGGCTGTTTTGGAGATAAAGGTTTCTAATGAGCCAGTATGTGCAAGAAAGAAGACATCTTGCAGAGAGCTGGAGGGGACAGTGTGGTTCCAGTTACCCAAGGGAGGATGAAGCACTGTGTCACCTCCTTCCAGAGCAAGAGAGTTAGCTGGATAGCATGGTGTATTTACCTGGCTGCTGTTTATGCTGAATCAGATCAGTGGAGTAAAATCAAAAAGCTGTCTATCCTGCACCAAATTAAAACAGAATCAGGAGAATTAACATGCTTTATAAATGCAGGTTAAGCACACTATAAGCACACTGTAATTATAGTCAGCTGCCTGGCTAGTGCAATCCAGTAGCATTGGCTTAGGAATTAAGTTGAATATACAATTAATAGGAGCTTATATTAAAGGCATTAGTAGAGTTACAAAAGCTTTGTAACAACAGAGTGTGACCCAGCCTTGGACAGAGACAATGGGGTTTTGTGTGCTATAATTAGCACGCACAAGAACTCCCCATTAACTTGACAGTTTTCCATTTGCCTTTTAAAGAACTGAGCAATGCAAAGCACCCTCAGCCCATCAGAGACGGGAGCTGTGCAGTCAGTGTAGAAGTGCTGGGGATCTCAGTGCTGTCTCCCCTTGGGAAGTACGGGCTGGTCGGCTGAGACACCTGGTGAAATAACTTATTTACAAGGTCAAACTCTGCCCCCACACTGCCTGTGCATGCCTGAGTGCCAGGACCAACACGCAGCTGCTACTGGCCCTCTGAAGAGCTGCATTTCCTTTTTCTCCTCCTTGCTCACCTGAAACAAGCGATTATCAGCACAGAGAAGTATTTTGACCTGTTGCAGGACTTGATAGTTAAGGAAGAGGAGCAAATGCAGGAGGGAAAAAAATTTCTCATATATGAACCAAAGTCAGAATAAATCTCACATTGAATTCCAGACCAATATGGCAGTATTTGTGAACAGTGATAGCTGGAATTTTTGAGGTCACTCTGCAGGTCCAAGATGGTGATGGAGAAAGATTGTATGAATTAAAGCTACAGAGGTGTGTGTAGGAAAAGGTTTATATAGGGTATCTGAACCTGAAAAAGGGGAGAAAAGCAGAACTTGAGGACTAAGACTTCTGAGGCAAAGAATGTTCAGCAGCAGCTTATTTGCTTTGAGTCCCACATGCAGCTTAAAATTCAGATGACACTTCACACATAGTCTTTTGGGGGCACATTATTTATTTGACTAAGGTGGAGTCTGATGTTTAAGGATGAGGAAAAAGATTAGTGTTCACCTTCAGATCATACAGTATAGCTGTGCTAATTAGCTCCTGAGGTACTCCACTCATAAGACTGGCATCACTAGTGCTGCTGACCTTTGGGACAGGGCTGTGGCAGTGAAGGACATGGCAATGCTCTGTAGTTGCTAGGGTTTAAGGTATACAGACCTCAGATCTACGCCATTCATCCCCTAAAAACTGGTTTCTTCTCTTACATTTCACTAGGATACTGTGAAAAGATTCTTTCCCACTGAGCAGGATTTCCCTTCTTAAGAGAGGAGAGATGGCTAAGATGCAGTAAAATGTGTGACAGGGGCTTTCTGTGCTGGGAAAAGAATCTATGAAACTTGGTAGCCAGATACAGAGATGATCCAGAGAGTAGCACCAGGGCTTCTGTTCAACTATTGACTCTTTAAATGTAAAATACAGTCAATTTCTAACTAAAAGTCTCTCATGGGAGAACCTCTTTTGAGATTATTTCACATTTAAGTTGACCTGTTCTTTCCCTTAAGATTTGGCTTGTGTCTATTGCCCTTCCAAAGCCCATATCTATTCTCAAGAGAAGCTCTTCTCTGTTTTTTTTTGCTGTCATCCTACAATTTTGGGGACAGGCACTAACCTAGAGGAATGTTATTTCTCTCAAAGTTTTGCTACTGCCTGACTTTGTGTGTGGACCTGAACAGCATTCTAGTTCTCACCTGAGACAAGGTACAGTCTTTCCTCTTTAAAAAAGCAACCTTCTTTTGCACTCACTTTTCAACATTTTGCCACTTCCAGAAGAATAATGTGTTTTCAAGTGCTGCAAAAATATCAGTCGTTGTATAAAAATAATTCCATGTTGCTTCCTTTCTTTTCCCTTAACTATGCAATCTGTGCTGAAGATTCTTACAAAGCACACTTTACTGGTGGCTCTGGCTTTCCTGTAGTGCGCTAATATGTAATACAAATGACATCTGTCAGGTTTGATTTGTTCTGGTGCTTAAGTTTGGGGAAGAATAGCTCTCACTTGTGATGGGAAGTCTTGAGTCTCTCCCTCTGCATTGAACTGCCTTACAATTTGTTACGGTCAGTAAAGAGGGCTGCTGTTTGCTGAGGCTAAAATAGAAATCCTACTAGTGCACTAATCGTGTAGTAAATATAAAGTCAATGCTTCTAGAAGTTCCTGAGCTTGAAATTCCTCACAACTAGAAAGGTATATGGCTGAAGCATTGCCCTGCTCCTGCATTTTTTCCTGAACATCCTTTACTGGCTGGAGAAGAAGACAGGTTGTAGAGCTAAATGGTCCATTGGTGCTGTTGCATCTACGTATTCATAAAAATTAATTGATTACCTTTCACCCCTTCTCCTCAAAATGAGGACAGATTATCCAGCTGTGTTCTGTCATGTTGCTTTATTTGTCCAATGTTTACCACTTCTCGTCCTAAAGGTGGTGATAGGGAGGGTTAATGGGGGGTGTGCCAGTGATGAGTTAAAAAAGATGACTAAAAATAAAATGTTCCAGCCTAGACAATTTTTTGCTGTCCTATTGTCATCTGGAACAGTGAAAAAATTTAAAGCATGAAAATTTTTATTGAGTGACACTTTGAAAATTAAATCACAAAATTTAATTAGATTTGCTTCTTCTTTTGGTCTACCCTTCAGACCTGCTCCAGGTTGTCTTAGGAAGGTTGTCTGTGCCAGCTGGTTCCTGGCTATCCATTGTGTTGCTCCCTGCCCATTGTCACAGTCTGTACTGGGTGTGCAAAGACTTTCTCCTGTGCTGTTCTTATGACCTGGGGCTTGCTTCATGATTTTTTTCCCTTTAAAAAAAATTTCTTTCGTTGCCTGAACTCCCTAGTTTCTGCTAATTCTGCCTTTTGTTCTTTGGTGTTGACATAACTAATAGTTTTATAAAGCTATCTGGCAGATGGCTTGCGTGAAGGTATAAGCAAATAACTTATTCTTGTTTTGCTTAGAATTGTAGGGAAGGCAGTGTTTGTCTAGATATACTCTAATGTGCCTGCACTTTTTATTTGAACAGTGTATGTTTTTAGTATGTATGTATGGACACAGGCATATATGCCATATCTGTTTTATCACACACTTGTGTGCACTCCTGTTGTGTGCCCTGAGTCCAGATAGATTACATACACATGGTCTGATTGTCTGATTGTTGCTATTACACTTCAGAATATGTTTTCAAAAATAATTTCCTGCCACATTCCTGAATGTATTTGTAGGCTGAGTTTATCCTCTTCCCTGCTGCTCCATGATCTGCCCCTAGGTTACTAACAACCCCAACAGACAGCCTGGCTCATGCGACCTGCTGCTTAGACACAGATTAGCTACCAGCCATATGGACTACCAACTTCACAAATTCCTCTCCTTTTGCTTTCTGCTCTAAGTAAAGTTAATAGACAATTTGCTGGTAAAGAAAACATAAAACAACCCCCCAAACCTGTGACATAATCACCTGGGTTTAACACAACTGGCCCCTCCATCTGCCCTTACACTGGGATTTGTGCATATAAAGCAGAATATGGGGCTGTGTGCAGTGTGGGTTCATACTGGTGACTTTCCCTCATGACACAGTACTTGTTCACAATACCGTGGAATTAGGCATAGGCATTATGCATATGTTGCTCACATATAACCATATATAACTATATATTCTCAAAAAGATCCCCATTGTTGTGTTGTGCTTCAATTAGTAGTGACTACTGTGTCATTTCTTAAATGTTATTAGACTAGCAGACCATGTTTCAGTGTGATTTCCACACTGACTTTACAAGACACGTATCTGGGGAGCAGACCACAAATGGCCAGAAGCCCAGAGATTTTTCAGAATGTTAAGATGCTGTGACATAAATAAGGAGAGGGCTGGGAGAAGGTCTGTGTTACATTTCTAGTGTTCCATCTCAAGATTTTATCAGAAAACTGAACTTCTGAATACCAAGTGCTGACTTCAGGGTGCTCTTTCTAAATATTTCCTGTCAGTGTCTTAGATGTAGGGTGCCAAGATGCTCAGGAATTACTGAGTCTTGGAAGTGCTGAAGGCCAGCATTAGCTATCATTAGTGGTGTGTTCTGCCTCAGCCCTGTGCCTGGACCTGTTGTGCCTATGGATCTTCTCCAGGCTGAGTCCTGTCTGCCTCTGCTTGGGCTTCTTGCCATCTGGGGCAGACAAGGACATCCAAAAGAGATGGCAGCATTAGTCAGTGCTCTCAAAAACATGCCGTGCTGTCTGAGGTGCAAGTAAAACTGCCTCAAGCCACCTCAGGCAATCACCAGCCATGAAATACCCTTCTGTCACTGGGGCACTCTTGTATTTATGACTTGGGTTACAGGCACACTGCATCCAGTCACTTGTGAATCGGTAGTTTGTAACTTATGTTTTATCTGCAGTGTGTGTTCATGTACAGGTAACTTGATACCTATAAATGTGTCAGATTATCATCTTTATTACTGTTGTTTGGATCCTTAATTTAACCCTGGAGTTAAGACTTGCTTTACATCTTGGATTGTAAGCATTAGCTTTATACTTCTTTGGTAAAGGACTAAATGGTTATTGAGAGAGGAAGACTTAAGTTATCTCATTGATAGGCAAAAATGTAATTGGTGAAACTGCTGTGATAGTTCTAGCAGTACTGGGTTTGTGAATATGTAGTTTCCTACGTGCTTCTGAAAGGGTTCATTCTTGAATGTTTTGATAAATAAGAAATTTAAAGTTTTAAGGAGAATCAAATGAAAAATACAATATAATATAAACTGTTTAAAAAGGAAATAGATTTTAAAAATATTCTCTGACTTTTGAATAGGAAATATTAATATTTTTACAGTTTCTTTGACTTTTCCACATGTATTGCACCATAGAAATTCAAAGATATCTTATTGGACCTAATCCATCTCTTTACAGGCTACCACTTTTCCTCATCCCTCCCCAAATTAATAGATTTGCTAATGTTTTTTGGGTTCTCCCAATTTTTCAATCTCTGGAAAGAGGAAAAAAAAAAAGCCCTCAAATTAAAAGGAATGAAGCATGGCTTCTCCAGTGACAGAATGAAAATTGGAATAAAATGAAAGAAAAGTGCCCAATAATTGAGGGAATTTCATAAAAAGATTTTTAGTATTTCTTTTTAGGAAAAAAACCCACATATTCTTTCCAAATATCCCAACTTATGATTACCTTTTTGCTCTCATACTGAACATCTGTAGAAAGGCAGGCATGACGTGTCAGAAGTATTGAAAAAATATTGATAGTTCCACATCAGAAAGTGTATTCAACTTCTCCGATGCTTTGGTCCCTGCTTTGAGCTATAGTTGCTACTACAGAAACTAGTAACACAAAATTGAACCAGAATCTGTGCTTTCAAATGAAGGGGGTTTATAAGTGATTTCTGACAAGTGATGATTATTCTAGAAGAGTATATGCAACTTTATATGCTGCATTTTGTAAATGTAAGTGCTTTTAAGTCATCTGTACAGTCAGAGGCAAGTCTTTCTCTCCTTGTTTTATTCAAGTTGGTAACAGAGAAATGAGATTGAAGGGATGATCTGGTATCCATGTAGATTCATTGAATGATTCTGCTGGAAGTATTAATGCTGATTAGAGATGGGTAGAGCTATCTCTTGTTCCTGTGTTGCTGGGGAACTAAATATCTGGGGACATCCATGGTCACTTGCATGCCTGGTGACCACAATGTGTCATTCTTTGCAGATGGATGGTTTTAACTGTGTGACTGACGAGAAGTTTCCTGACTTTTCTCTCTCTGAGCTTAATGATGAAAGTCCCTCACTTTCATCTCAAAACTAGATTAAACATTTGTGATATTATTTGAAACGGGTGGGGCTGTCCTTTGACTTGCCTGTTTTGAGCCAAATTGATCTCATGCCCTTGGATCTGCATGACTGTTTTGGCTCTCCGAGAACATAGGGCAGAGGCAGGCCTGAGGGCAAGACAGGCTGAGGAGAACGAGATACAAGCATCTGTCTTTAATCTTTGGGATGTGGAAATTTTTGTTTAATTCTAAGATTTGAAATACTCCTTCAGCAAGGAGGGAAACCCAGACTGTGGTCCCAAGGCACCAACTCGTGGTGTGGCTCTGCAGCCAGTGCAGAGCACCCAGAGCTGGCCAAGAGCAGCAACTCATGAGCAGTGCATGAGAAGAAGGGGCTTGTTGCTGTGTGGTGTGCTCTGCATGGCTTATGTGAACCCTTAGCTGACTGATGGCATGGTCAGAGGAGCACACACAATGTACAGTTGTAAGGTTTTTGCCTCTCTGATAATACATATTCAGCTTGAGTCCTCTGTCCCATCCTGATGTAATGAAAATTTCTCAGCAGGATGGTGACTTGTGCTGTGGCCCCAGCTCCTTTGGAGGAGGGGCAACAGGGGTGGAAGAGATTTCTTTATTAGCAAATACCTTGGAAGTGGATGCAGGATATTTAGGGAGCACGTGCAGGCCGCCATGTGAGCAACAGGGAACCAAAGTCTTAATGAAACCCTTTGACAGGAGGGTAAGGCTGGCTGCTGTGGTCACTGGTGCTTAGCTCTGGTGCAGACGCCAGCCAGGCCCTGCTGACATAATCCTCTTAGGGAAAGAAAGAGCAGAAACCGTTTCTATCTGCTCCGTGTTCTATTTGGATGTGGTGTTTGCTGTGTCCAAGTCTTCTATATTTCTCCCTGTTTTCTGTCTCTGAGCCATGGCAGGAAGGGAGAAACACTAAGAGTTGTACCCTTCCTCATTTGGACCTGGATGTAGCTACGGATTTGGGATGCAGAGGAATAGGAATGGGTCTTCCTCCTGTGCATCACTTTGAGTGTGGGCTGGCAGTCCTTACAGCCTGCCTTGCTGCCTCTGTACGTCTGTGCTTAATTCCTCCTGTCTTTCCTCTCCAAAGCTGAATCTCACTGCTTTTGTCTTGATATGGTTGCCTTCTCAAAGATCTCATGTAGAGTCACTCTGCTGTCCACAAGCTGCCTTCTAACATTCTGATGATGGTTTTGTACCCCTTGGGACTAAACAGATACTGAGATCAATATTCCAGAATACTTCAGTTCTGGTACCAAAATACCAAATCCAACTATTTGTGTTTTAATGGAGGGAAGGAAGCTCTGATCTGGGTCTGAATTTTGTTAATAATAATCTGAAACAAATCTTCTCCACTTTTTTTTAAAGAATTAATTACAAAGTCATTTTTTCCTCCAGATTTGAAGAGCCTGAGCAGAGCTTCTCTCTGACCACTATGAAACAGACCTGAAGGGATATTTGGTGCCTCATGACTCTCTCAGAGGAATGTGTAATACCCAAAATCTATGGGTGAGGGTTTTCCATCTTCAATCTAAAAGGACAGGTCTCTGCATGTTCAGGGGAAGAATCAAATCTTCACACCCTGTTTTTGTTTCCATTCCTGATTTCCATTTTTTATTGGTTTTTTTATGTTTTGGACAGGCTTTTACACTTTGCAGCACTAAACTAAAAGGTTTTTACACTAATGAAATACATGACATCCATGGTGCACTGTTTGCTTGCCATTTGGGGAGAAGCTGATCTAAGTCATGTGGTCTCTGGTCTTTGTACTGGCCAGGTCAGGTAGAGGAGCAGCATGTTTATTTCAGTATTAAGCTGTCAGCAGATTATACCAATGTATTGTAAGGAAAAAGAGGTTCCTGAACATTATTAAGTCTTTAGTTTGGGATTAGGAGGTTTTAAGACAGATTTAATTAAACAGAGCAGGGACACCTTTATGAACCTGAAGTTGGGGTTAATTCGCTCCCCTAATGTGCTCCATTTCTTGATTACACGAAGATGAAACAAATTCCATGTCCTACCTGGGGAGGCCTGGATGGGAATGTGAAGTTTCATCTCCAGACAGTTTGGTGCCCTGTCAGTGAGGCCATGATTAATAACCATGTCAAGGGACTCTTGGTGATGGAATGAAATGAAATGGAGCCATGTCTGACAGTGAGCCAGTGCCACACAGGTTGCTTTCATGGAGATGGTGGTCCTGGCTGAATGGACATGAAAGAAGAGGACCCTCAGAGTTGCAACAAGAAGGTGAAGAGGAGAGTGGGATTCAAACGTTGTCAGGAGGTCATGATTAATGGAACCAGAGATAGGTGCTTATTTAAATTTGCCTTTGTGCTTTGGCATCTCTTGGACTGTGATGAGCCCGTTTTCAGTGAAGTGGCACAATGGGTCAGATGCAATTGGAGCTTACCCCAACTGCCACCACTATGGTAACCAAGCACAAACAAACAATTTTCAGAGCTGTCTTGGATTCCTGATGGTTTTTCACTAGATGCTTCCCACTTTTCCTTATTTTTGGCTCCCATGTCTCAATGTTCAAAAGGCACAAGATTTGCAGATGAGAACACTGATAGTATGCGTTACACCTGCAGAGCTTTTCCTCTTTAAACTTGTATTCATACATCCATGGACCTTATGTTTGTGAGTTTCGTGCTAGATGCATAATAAAAAATTAGACATGAGCCTATTTTATTAGGAGAAATGAATGGATGAATCTGGATAATTGGGAATATCATAGTGAATTTTGTGTTTTGTGGTGCCCCATATTTACAGAGCTTTAAACCGGAAAGGGACCACTTTGCTTCTGACATCAAATATCTCAGTCAATTTTCTTAGTTCTCTCTATGCTGAGGTTTTGTATATGATTAAAATATCCTCTCCCAAAAGGCACCTGCTCTGATGTTGAATTACTAGAGGGGGGTATGACTGTGTGAGAGACAGTTCCAGTGTTTAATCAGTGGTGCTAATTGATATCTTCACCTTCTCATTGTGAGCAGTAGCTTCCAACTGTTGGATGAAGGATCCTGTAGATACCTGGCACTGGAAACATGATGACATGTGGCTACTGATCTCATCCTAGTCTTCTCTTTTGGTAGAATGAGCAGACTGATCTCTCTTTGCCTCTGCCAGGTTGCAGTCCTGTGTCTTTAACCAGTAGGTATTATTTTTATACTTAACCCTCATCTCTCCTCAGTGTCTTCCTAAACCACAAGACCCTTCTTCTCTTCACACATCCTTAATATTATCTTTTTTCCCTTTTGTCCCAACAGTATAGGAGAAATTTATGTTGAGTTTCTTGCCTGCTGTGTTCTCCAATTCCTTCTAAGCACCAGTGTCCTTCAAAGTATTGTACTCTCCCTCAATTTTACATATGCAGGTAGGAAAATGAATTTTTTGAATGGTCCAGCTCCCAGAGGGTTTTTGACCACCAATATTTATTACTCATATATGTGTTTTATTATTTTATTTTATTATTTTATTATTTTTGTTTTATTATTTTATTTACTCAACCTGTGTTTTATTATTAGAGCTTTTGTATTTATTGCCAGGTTACTGGTAAAACATTGAAAAGTATAGGAGCAATCCTGAGCTTTGCAGGATGCTAGGATATTCTCAAGTGTGTATTGCCAGATCTTGGAATGGTGCATTCTCTGAAAACCCAGCAATCATCAGCTGAACTGCCTTTTGCCTTCTTGTCACTCTTCTAGGCTTATTCCTCTAGTTTCTATGTTTGAACTAAGTCAAATCATGCTACTGGTGTGATATTAGACAAAAAAGATGGTTCTCAATCCGAATACACCACAAATTTGAACAAGACAAAGGAAAAGTTGTTTTCCTGTTTTGCAGTCTCAAGGCTGTACCTGATATGTACAGCTATAAGCTCTCTTAAAAAAAAAAAAAGGCATCAAATCCTTTGTGTGAACTGAAAATAGATGAATATGCAAACCAAGTTTCTGTATCCTTTGCAATTGCTTTCTCATTTCTTGTTCCAAGCATCTGTATAAATCTGATGGGAGTTCCTGCTGTGGGCAATCATGGCTGAATAGGGAGCCAAGGATACAAATGAAGTTCAGATTTTCAAAATGTTATTTTAGAAATCCTGTAGAGTTAATGCACTATAAGCCTAGTAGTTATTTTTTCAGTCAGACCACTTTATGCACACAGTATTTGGGGGACATTTCAAGTCAGGGAGCAGTCAGGATTTGGCTCTGTGTAGTATTCTGAATGCATCTTGGTGCAGACTTGATTTTCTCATTGGGTCTTTTTTTATTGTTTTGTTTTGTTTCTGGAATACCAAACAGCTTGGCTTGTAGCACTGTTGACATGCAGATCTGGACTCTGGCCTTGCAGACAGTTAAGGAAGGGCAATAATGCCACCTTATGTTCTGATTTGTCACTGCCGAGCCAAATACTTGGTTCAAGACAAATGCGTTCTGAGCAAGGAGTGCTGTGGGCTGAGTTCCCTCTGCTTCCTGGAGTTATTTCTACCTGGTCAGAAAGAATTCAAGATGAATGTGAAATGCTTGGTGTTTTGGTAGAGAATTGGCTCCTACTTTTGTTGAGTTTGGCAGGATGAAAGTAAAGACAAAAAAAAAAAAAAAGAAGATTTGGCCCCAAAGTGCTAACATCAAAACGTGCAAATGTGATGCTGCAGGTTGTCAAACCTGGAAATATTTACATAAAACACTTCCTGGGTTATTAGTAGATGAGAAAAAATTTATAAATGAGAAACAGCTTAGGCAAGTTTTGCTGATTTGAAAAATTTGCTCAACAAATTTAAAATATTTTTAAAATAAATGATGCTAAAACTGGAATTGCATTAGAAATATATTTATGGTCAGTAGACTTCCATGGCTTTTGACTATTGCTTTATTTTCTACAAAAGTTTGAATTTCTTACAGAATGTAATTATCTAAAACTTAGTAGGAATGTATTTTAAAGAAATAGTTCAAGTAGTAGGAGCTAATTGAGCTAATTGGCCAGATTCAAAAGTAGCATTTAATAAGGTTCTCTGATTATTGGTTTATATTCTCAGTCATTTTGAGGGCAAAAGGTGTGATTTAAGAATTAAGGAATACTATTCAAGTTTTTGTGTGTGTGTATGTGCACTTCCACATGCACATCACATTTAATTACTTTATTCTGCCAGTTTGGCAGTTAGCATTAGCTTTTTTTTTTTTTTTCTAAACACAGGTCAGGTGCCCATCTATCCAGTTGACTTGGAAGTGAAGTATTAAAGAAAATAGGTAAATATCCTGGATTTACATGAATTTTCTTCTAGAACAAAGATGTAATTGCATGGTAAATTAATGTAATTTAGGCAAACATATCTATATAAGCTTAGGATTACAAACATACAGTGAGTATGTGGTCTTATTGGCTGCTGTCTTCTAAGACTGAAATGTATTTTTTTAGTATTTCTCTAAAGATGAGTTTTAGAATCATAGTATAATTTCGGTTAGAAAAGACCTCTTAGATCATTGAGTCCAACCATTAACCCAGCACTGCCAAGCCTACCACTAAACCACATCCCTAAGTGCCACATCTACATGTCTTTGAAATACCTCCAGGGATGGTGACTCAACCCTGGGCAGCCTGTTCCAGTGCCTGACCATCCTTTCAGTGAAGATGTTTTTCCTAGCATCCAATCTAAACCTCCCTAGTGTATATTGAGGCCTTTCCTCTTTTTCTGCCACTTGTTACTTGGGAGAAGACTTTACGCTTTGACTTTGTGAACAGGGTTTGGAGATGTGTAGCTGTCAATTGGTTTATAGCTCCATCTATATCAGGCAAAGAGTTGAAAACAACAACTGACTCAAATTTACTTTGGATCTGATTTTACCAATTACTAAGATGGAGAGTAGGTATACCCTTCCTCTTCCAGGGCCCTAGAAAGCCATCTGTTTCACAGGCAAGGCAGTTTTCTTTGGTTTTTGTTTGTTTGTTTGATTTTTTTTTTTTTTTCTGTATGCTCGCTGTGTTTTCTTTTTTGTTTTGGCTTTTTTGTGTGGGTGTGTGATTAGTTTTAGTTTGAGTTTTTTTGTTTGTTTTCTTCTCAAGGATCATTTCCCTCCATCTATGTTTTCTTTGTTTGTTTTCGGTTTTTTATGTGCAGATTCACAGCCAACTGGCACTTCTAATGTGCCTCTAATAGCATGTATAGATGCACAGGCAGACATGAGTTTCTTTGGCCTTCTCTTGCCTTACTGTGAAATCTGTCTTACAGTTCTGAGCATAAGTGAAACTTCACATAAGCAAAAAACACACCTATTTATTCAGGACAGACTCTGTAACTTGTGACAACTGGTTCTTGCTGTGCCAAGACATAGAAACTTTTCAGATGCAGCTGTCTGTTTGGGTGATGTTGACCATTCACTGGGTGGAAAATGGCAGTGAATCAACACGGTGTTCTCCCTGAGTTTCTAGTTGAGAATGATGTGGAGGGCAATCTGCCGGAACACCAATTGCTACTTCGTCACAGAAAGGGGACATAATCCTGCCAAGTGGGTTGCTGAAGTCATTGGAACTTACTGAAATAAGCAGAATTTGAATGTGGTGTGCTCAGAAAACAGGTAGACAGATAAAGCTCCTTCAGGTATAAGGCAAGACTATTCTTCACAAAGAAGACTTCCTCCACTTTGGTAAAAACATATTCTTCACGTTACTTATTTTCTGTTGGGAAGTTGGTGTGCTGCTCTGAACACACTCAGGTAATAAGCAGGTTTAAAAAATAATGCAACAAAACAATAGAAGTAGAAAGAGCCTAATTCTTAAGGTTACTAAGAGGTCACAGCCACAATTTTGCATGTATAGAGCTCACAGAAAGTATGAATTTGATGAAATTCCATAAAACTTTGGGGAGCGAGCATGTGATCACACTGGATCATGGCATAGGAACTTCTGAAAGGGTTGGTGACCTTCAGAAAGGAAATATGTGTTTCCTGTGAGGCAACGAGTTTGGTCTTGCAAGGGGACAGGTGTACCTTTGGTTACCTGTTACATGTGTCAACATAGGGAAAAATGCATTTTTTTGTATTGCCACACCAGACCTTATTAAAAATAACTACGCACTCATAGCTTTAGTGGTCAACTGAATGGTCTTGTGTGGGTCAACTCAATGGCTTGAATGATTCTCTGGAATCAGGAATTTATACAGGACTCTTAATTCAATAGAACTTCAGAGCAGCCAAAGCTGTGCTTCCAGTTACAGTTGCCTTCTTTTCTTTTTCTCTTCCTCTGTTTTCTAGGGGCTTCATGTCCAATATCTCATAGCCTAGGGGGGAAATATGGTCCTTTCCTGCAGAAATGAGCACTCAAGGTGTTTTATTTCTCTCAGCCAGAGGCAGAGGCAGGGGGAAACAACCCATGTTTTGATCTTTCTATTACTACAGCATGCATTTGTTTTTCTTCATACACAGATTGCATGGCAGGGGGTTGTTGTTGTCTAAGCAACTTCTTTGGGATGGAATCCTAAAGAGAGAAAGGAAAAAACGATCCACTCACTTTCCCGCATTTGTAATCTCATTCCAGGATTTTGGCATCATCTCTCTGTGTATCTGTTCTGCTGTTTAGAGAACATTTTACTGTGCCTTTGCTGTATTTATGTCCTTATGGATTCCTCTGTAGGTCACACCTCCTCCTTGGATCAAGTAATTTCATTTGCTTTCCTCCTGAGCCCTTATCTTCTTGGTTAAACAGAGTGCTGAAATAGTTGGCAAACTTTGAGCATCTTTAATTATCATTAGCAAACTGTTGAGAACACAGTGGACAATTGACAGTCTGGTCTTCAGAGTGCCATTAAAAGAGATTAGAAAAGACTGTGTGCGTTGTACAAATTTGTTTGTTTTCAAGCACTGAGAGTATAATGAAAATGTTCCAGCCAGGCTTAGCTGTTGCCGTAGTACCAGTCAAAGCCTGGGACATACGAGTGAGGCATCGTCTTTCTGGGTTACCCAGGACTTCTGGTTACCAAACCTGGCTCTTCTGAGCAGAAGGCTTGTTGGGCAAAATGAAAGCCTGGTGCAGACTGACTGCCCTGCTGCTCCTCAAACTTCTCTAGGAATGTCTTTATGGCACTTGTAAGTGGATCATGAAGTCACTTCTATATACTGACATCACTTATAAGGTCTCAAACATCCTCAAGGGAAGTTTCAGTCAGAGGTAATGAGTTCTCAGCCTGTTCTCTGATGTGCAGGAGGTTAGATCTTTTTAAGTGTTTTTTTTGTCTAATATAAAAATACATTCTCATTTTCCTATGTGCAAGAACTCCTCTAAACATTTGGTGTCAGTAATGCCTTATGCCTGTGGAGTTTCCCTAGGATAAACCTCTCTAGCATCAGTGTATAGAGAGTTTGTGGTGAAACAAGTGTCAGAAGGATGAGGCCCTGCTGCTGGCCGTGGGTCTCCTGGCTCAGTTTAAATTACTGTAGAAAACTTTCTTGGTTATGAGTGTCAAACAGGAGAGATGTTGGAAAGAGCCTTCCCACTTTGTAGGAGTTCATCTGGCTTTTCCTTTTGCATTACCAATGTGTTTCTCACAACGAATTTGTCACTTCATTTTTGGAGTCACACATGAAAATTGGAAATATTGAAGTGGGGCTTAACAAAATATCTTAGATTTCTCACGTTGATCAAAATTCTGAGTGGTTGTATTTCAAATTCATGAGACTTTCTCTCAGGTTTCCTTGGAAATACGCTGACCTCTAGCAAATACTTACAAATGTACTGACTTCAAGCTTCTCAAGAAATCTCGTGAGTTTGATATGATTTCTCATAGTGTTTTGCTGGCAAGATTCACAGTTGTCATGGTTGTGTGGATATCACTGTCCAAGCTGTGCATAGGTGTATATTGTAGTGTAAGGTGGAATTGTTGGGTGTCTGGAGAGAGTCTCCAGCTGCTTCGGCAAAATACCCTGTAGGATCTCCAATGTTGTGTTTGCTCAGCAGAGCTGCCTAAGATGCATTACCACAGCTCATTGTATGAGACAGCTTGAGTATGGAGGAGAGATGGTTCTGATTTCCCCATATGTAAAGTGTTAAGGACTGTTTTCAACAGAGATGAGCTGAGAATTTTGCAGGCCCTGCAAACCACCAACAGATGACGTACATCATTGCCTGGTGTTTTAAATAGCACCTGGAATACTTTACAGATTAGAAACTGAGAGTCTCCTTGTCAAAAGATGGTGTAGAGGCTAAAGTTTTACATGTGTTAAAGGGAAGACTGGAGAAGTTCAGAAAGGAGAAATCCAGCCAGGGTTACCAACCAACCATTGAAAATGCCTCTCTTGGGAAATTCCTGGGCTGAAAATAGCTGGAGACTGGAAGAATACAAGGGAGAAGTATCATACATCTGTGTGCTCTGTTTAGCTACTGCTGTGGCCACCGTTAAGGCTGGGCTGCTTGCTTAGGGAGGTGTTCACTCTGTTTCAGTGAAACAAACAGGTGTTTATAAAAAACATCTTTCTATTAACCTATTTTTCTCCTTACCTTATATTCCAGTTTCAGTGAGTATTGAATTCTCATATTATTTGGGTATGACTTGAGATATTTCCATCCAGAGCTGAACAAATCCTTTGAAGCTGCAGACCACTGGGCATACAAGGGGATCTAGATTTGATACAAAGTTTTTGCTTCCTTAAAAAGTACTGCACTATTGCTAAAATAAAATTTATACTTAGTGTCTCATGAATTGTGCCTCCTCTCCTGTGTGGCTGTTGTGCTTTGGGCTCCAAGTGAAGTCCCTGTGTGAATCCTATAGAAGACAAAGCCACTGTCCATAGCTCTGTGCTAGAAGGGCATCGATTAACAAATGTTGAGCATCCCTTTTTTCTACTTTGCCAGGATAATATTAGTTGATCCACTGATTAGAACAAATTTGAGTAGGATATGGGACTAACTATTGCAGTGACAGAGTTGAGGGCACATTTTCTCTTTGCTGACCGGCTGTGCAGGCAGTGACTTCCAGCTGAAGATCTCAGCAGCTGCTGGTCAGTGTGTGCTAGCTGTCCTCTGGGAAACCACAGTGAGAAACATGGTAGAGGAGGAGGAGGAATAAAATGCTGGCCTGGTGTCTTGATGAGGCAGTAAAAACATACGTGAAAAATTTTTAAGTTTTCAGTGATAGTTGATTTAGGCAGAGAAACTGTAACTATGAAAGTAAGCTTCAGAGGCAGGAAGAAGGCTCAACCAAAGCAGGTTGAGAAGTGAGTTTTTGTCCATTCCTGCACGTCTTTAGCCCCATGACTGCAGCATGTTTTTGCCCACAGCCTGGTGGAATAGAGTGGCTTTTTGAAGTGGCACTGCACGTGATGCAGTTCTTCGGTCCTTTCTCCTTTTGACCTCCTAATCAATTTTTTCCACTTTCATTTGGGAAGAAAAAAAAGGTTGGGGAGGAGGGAGAAGCAATTTCCTTTTAATTGCTTGTTTGTCCTTGTCTGTTCTTCTATCCTTTCAGATTTCTCAGAGCAGGGTTGTGGGTGTTTTGTCTCTCTTATTTTCACTGGTATCGATGGAGAAGAATGACATTTTCTGCTTGGACAGAAACCAATCACTTCCCCAGACCCCCTTGAAAAAGCTTAATTTGCTCAACTAGTCAGTATTCCATCTTCGTTAAAAAGTCCCAGACTGGAATTTGGATTTAATCCTTTGACTCACGTTTTTTCTTCTCTCCCTTGCCTTCCACATCCCCACTTACACTTCCCAAGTACTCACCACCTTTTTTATTACTGTGCACTCAAGTTACCCTTAGCTCAGGAGGGATAAGGACAAAAAAATACCCCCAAAACAAGAGCAAATAAAAAAGCCCCTCACCAAAGTAAATAAATAAGTAGACAGAGAAAACAGGCTGCTAGTTCATTTTCTTCTGCCTTTCCCTTAAGGCATGAGGTAATGCCAAACTATTCAGTGTGTGATGCAACTGCCTGATGGACATTCAGAGAATCCCAGCAGCGGCAAAAACAGAGTTTACCCAAGCGGGAGTTGGCAGTGAGACCAAGTTCTCCAACAAGAGACTATTTAAAGCCACAATGTGATGCATTTTTAACATTTTTATTCAGCACAGGATTTAATTGAGCACTGACAAACCACCTAGACATTTATGCCTGGGTGTTTGTGACTGGAATTGTTTGCTATCTGTGGATTGTTTCAGAGCTGTTCAGTTGTCAACTGAGAGTCTGAGGCAGGAATGAGAATTTGTTCCCTTAACACTTGCTGCCTGAGATAGATCAGGAGAGGTTTTACCCTCTGGTCATGTCTTGCCTCTTCAATTTTTCTCCAGTTATCTTTTCCCAGTGGCCTTTTCCCTTCTGCCAGCTTGCTCAAGAAGGGTGGTGGTGAATGGGGTAGGAAGATGTACTTGGTTGTATTAGCTTCACCAGAAATGAGAAGATGTTGCAATGTTGCTGAAGGATATGGAGATATCTGTGACAGAATGAGGAATAGCCACAGTTCCTGACTCGAAGCCACCAGGATGCCTTGGCTGTGCAGATGAACTTTATGTTAGCTGGCTCTGCAGCAGCAGAGCCACAGCACAGCTGACCTGGCAGAGCTCTACAGCTCTCCCTCAGCTTGTGCTCCTATGGATTATGCTGTTACCACATCCACTGTAGCTATTTGATTATAGCTCCTCTATATCCATACACTGTGGTTGTTCCAAGCCTTGAATGAATGTCCCTGCATACAAGAAATGTATTACATGTACTCCTCATCAATGGCAAATTGTCATCCTCACTCATCCATGCATTTCTGTCTTTAATGCTCACCTGACTCTTTGGAAGTCTTGAGGTTGACTCAACTTTACCAATTAAAACCCTCTAGCACTTAAAGAATGTGCTGCATCAACTCATGTTGTTTCCCAGGACTCATAAACTCTGCTGAGTTGGGCCTTGTTTTCTGCCAAAAATTTTTACACCCTTGAACAGAAGTAGCTTTGTCCAACTCAATGAAGGATGATGGAGTTGCACACTGCTGATCAGCTTTATTTCATTAGAGTTATCCAAGCAGTTGAGCCTTAGCAATATCTTTTCAGAGATGACAGCAGTGAGATGGTATTTTCAGCAACTAAATCTCCAAAGTAAGCCATTTGTTTACTAGTTTGGGCTCCTGGGAATCACTGTGTTTTTTGGTGCCTCAGTTTCCCCACATGCTGAATGGCAGCAGTGATGGTTATCCTCCTTTGTGAAGCACTCAGAAGCTGCTGATGCTGGGCAGGCTGGTACTGGTGGCTCCTAGGAGGTCACTGTCAGTACTGATGATCTGAATATATGGGACACAGGAGGAGAGTCTAAATCATTACAGGAGGTCCCATTCCCAGTAGCCTCCCTTCCAGCATGACACAACTTCAAGTACTCTTTGCTTAAGTATTAATTAACACATGAGCCAATGCAGAAGCAGTTAAGTGATTGGCTTGGGTGTACTGTCCATTCCCTCGAGGCGTCTAGGCTTTTTACTTTTCTTTGCTTTTTTTTTTTTCTTTTTTTCTTTTTCCCTTTTAGATCAAGGCAATGTGTTAAACGTGGTGACTGTGTTGACACTGCACAATATAGAACCACCCTCTCCCGAGTCGGGTCCTTTTGCTGCTTTTGCATAGGAAGTCACTGCAGAAACATGTTGCCGGGACATTGCACTTGATGCCATCTCGTTGCATGGCAGGAGTCCAGGCCAGCACCCGGGAGTGAGTCAATGTATGAGATTAATTTAATCCTTTCTCGGATTCCTCTGATGGGGAGGAGGAGGGCAATGACCCAGTGCCAGCGTTTATTTTGTCCACAAGTTCAGTTTGAATAGGGAGGAGAAGGTGGTGGTAGTGAGGAAAGGAGGGGAAAAAACCTTCCTGGAGTTGATTGGGTCTGGTGTGGTGCCAAGCCTGGGGGGATGGCTTGCAAATGGGGAGTGAAGAAAAAGGGGGAAAAAAGAGTGGAATGATGATTAGAAATCACAAATGAAAGAATCTCAAAGAGGGGGGAGAAGAAAAAACTACAAAAACAACTTCTCTGCTTCTCTGAATATGTGTAGGGAGGAAAAAAATTCTTTGCCTTTCTAAGGGCCCTATTCATTAGCAGATGCACTTGCTCTGCTGCCAAGGGAAAAGGAGCACCCTGAACAGTCTCCTTGGGAGGCACCTACTGGCTCAGTCTTGGTGCGAGAAAATACTGTCTCTCCTCTGCTGAAGCTTCTCTTGTACCTCTGTTACAGGGCTCTTTGGTCTCTGTCTCCTATCCCAACCTCACTGTATCTCTAAGGTAGATGCATAAATCTCAGAGATCACTAACAGCTTCTGCAGTTTGCTTAGCAATGCGGAATCACAGCATGTAAGAGGATGCCTTCGAATGCCTCACCTCTGTGTATCGCTGTCAATGTGGAGCTATTCCACATAGACCGGACCACTCATGTGAAATCACCAAAGTGTAGGATCCAAATTCAGGTGGGACTCCACATTCTGTGAGCAGTCCTGGATGTCTGGGCTGTTGGAATGTCTACATGGTCAATAACCCACAAGCCTGCATTGTGTACCTGGGCACACTCAGCTGAGCGCTGTCTGGAATACCCACCCTTGCTCCAGCAGGACCAGGGACAGGCCAGGCTGGGTGTCCCAAGATTCAGTCTGGTAGCAGATCATCTGAGCTCAGCTCTTTCTTCCTCTGTAGATACCCTGAATGTGAGCGAACATCAAGCAATGAGGCAGTGGTGCCCCTGGGAGGAAGCAGGGTGCAGGGCATGGGTGCTGTTCACAGCAGACTTTGGAGGGAGTTTAAGAGGCTACTTTACAAGGGGGCTGCTTGTGGCTCTGTCTCTGATGCAAGGAGCTTGTTTAAGAGCCAGGAGACATCTCCCCCAGTCTTGCTTCTCCTGTGGAGCTATTTGCTGTGTATTTCACTCATATTTCTTTTCTGCAGGACAACTGAGGAGTGTTCTGTACACAGGCCCCCAGGGGCACACCATCTTAGCCTTCTAGGCTTAACAGCAGTTTATTTTTCCCCTTTATGTGTCCTCCAGCTATTCCAAGTCCTTTTAAAATAGGCAAGAGCATTAAATGTATCCTGCTCCCTCCTTTATGCAAAAAGCAGCTTTTAAATCGAACTGCTTTCCCTGGCAGGCATCAGTGCAGAATCTCAGTGCTGTTACGTCCTCTCACTGCCTGTGTCCCTTGGGAAGGCTCCCGGCTTTCCCGGTGGCTGCCCTGTCCGTGCGCCGAGAGCCCCATCTCGCGGCGCCTCCGGGGCTGGACGCACTGAGCTCAGCCGCAGCCTTCGGAGGAGATTCCCTGGAGCCAGGAGGTTTCAAGGGATCAACGTTTTATCTTACGCGATCTTAGGAGAGAATGATCAAGCCTGGCAGTCCCGGGGAAAGAACCCCCTTAAAGAGCAATGAGGGCAGAGCCTCGAACCGCTGCAGCAGCACAGGGAGGAGTCCTTTTCATAGTGTATAAACTCTCTCCTGGCTTTATTTCATTTCTCCAAGTAAAACACACCGCATTTTCTATGAAAACATTGTGAGTAAAAAGATAAAAATTAATAGAAAATACGTTGTCTAGGAAGACTGTTGGGTAAAGGTGAAATACATTCTAGGCACTGGTGTGTAACTCCAGGGAAGTGCAGATTTCTCTGTGTAATGTGTGTGTGATTATTTTATTTTCTTTAAACCAGATGTGGTGTTTGGACCCCAATTCAAATCTGGATCTGAATTTCCTCACAGATCAGATTTCTTCTGTTCTGGGACCCCATTTTAATTTGTAGACAGTTAAAGAGGCAGAAACATGTGTTTCCTGGAAGCAGCCTGTGTGATGCTGGATGATTAAGTATCAACAAAAATGACTTAAATACCACATATGAGTGCTAGTGGACACAGTAACAGTTGTGGGAAAACTGATACCTTATTACTGGAGTGATACAAACTGTAATTGTTTAATCCAGTAGGGCAGAATAAGTGTATTTGAAAGCTGGGAGTGTAATTGATGTAGTCCCTGTTTCCTGCTGTTCTCACCTCAATGTCCTATCAGTCAAGCATGTTTATTACTTTAATTCTTTTCCTGTTCTTTTAAATTACTCTTGACTACATTTTACCACATCACCTGGTCTCTCTGAAAGTGTCAGAGCTGCAGTGGGACAAGAGATCTGTTTAGTGAGAGAGCTGTCTGATGGAAGGTAGACTCCTTTGCTCTCACCAGCCCCTGCTGCGTTCCTTCTGATTCTTACTCTTCACTGTAAGTACATGTATTTCCAACTGATGTCATTTGGGAATCAGTACTGCAGGAGCCATGTAATCCCAAGGAGGTTGTAGAGAGTTTGCTGCTGGCAGAAGTTCAGGTGCACTTGCCCACCAAAAGTCAAACTGAGAGACCCTGAATCACCATCCCCCAGCCGATGGCACCATGTGTTGTAACACTTAAATGCAGCACATCCTAGCGTGACAATAGAAGACTCAGTTATCCTGGGTTTTCAATTGCTTCACAGGAAGCTATTGGGAAAGATACTCCTGTAGCAGCCCATCAAGTCTAGAGTTTAATTCCTCTGTATATTTTTCTAAAGTGATCTCAGATTATAACTCTGAAAGTGGAAATCCAGGGGGTGAAAATTTCTGTGCAGTTCCATGGTGGAGTATGTGTACGTGAAAGGGGTGAAGAGAGAATTCTATGTGGCTTACAATGCTCTGCTGTCTGCTGAGAACTGCCTGGCTAAATTGCGTAAGAAGTTCTTGGTACTCAAACCTGAATCACTGTTCTCGTAACTTTCTTGGGTAGAAAAAACATACTTCAGCCATCATTCTGCTTTACATTTACAAAACTGCAAGACTGACTAATGTTAAAATATGGATCAGAATTTATCAGAGTTTTACAACTCTTCCCAAACTATGTGCTAAAATTATCTTCATTTTACATCCATACAACTGCTGAAGCAAAATTCCAGGCAGCAAGGAATTGGGGTCAGTGTAAATACATGGGTTTGTTTTGGGGACCTTTTTCAGAAACAACCTTTTTACATAGTCAGTGTAAAATCCTTCACAAAAATCAGGCAGTAATTTAGTACATACACCACTATTTAATCTATAACAAGATAACAGCCAGCTCACGTAAGGGGAACGGAAATAGAAGCATACATCCATTGTTCGTTAAGGCAGAGCAACAGTCAGCATTGGAAGAGTCTTTTGGGAAGGACACTGTGGCTTTAAGGCTGCAAGCAACATTTTGGACCTTATAAATACATCTAATTGGGGACTGGTTAAATATCAGTCCCTGTTTTCCTGTTGCCTTTTTAGAAAGTCTACTCCAGAGTGAAATAGTAGTTATAGCTGTGAGAAACTTGGCCTTTTCTTTGCCTGGCAATAGTCTATTGTAATGTGTGTCACTTCTCTCAGATTCAGTGACACAAAGAATAATATTTTCTTGGCATGTTATGCACCTGCAGACCTTCTAATCTAACACCATAATAAAGTCTTTTCCTCCAGCTCCAGTGAACGATGGGCTTTGAGTGCTGGGACTGGATGCAGATGCTTTGTTGCATGTTTAGTTCATGAATGTGCAACACATTATTGTTGCAACCAGTGTCTTCTGCTGCTGTAATTATAGTTAGGTTGTTACAGTGACTTACTACAAACCTGGTCAAGTAACAAATGAGTGTGCAACTCCTTTGTTGAGGAAGTCTTTGGATGAAAGTTCTTTGGAGTTCATAAAACAATAAATTCTGGTTTGGGGTGTTTGGTTGTGGTAGTGTCGGGTTTTTTGTTTGTGTTTTGTTTTTTTGTTTGGTTGGCTTTTTTGAAACAAAGTCTTTCCTATATGTTTAGCTAAATTCTGATGCTCATTCAGTGTTTATTTACCAAGATGCTTTTGGTGGGATTTCTTTAAAGCTGGTACTGGACTGTTCATATTTCTGCCCTAGTCAGCTCCAAAGAATGCCATCCCCACAGCAGCAGCAACAACAACAGTGCATTTCTGTGTGTGTGTGTAACATGCTTTACCAGGTTCTGTCTCCTCTGACGCACCATTTTGTAGTTTAGCCTCACTCCTCAGCCTCTCACACATACAGCAGTTAGCAGGGGGTTATGTCATCCTGGGTAGGACAGTCTGTTGAAGATCACAGAGAAGACCCACCTGTGTGTCTATGAAGTTTTTCTCATGTGTCAGAAACACTTGTGGGGAAATTCTGGCCCAGACAAACAATAGTGGGAGTTTTGCCATTGACGTCAGTGAAGCAGTGATTTCACCCAAGGCCCCTAACGAGATGCGATGGACACAAACCAGGACTCTAGAACAAGCTGTTCTGTATCCCATTACTCGCCTCCCACGCCAGCCCCTCTCCCTGTGCAGCACATGGCAGAACCTCGGGATCTTCCGCAACCCATCTGGACACAGCACATCCTTGCTGGAAACTGGAGATGATGGCAACGCCTTGTCCAAGTGACATCCCTTCGTGTGCTCACGTGCTGGCTCTGTCCTTGCTCAGGCTTCTGCATCCTATAGACCCCTCTGTACCATGCTCTGCAGTTTTCCTGGTGCTCCCTTTGGGAAGCCCAACTTGCTGGCTCAGGCTGGGACAGTGTTTATATTCCTTCCTCTTTCACTGCAAAAGCTGCTTAGACAACCAACACAGCTCTGTGCCTTCCTAACTAAAAAGGCACAAGCATTTATTTGAAAAGCAGGTCACTGAGGAGTGTTTATAAGGGCTCAGATTGATTCTCAGAGGTTATAAAGCCCTTCCTAAAGCTCATTAAGAACCTGCTGCACAAAGGGAGTTGCAGCTCTTTGAGGAATCGCCTCAGAACTGTCACAAGGCAGCTTAATGTGAACTGTCGTGTATTATTTTGGCTCATGAGTGATGGAGGAAGAGAAGATCTGAAATGGGAAAGGGTATTAAGCTGAGGGAAACCATGTCCTGGGCTTTTGGCTGTTAATGGGCTTAAGCATATATCATTTGAATGGCAGGCTGTGAGGTTGGGTTAGATCTATATGCTACTTAAAAATAGCAGCATCTTAATAATTTAAGAGAGTTTCAGTATCAATACATAGGAAGTGATCAGAAATAGGCTGATGTAATTCCAGGAACCTTCCACTGTGTGGCTGAACTGTCTGCAGGAGGAGAAGAGGTGGGGCACCCTTAAAAACTGGAAAACATCTAGAATGAATTAATTGTGAGAAGATTTTCAACCTGTATTGAATCTGCACACATAAGCACACACATATATTTTAGCAAACATTTATTTTTCTGTTCTGTTTCCAGGTTTATGTGATTGATTTCAAATTTATAAGGGGTTGAAAAACTGTCACAAGAAGAAAAAAAATATGATTTCTTTGATGCAGACAAATGACCGTTGGTTTGATTTAAGGTCTGTTATTGTGAGTGATAGTGTTTGCTCCCTACAGCTCCTATACATGCAGGCAAACATAGAATTATGTGGTAGACATGCTAAATGTTTATTAGTTTTTCCAGGCTAACCACAAAGTGAAAATTAAAAACAGAAGTGGAACAAGCTCTTGTTCTTCAGGCTTTCCTTTGACTAATGGAAGGAAATGTCTCTGGGCTGGTTAGTGATTCACTGTCCACAACAGAGGCCTCTATCCCAGCCTGCTAGTCATGGTTGGAATTAGCTGTTGAACTGATCAGATCTGGCAGTTCCCACTTTCCCTACCATAAGGTACCAACACAAAGTAATTAATTGTCCTTGTGCCCTCAGCTCTGGTTGCAACTCCTTCCCCACCACATAGAGATAGCAGGAATGCACTTCATGGCTCCCAGATCACCATCCTGTCCCACCCTGCAGAAAGCTGGGACAGTCCTTCATGAGCTTCCTCCCAAAGCTGCCACTCAGGCTGCAAAATGTACCTTTGCTTCTGCACATCTGTGCATGCAGCTGTAACACCTAAATCTTCAAAGGGATAGCGAGAGTGAAACAGGTTCCTCAGCTTCAGAAAGTGTTTAGGTAGCTTGGATATTTCTCTTTGCTGCTTTGTGATCTTTGATGTATAGCTTCTTGCTGGATGCTCCTACTACCTCTGGTCAGAGGGAAGTGGTGCATGTGCACCCAGGTACGGACACTGCCACTTTGCAACAGTAATGCTTTGTGTTGCATGCAAAATCTTTTTCTTCCTTAAGAGGCAGTGTGCTTCAGATTTCATTTAATAAAGTCAGAACAATGCATCTCCAAAGGATCAAGAGCCTAATGGAAAAATCAGTCTTGGAAAATGTTTATGGGGAAAGGGTTACTATCACCCTGGAGCATTTGCTTTGCTTTGCTTATGAGATCTGCTAGTGATTGAGAGTGATGGAGCACTTCATCAGATCAGCAAGATTAGCACCTGAAAGGTTTAGATTTCCTCCTCTGCTTGTAAGTGAAAGGCAGAGGAAAGAATCTCTTTAAGGGGGGAACAGCAAGCTGAGAATTTGCTGCTTGCCAACATCAGCTCTGAGATGGATTTGACCAAAGTGAAGGAAGATTGGCACTGGCAGATATCAGCTCTGCACTGGAGAGAGCAGAATTAAATAGAAAGACAGAGCCAGCCTTGCAAAAATCACATCTGTGCTGTCATGTACACCAAATAACCCCAAAGAATGTGGTTTGTCTCCATAATAGTGACTTACAGGGCAAAATAACACTTCTCCAAACCTTTGGTTAACAGCCATGGAGTCATCTTTAAGCAGATGCTGTCAACATGAAAAGTCATTATATATTTTAGTTTGGAGGTGTATAACTATATTAACATTCCTAACCTGTATTACTAAAATAAACCCTTTTTCCTTTTTTTTTTTTCACTGAGTCTTACTGAGTCTTTGCCATCTCTGTGATTTACTTGCCTCAACACAATTTCATTTCCAAATTTGACTAATCAGTTCCCCTTTGGTCCACAAGCCTTTTTAATGACAGCAGCAGTAAAAGGAAAAATGACAATTCTGTTGCTGTTTGAATTAATGTTGGACCAGAGGTATCTTTGGGGACATTTTCTCCCAACCTGACCATTTTCAGCTTTCTATGTGGTAGATCTTTTCAACTGAATCACTACAGCACTCTTTTTCTGTTGTTTTAGCACCTGATAAGGTGACCAATTACCATGCCTCTCTGATGTGTTTTATTTTAAATTACTGGATAGTCATTGCTGAGTTTGTGGTATCATCTTGTCTAGAATATAAATGTGTTGTTGTGTGGGACTATCTTATGCACTGTTTTTCCCCTTGATAAACTGAATTCCTCAGTTTGACTTAATTTGGTTCTTGCCTCACAAGTTTGCAGTCTAAAATAAGACAAGCCAGGGAAAAAAAGAAAGAAAAAAAAAAAAAGCAAATGGAAACAGAAACTATGTTAACTGTTCCTGAAATGTTTGAACACAGTCCTGGGCCTTTTTCCTCTCCATAAGTTGGGAATTTTTTTGCTATTAACTACACCTGCACACTGTCTGGTGCAGGTTACATCAACCAGCCCTTCGCATTTGCAGTTCTCAAGACAGCAGAGGCACTGGAACCCTTTCTTGCTTCTTTTCCAGGTGACAGTAAGCTGTGTTCTACTCGTGATATTATGATGAAAGGTAGAATGTGTCTATGTGTCTGGTCAGGACAGAGCTGAATTGCTGTTCTGTCACCTGGCCTCTGCCAGTGATTTGCTCTGCACCACCTGCAGCAGGGTCCTTATCCCTGGATTTCACAGGGAACAAGCACCTGCAAGCGAATAGCCCAGCAGCCTGGAGGGTTAATGAATGTGTGCAAAACATGGCAAGATCTGAAGATGTAAAGCACTGTAGATTTCCTATGACTCCATTTGGCTACAGCTCTGTGGGATTCAGTTCTTGGCTCTGATTCCCCTTACTGTGTTCACAGTCCCTTTTTTTCAGTTTGCACATTTCTTCACTGTATGGAGAAGCTGGACTTAGTGCTGGCCTGAGCTGCCCCATTACCAGTTACCTGATCTTATCCCTTTGATCTGCAGCCCCAAGTTAGGCATTCCCTTTCTGAGCAAGGTGTTCAGGGACTCCACTTTGAGACTCAGGTTGACTGGGTCTGGGTCCAGAGGCTGCTCATTTATCACTCTTTTGGGAAAAACTCTGTTATTCTCCATCACATGAAGCTTCTTTTTGTGCCTGTTGTGTCAACTTAAACTCTTCCTGTTGGTCACGATGATCCCTCCTTGTTCTCCGTTTCCTTTATTTCCTTTGGTTCTTGTGTAGGGCATTTCCTGTGCTGTCACGGTTGGGTTAGTTCATGGCAGAGCTCTACTGGCTCTCACCTGCTCGTGAGGAAGCTCTGATGATCTGAGGTGGGGGCAGTTGTGTGCTCCCAAGATCCTTGGCTGCAGCACGGCCAGTGTCTTGGAGGCCTAGAATTTCCTTCAATACCACTAGAAAGAAGCAGCTTCTTATTGGAAGTTCAGAGTGAAACCCTGTCCTGGCTTTCTTCCCATGGAGGTGGGAAAAGGACATTGTGCACAGGCACTCCCCATTCCAAGCACAGGCATATCTGCAGAAAGTGACACCTGCCTCAGAGTTACTCCCCTGACATGTTTGACTGTCACCACAGTTTTCATCTATCAAAAAAAATTTTTTTTTTCTCAGCTTTTTTGCTTAAAGAATCACTATATTTAAATTAAAAAGACTTTCATATCTTCAAAGAATCACTTTTGAGTCTATTTTCTTACTGAACTGCCAAGTCTATGGAAAAAGCTATAAGGTAAAGGGTATTTAAAAAAAACAAACACAACAAACAAAAAAGCAAGGCAGAGCTTTGAGCTATTCAAAACAATCACAAGCACCCGTTTCTTTGGCATCAATTCAGGTAATTGTTGTGACATGTTGGTGACTTACAGTGAAAAAATCCAGGTCTGAGTATTAGGGTGATTAGATAAATGTACATTTATGATGGGAACAGATCTTGTTAACAGCATGTGGCATTTATGTTCCCCTTAGATCACTGGTTTATGATCAGAAGCTCTCCAGTGAGAAACACAACTGCAGTTTTTCAGTAAGCACCTGGCAACACATAGTTTCAATAACTTTTTTTCTGGCTCTGCTGCAGGCTGTGTGTTTTCTTTTGGGCATCTCAGTTGGTCTCTCAGTGGTCCATTTTCCATAAAACAGGGATCTCTGTTCTTATTTATTAGCCTCTGGAAGGATCTGGTGAGGCTGGAGTGGATTCTTCAGTGTGAAACAGCAAAGTGTATGTGCAAATAGCTGTCTTGTGTCTGCAATTCCCAGCAAAGATTTCCTATGGAAAGGCAACAAAGCTCAGATATAAATTGGTCAAGAGTGTTCTGGGGTCTGCAGCACTGGAGGCATTTGTCTGGGTGGGGTTGACCTCCTAGGATTCCTCGTGGCCCCTGTTTAATCTTGGTTTCTGTGAAACAAAGACAAATAATGATAAGCGTAATGATGCCATGCCCTCAGGGGTTTTTTTTACCATTACCATGGATGAAGTCTCTACCACACAATCTATGGGAGTAAATAAATATGCCTATTAAGAAAAAGCATGAAAACTTGGTTAAGAATAATATCTGAAATATAATCAGTACTGCCCTGTGTTTAGTTGTGCAACTGTCAGGGCTGTTCTTGTTCCTTTCAGCTTTGGTACAATCAGTTCCCTATATGTTATCCAACAGATTTTACAGGATTATAGGGAGTTTTAGTATCAATAGACAACATCTGGCTTTCTGACATGTCTGCATTAAGTTAGATTTATTCAGGAGCATCATTATATTTTTTGTTTCAATATTTCACAAATGCATGTCTGTTCATCCTCAGTAATTCTGCAGGGATATGTGCTGTTTTTGCTGTGTTTTTCAAGTTGCTGTGGTTACAAGGAGATACTCCACTTATTGTTTTCCATGTGCCAGATCTGTGCCCTGGCTATTGGCCCAATTCTATGAGGTATTTAATACCTCCTGAAAGTGTCAGAGTGCTGTCAACTCATACATAAACCAAAAGTTACTGAGGGCACGCAGTCAACCTCACTGATTGTATGTTCATTGACAGTCATGGAAGATTGCCAGTTTGATGCTCCTCTCTGGCTGCAGGTGATGCAAGTGATGCAAGTATCAGCTGACCAAGAACAAGATGAGAGAGAAATTAGATGCCATTGTCCTCTAACAAAAGAAACAGAGGGAAATCAGCTTCCACTTTAATATCTAGAGGTTCTTTGTTTTTCTACACCATGTCCCATAACCTTTACCTTTGGCAGAATACCTGAAAGGGTAAATTGAGTAGGATCTCTGCAGTTACAGCACACTTGAAACCCAGTGGTAGGCTTCTCTGAGTGTTGTCTTTGGCTCTTTGGCCACAGAATCAGGTGTAGTAGCTGCTCTGGGCATGCAGAAGGTGTAAAGTGGAAGAGGTACTTGGCCAAGTTGCCCCATTTCCATCTGCTGCAGTTGAAGTAAAGTTTCTTATCCCCCTTCTGCAACACTAGTGTTCATGTGCTTTTACAGACATGGGTCCTTTCTCAGGGTTCACTACTGTAAACTGTGTGGCAGAGCTTCCTGGAGATTAAAATATGCCATACCCAAACACACAGAACACTGTGTTGACAGAGAAGTATTCTACAGAAAATTACACCAGTTCCAGTCTGTCCTGACAGCCACTCCATGCCTACTGCTCAGGGTAACAGTTTGCTGCTGCAAATCCCACCAGCTTTGCCTATGGTCAAAGTAAGATCGAATCTTTAGCTAAAGCATGTTCTGATGCTGCCTACAGAGTGTTATTCTGTCAGTATTGCTGCCCCTTCCTAGCAAAGGCTGAGGACTGACTCAAACCAATCTGCACTGTGCATGTGTTTGCTGGGCTAGAGCAAATTGGAGAGCAATGTGGGGGGATGCTGGAGCTGGCAGCTGCTGGCAATCTTACCCTCGCTGTTTTTATTTTTCTGCAAGATTTGTGGAAACTTTTAGGTTCAGATTTCTGGAAAACTCAACAGCGATGGAAATTTTTTTTTTCTGTGGAGTAGTGCTGGATTTCACTGGGAGCTCTTGGACGCTAAATTGCTGGGACTCCTAAGGAATATGCAGGAATACTGAGGCATAGAATAGCATTTAGAGCATTTAGACAATTAATGGCCTCACATAACTTTGTGTTGTGATGAAAGTATCTGACTTCTGATATAATTCACAGTTCTCTTAGTGCTTGACATAGAGCTCAAACTCAGTCCTGCTTAGATGTGCATGTGCAATGGAATGAGCATTGTGAACCCAAATGTCACTAGAAATCTCAGAATTCATTTCTCCCCATTGATCACTTACCTGTGCCAAACAGCTTTATACTGCAAGGTAGAATAATGATTCTCAGTTGTGTAAAACTCTACAATATTTCCCTTTCAAGAGATTGCATAAGTGCTTTGATACCATGGAAAATCCTGTCACAGGGAAGTTTGGGCTTGCATAGGAATTGCCAGACAGAGGTTCTATCTACTCTGTACACCACAGCCTGCAATACATTTATTTTTGAAGTCCCAGAAACCCTGCAGTGAACAACCATGGAATTAGTTATGCACAGATGGAAATTATTTTCAGTAAGATGTTAATTTCTAAAGGAATCCTTTCCAAGCTTTGTCATTGCAAATCTGCTATTAATCATCATTAGTACAGATCCAATGCTTCCAGGAGCTGTTTAAATGAATGATACTTTAAAAACTCTTATGGAGCAGCAATTAGAGAAATACTGGTTTTCTAATAAAAGGATACACCTGAATGTTATTTTTCATTATCAAGTGAGGGAGGGGGACGTGGACTTGGTATTTGAGATTCTGGGAAACTGTTAAGTTCTTTTACTCTGTTGTGCTTTGGGCTTCTTTTGTAACTATTGGGAAATTTCTTGGATTTGGATAAATGCTTGCAGTGCTGTGACTCAACAAATTACTGCATGTCACTGAGTCATGATCAGTGTCTTGATGCAGGTGCTCAGCTCTCTTTTCATGTAAGGTCATGCTGCCTTAGTGGAGCTTCCTTTATTGCATGCTAAGCTAAGTCTGACTGCTTTCACTTGCAGAGAGGTGAGAGCCTTCAAGGAGGTGGCTCGTCCAGATTGGGTGGATGGTATCTTACTGGTGCCCCTGGTCTGTCAGTGTGAAAAGCACTTTGAGCATAAGTTCACATTTGCCACACCACATGGCAGGAGCCAGATGCAGGAGGGCCAGCCTGGACATAAGCCAAGGGTTTCCCCTGCCTGGCTTGTGTTTCTCTGTCTGTGTGAATCAGTTGAACTTCAGAATGCATGGAGAGTGAGTTGTAGCTGTGTGGGTAATCACACAGCTTGGCCTTGACTGGGAATCCTTGCCTCAGTTTCCTCAGTTTTCCACCTCTGAATTGGGAAAGGTCACACGTCCCCAGGAAACAGATGAATTGTGATGATAAGTGCTTAAAACAACAAGCTCAGAGAACTGCTAATCAAACTCTGATATTGCTGTGAAAAATCCGTCCCATACCCATTGTTGGCTCACAGGCTAAGAGGCAGGTCAGAATCACTCCTGGAGGAATTTGAATAAAAAGTAGAGTTCTGTGCTTTTTTTTTTATTATTTGTTTGGGGTTTTTTTGGGGGGAGGTTGGTGTTTTGTTTTGTTCTTGTTTTTGTGTTGGGTTTTTTTTGTTGTTGGGGGGGGGGGGGGGGGGGGGGGGGGGGGG
>JAWWLV010000011.1:11259430-11301413 GCA_035041135.1 Platyrinchus mystaceus
TTTGTTTTTTTTTTTTTTTTTTTTTTTGTTTTGTTTTTTTTTTTTTTTTCCCCCCCCCCCCCCCGATTTTACTTAACTAACACTCTGGTTTTCCACAGACACTGACCAACACCATCGACTGGCGCATAGTGATAATTTTATTCCTAAATGAAGGTGAATGTTTTAAAAAGAGAGTGCTGGCTGCCAGGGAAGAGTAGAGCAGAACCTGGATTTAAGAAAGAATTGGCTGTATTTGTATCTAGTCTGGTGTGTTTTATTTTCAGGCTCACTTGAAGAAAGCATTGGGTTGGAACACAAGTCCTGAACTGTATCCTTGGTGACTGTTCCAGACCAGGTAGATGATCTTAGATCACATCCCTCTGCCTCCATTTCTGGAAGGTAATTACATCCCACTGTTGTGAAGTGCAGTGAGACTTTCCAGCAAGAGCTAGGTATTATATATAGCAAACATATAATGCACTCTGCTTAGCATCATAGGTGCTCCAGTTCCAAAGGCCTCAAGCTCTTCATGGACATGACATAAAAATTACTCAGTCACAACTATCATTGCTTACCTTCCAGTTCAACCTGATTTCATAGGTATTTGTATGGGAAAGAATGGGCTGGGCTTAAGTGATACACAAGTTAGCTGAGATCATGTCTGGATAAGGCACATGTTGAATAAAGATCACCAGTCTCACGTTTGGTTTCCTTAGTGATTCTACAAATAGCAAAAGCAAGCCAAAGAAGATTGCATTAGAGTGTTAAATCTGCTTCTCTCCGCTCAGGAGGATATGAATCTGTCCAGTTTGGCGTGCAGGTGTAGTTTCAGAAAAGCATTAAATGTGACCCTGGGAAGAGAGTAGCACAGATGGTCCAGCTACCAATGAATCCCCTGAGCCTGCGGCCTCTTACTCTAGGCATACTCCTATTGTCCTCGAGATTTTGAGATAAACAGAGGAGCTTGTTGTGGTTTGTGTTCTCTGCAATCATGTAAGAGAAATGGGAAAATAGCACTTTTGAAACTCCACAGACCAGTAGGATGTAGATGAAATAGAGTGAAATGAGAAATATACAGGAATTAAGGCATGGTTAGATGGGGCTGGTGTAAGTCTTCAAGAGATTATAATACAGTGATATGAGCAATTATTGTTACAGTACAATTTTTATCAAATGATTGTTGTTGTTGATGATGGTAAACTTTATTCAAAGTTTCCTCTCTTTACTTGAGAATATAAGACATCCTTTCAATGAACATGACCTTTTTATTGCTTTGCATTCTAAGGAAGTATTTGATCAAGAGACATTACTGCTGGGACAGCCACTTAGGTATGGGAAGCATGACATGGAGCTGACAAAAATGGTAAAATAGTGACTTCAGATGATGCCAAGGCTGGCAAGTTTTAAGTTGCATTTCTGTCCATCTCAAGGTGATTACCTAGAAACAGAAAGACAGAGAGAACTTAACCATATAGGGAATTTGGGACAAAACAGATCACTCCCACAAAAAATCCTAATTAAAACACCCCCAAGTATTGGAGGATGCTACCAAGGAGCTGGATGGGCTAGTGTGTACCATGCTGAGCACTAAGTTAGAAAGACCTGAGATAGCTCTGAACAAACTGTTGCACCTGTATCATACAGCACAGTGCCACACAGAGCCTGGAGCTGATGTGCTAGTCCACGTTCAGGGACATGTACTGTAGAATTGTGACAGCCCCACATGGAAGTGCTCTCAACATGGTAGAGCACTTTGATATGAATGGAGGTAGAGACAGTTCTTGCCAGCAGAGATGGGCATGGACAATGCAAGTAACTGAGCTTTTTTGGGTGAAAGTCATCAGCATGTGGTGAGCTGAACTCTGTAGAGATAAGTGGTAAAACTGTGAGATCTTCAAGAATGAATTCTGTACACAGAACCCAGAAATGAGCAGTGTCCCTGATCAGACTGGGGTCTGGTCAGTTAGGTCAGAGGGGAGTGAGCCTGATTTTATCCCAATTTATTACAGAACAGAGGGGAGAGCAACACTGGACAGCAACACCTCTGTCCCAAGCTGATCTATCATTTACATCACACCATTCTTGTGTTCTCATGTTCTTTGTAGCTCATCATGGTTTCTTCTTGGAGGATATATTAATCATCTCTTCATTGTGAGACTAATGAACCTATTACCAGAAATTCTGACAATGATTTGGGAAAATCAATGAAGGAAAGAAAGGCTGTCAGCACTTGGTGTGCTTTGCAAGTACATTACCTTGGAAGGTCACTGCTAACAGAAGGAATTATTTTTCCCTTGTCAACGGTATGGCTGGAAGCTGTTAATGTCATGCAGCACTGTGCTGCATGAAATGAGAGATGTGAAACCTGCCAAGTTTTGTTCAAAGGGATGGTGTCCATATCAGGAACCTTGCCACTCTTGTGAACTTTTGGGAAGGAGTGAAAAAGGGCAGGAAAATAATTTTTGTGCAATCATTTATGTGTGGTTGGGTTTTTAGCAAATTCTCATTTTTTTAAATTAAGTGAAACACCAGCGGTGCAGCCTTGGATGTTCAAACATTGGTGGACATGGGGCGGCTGTTCTCTGCTGATATAAGTCCAATCCATGTGTATTAAGCAGGTGACCTGTGGAGATAGGGATGTTTTCATGCTGCTGTACAAATAACCGGTAAAATATCTGGAAATGGAGTTGCAGTGCACAGTAGTAAGGCTCTGGAAATTATATGAGTGCTGGCTGGCAGTGTTTGGGCAGTTCTGTAGGTCTGAGCAAGCAACTTGGACTGTGAGTGGAAACAACCTCCCATGTTCTTTGTCACAAAGTGCCTAGAAAATCTTACCAGAACACACTCATGCCATGTCACTGAGTGCTGCCCTGTGTCCCCTCTTCACCCGCGGTGCCTTTGAACGTGCCACAGACCATTTGGCAGGAGAACTGAGAGATACTACAGGAATGCCAAAGGGCTGCCCTGCCAGGCTCTCCAATGAGCTCCTGCCAACCCAGAGAAACAGGTACTAGAAAGCCACAGAGATCAGAGCTGGACTGAGCTGCTCAGTTCTCTTAGATTATAGGAACGGGACAATTTCCTGGAACCTGGCAACTCAGCATCATATTTGGATAGTCTGCTGGGCTTCCTGTACACCTGTGTATTCTCACTGAGCATCATGAAAGCATTTTGGCAAGCACCACAGGTAAAAGTTTCCTTCTGTTACTAATATTCTTTTTCCTGCATTTTAATTTAATTTCCCCTATCATTCCTTCTTTTTCCACTGCACATTTCCCCTTGGAAGCTAAGATTGCACAAACGGATGGATATTCTTTCTCCCCAAGTGCGTGTAGCCTTTTCTCTGCTGTTTGAAGAAGTTAACTTTTGGGCTGAAGTGCACCTGCAATTCCCATCAATGTAGCAGAGTAAAACTGACCCACTGGTGGAGAGAGAAGCTCTGAACTCCCTTCCTCTGACAACAGATCTCAGGAGGAAAAGAAAAAGCCCCAGAAGATGGCAAGGAAGTCTGCTTTCTATGCAGGGTGTCTGGCTGATGATAGAGCCTGCATGTCCAAATCCTAGTCACGCACTTAAGCCTAGGCTTGCCCTCAGGAGCTTTGCTCTGGAGGGGAATGCAGTATTACCCCCCAAGGTCTTTCTAGGATATTAAATCTTTTTCTGGTATCACCCATAAATATATGACCCACATGAATGTGCTAAAAACTTCTGCAAATAAAACTGGGTACCCCGAAGCTGTATAGGTTGGGGGAAAAGGAGAAATAAGGGCATGGGAGGAGGGAAAGGAAGTGCCTTCTTGAATTTAGTTCTGATGGTGAGTGGTAGGAGGTTAGCAAGAAACTCCTGCTACGATTGTTTATGTCCTGATTAGCCATGTAGGGCATTTTATACCTTACCCTTGAGTTGCATTTTAGGGTTTCTGCATCGACAGAAATACGTTGCTTATGTAGTGAAGAAGTCTAAAACAGAGAGGAGTCTCACTAGAGGAACAGTGAAAAAATGGGAAGTTTGCTGCTTAATAGTGCAATGCTGGGTGTTATTCTGGTCCCCCAATCAAATAAAACAAATCAAATTCTCACAGAAACTGTGCATGAAGAGCAACTGAAAAATGAAAGTTTTAAACAGTTTAAGTACCATGTTCCAGTCAAATCATTGTTGGAAAAGTGAGTTATTTATTAAGAATAATGTTAATGACAGAATAACTGCTCTGTTTTGTCCTCATCTTTCCTAGTATACTTTTTATTTGCCAAATAATTTGGATAAGCATGTATAAAGTGTGCTTCTGCTTTTGTTCATGCAAGCTGTTCCTTGTCTGATGTTTGTGGCATATCCAGATGAAAGAGTATTTTCCTTCTTTCTGAAAGCAGTGACTGAAGTGCTGTGAAACTGGAGCACTGTCTATAAAGCTCACAGAAGAACGATTTGATTTGAATGAGGAGTAAGACAAAGTCTCCAAATAAGACCATGGGTTCCGAGTGTTTTGCATACTCTGTCCTGTTAATAGATCAAGCCCTTAAAAGTTATTGGGGACAACAGGTGGTGGAGGAAGGATGTCCATACTGTGCCATGCAATGCACATCTAGGCTTTGCCTTCCAGTAAGTCTTTACCTTCTTGCTGCGACATTGAAAGGAAAATGTGCAGAACACAATTTCAGCCTGCAAGATAGCTGGATTCAAACTGTGTTTTTTCTTTTTTTTTTTTTTTCTTTCTTTAGAGTAGAAAATGAAAACCAGATTCCAAACTGTATTCCTCATATAAATCAGAAGTAGCTGTTAAAGCTGAAAGGCTGCAAACAGGAGCAAAACTGGGCCTTCAAAGTTCAATGGGAATTGTGGCTAGTGAGTGCAGTCTGTTAAAGGCAGGTTTCCTGATATCTCAGGTTGCTACTCACTGTTGCATTATCCATCTCAGCTGCAGGAACTGATGCAGCAGGTTTGCAGTTTCTAAGTCTGGGAATTTGCAGACCCCAGAAAAGCAGGTCCTGCAAGGAGAACAGGAAAAAAACCCAAAAAACTGAGAATGAAAAATAAATTTCATAGTCCAGCTGGCAAATATTTCCAGGCCACAATTGTATTTGGCATCCCTCCACCCCCCAAGGTCTCCAATGGTTCTGAGGCCCCCACCACAAGAAAATCAAGGGTTTAAAAATACAACAATTAAAGAAAATCTTGATGTCATCTGGGTTTGGGATTATTTGGAGGTTAGTGTTGTGTGAGTGTGTTTGCACATATGCACGGGGTTTTGTTGAGCTGTTGAATGACTGAAACCATCTACCCTGGGGCAGAGGGAGGGTATTCCCACCTACATCTCATTCTGAGAATCTGGGAATTGGTGGGGTGATAAGGCACTTCTTGCAGAAGAACCTTTGAGGTGGCAAGTCCTTCCCCTTGCTTTGTGCCAGCTCCACCCTGCTGACCTGCAAGGCCTTGGTTCCTTTGCAGGGGTGAACAAAACATGAACTATACTCATCACGTAGTGACACAATCACTTTGACCCAAATGAAGTTGCTTGTGGTTTCCTCAAATGCATATGGGAGCAGAAAGGTAATGGGGAGAGTTATGTTTGTATGCAACCTAACTTTTCAAGCAAAACCTTGACAATATGCTGACTGGAGCCTCACCTGTAAAACCAGGAGACAGCATGTTCAGTAGGATCATTTATCTGGTCTACTCAATGACAGTCTTGGCTGCAATAGGGATCCATTCCCCTCTCTGTCCTATTGGCATTTCTTACTCAGTCTTGCCCCTGCCACCTCTTTCATTCAGAATTGGTGGGGCAAGCAGTTACACTGGATTTTCCCTCACTTTTGGGTTTCCAGAAGGTGCCTGGAATGGACTGATGAGCAAGTGTTTCTGCACAGACAGGGACTGGAGAAGAGATGAGTTTTATGAAATCTGTGGTTTCTCTTTCTTTCCTCTATTTCAGGCTATGTGTAGATGGGACCAGATCTCCAGTTCTTTCATCTTGTGCTTGTATGAGCTTTAGAGCTTTCTTGTTCCTTTTTTTCTTCTTTTTCCCAAGGATAGTAGCAAGAGTAGTCACCTGCTGATAGTTCAAGAAAGGCTTAAAGCATGTAATTGCTGACAAAAACCAAAGTAAAGCTGAGTCTTGCGGAATACAGCCTGAGTCCAAGTTCCCTGTTTCTCTGGTCCTTGAAGGGGATATGGCCAAATCTGCAGTCTCATTCACTGGGAACAATCCTCAGGTGTCAAAGAGCAGGAAGGAGAGTGAATAGCCATAGTCCTTCCTGCTCCATAGAACTATGGCTCTCAGACCAGTGCCTTAGGTGTCACATATCACTGGTGCATGACATCTGGTTCAGTCTCAGAGCAGGTTGTGTAACAGGCGGCAAAGATGGGCACTGGGAACCCCAGCACTGTCCCTCATGGGCAGTACAGATGGGCACAAGCCACTGACTCCTGTAACCATGGAGAACTGCCAGGCTGCTCTATCAGACCTCTGGGAGGAACAGTTCAGCTTTTGCTGCTGCTAATGGTTACAAGCAACTGATCTCTGTGGAAGTGCCATAAGTGAGAAAGAGTAATTTTGCTATTAAAAATACTAAAATCTTCCATATGGAAGAAAGAGTTGACTTTTTTTGTTTTTAATTACTATTCATTTTTCTCATTGTGCCCTAAATATACATAGCACTGTCCAGCTGGCTGAACCACAGAGCAGAATGAAATATCTGCCCCATCTATAAAGGCACAAACCTATAAAGAGCAGATGACAAACTGAAGTCTCAAATCTTTGCTCTGTTCACATATATGGATGTTTCAGCATTGGTTTCAATCAGAATAGAACCAGGATTTGGCTTATGTGAAAGGAGCATTAGCCAGATGAGCACAAGCACATGAGTTAGAATTTCTGGGGTGATTCCTGTTGTTCCCACATTTTGCCTGGATTTCTTCACTGTCCTCTCCCTCAGTTTCCCCTATTTATCAGTGCATTATAGGCTGAGGATGTCTCACCTAATTATTAATTTAATTAGAATAATAAAACTAACTTTGCATCTACTACCATTTTTGTAAAAGTCTTTTGAAACTCCTCTAGGGATGTCAATTTGCTGGCATAAAACCTGTTTGTATTGTAAGGATTATCATCTCTGTCAAGAGTCTGGCTGTCCCTGCTTATTCCTGACTGCTGTGTTTACAAAAATACCTTGGCATCATTTATACTGTAGATATTCAGGTACAAAGAAGTTGAATAAGTGTCTGATTTTCTAGAAAAGGGATGAGAGCAAGGAGTTTTCCATTTCCTCCACAGATTGTAGGTTGGTTTTGAGAGGTGTCCAGAAGCTCTGCAGCCACAGCTCCAAATAAGACGAGGTCACCACTGCAGGGATATTGCTGTGGTTAGTGCAGGCACTGTTGTGACCATCTAAGGACTTAAATCCATATGCATGGCTTGTTAGATAAAGCAAAGTGAGAGAAGCCACTCGGTGGATATAACTTAGTGTTATTTTTGGCTGATTTCAGCTTCCCTCTCAGATGCCATCTCTGTGCTTAGTGGATGTTTTTTTTGCAATACAGCATAGTTTGTGTTAATTAATAATAGGGCAGTATGTTAGTAATTGTTGTTCCTTGATTCAAGCACAGCGTCTCTACTGCTAAGATAGAAGAGGGTTTTTTTCTGGACTCCAGAAGCTTTGTGTCACACTTCAAAAGTTTTATTTTCCTTTATTTTTTGTAGCTTTATTATTTCAAGATCCTGAGGTCGCCTGCCAGGCTTCAATTATCTTTTTTTATATTTATTTGGCTTCCCATTGAAACCATCCATTCATCCAGTTTCCATAAAACCCTTAATAACTATTTTAAAGTTTTTGTTCTTGCCTCTTTCCAAACCTATAAATACTGATTTGAAAACCCAAGCTGAATTCTCTGCAAATAATCCTCTCTACCATCTCTTTTCCTCTGGTTATAGGAGGGTCCTTAAGTATTTTGCTTCCCAGCACTTGCAGGTTATCAGAGGTCCACATGCCTCTTGTTTGGGGGGAAAAGGTAGTCATGGCATACAAGCAACCTGGCAAAGGATGTCTCAGAAATATGATGTTTGTGATAAAAAAGGAAAATAGCAGCAGTTAAATTAGTTAGAACACACTTGCATTCCAAACATGTCTTTTCTTCTTGCCCTAGTGCTATCCCACGTTCAGCATTTTCATGCCCCCGAGTGAGGAGAATATTATGCTTGTCAACAGCTCTCAGCTTTTGTGTGACAAACATGAACCAAGCCCAGCCCTCTCCAGTGAGTGCTGTTAGTGCATGGGGAAAGCCCTGAGAGACTCACAACTTGCCCCAGAGATCTGTCTTCAGTCTTGTGACATGTTGAGTTGATGGGTGAAAGGAGAAAGCACAGCCATGTCTGAGGGGACTGACCTGTGCTGCTGTGTAGCTTGAGATACAGCATGGAGGGGAAGCAGCAGAGAATTTCCAGCAGAATATCAGTGCCTTGAGGAGATAGAGGGATTTTTTGGGGGATGAGAAGTCAGCCTTGTTATCTTTTTCCTTAGATTGAGACTTGGCATTGATATCTAAGATGATATCTGGTTATTGTGGGAAAGTTTTGTTCTTCTTGTCCAAAAGCAAACCCTTTTTCTGCAAAACTCATCCCTAGGAGACTTATTTCTCACTGCACTTGTACCAGTGGTGGTATGAGCTAAATCAGGATGCAGAGAACTGTCGAGGACTTCATGCCAAGTCTGTCAGGAGAAGATTAGAATCAGGCTCGTTCCTTTTCTTTGTGCTGTGTTGGCTCTTTTTATTGTGTAGGTGTCTGGATCCTGGGACCCAATAGCAATGGAACTGCCTTTTACAGAATCATTTGAGTTGAAGAAGGCTTCTGAGATCATTAAGTTTAACCTTTGACCAAGCACCAGCATGTCAACCAGACCATAGCACTAAGAGCCACATCCAGTAGTTTCTTGAACACCTCCAGGAATGGTGACCTCCATGGACAGTCCATTCCAATGTTCAGCAACTCTTTCCATGATGAAATTCCACCTGCTTGTACAGTCATGGACACTAGATTTATTACAGCTGACTGGGGCAGCTCTTCACTTAACAAGTGCCCATAAATGAGATGGATCCAGGATCCCATGTCCGTCCACGTCCTTCACAGATGTTCAGATTAACTGGTATCACAAGCAGGAGGCCAGACCTGGACCTGTTGAATTCAATGGAAAAAAAATCCATATGTCTTCAAAAGCTTTGGATCCTCACCAGAGATAAAAGCAAATCTTCCAATGTACTTGTTCTGTGTAGAGACTGAGTGGGGCCTCTGGCCAACAACTGAAAAACCAGGGCCTAAAATTAGACCCCTAAAATACCAAGAGCAGTGAGTGGTTCCAACTGATACCAAGTTAGGAAAAAGGGCCTGAAATAAACAGATTCCTCAGTAACCAAGATCCTGTTTTTGAGACAAGTGTTCATTCTCACAAATCAAAATAACAAGAAACCAAAAAGAAAAAAGAATGAAAACATCAAATCAAATCCTGGCAAACCAATGATATTATCAGCTAAAGCATGTCTTACTAGAATGTTTTCCAAAATTCCTCAGAGAGTACCAGTGAGCCATGAAGAGGATATTGCTCTTTTCTAAGTATTAAACTGGTATTTTTTTGGAACACACCACATTTATTCATGTGATAAATCTGTTCTTCTACTAGGTCCTGTATCTGCTGTATGATTCTTTTGTCCCTTGTGAAGTTTCTTCATTTTCGAGGCTTATGCTATAAGATAGATAGATAGATAGATAGATAGATAGATAGATAGATAGATAGATAGATAGATATAAAGCTCTTTTTTCTTGTCATCTTTCTGACTTTGTGATGGGCAGATTTGTCTTCCTTGGCAGGTGAAGTGAGGAAGCACTTAGCTGCAATGAATACTTTGTCAAAAGGATAGTGCTGATGTCCAGGAACTATCTTGCTTTGACAGGTGTGTGTACACATTGTTCAGTGCAACCCTGTTCCCTGACTAAAACTGTTGGGACTACTGATATATCAATGTCAGAAAATATTAATAGGAATGACAGCAATCCTGAGATGACCTCCAATTTCTTTAGAAATAGTACTCAGATCTGGCTTTCAGCCCTCTTCTAAGTTTGTGGCTTTGTTCCTTTCCGCATATGATGGAAGTGACCATGCATTTTATATTATTTTTATGTCTCATTTAGGAATATCTACTTTATCACTTCAGGATGAATGACTAAGCAATAAAATATAGGAAGCCTTACAAGATGATAAGCTCTTTTTTTCTTTTTCTTTTTTTTTTTTTTAATGTTATACATAATTGTTCCAGTGGCTTGAGCATCTAGTATTTATTTATTGTTGTACTCAATTGCTCTATTATCCTAGAATCCTACTTGTCAGTCAAGATCTCGAGTTGCACAACCCGAAGACAGTTTCTGATGAAGGAGATGATGTACCTGTCTGACTCTACACAAAGGGAGGGAGGACTCTTATCAGCCTGAGCTGTTCAGTTTCCCCAAATTGAGTGCATGGAACAGTGCAGGCTGCTTTGGGCATCAACAAAATTTTTTGTGTGTATGTGGAGAACTTAAGAGAATGAGTGTGATTTTTGGCTTAGTTATCACATTTTCAGTGAAGTATAAATAAGTGAGATCTCTAAGATGCACCTTGAAACCCACATGCAGGTTAAGGGCACCCTGAAATAAGCAGCAAAGAAAAAAGAAGTTGTCTCTGTGACTATTCAGTACCAGAAATACAAAGTCTTCTCGGTTCTGCACAATCTGATTCCTAACAAACATTTTTTTCCCAATTCTTTCTTCTGACCATGTGAAGCTCCCATTGGGTACCACACCACCAGACTGCCCTGTCAGCTGCAGGTGGGACAGATGAGACAGAGCAAAGGAAACAGGACTGAGTACTCCCAGGGCAGGAGAACTTCTATATAAGGCTAAGAGAGAGTCTGATCATCCTTATGAACTGCAGCAGGAGCTTCTTTTTTTGACAAGACATCTGAACAAGGGATGGGTTTCTCCCAACGCTGCAGTCCCCTGGTGTTGTGTATCCTTTCTTTGTAACTAGAGAATTCACCAGTTCCTGTAACTGGGGAAAGGAAAGAGGCTGAAGCTTCCAGAAGCCCCACTGGCAACTTGCTTTGTAGTCTAATGAAGAGGGAGGTGGTCAGAAACTAGAGAGACTGGCACTGCTGCAAATCCCTAGATAGACCCTAACATAGAAAAAGGGCTTTTTGCAACACTCCACATAGTATTTTCCATTTGTAGTTCAAGTGCAGTCACAAAGGCAATAATGACTTGTTCTGTCCAGTGTCAGTTTATGACAGAACATAAATGTAGTTTTAAAAATATATATTAGGTTTAAATGCAGCTCAAAATGTCAGTGTATTGCTCTGTGGTTTTGCAACAGTAATGTTCTAATAAAATCACAGCTCTTCAGCTTCTGGAAGACAACACAGAGAATGATACTTCTCTGGTACTGAAAGCTATATTTTCCCTTCATAGCTCTGGCAGATTGCTTGAAAGTTCAGTGATATCCAGATAAAAAGAACTATTTTAACCAAACCTGAACTCTGCCTAGAAATCCTGATGTTACTTATGTTTGGAGTTTCTTACCTGTAGTTCTAACCATGTTTTAGTGATTGAGGGTGTTTTTCTATGTCTGTGTGAGTGGCAGGAGGTGTTATATTCCTCTCCTCCATCTCCATTGAAGAAGCATTCTGTGACTGTTTGACTACAGATATATTCCTGCTTCAAAGGTCTGTATTAACCTGGGTAGTTCTGCCAAGCCTTGAGACTCAGAAGTCCCCTCTTTCTCTGCTTCCTAATATCTTTGCAATTTCTAGCATCTGCATCTTCTCTCTCAGCAGGCAGAAACTCTCTTTCTCCAAACAAGAGGGCAGCTGCTCAAGTCTAGGGCAGTTTACACTCCCCCTCTGACTATATTAACACTCTCTGTAAATGTTATGTGCTGTCTCCTGCACTTTTGCCCCCATCTGCTTCAAATAAGGGGGAGAATTTTTCTCAGTGTGGATTTGCTACCTTCCTCTCTCCCATTCCCTGTCCATTCCCCTCTCCCTGAAAATGTTGCTCATCATCAGTGATACATAATGTGCACTCTTGAGTCCATCTGGACGAGATGCCCTCAGAAGCTGGACAAGCTTAGACTAGACAGCTAATGTTAATTGAGATGAAGGTTTTTCCATCCATGGGCCATCTGAAGTCCTGGAGTCCATGACAAATCTCCTCTTGGGTCAGGCCTCTCATGGGGAAGGAAGGAACCCCGAAAACCAGAAACTAAAACTTTGGTCTTCTGCTGCAGCTTTATGGAAAATGAGCTCTTTCTTGCCATCTGGTTACAGAAAGGTAAATCTGCAAGTCATGTAAGTCATACATTTACTGACTCTGATGGGAGATTGGTATTGTAGCTGCACAAAGTAGATTTCTTAAAATTTATTTGGTTTTCTAGCAAGAAAAGTGCTGTATTGTGTCTATTTATGTTTACATACTCAAAGTGGATGCCTCTGCTTTAAGCTTAGCATAAGTTAACTGATGTTAGCTCAGCAAAATGTAAACATCTGTGATCAGCTTGGGGTCTGATGCTCTAGGAGTCTATTAAGTCTTTAGAAGTTTCTTTCCACCTTAAGTAATGTATGAGCAGTTTTTACTGACATCCAAGCAGACGCTGTTGTGAGGTTTCCGTAGGCATAATTTGATGGGTTTATGTGGGTCCTTTCTTTAGATGGCGTATGAAAATTAAATACAGTAAGAGCTGGGCTAAATTTCTGAAATCTTAATGCTTGTTAATGTGAAAATAAGTTTGTTTTCACTGAGAAAGGTAATGAGTATTTTAAATAATTGCAGAAAAAATTTGAGAAAGTTATCAAAATTATTGAACTACAAAAAAATCCTGTGAGCCTTTTCAACGATAGGAATATTTGCCTGACACGGAAGATTCCAACTCTAAGCTCCAATTTACTTTTTCCCTTTAGTTGCTTTAAGCATTCCTTCATTCTTGAACTAATTCTCTCAGACTTTACTTTTATATCAATCCCATTGTATACGAAGATTGCAGCATTTCTTTCTATAACATCAGGTAAATATTTTGGAGCTCATCACTAGGGGAGCACCATACTTGAAGGATTTGTGCCAACTAAGCCATGTAGTAATTCTCTTTAAAATAATTTATTTGACTGTGTTCTAAACATAGAAAGATGTCTTTTTCTGCCATTGGCATCATTATGTACTAAGTATCAGCTTTCTTCTCTGAAGGTAAGAGATCCTGTGTTGATGAATCAGGCTTCAGTAGACTTATGCTGATTCACACTGGCTGGAGATCTGAGCAAACTCAAAGTTGCATGGCATTCAGCAGGAACCTTAAATCAGAGGTCTTTTCCATGTAATGTGGCAAGAGAGCTGTCCATTGGAAGGCACATATGTTATTGTAAAAAGATAAGTGCAGCTCAGTTCTTCTGTCAAGTGGGTGCTGTAGTTCACAGAACTCTTTATTCAAATGCCATGCTGTGTCTTCTGGATCCAGATGAGTCATGCAGACTGGCTGCTTCCATCCCTAAAAAAAAAAGGGAATTCAGCATCTTCTTCCTTTCTTCAGGGGCCTTGTCTCCTTCAAGGACATACTGTCTCTTTGCCAGGCAGAAAGGCAAGTCATCACAGCAGCTTTTTAGCCTGGAACCAGTCCTGGAACTGGTGAGGCTCAGACTCTGGTAACCAGGGAGCCTAAGTCATGTCTTTGCTACCCCTGAACAAGGTGGCAGTCAGCACACCACTTTCTGACACTTCTCTGGCTTTCTGCTTGCTTTCTGCCATATGGGCGATGTCTAATGTAGCAGTCACATCCTGTATGTATTAGTGTCTGTCTGCATGCATTGGTACCCAGATGTGCATTTTCCTTCCAGACTTTAACACGTTCCCACATGCTGTCTGCCCAGAGCACTCCAAGCCTGGGGCTGTGGGAATGTGACACAGCTCAGTTCAGTCTGTGATTGAGGAAGGTTAAACTGAATCAGGTTTTCCTGTTGTAAACTAAGAGTGCACAAACTTATGCTACAGTCAGCTTAATGTACAGTTAACTTGACTATGCCCAAATCCTTCAACTGTAAAGCTGTGGGACAGGGCAGGGTCTTTCTGCTCTGTTTATACAGCTTCTTGACATGGCAGGGCTGGAACATGTTTTAAGACCACAGTGAGTGAACTTAGCTTCTTGTTGCTCTACTACATCTATCATGTAAGCAGTAATGGCTTGTCATCTTCAGCTTTCTGCATTGCTGAATGCTGCCCATACAAGTCCTTGTCCTTTAGTAGAGGCAGAGGGACCTATTCCGCTCTGCAAGTAAAATTTCTGTGAAGTACAGGAGCGTGAGTGTGAAGTACTAGGGCATAAAGAAGCCCAGAATTGGATATTGACCCCACATGGTGGCCATGGGCTAGGACTGAATACATGGCAACTAGAGGACAGTCAGAGCAATTCGTTTCTTGCCTCAGGGTGGAATAGCAGACATCCCCCACTCACAGGTCTGCAGAGCCAACCCCTTTTTTGAAAAGCCAGTGTGCTCATGTTACACAGTGTTCAAAAGTCCTCACTGTTCCCAGAATATTTCCTTAGCTTGTTTGTCCAGTGAGGGGCACAAGGGAAAGCAATTACTGCAGTGAAGGTGGAAAATGGAGGTAACGGTTCAATCTAATCACTCCCCCCCCCCCGCCCCACTGTAGAGAAAGCTACATCTCTCCTAACCACAGAGGAGGTGTTTAGTGCTTCAGCTCAAGGCAAATATTTCCTCATCACTCAGCAGCATTTAGACAGGATGTGCCAAAGCCAGCCAGGTCTTGTGGCGTGAGCAAAATGAGCTGCATGGAACTGTCATCAGCAGCAAGAGTCCTAGAGCTTAGACTCAACTCTTCTCACGGAGCTTAAAGAGATGACAGGCCACATTGCACAGATGCAGAGATTAAACAGACCTGAGTGCAGAGCTAGTGGCTGGTCTTGCATTTAACTCTTGAAGATCACAAATGACACTTGCACCCTTCTTGCTAGAGTGTAGATGACACCAACTAGGAATCCCTTCCAGGGGCAAGCCTGGCTGGTAAAGATGATCCTTTTGCAGCACTGATGGATGAGGTTCCTCTACAGCTGTAGCTGCACTGACCCACTAAATCAGCATGAAGACGGGCAGCCTTCCAATACCCATTTTCTCTTGGGATGAGTCCCTGATCCAGTGGAATCAGGGACTAGGCTGGATTTTACACCTGCCAAAGTCTTTGAGTCCAGCTGACAGAAGGGAGATAAATCAGGCTACTCTGATCTCATTCAGATCAGATTTACCTCAGTCAAAGTTGCTGTATTGATTCTCACAGTATTGTTCCCTGTTTGCATGTGACACTGCATGCTGGATTTACATTATGAACAGGCACAGCAATTGTTTTCCTCCAAGTGCTTGCCTTTGTAAAGCATTACTAAGTGGAAACAGGAGTTTCTTGGGAGATGTGCTGTAGCATGAAAGTGTTTTATCAAGATGAGTGTGTGGATGGCTCCAATATGCCACAGTTTAACTATGATCAAATTCTTACCCAATCCAGTGGTGGGGATCTTGTGTATCATCAGAATTACATTGCTTCAACTAATGGAATTGAGCTGGTTTTGGCTAAGGAAGAGTTAATTTTCTTCACTGTAGCTGGTATGGGTCTATGTTTTGTATTTGTGCTGGAAAGTGTTGAAAATTCAGGGTTGTTTTAGCTATTTATGAACAGCACTTACATGGAGTCAAGGCCTTTTCTGCGTCTCACCCCACCCCAGCAGTGAGGAGGCTGGGAGTGCACCAAAAGGTGTGAGGGGACACAGCCAGGACAGCTGGCCCCAACTGACCCGAGGGATATTCCATACCATATGACATCATGCTCCAGCAATAAACAGTGGAGAAGGTGGGTTGGGGGCAGCTGCTCAGGGACTGGCTGGGCATCAGCCAGTTGATGGCAAGCAATTGTTTTTCATTTGCATCACTTATCTTTCCTGGGGCTTATTTATCTCATTTTGTTATTTTCTTTTTCATTAAAATTTTTTTTTATTTCAATTATTAAACTGATTTTAGATCACCAATTTTTTCACATTTACGCTTCCAACTCCCTTCCCCATCCCACTGGGGGCAGGGAGTAAGGGAGTGACTGTGTGGTACTTAGTTGCTGGCTGGGTTAAACCATAACAGGAATGAGTAAAGTGAATGCACAGTGACAGCCTGGGTTCAGGTCTTGCAATAAAAATACAGACCTCCAGATGCTTTAAGCATTGTGTAGATTTTGCCTTCAGAAATGTGGTCTAAAGGTTATGAAATCTTGCTTGCACTCTTGTAGACAATTGCATCATTTCAGACTGGTGTCCTGAATGTTGAACTGTTTCTGCTGGCCAGCAGTAGTTAGGTTCTTTACTTTCTCTCTGGATCAAGTCCAAGAGGTGGTATTTTATTCATGAATAAATTGCAACTTAAGTCCAATTTATGACAGAATACTTGATGTAGAGAGTGCTGAAAGAAAACCATCCAAGTGAGCCTTCAAGAAACTTCAGTATAAAATATTGCTTCTCTGCAGATTGGTCTATAGATTTATGTACACCGGTGCCAAACTACACTCACATACACTGACTTTTCATCAGGGATAGAGGCTATATACCAGATGTGGGTACTCCATATGCAATTTTCCAGAGGTGTTTTAATTTATAAGTCCCTAACAAGTTATTAAAAAGACCTCAATAATTACCAAGAAACTGTACAAAGAGCAATTAAAAATGTCAGTTAGATATTTGCTATATCAAATGTCAAGCCACATACTTTTGTTTAATGAAAACAGTTTCCAGCAGAGTTCATAACATCACTGATAACCTAAGCAGTGCACCTGACAGCTTGCCTGCCATCTTGAGCTGTAAATCTGGGTAACTAATGGTATATCGAAGAAGAAAAGGTCAATAAATGCAGAAATATGGGGAGAATCTAATCTTTCCCTGGCACTTGTTATTCCTCCCTTTTCACTCTCCTTTCATTCTATAATCTGTCACATTAAACTAGTCATGCTTGTCATGACCTGATCAGGACAAGTCTCTGATAAAGCTGCATCTGTTCTTGGCACACAGCATCAGATGGACAAAGGCAATGAGTGACTGCAGCCCTGGGAGCACACCGGGGGAAAACTTTCTTCTGGAAATGCAGCTTAAGAAGGAGCCATAAATACATGTAAATAAATTAAATTTGAGAAAGACAAGGGAGAGACTACAGAAGTCACTCACCTCTTCATGCACAATTAAAAAAGTTTTTGTGAGTTTGTTTTTGTTTTGAATAAAACTGCTACTGTAGAGAACAGAAATGTCTTAGGCTTCTGATCAGTAGTCCCAGTACTTCCAGTACCTTTTTTCCTTGTAGTGTGCTTAATACTTTGCCCAGTCCAGAAAGAAATGACTCAGTCAAAAGGACTTCCTTCACATCCCTTGGGTGATTATTCCACAGCCTGTTAGGTTTTCCCCTTTAGGAAATATTTCCAGCATCATTTTCCCTGCACTTACTTTTAAAGCATTGTTCTGTGACTAGAAATTATCCTAAACAATGCTCTTCCATGAGTAGTGTTTCTACTTCTTCCGTACTTGTCTATGGTTATCATATGCCCTCTAGCATTTCACTGGTGTTTAGTTGGGCTGCAGATGTTTAATGTATTTAACCTTTTCCTGTATGCCAAGCATAGGACTGGCACCAGGATATTTATACATCATTAAACAAGGGTGGTGCCTGCTAATGTAATACTTTCTTCTGATGTTTTCATGGTAGAGGTTGTGCTAGAGAACAAGGGCAGCTTCTATTCTAAAAACATGGAAAAGGTACAACTGTTAAAGAAGAATGACTTATAAACACACTGTATATAGTAATATATTAATTTAGTATCCAGCCTTTATTTAAGTCCACAGGGGAAGCAGTTGAATTTAATTGATGTTAGCCTCTCAAACAGATATTGCATGTATGTGTGCACACAAGCAATTCCAACCAAACTGAAGAATATAATCAGGTTTACTAGATTCTTTATTTTAACTGTAAAGAATATCTCTAAAACCACTAGAATCTGTTAGACTCTGGGAAACATTGCAATGTTACCACACTATGTCTGGACGCATAATATGTATATATTTTCATATCTCAACATATTTGAGTTTCTTTAAACTTTAAGATTAGCTCTGAATTTCCTGAGTACACAAAGCTTACTTCACGGGTAGTTATATAATCACTGTATTGTATATTACCCTAAATTACTGATAGGTACTTTCTACTTAAACTTCAAATAATTTTTTTGAATTAAAGGTAGGGATGATAGCTCTGACTCTTATTTAAGTCGTAAACATTTAGCTTTTCCCTATTTTAGTTGCTTGTGAATTTACTAAGCTTTAAGTCTTTGAGTTGAAATATTCTATGCCAACTCTATCTATTGAAAAAAATACGGGGTGTGTGTGGATGTAAATGATAATTTCATTTTCAGTGATTTTTTCTTTTTAGGTTTTTCTGAGAATGAGGAAACAGGAAAATGTTATATAAAAGTGCAAAACCAGTCATACCAGGTCAGACCAGACGTCTGTCTAGCTCAGGATACTCTCTCTGACAGTGGCCAGTACTGCAAACATATTTGACACTTCCTTCAAATATTTTCCAAGTCTCCAACAATTTGTGGCTAAGGGATTTTAGAACCAGACACAATATTTTGTGCTTTATAGTCCTTGAGGGATTTTCCTTTGGTGACTTTATTTTTGAATCTGTGTAAGTTTTTAGCATCTAGAATACAATTTGGTGAGGAGTTCCACTGTTAAAATACACATGGGTTGAGGTCCTTTCTGATTTTTAAGCCTATTTCCTGCCATTTTCAATTGAAAGTCCCAAGCTGTTACATTGGGAGCAATCATTTTGAAGGCCAGACTCTGCCAAACCCCTTCTTGGTCCTCTCTTTGGAACAGAAACAATCAGGTTAAAGACCTTTGCTATGCAGGCAAAGAAGTATTAAGATTGTTTCTTCCAGTGTGCATCACTTCATGTTTATTGACACTCAATGTCATCTGCCCATTTTCTGGCCATCTTGCCACCTTCATCTGAAATTTTCCATAATCCTTCCTTCATACCTTGGAATACCTAATTATTGGTAGCAAACTGTCTTCTAACTACTGTCTGTCTTTTCTAGATCATTGCATAAATCTTACTTTGCTCAAGTTAAATATGTCAAGAGTTTTCTTTGAGCAGCTCTTGCCACTTCATGTGATAGAAAAGAGGAAGGTGCGAGACAGGACTGTCAGGAACTTGCATATTGCTGTGCCCATGAGCATCCCAAAACTTCATGAGCATTGTGAAAGGGAATGCTGCAGATTCTTGACAGCAACGATTAAGGAAACTGCAGATGTTCTGTTTCATTGAATGATAAATCTATTTATGTAACTTTAAAGGGCTGGCTTGAAATACCAAAGATCAACAGATTTTGGCTAAAGAATTAAATAGCAACCCAAAGCTGACTGACACTGAGAGTGAAACTTGCTTAAAAATCAGTAGAGTGTTGTATAAAATGTAAACATAATGTTCTTGAGTTAAGAATGATTAGGAACTAGCCCAGGAAATGAATTAAATGAACCTTTACCTGTACATGCTTGAGTAAATATTTTTAGTGGGAATACATATTGTGAAATTGAAAATCATACTTAAACCTTTGCTGGACCCTTTGAGGAGTTGTAAAGCTGTCTGTAAATACTGAATATACATGAATTGTTTGAAATGTATGACCAAATTGAAAATAACCTCTTTATAAGTGGTCTTCTATCAGCCTTGACTGATCATTAGTTGTTTGCTTCTTTTTCATGCATCTCTCCCAGATTCCCTGTGAGCTGAAAACTTTGAGGGTCTTCTCTGGAGTCTGGTTTAGTGCCCACTGAGGCTTGCAGGCTTAAGGATCCTGAAACAACTAAGAAATATATGGCAAAGTTCACCAAAACAGTATCAACAGGATTTTTTTCTTTTTTTTTTCTTTCAAAATAAAGTTTCCTGATCTTATCCATTCTTTCCCCCTGTTCCTCTCCAAAAGATCCATTCCACACAGACCATGGAATTTTGGCTTCTCATTTGTATGTGGAAGAAAAACAAATTTCAGAATGTTGGAACTTCCCCCAGATCAGAAGTTCCTTTTTCCAGATAGTTCTTCATTAAAGTGTCCTAGTGGCTTCTGTGGCACTTGGCTTGTCTATGTAGGATTGTCAGGCAGGTACAGAAATACCTGAATGGAGGAGAAGGCACTGTATGGCAACACACACACCACCTTGACATGAGGTAAAGCACCCTCTGCCCCGGTGATGAAACTGGGGACTCCCAAGCCTCCTATTTTTTGATCCATTGTTAAATCTGTTCCAGAATGATGACTCCTTTGCTTGAGTCAGATTAACCTTTCCAGCTGTAAAGGTAGTGGATGTCTTTGGTAAATATGGGATGCTCAGAAGTTCTGAAGAGGGTATCTGTCAGCTCTTAGCAGCTTTCACAGGGACTTTTTAATCCTAACCTGCCAGTAAGAGGGAATTTTGAAGGCATTGTACCTTCACGTGATAGTTTTTCCCCAGCATAAAAGAAAATAAGTAATAACAGAAGTAGAAGATTTCAGTTAGTAGAAAAGGAATGGAATTAGTCCTAATGTCTCCCTTTACAGAGAAGGTAATCAGGCATTGGAATAGGCTGCCCAGGGAGGTGGTGGATTCTCGGTCCCTGGAGATATTTAAGAAGAGACTGGATGTAGCACTTAGTGCCACAGTCTAGTAACTGTGGTGGTAGTGGATCAAGGGTTGAACTTGATGATCTCAGGGGTCCTTTCCAACCCATCTGATTCCATGATTCTATGATTTTACATGGTCCCTGATGCAATTATTTTGCCTTCCAGTGTGTTAATTTTGCTGCCCGCTCTCCAGATTCCTCTGTTAAATTTCTTGAGGGAATAGAAGAAAGCCAAATTTCACTGAAATGCAGTAGAAATAGGGAAAAGGGAACAGGAAGCTCATTTTATGTGGGACAAAAAAGGTAAAATTTAAATTATCCAAGAAGAAATGTGTCTGGTGGCAAGGCATGGGCAGGGAGTGCAAGGATCTCCCTCACACTCCCCTCACACACAAGAAGTTCTGCTCCTCTGCTGCTGTGTCCTTTCCATAACAATTGTGCCTCTGTACATGTAGCATTTGAGTGTGGGTGGGACACAGATCTTTCTCCAAAGTATATCTCCTGTAGTCATTTCAATGAGAATATGTAATGAGGTATGATTTCACTGTTCCTGGTTATTTTTTTGTTTTCCATAGTAGAAGGCAGTTACGGCTTACAAGATGAGAAAGGCATCAGAAAAAATTTTAAAGCACTTTCTTCCATAAGTGACAATGATTTGCCTTTTTTGTGCTGGAAAACAATATTTAAAGGAGGCCTAGCTGATCGGATTTGTTTACAACACCCTTAGTGCTATGACAAAGTCCATCACAAAATGTTCTTACAGAAGCTGAGTGGTTAGGAAGGAATGATGAAATACTGAGTAATGGTCAAAAAAAGAAATAAAATTATTTCCAATGTGTCTTAAGGGACAAAAATAGTTATCTCAAGGTTCCTCGGATTTCCTACCTTGTACTTAGGGAACATAAATGTTCTGATCTTCATGAGCATCTCTGTCTTGCACAGTTCCAGTAGGGAAAAGGAAATCAATCCTGCCCAGTAGCAACTTCCATGAGCATTAAGTCTAATTTTAAAAATGTTCAGGGAACAGAGATAAAGGCAAAACCCAAGGAAATTAGTCAGATTCCCAGAGAGAGAATGTCAGGGATAGCAGAATGAAGGTATGTGCCTTTCAGAGCCTCAGAGTAAGGACCAGAAGAGATTATTTGGGCATGCCTTTCAGATCACTTACTGGAAGTATAAACACTATTCATGACACCCCCAAACCTGGCTGGCTGCACTTGTAATAGAACTGCCTCAATGCTCTCTCTGAGGAGCTTTCACGGAGAGAAAATGGTTGTTTCTCTCTAGATTATCAGTGGAAGATACCACTGCTGTAAGGCTGAAGCTGCTTGATATGGCTCAGTTCAGGCTTCGGTCTGCTTTTAACCAGGACTAACTCCTTGAATTTCAGTTTTGCTTTGTTTTTTTTTAATTTTTGTTTCTAATTGACACCACTACAAAGAGAAGAAAATCAAGTGATAACAATCTCTTCCAGTAAGTGATCCTGGAGCTGTCTTTCCCATTAAAGTGTCTCTTCACAGCAGGGTCTTAAGAAAGTTCAAGGAATGCATGTCTGTCGATTCAGGAACAGGCACAAGAAGTCTAAGCGCCTTCCTGAACCACTGCCTTAAAATAACTCCACCAGTGGCCACTTGTGCAGTGACATTTTGGAAATGTGCACTGCTTTATTAGAAAACTGGACTGTGAATACCAGGCAATCTACTGTGGTTCCTGGGATGTCAGCCTGGAATCTCAACAGCCTTCCCCTTTCAGCATAGCTAAGAAAGGCAGTTTTTAAAAAAAATTAAATCTTCATGTAAAATAACAGACATTGAGAGATGGGAAGCCTCATAAATTGAAAAAATCAGTTGGTTTTGCAGAGGTTGCTTGCTAATTTTCACCTCATAAAGATTTCAGAAGGGATTCTAGCACTTTGTTAAACTGCTGCAGTATTGGAGTCTTCCATGTTTATTTGCACACACCTAGTAAACTCCCTGAAGTAGCCAAAGGGCCTGGTTTCAGTCACACACATCTGGGCTTTTCTTTTTTACATTGTGTTGGATTAACGTTCTCATAGACAAATGTGAGCAAAGTGTGTACATTAATTGCAGGTGTTTGTTCCCCAAGGAAATGTGAGAGCCCACCACTAACCTCTCCAGTCCAGGTGCACTTGTCCAAAGAGGGATGATGGTTAAATGCCCTTCTTCGTGTATCCTTTCCTTTGCAGCTGCAGCTAAATTCTGTTCTCCCTTTGGAGCTATTGGCTTGATTTCAGCCTCTGTCTCCCCATCAGCTTACCTGTCACGCTCAGCACAGGTGGGTCTAGCACTGTGTTCAGGAATTTGCTGTAGGGCAGGATCCCAGACTAACATAGGTCGGCTCAGCTCTAGCCAGGTTTATTGTCCAAATTCTCAGCTGTTGGAAAGTTTAGTTGACTTAAACCCATTGTGAAAATCTGTGCAGCTCTGTACAGAGATTTGTTTCCACTTTCAGGATGTTTGTGCTGACTTGCCCCACTGGAAAAGCTGCTTAAGCTGGTGGAATAAAGTAGTGTTTTCTCTGATTTCAGCTGGTCTCACAATCCTCCAGTTCTCCTGAGCCGTATTTTCATTTCAGTTACAGCAAAGTAAATGCTACTGAGGATGGAGAAGCTATAACACCAAAATAGTACTGTGAGATACAAGAAACTTTTTACTTATTTGTTAGTTTATGCTTCACCCTGTGCTTATGTTCCTCGTGTGTCCTTCACTGTGTCCAGTGGGATCAGCCCCAGTGGTCCTGCCCCAAGCCTCCCCTCAGCAGTCAGCCCTCTGAGCCAGCAAGGGGGTTTGCTCTGGAGTCACTTGCAGGGGTACTCAGGGTACCCCTCCTGAACTTCCCTCCAGCAAGTTTCTCAGGTAATATCAGTGGTCAAGCTTTCCCCCACTGAAAGTCAGCGTGAGCCAACAAAGACAGTGGTTTTGGGCCAGTGACAGGGAGATAAATGTCCTGGGCTAAAGCTGCAGCACAAAAGGTTTTTGCATGGGTGTTAAGGGATGTGCTCCTGGCAGACTCCAGGCTTGCTTAAGGGTCTGGACAACATCTCCCGCATCCGTGGATGTTTTCTGCTTCATTATTTCTGTTGAGCCATATACCTCCCTCATCTGGAATATCTCAATTGATTTTAGTGAATTTCTCAGGATTTTCATCTGCACTAAAGAACATTTAGTTCGTTGCTCGTAATAGTGACGCTACTTCAGCCCTGCAATGACTGTGGCAGATGGGCCAAATGAAAAGTTGGGGTAGGCAAGAATATCCTCCATTGGAAATTTTGGGGACAGATTTTGTGATACTATTTGTCTGTGCAATTTAGACCCAATCAGTGTGTAAGCTGGCCAGAAAAAGTATCTAAACAAAGCCGGTGCAAAGTGTGTGTGCAAAATGAACAGGAATTCTATTTCACTGGGGCCAAGGAGAGGTATTTGAACAGATGAAAGGAGAAGTATAATGCAGAGTCTACGTGGAGACTTAGCTGCGTGAAGAATAAGGAAAAATAAACCCTGCACAGAACTATGTAATCAGTGGATCTAGCTGCTGGTATTTTGGTGAATTGTTGTTGCTATCCCAGCCATCTGGAGCATGCAAAAGGGGTGAAGATTGTGATTTTTAAAAATAGCATTTAGGACAATTTTTTTAGTTGCCAGCCCTTTTGAGGGCAGTACCCAAAGCAGTGCTTGTCATTCACTGTGGGAGGGGAAGCAGCAAATGACCTGCACCTGGTTTGCTGGGAACTCCACCCTAGGTGTAATGCTTGCTTTCCTCACATGCTCTCCACAAAGCCCCTGGGTTCCTTCACATGCTCTCCTGTGCCTACCTGGGTGCCAACACTCAGAGTGTTACAGTGGCTTTTCCCAGCAATGTGCATCCATCCTCCCAATCCTGAAATCCACCTTTGCCTCTCAGACTTAATGTTTGTCCTTTTGCTGTGCTGAGGAATGACTGTGCATTGTAGGTAAGGAGCATTCTGCCCTCCCTCTGTAGGTGAGACCTCTTCTGGCCCGGTGGAAGGGGAAGGGAATGGGAATGTGTTAATGACTCTAACGAGAAGGGTGATTTTTCCTGGCAGCACTTTTAGGTTTGCTTCCAAATTGTGTACAGTTATCATTTATGCTCCTTTAAATTATTTCTTTTTCTCAGAAGAGGTCAGTGCATTAAAAGAGAATTTGGATTATTAGACTGCTGGCACTGACCTGCCTTTTCCACTGTGTGTGCCTGGAACACAGTTTAGTCTTATGCCTCTACTCATTTGTTTATTTTTTCCTGTCCCCTCTTCCTTCTCCCCCCTCAATAAGCTGTTGGATTCCTCTTTTCATGATAAATACTGTAAAATTTTTAAGTGAGCCATTAAGTCACTCCTTCAGTTTCTCTGGAAACATTAAACTTGCACATTTGATCTCCTGAAGAGCCCAGTGAAAGGACTGAGGCATATTAGTGCTTGGGTCTTTGGTGCACTCAGAAGACACCAAATTTTTGTCCTTGCTACTGCAACAAGAGCTTTGAAAACATGGGATCTAATCCTTAATTGAGACATCTCATATCTGTCAATCTAAGGTGGTCAGTTTACAGATGAGGAAGGGCCCAGCATTTAACGCTGTGTCGGTACAGGATGGGTAGCACCTCCCTCCTTTCTCTGTTGCTGCCACCACTAGTGTGCTGCAAAATCAAGCCCCGAGTGTAGGAGGTCATGAGCAGTGAAAAGGTAAAAGGTGGAGCAAAGGGACCATGATAGTGGCTGAGCTGACCTTCCTTTGAATGTTTCTGTTCAGGGTTCCTGCCTCCTTCCAAACAGACGTGGCTGAAGAGAACTGGGCAGGGACAGGACAGCTCTGGATCTATCTGTGTTGCAGTGCTTCACATAGGGATGTCTTTCAGCCCCTCTGAGCCTGAGCACTTGTGGTTTTGAGTATCACTGCTCCTGACTTGGGTATGTGAGTCAAGTATTGCAATTTGAAACTCTGCATTGTGGGTTCAAATCAAGCCCCAAATCAACCCCTCAAATCAGGAAACAGCAGTGTTCACTGTTTCATAGTCAGCTGATGGGTTCCTGGGAAATGAGAACTCCTGGTCTTATAATTTTGAACCATCATTATTGTCATGATAAAGGTCACCTTTTGGTCTATGTGATTGATTGGAATCAATGTTTTTAGGAAGGTAATTTTATTTAGAAAGGAAAATTATTTTTTTATTATGAAGATAATTGTAACTAGGGAGTCTCTGTGGTGCAATCCATTGCACGTTTGGCTGATAACTGAAAAGTTGAGATTTGAGCCCACACATCATGGGTTCTCTTTCCTCTGCCCATTTCAGGAAGGTTCGAGTTACATGATCTTTAAGGTCCATTTCAACCCAAACCGCCCTATGATATTAGGCTTTAGGGTTTTGGCCACTCAAGGCTGTCTGCTGTAAAATGTGATATATATTCCTGATGGCATTTCCTAGCACAGAGGAGGAAAGGAGTTGCTCCCTGAACCCCCACAGTGAGCCCAGTGCTTGGCACTAGGGGGGCTGTGGATATACTTCATATGAAATGAACAGGGATGTCTATGATCAAATGATAATAAGTTTTGGTTCCCAGGTCCTATTTTAGAGTATGCAGGGGAAATAATACTGCTTGTACTGCTGTTTAAAGGAAATATTACTGTAAAAATTGAGCAATTTAGCAATAACTGTCTTCCCCCAGCTAGCTGTCATGGCAGCAAAAACCCCATACCAGAGCCAGTCCTTCCTGAGCCAAGGTTATTTCTAACCCGCTTCTAATTCGTGGAAAACAATTTGCAAAATTTTAGGTGGTTTGAGAATAGGAAAATCACTTTACAAATCATTGTCTGCTGCAGGAAAAGCAATTGTCATAGACCCAGAACATAAAAACACAATATGGGATTTTTTTAGTGTATCAAGTCATGTGACAAATGAGAGGGCTATCAAGGAGCACAATTTCACCACAGTAAAAGAGCTTCTGCTCTGCCTGTATGGTGATTATCCTCTCAGTTCACACAGATCTTTGCACTCCTGTGGCACTTCAATAACATCACTTTAAAACCCTGACCTTTGGGTAATGTGAGGAGCAGCAAATACTCACAGCACCTACAGTCATCAGTCACTGTAAACTCTAGGATGAGGTTTCTCCTTTCTAACCATGTGGCTGGTACAGCTCAAATGGCTCTTTCTGACACAGGGTGTTTCCCACAGTCCCCAGAAAACAGCCTGGAGAGTCTCTGGTTGGTGTGCCCAGCTGCCTGAAGGCTCGAGAGCCTGGACAGAGAACCCATGCAGGGAGAGGTTTCTGTTCATTAACCGTGGCTGCTCCCAGGGGTGATGCTGGCTGGTTACATCGTGTGGCAGAAGAGTGAGGGACCTGCTTGAGATGGAGGTGAGGGTGGGAAATCACTGGATAATAAAAGGCAGCCTTTAGTCCAAGGAACTTACAGGACCAGGTGGAAAAAAGGGATGGAAGAAGGGCAGTATTGTGGTGCTTTGTATAGTGGCTGTGTGTAATAAATGCCTTGAGGAAAAAGGGTCTGACATTTCTCTCTGTTCAGCCTATGCAGCCAGGCTTTGGTCTTGTTTGTACTGGTGTCAATCACAGATAGCTCTGCTGACCTCAGTGCAATGACAGCACTCACTGCTATCAAAGTATTGAACTGAGATCAGTTATTCCACTTATAACCTGCTTGAATAGCAGACACATGGGAAGAAACAGGAATGCCTGGTAGCTGGCTGATTTTTTCTGGCTGTTGACTCTTTATTTGATTTAGTAAGAACCAAATTTATTTCTCCATGAAATTGGCACTATCTGCTTCTGACAGCATCAGAGCCCTCTGAGCATTCTGAAGGAGCAAGACTTACACCAGTAGTGTATGCTGTGTGCCCAGTAATGTTTGTGGGCAGACAGACAAGGCATGGCACCACCCAGGGCAGGGTTTCTGCCCCACTGGATGAGCAGAGACGAGTTATATTTGGCAGTGTGCTGGGTCTGTTCCTTTTTCAGCAGCAGCCTTAGTAGCCCACTTTATTTTTTGTGTCTAAAATGCTCATCGTGTTATTTTTTCATGTACTTTTATTAGTTGTCTTTTTATTGCAGCATTTGTAAAACAAAAATCATCCATTTCTTCTATGTTTACCTCAAGCACATCTGATGTGCAAGGCACCAAAACCCTTGCAATGCCATTTTTTCCTCAAAGATAACCAGATTTGCTGTGGCACAGCTGGCCTGTAGAGAGTGTAGATGCTTCAGACTCCAAAAGGATCCTCTTGTGATGCAAAATCCCAGCTTCTGTGACCTGATGGAGTTCAGTAGCCCAGTTCCAGATCCTCTCTGACTGCTCACTGGAGTTGTGTGCTTGGTGGCAATGGGCTTGATTTGGGGCTGCAAGATAGGGCTTGGAGTGCTTAGTCAGTGTAATCTGCTCTGTTTCATTCCTCTGGTTGGTTGGTTTCAAATGTATTTTGGATGCCTAATAATTCCAATAAGAAATTTCTAGGAGAACATCAGAAAAGCCGTCCACAGTACTTAAATCACAGTGTTAATGTGACTGAGCTCATGCGGCTCAGAGATTGCAAATCATTTTCAGATGCCGTCAGCATCTTTTTTTTTTTGTGCTTGTCTATGTCCTCCCGTGACCATTGCTTGGAGAGACATGTGCACACTTGAAGGATTTGCTTTGAGGGGAGGGCTCAAATATCAAAGTGGAAAAAAAGCGCATTCAAACCTAAAAGCTGACCATAAAGCCCAGCACATCATTTTCAGAAGCAGAACGTTATTGTTACTCTGCTGACAAACTCCTTTTGAGGGCAGCAGCAGAGTCCAGCACCATTTTAGATTTGTCTCGAAGCCGCATGTAACCAAAATAAATATATGGTTACATAAGAAACTATATTATATTCTTGCTCCGTGGTTCCAAGTTTAATTGTAAAGTAAGCACAAATGCAGTATGTCTGCCCTTATGGAGGTAGAGGGCCAACCTCCTCCCACACGCTACCCCACTGATCTGCACCTGGGGTAAATGGGCCAAGCAAGTGCAAGAAGGGTGGTTTTGTTCCTTCTACTAAGGTCCTTGTGTAAGATATAGAGACCCACAGTGGAGGTGAAGACAAGGGGACAGGTAGGGAGAGGTACTGAACAGGCTCCGGAGAGCAGCCACATTGCAGGGAGGGCAGTATGTGGCTTTTGGACATAGCCCAGCTTGGTGTGAATAACTGCAGCCCAGAGGATTATATTGCTCACATGAATCAATGATGATTTATGCAGCTCGTTATTGTGCCAGCAGCAATGTCTATAGTTATAGTGACTTACTGCTGCATGGCCCAAGCCTGCTTTCTGCTGCATATGAAAGAGTTATGGTGAGAAGCTGTGACAAACCTGCACTTCTAGAGCTAGGCTTTGAAATTTGGCAGGCGATCATTGTGCTTCTTTGCCCCTGAAGGTGTTGTGAAAATATATGAATCACTGTTTGTTTCCAAAGGGTTTGGACACTATAACTTCAAATGAGATAGAAAAACACATGAAGAAATCCATTTTGCTTCAGAGCAGAAATCATCATAAAAGACAAACCTTGGCCTGCAGAGGGGAAGGGTCTGGCCATGTGGCAGGCACGATGCAGAGATGGGCAAATAAACACACAGCAAGAATAAGCAGGCAATGTTGGGACCTCGAGTTTTCTGGAGTTGTCAGTTTCTCAGTTCTAATCAAGGACAAATTGCTCAGTTACATGAGGAAGGGATTGGATAATGTTCACTGCCCTGTGTTCCCTATGGGATCAAAACTGCTTTTTGGCTAGGTTATATAGCCCCTGGCCATAGGATATTATACAGTGCTCAGTATTCTGTCTCAGTTTCTAGACCTGTAGTGTAGTAGAATAATGTGTGTGTAAGCTCCTAAAGAAAGGATAAATTAAACCAAATCTGAGACACGTGGGCAGCAGGACAGTGACTGCTATAAAAGCCCACGTGGAAGTGAATATTGTCAGTATAACAAGCCACATGGTGATAGGATGATATTTACCTGTGAAGGACAAATGAAATGTCACCTACCTCAGATAACCAAAGTTTGAAAGTGCTTTACAAAGGAGGTCAAAAGCATATAAACACCTGACAGGGGAGTGGAAGACCAGCCAGAGTCTTTTCAGTGGTGTGCAGTAGAAATGTAAGAGGCAATGGGCACAAACTGAATACAGGAAATTACATTTAAACATCAGATTTTTTTTTTTTTTTTTTTTGTAAACATGACAGTGACTGAAGAATGGACAGGCTGCCTAGAGATGTTGTGGAGTCTCCATCCTTGGAGGTATTCAAAGCCCTGACAAAGTTGCTTTAGTTGACCCTGCTTTGAGGAGGGGTGTTGGATTAGTCAGTCTCCAGAGGTCTCTTCCAAGCTCCACCATGCTGTGATTCTGTAACAGAACACAGCTCTCCTGAATCCCAGAGTAATGTCTGAAATGAAATGGTTATGATGACCTTGGGCATCTGCTCTATTTTGATTAAATCTTGCCAACAGAAGTATATGTTCAGTATATGCTCATGTGCAGGTGTCTGTGTATATGTGTGGGTACCTGGAGAATCCCTCCATATTCAGGCAAGCCACCACATCTAGCCAGCATGCCAGAAGAAAATGTGAAAAATTGCTAAATTCCACCTAGACAGAATTTCCAGCTGGAAAAAAGAGGAAGGATGTGTCTGGGGAAACCTGGCCATGTGCTGTTCCTGCCTCCAGGACCTTGCGCTAAGTCTCTGTACAGAACAGTTTCTCCTTAAATAAATACCTATTCAAACAAGGTCTTTGCACACCAGGAACAGTATATTCATCACTTGATTATATGGTAGGTTACTTACTATTCATCACTCTTCATATTCTTCCCTTTAAAACTTCTTAGCTGTTCCCATCAAGGGAAAGAAATGAGAGTGTGTAGCTGTACATAAAGGGTTGATGCTTTTCTCATACCAGCAGATCCAGTTTGTGTGGCCACAATCAATTCATGCAGTTGTGCAACTGGTTTGGTTTATGCACATTGCTTGTGAAAGAACATGCTGTAACAAAAACAGTTTAGTCTGGGGGTTACTTTTCTCCTTTTTATTATAGCTGTGTCATACCGTTATCAGTCACTCTACATATTCTACTCCTCTCTGCAGTATCACAACTACAAAATGTATGAACCCAAAATGCTGCAAGTTGGGTGACCTTCCAGGTGAGAGAGGAAAGGAATAGTGGAGAAGCTGGGAATCAGCAGTCAGTCCTTTGTACCTGTAACAGTACATGGATCCACTCGAACGGGCAAACGCCTTCCTCCGCTGCAAATAGAAGCACTCAGGCTGTCATGGCTCACTTGCAGCAAACCCAAATCAGCTCCACGCACAGTGTGGCCACCTCTAGAGGGCGATGATTGACTGATTAATGTTCGTGCTGTAATTCAGGATGATTACTGGCTTATCCTGGATGAATCCAGTTGAGATGCTGCAGCTGTTTAGCAAATTGCAGCTTCACTGCAGAAAGGTGCAGAGTCTATCAGAGACAGGTGTGTGTCCAGTTGAAGTGATAGAGTTGAAGTGGACAAGTAATGTACCAGAATTTGGCTCAAGCATTAGGATGAATTTACAAACTGTTGTGAGATCTTTAGCTCTTAGAAAAAACAAAGACCATAATTTCTATAACGGCATTGGTTTGTGCTGTCCCTTGAAGGAACCGATCTAAAAGTACACTTAAACCAGAGCAAAACAGGGAAAAAAATCAAATCAGCCAGCACAAATTGCTCTGAACTCCCAGGTTTACAGTAACAGCTTGCTCTGTTTCACTTCTAGCACAGATCAGTGCTGCTGTGCAAGCCACCATCCCAGGGATGAGCTTACCAGGAATGAGGGAACAGAACCTTCCTTATTAACATAATTTAGTCCTGGATTTTTTTTCAGGGAGAAACAGTTTCCCAGTCCCACCTTTCATGTGACTTCATCTTCCTTTACCTGCATGTCAGGTAAAGAAACTGGCAGAGAGATCTCCTGCAGCATCCTGTGATGTTGTGAGCTGTGTGGCACTGCCCAGCTTCCATACCTCTGGATCTGACTGAAGAATATCGCTCACCTTCTCCTTTTTCTCCAGACTGTTGTTATCATTTAGCTGCTTTCTTTAATTCTTCTGTATCCTTTCTCCTGATGCAAAATAACCCAAAATCCACTGTACTTCTCAGCTCTGTACAGACAACAGTGAACAGTTGTGGGAAAAAAAGTGTGAAGTGATGACAGAGTTTCAAGGCAGACGCATTTTTTTAATTCTTGTGAGCACGTCTAAATTTGAGGTGCTGCTATACATTCAGTGCTGTGCAACATGGCCACATCTGTACTTGGCTCTGGAGCTGAATTGTGTGCTCTGCAGCCAAGGTGCCCACTTTGCTGCTCTGTGCTTTGTGTACTGTGCCACGAGGTTTCATGGGCCACAAAGAGTTTACTTCAGTGACAGGTGACATCAGCACACACATCTTTGACAAGGGAGACAGTGTGAAAACATCAGTACCCCTCCCACTCTTCTTCCCTCTTAGCACAGAAATATGGAGCTTGTTCCCAGTTTATTATCTTTATATTTAGCACTGGCTCCAAGGACATAGCTAGAAGGGATGGAAACACAATCTAATCCTTTTCATTTCTGTGTTGCCAGTTGAGTCAGTACCAGGCTGATATTGGCCCAGAATTATTACCATTTGCTTGGTACTTTCAGACATCTGTGTGTTATTGTTACCTCTCATCCATTAGCTCGTGGACCACTGTGCCTGTAGCACAAAAGGTTCTGCAGCTTTTCTTGGCCTTCCTCATTCCTCACGTCCATCTTGGGCTGGGAGCCAATGGCATGGGCACCAGAGATAAACTGTCTTTTATTTCCAGACACATCCTTCTGCATCATAGCATGCCTGTTACAGAAAAAAACTTGCATTTCAATAGACCGTCCTTTTTGGGACTTTTGCTTTGTTTTGTGAGAGCTTTGTATGAATTCATATGTCATGACACAGCATCTATCACAAGTACATAATTCCAGCACAAAGGACTTTTGAAAAGTACATATATAGAAACTGCAAGTCAGAAGCCTCACATTCCTGAAGAATGTTACTGTCTTCAGTGTTATATGCTACCTTCACTTTGTGGGTTTTGTTTCTCTGACTATACCCAACTGCAAGGAGTCATCTTAAATGGAAGTGACACAGCAAAACCTGCTTTGATAGTTTGCAGATTTAAAAATATCTGTCTTAACATAATTTTTCCTTCCAAGGTAGAATGTACCTTCTATTAGCAAACATGCATGCAAATTGTTAATACAGGGTCCCTTTTCCATAGTTTGTCTTACAGTGAGTCATTTGCTCTCTCACTCTGTATATCTACATGCAAATAGCTGGGAATCATCATGTTTTCTGAATTTCTCTCTTCTCTATTGACTGAAAATCTAGGGTAGTTATTTTAAACTGTTTCCCCTTCTCTAGACAAGGTATGCACATAAGTTCAACAAAAGTAATATTGAATGTTCTCCCTGTATCAGTGATGTAGCTATAAAATGCTGGGTGCTGATTAATATGGTGGAATGATAGTCCCCTTTTACACTTGGTGTCAGAATTGGGCCAATTTTATCTGAAGAATTTATCGTTTCAAGAAATAAAAATAAATTGAAACCACCATAATTTGGAATATCTCAATTGTTTATCTCAGAGCCATATGAATCAGTATCAGCTGTGTGGTTGACTTGTGGAGATCAGCTATTTATTTTAAAAAGTATAGGTTTTTATTTGAAAAGAAAAAAACTCTTGGATTATTTCTTAGAATTTTGGGGAAAAGCCTTTCAAAACTGGGATAAATGTCCACTTTTTCTAACTTCAATGTGGTGGTTTTTTCCCATGCTAAACCCAGAAATGGACTATTTCTGATGACACACTCACTGTTTAGTATTCACATCCCAGTAATCAGAATGTCTCAAGTCACAAGCCTTTACTCCATGCCAGCTCAATCAAAAATTCCTGAGAACAGGTCTAGTACTTTGACCATAACACTTGTTGCACTCTGCATGGTTCATGTTGATTTATAAGTGACAAATGCCTGATGTTGGGTGAAGAATCAGTGGTCAATGGAAAGGGTTACACAATTTGAAGAGGCTGGAAGGTAGAGTTCCCATGGCACAAATTAGTGACACAGAGAGGAGACTTCTGTGACTTAGACCACTGCAATACGTTTCAGTGAGAGAAGGAAAAGATTAAAAGTGCAAAACAAGTAAGCATGTGTATTCATGTGCAATTCCTAAGACTTCAAAGACAAGGTCTGACAACCCCAAATATAGTTTTCACAGGCAAGGGTGATGAAGAATAAAATTTGCTCAACACTTACGCAAGTGAACCCTTGCTACCTCCTGCTCTCTGAATCAGAACTTGTCTACTTAAGAAAAACACTGAGCCAGCTCAACTGATTTGTAAATTAGTGTTGAAAGATTTACAGAAATTACCTGTGAGACCAAGAGAGCAGTAGGGAGGCAAGTTTATCTTTTTCTTGGATGGTAACAAATAGAGCTGCATGTCTTGTGTCCTTACCTTGTCCAATTTTCTTTCTTTTGTTTTTCATTGTTGAGAAAAATCTCATTATGTTTGTTTATTCATTCATGGTTAAGACAATAAATGTTTCTTCCAAATGCTTGGAAGAATGCCCTAACTTAATTATACTGTAAGTATAACTAAATCACAGTAGTGTTGAGGATATCTGTTCCTTGGATGCTCTGCCAGCACAGTAACCACCAGATGCCTTTTTCATTGTCTGGGAGGCTTCCTTGGCAGTCTTCACTAGAAGCTGTCAAAAAGGTATCTGTAAGTTGTTGCTAAATCTAAGTCGATTTAGAGCAGGAAATTAAATGTTAATACTCTAACTCACTGTTCTTTTTTATTAGTAGTGTTTCTTCTTTTGTTTTGATTGCTGGTAACATATTCAAAGGCCAGTAGCAGCCCATGAAGATGACTAATTACCCAGATCAGAGTTTTTCATACCTCCCAGTCAGAGTTGATGATAGTTTGTGTGTATCAGCAACCATTTAATTTTGTAGGAAGAATACAGTGAAAAATTTTTGAAATAGTGGTAATAATAGTGGGTAGTACTTATAGTAGTAGTAGTAGTAGTAGTACTTTTCTTAAAGGAAGAACCTCAACCTCACAGTAGATCCAAAAGGTGGAACAAAGGTGGCTGGAGCTTTACTATAGCACTGCTGATCAGAAAACAGCATAAAAGAAAACTGTCATGTCAGGTCTTAGACATCCGCTTGAGCCATAGGAGATGACAATATGGCTACGTTTCTTCTCCTGCTTTTTCTGCAGGCCCCCCCCTCCCACTCTTGTGAGTTGCTAAGTTCTAGATGGCTGAGACTCCAGACTTTGCCCCATGTTGTGAAATACTGAAATGCCTCTGCCACCAGCACTCAGTTGTCTGTTGTCAGATTACTCACAGTGACACAGCCCATGACTCCTACCAGCCCCAAACGTGGTGACAGAATGTCACCAAACGTGGTGACAGAATGTCACCAAACATGGTGACAGAATGGAGTCCTACAGAGATCCTGCTTAAAGAGCTGAAGATAGGACCTGTGAAAACTCCCAAGAGGAGTAAGTGCTGGTGAGTGCCACCTTGTGTCTTTGCAACAGAAAAAACCAGGAAGAAACAGTGCCTAGAACCCACAGTAACTGGTCATCACCACCTCATGGGTATATGTTCTTTTTTTTTTTTTTTCCCCCTGAGATCCTGCTCACTTGTTTTATACACATCAGTCAAGTACTGTTGTGTCCTTGGGCTTCTAGCCATAAGCCACCATCTAAATGCAGGTAGCACTGTAAAACAGACCATGGTCCAGTTCTTTTCCTGCAGCACCATTTTTAGCTGTGTTGCAGCAGCCTGGTGTTGTTTGGCCCTGCCCTTCTGATTCTGCTGCTGCTCTGCCATCCACAGAGCCCATTTGGACTTCTGCAGCTGCTATTGGAAGTAATCACTGCTCTGTTACTCCCTGCAGTGGAAAACAGTCTCAACCTGCCTGCTCGAGCCTGACACTGGAATGGGTGCTCATGTGACAAAAACATTTGTGCAGCTCTACTCTAGGCCATATTCCCATATCTGCCTGTACTGAAACACAGAATGCTTTGAGTTGGAAGGGACATTAAAGATCATCTCATTCCAGCCCCCCTGCCATGGGCAGGGACACCTTCCATTAGACCAGTTTACTCAGAGCCCCATCCAGCTTGGCCTTGAACACTTCCAGTGATGGAATGGAAGTACTTGCTTTGCTTCAATATGACTAAACTTTTGTTTTTCTCTAATCACTCTAATCAAGACAGATGATGAAATCAAAGCTTTTGCTCCCTTGTTGGCAATTTTTTTCCCACATATTGCAAAGCTGCATTTGAAATTTCTTTTTACTGTCCATTGCTTGTAGGAGGAGCTTTTGGCAAGTAGGAGTAAAAGCTATTTTGAAAGTACTGTGCCTATATATTTGGGGAATAAAGGTACTATGAGTTAACTTAAAGAGTCTGCATGTGTTAGAATTTTAAACCCCAAAACAGGTCTACAGGTGTTGCATGAATCAATTAAAAGCTCAGATTTTAGAAAAGGGGCAAAAAAGAAGATAGACTTATTCTAGTGAGGCAAACAGGGAAAGAAATACGTCCTCTTACACAGCCTAGGTAAGAGTCTTCATAGCTCACGCTTTACATTTCAATAACTTAACATTTCAATAACTGAAATTAAGCATCTGAAAGACTTAAGTCTTTGTGATTATGTTTACAAAAAACACTCCTTTTCTAATGCTTACTTTACAATAGTATTGGTGTACTAAAAATACACTCATTTCTTCCTGAAGTTAATGCAGTCCCTCTGATGCCCCCAAGAAATAAAATTAAAAAAAAAATCAAAAGAAAAAGTAATAATCAGGACATCAGGCTTCTGTGCTGCAGTTTAAAAAAGTGAGAGTTTAGAGGAATGGTGATGCTGCTAAAAATCTTTCTACTCCCTTAGCTGTCTGAATCTTGAAATAAAACAAAAAAAAAAAAGGAAAAAATCCACAACAAAACACTAGACCTTTAATTATAATCTATTCATCTTGATCACAGCAAAAAATATAACAGATGTGAGGCAAGTATGTGTGTGAGAGTACAGGACAGAGAAAGGTTTAGGGCAAGGATCAGTGGAAAATCTTTAGAAATGATGTAAGAGAAAGCAAAGGCAGGGATTGGAGTTTGTAGCCTACAGCAGAGACTATAAAAACTCTGAAAGAAAGCTGAACATTAGGAATAAGTTAGAGGGAAGAACATAGCAGGACCATTAAGCTTGGAATTGTTTGCACCCAATGCAAGGTAAGAGGAGTAAGGGCAGAGATGGGTTTGGGATGTTTTATGTCTTCTACTCTGTTTACAGAAGTTTTCTTCCCTTTTGTGCTTTCTTCCTCTTAATTTTTTTTCAATTTTTTTTTTATTAACAGACATGCACAAGGCATAGAGATGCCCATGTCTGATGGAAAAAGCACAGCTACTTTTTCCTATTTGGGATTAAGATAATAAGGTGCCTATCACCTAGTATTTTTTGTGATAAAACATAACTAATAATGTTCAGTGGAAACTTATTTCTTTCAGTTAGTCAGCCAATACTCAAACAGAATGTGTCAGTGCATTTTATAACAATGACTAGTTACTTTCATGCTCTTGCTGTGCTTTACAGTAAACTGCTGTCTGTTTATTGTTATGGGTTTTCCTTTGTATATGTTACTGTCAAATAAGATGAAGAGCTATGACAGAACAATTCTTTCACATTACTAAATATCATATGTGGTTGACAAGTTTGCTGCATGTAATATATTGTAAAACAGCAGATAAATTATTCAGGAGAAGTCCTTAATTTATGAATCTGCTAAAGAGTTTTGTTATATTCCATACTAGATAAATGTTGATCCAGATTCTGCTGCAGTCCAGCAAAAATAGAATAACTGCAAAAACATTCCTACACTAGCAGAGTAATTATCATTATCCAGTGATTTGACTACTTCAGCTTTGTACCATTGTAAATGAAGGCAGACTGATTCTAGGATGGTCATTGGAATTTCTCCATTCTGAGTTCAGAACTATTACAGTGGGGTTTTTTTCCTCCCACACTGAAGTTGTACAAGTAAATACATGTGAATAACGTTTAGTTTAGATGTCCAGAGGCTACAGTAAAGTTCAGAATACACTACTTTTTGAAGCACAAGCATGAAGTGCCTTTATCTTTCCTTACTGGGTTTTTCAGTTTGAAATTATTGCCTTCTCACGGGGGATTGCACTGAAAGCTGAGGAGCTGAGAGGACATTTTGTGCCCCTGCCCACTGATTCACTCAGGAAGCCCATTATTGCATTTATCTGTCTCTGCTCACCTGTATTCAAAATGCAACTGAACCTACTTGCCTTGTAAAATATTTTGAACATCATGAGGAAAACAGGCAAAAATTCCCAGCTTAAACCAAGCAGTCCTATGTTGCAAATGATGGGAAAAGTGCAAAATATATCTGGTTGGACCAAGCATGCTTCAGAATTTATAAATACCTGCCACACTGATTTCAGCAGATGAGGGCTTTGTTTCACTTGGATGAATGACAAATGTGTCTTCTGGCTTCTTACACAACGAATTAAAAAAAATTGAACCATACAACAGTTGTAAGAGTTCTCTCGATATACCCTGGCAAAGTTTGCAAGTGATTGCAGCTTTTCTTCTTAGTCAACTCAGAGAAACAGGTTACTCTCTAATTTTCATTTGCAATACATCTTCCCCAAGACTTCTCTTCCTCAAATAGTACCCTTGATCAGAATTTGTTTGTCTAGTAAATCAGCATGAGTGTTTGAATCTCATTAAGAATTCCAATGTCATTCTTTTCTCTTAAGAGTTATCTTGAAGGATTTTTTTTTTACCAGACATTAAATAGTGTAAGTTATCATATTGATAACATATTTTGCTAATATACTCTTTATACCAGGTGTGAAGGACTTCTTCTTATCACTTCAATACTGTTAGGAAAGAAGATAATTTTTCTAATATAGAAAAACACAGTCTATTTCTTGATTTTTGTTGATAGAAACAGTTCTTATTTTTGCGTTAAATGCTGAAGATGGCACTCTAACAATGAATAGTTTTTGGTTCTTGTGTTAAAGATGAAGGAAGAAAGCTGAATGTCAAGTTAGAAATATTAAGAAAAGCTGGCATGTATAAATAGCGTAGGGTTGGCAATGAAGAATAGCCTAATTTGTTTTCCATTGTACATACCAGGAATACTGCAGCTCACTCAATTATCTTTCTGAGGAAAGGTGCAAATATGTTTTTCCCACTAAGAGGTATTTTTTTACACTGCATAGCATCCTTCTTATTTAATAGTCCCTCAGCTTCTAGATGGGCTTTATCACTTCTGTTTGTGTCCTGCTTCATGGTCTCCTACTTTTATGGTATTTACGTGAATTTTGGTGTTTTAATTTCTAAAATCCGTTGCTAAAAATTGATTTATTGCACAGTGTTCGGCTTAGAAAGATGTCCAGCTTCTGTCCTTCCTGCCCATTCTAAAGAAAAGTGTCCTGCTCTGTTCTTTACGGCTATTTGGTTTCATGCCCTTTATCTACAGGGAGAGATGAGTACCACGACTGACTGGTCTTCCACAAGTGTTTGTCCATCTTTGTCAACTAAATTTTCCTGAATCACGCCTGTGTCTGTTAAGCAAAGGTACCCTTACATGGTTTTATTAATTTAGACACCTCTTGAACTCCACGTGGAAATTAGAGGGGCACCTTTCCATCCTTTCTCCACATGAGCCGTGTGATGCGTGTGCTGCTCCCACAGACATCGCATCTTGTGTGGGCAGGCTCAGTGCAGAGTCCAGTCAAGCCCTGCAGGGACTAAACCATGACTGAATCTCTTTTATCAGAGTACAAATGGTAGGAACAATTGCGTGCTTGAGCATCCTCTGAGCAAAAGCACAGCTATCAAACAGGCAAAGGTGACTATAGTGATGATATGAAAACATGTCAGGGCCCAACACTAGAAATCATGTTACAGGGAATGCAATCACTAAAATGAAGACTATGAAAATCAATGACTAATCTTGAGTGCCTTCTTGAGAAACATTTAAGGAACTTCATTTTCAGAAATACTGTGTGACCAAAAGTTTCATTTGGGACACAAAAATACCTAGGCCTTATCTCAAAATAACTAGTCATACACCTCTTTCATAAGTTTACAAATTTTAAATTCTCTCTGGTTCCATCAGATGAAACCTAACTGCATCTATTTATCTGCATAGTCAGGAAACTGAAATTGGAGGGAAATTACGTTGTAGCAGTGTCTGTGCCATATAGTTAATAAAATATATGGCATTGTTTAAAAATCTACACCTACTCCAGGAAACACATTATTAGTAACATGAAGGCCTGACACTGGCAGCTTACATTTCATTTTGCCATGCAAGTCCCATGCTTCAATGTCTTGCTTCAGTGTCTTTTAGAAAGAGGTATGTGATAAGTGCTCCATATCTCATCTGTGGAATGACAACAAAAACACCACTCTAACCTAGTTTTGGGCTCTGCTTTTTTTTTTTTTTTTTCTGAGGGTGGGATTTGTTTTGATTTTTGTCCCTTTTCCTTGACATTTACATGACTACGAAATTGCACCTGAGATACACAGGGGCCCTTAGCAGTTTCTGAAATCACTAGGACTGCTGATATGAGCACATTTTTGGCTTTGTGATAACATATATGATCAGAGGATCCATCCTACAACTTTAAAAAGTAACACAAATTTGTCCCAGCACTAGCAGAGTTATTCTTAGATCTTCAAACAAACCACATTTAAATTGTTTTTTTGGTAAGATAATCATCCATCTTAATTTTTTTGGACAAGGTATATTCCAGTCAGTATTCACTCTGAGGCTAATGAGGCCAATGTTGGTATTCAGTGGTACATTTGATTAGGATAGGTAGCAGCAGTTAATATTCCATATTGTGGCACTAGAGCAGCAGCAAAATATCCCAGTAACTGGCTTGCAGACATAGCTGTGATTCCCCCAGCTGGATGGAATCTACACGGTATGAGAGACCTTCATGACTAACAGACGATGGAGGCTTACCAGTACTAGATCAGTGTTCATATAAGAAGAGGACTGGAGGCCTAAGAGGCACTACCAGGAGCTTCCTGGTGCCTGTGGGGCAGTCATACCTTGGCTCTTCATCAGGTCAGTTTGGGAGCGTCCAAGACCAAACCTCAAGGGCTTCTGTGTTCAGCCACAAGGTGCTCATTTGTAGGTGAGCTTGGGCACATCCCGTGCTGATGCTGCAGCAACAAGCAGAGCACATCATCAATATAGTGGCAGCTGAAGTGAAAGATTACAGTGCAAGGCATGATGTCTTGCCTCGGTTCTCTTGCTAACAGGCCAGTAAGAAAAATAAGGCCCTTGTAATTTATGCTTGCAGAGTAATCTCCACAGTAATGTGAAATATGATAGTTCAAATGGGTAAGAACAATGATAGCTGTTACCATTTTTGACAGGCAATGGGTTTGGAGCTTGGTGATAAATTGCATTCTGTCTGCAGTTTGTTCGGCCCACTTATCTTCAGGATGTCATTTCGGTTTTCGTTTTTTTCTTTAAAAGGAAAACATCCATTAAGTCCTTTGGTTGGATGTTGGAGACTTAACAGTTTCTGTTTGGTAAAGTGTTTTGCTTTCTTGTGATCTTTTCTTGGAAAATGGCTCTCTACAGATTCCTAAGTAAAAGTTTTGTGTGTTTATCCTGCTTTGATAAGGTAGAATAATGTTCTCTCTTTTATCTTTAATTTTATTTTAATTGGACCTGCAACAAAGATACCTTATTATACAAGGAATTTTAGTTTTGACACATTTCAAGCTAAAGTATCACTAAGACACATAAATAGGTCTGAGTTTCAGACATGCAATTACATTTAGGGAAGGGTAAACCATATTTTAAGTCAGATAACACCAGACCCTGAGATAATAAAGACATGGAATTATACGCCAATCCCCTGACCTAGTTCTATGAAATTGGTGGTGAAGAATTTTCTGGAAGGATGGAAATTCAGTATATATAGTAAGGGATGTGTCTTGCAAAGGCTTGTCAGAGCTTTGCTTATTTTCGTTCAGTAACAAGTATTGTAAAGTAAGTAAGTGGCCAGTCTTCGCGAACGAAGATCTGGGAAAGGTCTTTTTACCTTTCAAGCCTGCGCAATGGATT
>JAWWLV010000011.1:11301513-11319380 GCA_035041135.1 Platyrinchus mystaceus
CCCGGGGGACCCTGAAGCAGGACCGGGATTTGAACCTGCGGCCTTGGTGCTGAGAGACCAGCATCTTAACCGCTAGGTATTGTAAAGCCTCACTTAAGGTCTTTCTTGGATGCGTTAAGATAAAATATGGAGGGGGTGAAGCAGTAGCCAGTGCATGGCTGGGAAAGCCCCATTTCAGCAGGAGGGCTCTGCTTACCCAATTACAACAGATGAGCTCAAGGAGAAAAACTAACAACTGCTTTTAACAACTAAGGTCCTATGACATGGCATGGCTGAAGGTGGAAAGCTAAGTCCCAGACTTGGAGAAGAAAGTATGATTTTATTTACATAATCTTCATTGCACCATTAGTTTTGCAAATGTTTTTCTAAAACTAAACTGCTCCCCTACAACAACCCTGCTTCCTTCTGCTGCCATGGTCCCATTAATGCATGAAAATCAGTAAAACAGAGTCTTGCTGGACTGAAGTTTTGCTCCCTTTTCAGTTAGTGACACTGCCTCTTAGCTGCTCCTTCCCATGAGAACTAGAGCCAAACTTTAAGTCCTTACAATTTCCTCTGCTTCTAATTTCACTGGCAGCAAGTTGTGACCAGTTAATCAAATATCTTTTGTGTTGCAGGTGCCTTAGTGTTTATTTTGATTAATGTACCAGTTGCTATTTTTATCTCTTTGGTCTTTGGGTTGAATTAATACCAGCATAGATCTTAAATCATAATAAACATGTGTTTTTAACCTTGCCATTTATTTTTACATCTCTGTATCCAAAAAATCAGGATGTGGTTACCTGTGAAGGTAGTAGACCGCTACTTCAAATTTCAATGCACACCCACATACAAAAATATACATTGTAGAGGGTTACAACTTTAGAAACACCCAGTCAGACCCTTGTGTTTATATCAAACGTTGGCTGTTGCTATCAGACTGAGAAACAGTGGTACTGCCTGATTTACTACTTCAACTTTATCCTTTGATTCCAGAGAACTGTCTGACTCACTCAAACAGAGTAATCATCAGCTTTCTTCCTATCTGCTGATCCCTCATGTACAACATTAAAAATATATAGATATGTATATATAAAATATAGGGTAACCAAATAACAGAAGCATGTGTAAAACGTTTTGAAGAAGCTAAGCACGAAACAGAGTTTTGAGTTTGCAGCAAGTGTTGTATCTTTACTTTTTAAAACTGGACTCCAAATGCTTTTGAGGCTTCACTCTTTTGTAGTGTGGGGAAAAAGTAAAAACAAGTTTTTTACCATGTGTTTGCTGCCTGATCTAATGAGACATTTTCTACACAAAGGATAAAACAACTATTATGCATCATATAAATGTATTTATACAGCCTTTCCATTTCTGCTTTTACCAATTGAAGATTCAGCAAAGAATGGCAGAATCAGACTTGAATTATACTCTGGGACAGGACCTGGAAACAGAGAAATCAGGAAATTAACAGATGCTTTTGGCACTGGAGGCTCCAGCCTAGTTCTTATTTACATTAGCTAAAATATTCCCACCTGAGTCAGTTGGAGGCACATCAGATTTTAAGAGCTAGATTCAAACAAGGGCTTAAATAACGTAGGCTAAACCCATGGCACAAGATAACCCCCTGGAGCAGGCAGCTTCACAACCCTGAGCCTCCCAAAACTTGTCCCTCCTTGGTAGGCATCTGCAGTTCTGCAGCTGTAGCACATGGTCAGAACACCACCAGTCTGAGCAATATACTCTCATGCAAGCTTTTCCCAGGTGTGTGAACTGGACAGTTTTATTCCAGGATTCCCCTGGAAGTTGTGGCTACCCTTAAGTCATTTTAAAGAAATTAGTGAAATGCAGCCTTGCTTTCAAAATGCTGCTGGAGAGGTATGTGATTTCTGTCACAGCTTTAAGCACCTCTCCAGCATGTGGGGACGTCAGGGTCAATCTACCAGACAAAGTATCCCTGCTTACAAGTGAGCATCTAGTTCACCTGGTTTTAACCCAAGTTTGCATTCTTCACAGCTGCCACTGCAAGGACTGCCCTACTGTGCAGAACGGAATAAAAAGATTTGCAGGTCTGTAAAGGAGCAGAAGAGGGAGCTGATTCTTCATGGAAAGGTGAAGAGCATTCAGCTGACACTGGCTGCTGGGGTTATGCTGTGACTGTTGGATAAAACACATTAATGGCCACAGGAAGAGAGTCTCTCCTTGTTTTTACTTCTATAAGACCTTTGGAGCAAGATTCCTCAGAGAACATAGGTGTGGAGTCATTAACAGAATGTTCTCCTTTGCAGATGCTGCAGTTCCAGCTTGTGGTGGTGCATTTGGCCCTTGTGATTGCCCTGCTGTGGTGGCACTCTAGCTCAGTGCTCCTTGCAGAGGCAGCCCCAGAGGTAGGTTCATGTTTCTGGTGGTTGCCATGTAACTGCTCTTCCTTGGGTGTTTTTGGCCACAAAGTGTGTAAGACACCAAGGTATCCAGTGTTGGAGAATATTGACTCTGCAAGGGCAGAGGATGAGCCTAGTGAAGAGAGATGCAAATTGCATGGCTCTGGGAGGACAGACAGAATGAAGTCCCATCCAAGTTCTCACAACCTCTCCTGAAACACCATGGGATCTTCTGTGTGTTAAAGCATTGTCCAGTGGGTAGAGAACTCCCTGAAGAGGGGAAGGTGATGGCAAGGGGGAAAGTAAACTCCTCTAACACTGAAGGGGAAGTTTAATTCTTCTTAAAGACAAATAATAGCATGAGGAGGCTGCAGCTCTCAGAAGCCATGAGGAGATCCCTGAGAGACCACCTGCACAAAAGTTACAAATTAAAGGAGACAGAATAGACCAGGAGGAGGAAGGCAAGTCACTTGCCTGAGCTTGCGAAGGAAAGCAGCAGATGAAATGGGAGAGTTATCTCATGTTTCATCCAAGATGACATGCAGGGGTTGCACCTGAAAATACTTCTACTTCATTCTGTATTTTTAGTCAACTTGACATATGCCAGATTTGGCAGGAAAGATATTTATGTAATGCCATAAAAAAAAAAATCAAGTATCTAAAAGTTTAATCAAAGCAGCACTGTTTGGCTGTAGGATCTTTATATAGGTTGAGAAGTTAGATGCATACTGAAGAATACTGCTGGATCCTTCTACCATGCTCTGTCTTCATGTAAGCATGTCCTGACTGTACAAAAGCACTGCAGCAGCTGCTGTTCTGGTGCCACAGAGACTCAGTATCCTGTCTATATCAGTGGCAGATTTTTGTGAAAAGAATATAAGAACAGAACATCTTTGGAGGTTTCTTGATCTAGAGACTTGCACTGAACCAGGGCATGTTTTAGGTGCTGATGGGCCAGAATTTGTCTTTGAAAGAGTTTAAAATCTCAGTATCTATGACGTCCTTTGGCAATGCATTCCCCTTCATCTATGGGCTGTGTTTAAAAAGTAACTCCTTATATTTATTTTAAATCCACCATCTGGTGACTTCACTGGGTGGACCGAGGAGCTCTTTTTCTTGAAGAAAAAATTACCAGTCTTTATTCACCTCAGTGCTCTTGATAACTTTATAAATCCACTGTATTTCTGCACCCCACTCTCATCTCTGCTTATCTGTGAAATTGTATTTGGTTCAGTGGTTCACCATAGGAAAACTGTTTTCTGCTTCTGATTACTGTTTTATCACCTTACTTCTTACAATTGTATTATATCTTTTTAAGACAAAGTAAGCGGGACTGCTAACTACTCAAGAGCAGAGGCTATTTTTTGACCTTCTAGTTTCAAGTGTTATTCTAGGTAGTTATCACCACTAACTGGAAGGAAGAGTTGAGTCTTTTTTAAAGACATGCTTTTGTTGCAAGCTTATACAAAAGTTTTATAACCCTGAAAGAAAACAGCAAGGATTGCTCTGTGTACTTAGGGCTCATAAAAAGTGGAGTCAGAGGGCAATATGAGATCCTTTACAAAAATATCAACAGTGCTACATCATTTGTGTGATCACTGTGGTCATCTTCTCATATAAAGGTCACAGTTTTATACACTCCATCACTGCTTATGCCACCCATCAAGTGATGGGAAACATCCCCACCACAGCTATGGTGTGGACCACAGTAGACAGTCACATTGCATCATCCATGTGATGCCTTCCTTTACATTTGCACTAAAACCACTGTGTATGAATAAGAAAGATAGTGGTCTGCTTCTAAAGATAGAATAAAACCTGTTTCAAGGCATAAGTTATGATTTTTTATCTAATTCTGTGAACATCAAGTGGAGCAAGAAGGCAAACATTTCATCTGAAGAGAGAATGATTTGAGCTTGCTTTTGCAGACTAGCTGCTCCACTGTATTTTTCAGTTATATGCAAAGCAAATATTTAACTTTGGTTTGTTTAATTTCTCTCTTGATAGACCCCAATATTCTCAGCTATTCTGATAACAAAGTAGAGTTTGGTTTTGAAATAGTGTTAAGCCTAATGTTGTAAGTAAGGTTCAAACTGTTGCGTCCACTCAACATACTGTTCTTTCCTCGTCCCCATGTAGTGTTACTGCACGAATTCTTTAAATATCAGTGCTGAGCAAGTTTATTTTGGGATATGCTTTGCACAACTATTAATTAATTTTTCATATTTGGATGGAAAATTCTGTATAAGTTTTCATTACTACTTATTAGCATTCATTTAAAAAAACAAAAATCAGTTTCCTGAAAACTATCAGAATAGATGTTGGAGTTGGGTAATGGTGATTGCATTTTTTAGATGTATTAAATTACACATTTCATGCAATAAGTGATACTAATCACAGTGCTGAGATAGGGATAGAGGGATGAACTGCAAAAATAAGTTTTGTGAAGCAATAAATTTTGGTATTTCTTGGAATAATGATGAAAGCAAGTCCAATTTATAAAAAAATAAATTTGAAGACCTTGATGGCAAAATCCTTCAAAGGAAAATGGCCTCATATCACAGAAGGTCCCCATTTCAGTGTCCTAGTGGTTATGTATTTACAGGACTGCTGCTGTGACTCTAGTTGAGATGGTTTTTCTGGAACCCAAGCAGCCAGAAAACGTTATTGCTTTCTTTTGCAGCCTTTGGAGCCTTCTGCTGCTCTGGGCATGGGAGCACCTCCCATTGCCAGTGAAGAGAAGTCAGCCACGAACCTGGCAGACAAACTGTTCCTTCTTGATGACTTGGTGTCTCTGGAGAATGAGGTGACTGAGACCAAGAAGAAAAGAAGCTTCTCAGGATTTGGCTCTCCAATTGACAGAATTTCTTCAACTTCTATGGATGCTAAAAGCAAACAGAGGTAAATTCTTAGATGCTCTTACCAGTGATAAAGTTGGCAGAAGGCTGTAGGTAGGTGTTCTGGATACTGATGCGTTGGCTTTAGCCACCAACAGGTTTGCTGCCAGTTGTGAGGTGCCTCTGATCAGGAACCGTTCTAGTTGCACTAATCCTTCCATAATCCTTCAGCTGTGCTGTATAACACATGAACTAGTTCATTTATCCCTACAGTACTCTATGGCTACCAGAGAACATTCACAAATACGTGATTTTTCAGTACACTTCTTTCCACTAAACTTCAGTTTAAAACTATGGTTTTGATTGTGAGCTAATTTAAAGCAAAAATATGCCTGAGGGGCAGGTCTAGGTGCTCCTGAGGCTGCGGTCGAAAGAAGGTATGGTGGTGTGCACGTTTTAAATAGCAACAAGGAGAACACATCATGAAAATGGGCATAGAGAGTAGAATGAGCTTCAAGACCTCGATCAGCTTTGGATAAGTAAGGGTTTAATCAATACATCAATACCTTCACGGCATGCGTTTGAAGTTAAGCATGTTTATAACAGGGCTAAGCAATGATGCTCAATACAGCTGGGGAGAGACAGTGATTGTGGGGCAAAGCTCAAGGGGCTCTTTGCTGTATCTGAAAGAGCTTAGCTGTCTTGTTCTGTTCTTCTGGTAACTGTCTTCTTTTGGATGGAATCCCTAATGCCACAAAGTATTTAATAACATGCTTAAAGCTTAATCTGGAAGTGGAAAGTATTCATGAGAGCCAGTCAATATTACAAGTATTTTTTTGAAGCAAAGTTTTGTAATATTTTCTTGTTGTTTTTTTCATTTATCCACCCAGTCTGCCACTAGGACTGTTTGACTGCAGCCAAAAGTGATAAAATACGAAATTTTTAAAACCTTGAGTAGAACTATTCTGTTCCGTATGTCTCTTCAAAAGATCAAAATCAGCTCACTCTTTGTTTGCTTTTTAGCATGTTCTCCCTTTTCAGGGGAAGAAATAGAAGGTCATTTTTGAAGCTGCTGTACTTTTTTGCAAAGGTACAAGGTATTCCCAATTTGTCTCACACTTTTTGGATGGAAATCTTCTTTCATTTTATGTGCAATACAAGGGGGAAACCAACCAAAACAAACACACACACAAAAAAGGGGAAATTGTGGTGAAAATTGTCCAAGTTTTCTAGCAGCTTGTCTCCAAATAATAAGCTCACGCAAATGAGTGTCACGTTGCATAAAATTCCACCCTTTCCAGCATCATCAGCACAGTTTGAAGTTTTGCATTGGGATTATCATCTTGGGGGAGCTGATTAGCTTTTAAGTTTGGGTTTGAGTTATGTATGAAAACCATCTGAGCTGTCTTGATCACTGTATTGATGGTCTGGTACTACCATCAGCCTGGAATGCAGATCAGGTGGATGCTATGAAAAGGAGTAATGCTCTACCTTTTTGATGGAAACAGGCAGAGGCTGCTGCACTTAGAGGAGTAAAACAGAGGACTGAGTAACCCATCACTGTTGCTCACCCAGAAGAGAACAGCTCATTTCTATATGAGCTGAGACAGTTACCTTTAGAGAGCAGAAAATTACTTGGTGAAAGCTGATAAACAGATTGAGCCCCCTGAATCGACAGAGTCACTGTGTGTAGTGCCTGGCACAAAAGAGAAACTTTTGGAAAAGAGCAGATCAAATGTAAGTCCACTTAACAGATTGTTCTGGCACACCCTAGTTAGATGAGAGCCAGATCCTGGTCTTGCACATCAACATCGACGTAACACTCTAAAAGCATGGGAAAAGCATGGAGGAAGGTGGAAATCTTTAGGAGAGGTAAAAAGATCCACAGGCAGAGGGAGAGAAAGAGTTTCCGGGAATCTTAGACAAGGCTGTTTTAAGGAGGAAACGTCACTTTGTCCCTAGTAAGCGATGGAAGAGGGACAGCGTGGTTTGGAGGGTGAAGCTGTGGCTGTGCTGCTCTGACGCACGGCGGCCACAAGAGGGGACGCTCCGCTGCGCTGCCTTTCTGGTAGGCATCACTTCACAATTTCCTTATCTATTTAAGTACAGAGCATGACAGTGTTAACAGCTAATAGTGCAGAAACACCACCCCCTCCTCATTCCTGCAATCCAATTCCAATGTGGGGAGTTAAGTCCCCTTTTATCCAGGCAGGCTCAGTATAGCTCTGGCAGTCCAAGTCTCTCTCCTGCCCCCCCCCCAACAAGTTTGTGCCTTCACCTGGGGGGAAAACAGTGTTATTCTTGAGGCAAGAGGCTGAGGATCAGCCTTGGCTTCCCTTCCCTTTGCTTTCCCTATGGCTTTGTGTAACAATGCTGGATAAATTGGTGCCTGAGGAAGGGAGAGGGAGTGCCATACAAATGGCTCCCCTTCATTTGCAATGCTCTGGAGCTGCTCCAGCATAACCAGTGTGGTGCTCCCTGCATACAACATATACCATCAATTCCCACTTTGTGACCCCATCTGAAAAGCAGCTAAAAAAGAGCGAGTGGGGCTGCAGATGCTGGAATGATGGGTCTGGGTTTCGGCCCATGCCTAAGAGGTATAAGAAAAGAAGCTTCCTTGGATAAGACCATGGACTACCCAATTCTGGGTGGGGTGTGCAGAGCTCGGAAGCCCCAGTGTGAAGGAGCAGTGCTGACATAGAGTTAGACTTGAGAGCACCAGAGCATGCTCTCCTGCTAATTACTTTGCAGCTGGTAACTTACAGAACAAGTCCTTAACAACGACTGATAAAGAATTAATCTTCCAGGGCTTCTCTTGGACCTGCATTTCACTGACAGTATTTCTAAAGGAAAAGTTGACGTTATTCTCAGCTGCAGGAGATCTTGCCATTTCCACAATTAATTAAAATAAAACTTCTGCTGGTGGAAAAAATGCTCTAAAAATGTTGAATTAAGATGGCAAAACTTATTATTGTATATGAAAAAACCATGATAAATATTTCTGCATAGAAATTCTTTCACACTTTCCTCATGCCCTCATTCATCAAATTGTCAGGAAACTTACCACATGGAAATAAAAAAAACCAACAAAACTTTCCCATTTTCAACCTCATCAAAGGATTACTAGTATACAATTTTGATGAACAGTGCATAGCCAGAGATCCCATAAGAAAATCCTGCTAGGACATTTTTAACTTGTCCCTTCTATTACTGTGCAATACTTTCTATCTCCTTGATTATCTCAGTCCCAGCTGGCCCTGTAGACTTCTAAGATCCGGTCTAATGGGTCACCTGCAGTGTATGATACTATGCATGAAACAATTTCCCTTTATAAAAGCGGTTTATTGCCTTTCATTTATGAAGAGCAGTTAACCTATGAAGTTATTTGTTTGCTGCCAAATAAAAACAGGGATAGTGGATCAAGCCCAGACAGTCTGTAAAAGAGCTGCAACTTCTGTCTAGTATTTTGTAAGACAAATGCAGCATCTTATTTTTAAACAGTCATATCTTTGGCTGCTTCTGCATGACAGTTCTGTCTGAACTGTGTTAGTGGGGTGAATGGAGGAATCAAACATGTAGTAACATTTGATTATTCATAGGGTGTCTTTTCCCATTTCATTCCCCTCCTTCTTTGCTCTTTTTCCCCATGCAGGAAAGTGCTTGAGCTACCCAAGAGACGGTTTGGAGTTCCTCTTGATCGGATTGGAGTGAGCCACCTCGGCAATACCAAGGGTTAGCAGTTCCTGCAAGTAAGCCAAAGTATTCCAGGTGTGGGCAGGCTCAGAGAACCCACTGTTCTCTGTTACTTGGAGGTACTCAAGTCATACCAGTAGGCTCTGAAAGAGTGACTTAGGAAATGATGGCTTCTTATAACATGGAATGCCCTAATTTACCACTGAGTACCTCTCTACAACGAAACAAGTATTCCTAATATTTTCATCTCTTTTAGACCACCTTACAGTCTGTTTTTTCAAGCCTTGCATTTCTGACATTGGAAAATGTAATGTTTACTGCTTTTTCTGCCTACAGGTACTTCTATTCTAAGTGACTGATGCTGTATTGAAACATTACAGAGATATGGAAGATGCATCACAGCATGTCCTGTCATTGACTAATGATACAACACTCAAGGAATTGACCTCCTGCAAAATCTGTTTCGTATTGCATTTTACAAATGTTGCCTTTACAGTAATAACAAATTCAGTTCATCAGGTCAGAATGCTCTCACAGCTGTGCACAATGTCACTGATAGGAAGGAACAGAGAATATGTATATACTTTATTGCATGGCATTTATCTGTTAAACTTGCAGAAGTTTATTATCCTAGCCAGGACTGATAGATTTTTGGATTGAAAATAAAATTTTCAGAGATGCCAACAGCAGTCCATGAAAAGCAGACAGTTTACTTTGCACATTTCTTTCAAGAGAATTGTTTGGTAGATGAAGGGAGGATTTAATGGTTATGGGACAAAGCTAGAATTTATTTGAGTTGCTGTTTGAGAGAATGATGTCTTTTGCCTTTACTAGGAGTGAGTCTGAGTAAGAACTGTGACTACGCCTTAGTATTTGTCCTGATGTTTTGAGTAGTCTTTCTCTTATCTCTGCACCATATTTAGACATGTTTTCATCGTATAGCAGATCCTGAAATGTGGCGAGACTTTTAGTTTCCTCCTCTAAGCTGATGAATACACTCCTCCCTATGCATAACATAGGATAGCGTCCAAATATGAAGTCATCTACTTCCTAGCCCATCTGCATCATATGCCTTATTTTAGCCTCTTGATGTGTGCACAGGGCATAATCAGACATCCAACTCTAAAAGTTCAAGTATTTCTCACTCTGGTAAAATGTAAACATATCCTCTCCACTTCATTTCAGAGTAATACAGTTTATCTTAAATCCTGTTTCATGCTTTTCACTCCTTTCCAGATTATAAAATATAGCTGAGAAGAGCTGTTTGCTGATACCTCAATGCTCAGATTCCTAGCTGATGTTTTCTAAACATCACATTCTCCTTCTTGGACTTTGGTCCATGTCAGCTAAATTCCTCAGATTGCTATTCTTGGGTATAAACCATCTTTAGCATTGCAAAAGAAGATCCACTGAGAAAGGGATTTTGCAGGATTAAGAAAAAAAATTATTCTTGCCAAACACCCTGTGTTAGGCAGAGAATTAAGAGTTAAATTCCTAAATCTTATGTGAGGCACAAAGCACCTGGCCATCAGCCTGGTGTCTAGCCAACCAGTTACCCCAGCAATTCAGTCCATGCTAGAAACAAGTCTGCAAATGCAGTTCCAGGCAAGCCCAGAGCCTGCCCTCTGCAGTGCACTGCCGCCACCCATCCTGAGCCTGCCCTGTGGTTTAGGGAACATTTATCTTCTTGCACTGAGCTCATCCAGACAATCTGCAGATTATCTGCTTGCAAGGCAGCCATATGTAGGGGCATGGTCAGATTATGGAAGTGATGACCTGACCACCCAAACATCTGTCAGCCAAAAGCAGCATGGACAGAGTCATTGCGTGACACATTTTGGGAGACTGAGAGCAGAGGAATCCAGTGCTAACACAGCAGGTTTTCAAAGACACTGGTGGGTCATAAAAGTATTTAACAGTTGGCAGTTTTTAGCCTGGGCTTCCAGAAAAGGGGGAGTTTTAAACCCTGAAAGTTGTATGCAGAAATGCCCTTCATCTGAAGGGTAATGTGAAAGCAAAGTAGGACAGAGTTGTCTGCAGTGCTGTTGGTGCAACTTGGAGCTGGAAGCTTCAGTGCTGCTCCCACCTCCCTGTGTGGATTACTTGGGAGAAAGCAACAGTCTTTCCATTCCTCTGCCTCATCTACCATAGAGCACCCTGAGACCTCCTGTGGCTCAAAAAGCATCTTTAAAATCCATAAACTGGCAAACGCTATTTAAAATATGATGATATCTGAAAGGCTGAGAACCACAATTTGTTTTTGTAGACAATATTGGATGGCTTCAGCCACTGTGCATAGTGTGGTGATCAACAAATGTGAAATGAGGATATACTGCAGCATCCATTACACACTAGATTTGTCCTGTGCTGCCTGGATTTGCAAATCTATTCAGAAGCCTGTGAGGATTTTCTTCTAATAAATCAACATGATCAGCTAGAATGTCCCAGGGAAATCCCTTTAATTATTGCCTGTGGGTCATTAACTTTAGCAAGAGTTACTGCCCAAGCATGGGTAAGGTATGAGCAGACACTATGTGGAGGTGACACCTGAGGAAGAGAAGGGTTTCTGTTCTATGTGTTTAGGGGAAAGGACATGACCACCACAGTGACATGTAGAGGGTAAGCCTAGGGGGAACATCACCACCTCTGCTTCTAATTAGTCAATTAATTGCATTCAACACATACTCATCACTGCAGCAGAAGCAGCTAATACAGCAGCATGGAGTGCCTGTGAGGAAACAGTTGGGTAGTTTGGGTGCCATGAGCACTTAAATAACTGCATTGATGGGATGTAGAACAAAATCACTGCTACACAGCAGGATGCATTGCACTCCAGGGAATTCCTGTATATAGGATCAGAGCAAGCTGTTAAAGATCCACAGACACTGTATTCCTTTTCCTGGCTTGCTGATGAGTTGTCACACTGGGTCAGGAAGGCATGGCTACAGCAAGCAGGTGACAGATGGAGCCTGCTGCGCTGGCCTTTCATTGCACTGGGATTTCCTGCAAGCTGAAATCATCTGAAATCACCTGAGCTCAACACCACCTTCGGGCACTCAGTTCAGCTCTTGGAACACACTTCCCTTTCAGCTGGAGCACCAAACTCTTAAAGAAAGAGAGATCCTTCTCTTGTCCATAGGGTATAATTTTTTCCTGGACTCGGTGCTGATGTGAGGGTATGTGAAAGTGTGCTCCCATGTTCCTTTTTGCTTGCACAAAAACAACAGAAAATGGGAAATATGTTCTGAGTCACTACCAAGGAAATAACAAATATTTAATGGTAACAGGAAACTGTATTTTGCATGTCATTAGACTTCACTGATATAATGAAGCTGGTTTTATTCCATAGATGTTGGCTTTGGCCTGTAATAGGATGAATAGATCTCCTGTTAATGAAGCACATGCAAGATACTGCTGTGGTAAGCGTGTTCTTCTTGCCAGAGCCCAAGGCAATGAGTGTAGGATGGTAATTACAGCTTTGGGAGAGGTAACATTTTGAGGACTATGTAGTATGCAAGCTACAGTTAAATCACATGGCTCAAAAGAGCTGGAGAGATAGTTCCATGCTTGCCAAAACCATTCCACATATTCACAGTGGCTATCAGATCCTGCTCTCATTTATACTGTTGGAAACCTCAAAGTTAACATCAGGATTTATTCTGAATTTACACCTTCAGGAACAAGGTCCTTTGTTTTTGCAAATAAATGTCATAATGTGACTTAAGATTTATATATGTAGGAGTTGCTGATGGGATGTGATCTCTTCCTTTTGCTAGTACCTGCACTAACCAGCCAGATGAGCCAAAAATCTCTGCTGAAAACATCTTTTTGGGGTGAGTAAGTAGAAACCAGTGGTTCTGGTCTGGTCCTATGAGGACAACATCCCACAATACCTATGAGGAAGATTCAGCTCTCATTCCTGATCCTGATCAAAAAGAAGGGTCTGTCTCTCAGGCACATTAAAACTCTAGGTGTTTAATGGGAGCCTTATTTCCACTGTAAACTTCTCATGAACCATTAAGGTAACAGCCTACATGAAGGGAAATGTGCTGCCACTTGGGCCTCTGCAGGGACTGAGAAAGCAAACACCACATGCTTCCTTGCAACAGAAAATCTTTATTGGAATGATATCCCAAGGATCCAGACTTCTGTGCTTGCCCTCCCCTGTGCACACTGACAGGACACGGCGAGGAGCAGCCCTGGCTCAGCAAGCTGAGGCAGGCAGCCTGAGCCCTTCACATCACACCCATCCTGCCTTCCTGTCTCAACAGTGGCCATTAGATCATCACAGACCTGTTTGTTGGAGGCAACAGGAAACCCAGACACCACTGTGAGCAACATCTACAGGGGTTGCCAGAGGCCCAAGCCCAGGGAAGCTGAGTTAGTGTTTCGTGCCTCAGGGGACCTGGTGAGAAGGGGGAGAGTGCACAGTGGCAACAGCCTGAATGGCACACACAGGACAGCACAGAAAGTTGGGAAGCATCTTCCAAGCAGAAGACCATGGTGGGTTAAACCTGGAAGGAAGGAACAGCAGAGAGTGGCAGTGGGCTACCAGCTTCTGTCACAGTCCCTATTAGACTTGGCTGTGGTGTGGTCATGGAGGATGGCATCAAAATTAGCAGCACGATGAGAGAACAGAACAAACTCTTAACACATTAATACCCAGCAAGGCAGTTTGGGAAAGGGCTCATCTTCATCCTCCAGTCCTGACGAGCCTTCAGATGCAGTATTTCCAAAAGCAGGCTGGAAAGAGATGCAAGAGAAGGATGTTAGCATCCAAGAGACTTTTTCCAGCTTCCCACTCTCAGGAGGGTTTCAAGAGACCCATGTATTGAGAGAGTTGAGGTGTGAAGGTAGCAGCGTGGTTTCTGGGCACATCTCAATTATCAGCTTTGACTTCACTTAACAGTTTTAGAAGGTGTTTCCTTTAGCTGCTCATAGTGTAACCATGGGATCTAAATGTTGTTTCTGTATTGCTTGATTTAAGAGGGTTCCTATTGTTCTACTTCAGTAATATCAGGAACCAGCTTTTTATCTTCTCTACTGGCCAGCAGTTTTTCTGCCTCAGAGGAGCGTGTGGCGTTTTTCACCTATGGCTGACTGGATGGGCAGGATACTGACTTGAAGAGACTGGATCTGATCCTTACTTATTTTTTTAAAACTCAGTCACTATCACTCTGCTGCTAACCATCCTCCAAACAACACTGATCTCTGTGGGATCTTCTAAGAAGACTAGATCAGGGAAGGATGTATATTTTGGTGTTGGAAAAAAAAATAGCTGTATCACCAGCACGAATCCATGAATCCCAAGTGCGTCTCCTATTATCAAGTATGAGAAGAGATTTCTACCTCATTTTTGAAAGCGGAGTCTTGGAAGGAAGCTTCTACTGAATCAGCAGTGCTCATGCTGAGACACGAGCTCCTCCCAGACTGGAAGGGCTTTAGATAGAGACAAAGATTCTCTGTTTTAATTTCTGTCAGAATCTGATTTAAACCTGGCAATGAGAAGTAGTTTTATCTATGTTTAAAACTTCCAGAACTGGTGAGGGCATGAATTACATTAGCCAAATTAATGACAGCCTCCAGGGTTGCTTATAAATTGCATATTGCCTAAGGATCACCTAAGCACTTAAGCAAGCGTTGCACGAAGGAATTTTCTCTTGGCTGTCTGGCAGGTTGTCAGCTTCCACATGCACAAAGCATGTGGGCTAAGGGCAGAACTAGCTCTTTTGTTTTTAGGCCAGATCTGTCATCAGTGACTTCTGGATCACAGCTGCTGCTGCTTTGCGGAGGACTCCACAGAAAGCCACTGTGAGCAGCATTGTCCCTGTGCTTGTAGCACGGGTACAACAGGCTGCTGAGCCACTGGTTAAGGACTGGATAGAGCTTGGAAACCAACTGGGAGACCTACCCGATCTTAGTTCCCTGCATTCTTGGTTGATTTCCACATCCTTTTTAGCTGCTTCTCAGCAGCAGAAACAAGTGCTCCTTTTTTCTCTGTAGGGAGGCATTGACCTTGGCAGAAGGGAATGCATGCAGTCCACATGTCTCATTATGCCTTCGACACTAACTTTGTGCCCAGAGCAAAGCGATGGGTGCACTGTGGGGACGTGTTCACACAGAACTCACCCCCTCCAGGGCAGGCACTCATTGCTCATATAACCCCATGTTCCTCTGTGAAAAGTGGGATGTGACACTTACTGCCTCCATGAGGTCCTGGTGTGCAGACCCAGTTGTATCTGCCTCGACAGCAGACAGGGTTGGGTACACAGTCCTTCTCACCAGCTGCTAAACCAGCCAGCCATAAACAAGAGAGGGCCAGGACTGCTGGATAAGCTGCCAACCAGCTGTTTTTCAGCATATTTGGGGCACGTTTACTGTCACTGTCTTTGCTGCAGAAAGGAAGCCCTAGGAATGAGAATGGGCAGGATGACTGCAAGGCTCTAATGCAAAACCTACCACGTTTTTTGGGCTGGGATGCTGAGAGACTTTCCAAGGCATAGGCCACCTCTGACCCTTCCTCAGTTGAGAGCTGATCCTTCAACTTCTCCAGCTGTTTAAACAGAAACACAGCAGTAAACAAAGGCCCCATTATGAGGAGCTCCACAGAGTTCTGGGAAGTGCAGGGCAAAGGAGGTACATGTAGACTGGCTGTAACCCCTGTGGAGAGGAGGCTGTGTAGGATATTGGACTAAGAGTCAAGACAGGGCTAAGGCAGGTCTCCAGACATCCAGCCACTACATCAGAGAGCATCACTCTTCCATTGCTCTGGATTGTCCCTCCTCTCTCTCCCTCACAGTTCTTCTTAACTTTCCCTGGTTATAATGCGGGTAGTCCACCATATTTGTTCTTTATCCATGGCTACTGTTTTCTAGGAGCCTGTGAACATCTACAGCCATCATCTGGACTTCTGCTCTAGCAGAGTTGCCCCCAGAAAGTCAGTTTAACATCCCCTCAGCACTGGAGCAAGAGGCTATCATAGGAGCTGGCATCCTCCTCTCTGGCATGATGCACCGTGATTTTTCAGTCTGAAGTGAAAAGTGCCATGTAGAACCTAGCACAACCCCCAGAATCCATGCAAACAGCTGGCCTGAGAAGGGGAGAAAAAGCACTTCCACTGCTCATGGGGTTTGAGGAGTGGCAGCTGTGTCAAGGTTGCTGCAGATCTTTCCCTATTCCTGAGCACTCTGTGTGGGATGCGGATGCTCTGTGTGTGTGTGCACTTTTATCAGCCCAGAAGGATTCTGACCTTAGGTAGGGCCACCTTTACTAGCAAAGAGTCCAGAAAAAAAAAAAATCTGTTTTAAGTAGGCAATGGCTATCCCTCCAACTTCAACCTGTTATCTAATGCAGCCAGCTGATACAATGCCTAGGAAGGAAGCATGACCTCCTCTTCCCACTTGCTTTTCTTCCATGGAGATTTCCATTGGTACTTAATTTTTTCCTGGCTTGGCCTTCACTGGCCTTTCACTGATGACAGCAGGAGCTGCCTCAGCTCTTATTGCACTCATCTATAGCCTTGCTCTCTTTCTACCTTGTCCAGCTTGTGCAGCTGTTTAGCTCAAGTTCTGCTTTTATAGCCCAGGTTCTCCTTTTCTCTTTGTGCAATACATGCTTAAATCATATCATCAGGATGAAAAGCAGCAGGATGCAAAGATGGAAGAATATGGCATAAAGACAGCTTAAACAATCCTTTAACTATTCATACATGCATGCATCTATGTGTCTGTGCATTTGCTTTTCTCACCTGTTCAAGCTCTTCAAATTTCTTTGCCAACTCCCAGTCTGCAACAGGGGAGAGAGTAATGTCAGTATCTGCATTGCTTCCTGAAGCTCAAATTAAAAACCTTTCCTCATTTGTCCTCTCCAGGGTTTGACAAGGAAAGACCTAGTTATCATTTAATTCCTACTAGTGATCTCCAAATGAGTGACAGCAGAAACTGACAGAAAAGTAGGTCTTCTCTGCTGAATCCTATTGGACTTTATCCTAATTCTCCATTATGAGGGAGGCTTCTTTGCTGTTCACCAGGCCATAGGGGAATTGGCCCAATGAGGTCACTTACTGTGTGACACCAACTTAGGTGAACCTCTTTGCTGCTTTTTAATTTTATCCTGCTAACAGCAAACTTCTAATGCAGGCTTTTCTGCCACTGACCTTTATAGGAAATTTCATGGCCTCCTTTAGGACTTGTTTATGCTCACATCACCCATGCAGGCAGAAGTCAGAACACACAAAGTTAGCCTAACAGAAATTAAAGCTTTATAAGTCAGCAAAGATCTGGGCTAGCAGAGTGGAGCAACAGGAAAAGTCACAAAACAGTGAGTGCACAGATTCTGCACCTCTAAATGTTGGGAGAGCACAAGGACCTGGGGGCCAGCTTCATAGATCAAACTCAAGGCTAATCAGTACTGTACTACTGTCAAAAAAACTATGAAGGTGGATGAATGAACTGCCCTGAGACATCCTGTTCAGAAGGAGGAGAGAATTAGGTGCCTGAAAACAGGATTTAAAACCTCCAGCTGAATTGGGAATGGCCTGGACTAACAATAGGGAAAGCTGCAGGGATAGGGGATTTCAGTCTCGCTACTCTTGAGGACTGAGGTACCTCATTCCAGACTCAAACTGATGTCAAAACCATTTAATTTTTTAATAAGATACATGAGCTCAGTTAAAGCTGAGTGATTGGCTGCAGTAGTCCTCCTGGGAGAGGAACACAAAGTCATCAGCTGGTTTTAAGTGCTAATTTGGGAAAAATGAACTAAAATAAGCAGAAGAGCCAGGAAAGAGCTAAAGAATATCTCTGCTGGGCCCCACAAGCAAGCCAAAAAACAGCCCTGGATCTGCCTCTCTTGTCTGCTCTTAATGTGGCACCAGGCATTGGTCTGCATTGTCAAGGGGACTTAGGACATAATTCACCTTGATTTCCAGACTCGTGGGTTGCTTTTTTTTTTTTTTTTTTTTTTTTTGGGGGGGGGG
>JAWWLV010000011.1:11319480-11355777 GCA_035041135.1 Platyrinchus mystaceus
AGGTCTCCCCTGAGCCTTCTCTTCTCCAGGCTAAACAACCCCAGCTCCCTCAGCCTCTCCTCGTAGGACTTGTGCTCCAGACTCTTCACAAGCTTCATTGCCCTTCTCTGGACCTGTTCCAGCACCTCAACATCCTTCCTGAAGTGAGGGGCCCACAACTGGACACAGCACTCCAGATGCAGCCTAACCAGCGCTGAGTACAGGGGAAGAATCACTTCCCCTGGTGGTCCCCAGTGGTCCTGCTGGCCACACTATTCTTGATACAGGCCAGGATTCCATGGGCCTTCTTGGCCACCTGGGCACACTGCTGGCTCATGTTCAGCTTCCCGTCAATCCAAACTCCCAGGTCCCTTTCTGCCTGGCTGCTCTCCAGTCACTCTGTCCCCAAGCTGTAATGCTCCATGGGGTTGTTGTGGCCAAAGTGCAGGACCCGGCACTTGGTCTTGTAGAATCTTGTACTGTTGGATTAGGCCCATCTGTCCATCCTGTCCAGATCCCTCTGCAGAGCTCTTCTACCCTCCACCAGATCAATATTCCCCCCTTACCTGGTGTCACCTGCAAATTTGCTAATGGTAGACTTGATCCCCTCATCCATATCATCAGTAAAGATATTAAACAGGACTGGGCCAAGCACTGATCCCTGGGGGACACCACTAGTGACCAGCTGCCAACTGGGTGCAGCACCATCCACCACCACTCTCTGGGCCCGGCCATCCAGCCAGTTCTTAACCCAGTGGAGAGTACACCTGTCCAAGCTGTGGGCTGCCAGCTTTTTCAGGAGTATGCTATGGGAGAGTGCAGGGGATGAGCCTCGTCCTGGCAAAACCTATTTGATTATGGTGTCTCCCCTGCCAGGTAAGTATTTGATGCGTCTTCTACACGTTCTTTTGTCTAAAATGGCCTCACCTGCATGTGACCGCCTGATGTGGCTTAGCAGGAGAATCCATGCAGCCTTTCTGATGGGCTGTAATGTACAACAGTAGCAGTGCTGAAGTTCTGGGTAATGTGGAGGTTCCCCCAGCACTCAGTTTCATTTTGTCTTCTGGAGGGTGTCCCCTCCCTTGCTAAGACATCTTCCCCAGTAGCCAGCGGTGGCTGAACTGCCATAGCTGAATGACAGCTGCTGCCCAAACTGGAATCAAACCAACAATTTCTAGGAAAAGCATACTGTTCTGAGCAATTAGATTCCAAGTTCAGGAAGAATTGAGAGAATCTGTGAGACCTTCACACTGAGGCATATGGCATTTTTGGGGATTACCAGCATGGTTTTCTGCCACTCAGGACTTCCAAAGCCTTCCATTTTATGGATTACCTCATTTACTATATATGGGGAGGAAAGGCACAGAATTTCTGGACCTGTGTTTCCTGACAGTGATACTCTTGGCACATGTTCTTTTTCCATTAAACTACATCATTAGCTTTATTTATCTTCTCAACTTCTGTACAGAATGTTGCAGGATTTGTTAGAAGGCCTTTGCTACTCCACTGGATCTGTGGAATCCATACTAGAGCTGACTTTGAATAGCTCGCTTGTCTGCATTCACAATCTATCTTTCAACAACCAACACAGAAGAAAAAAAGCCAAGTGATGCTGCTGGTTAGAAGTTTCCCCTATTGTTCATCAAAAATAAGCACATCTTTAGTTTAAAGCCAGCTGAGAGTTTTGAGGAGAGTGGATACAGTCTGCAAAGCCCCAATTAAACTAAAAAAAAAGCTAAAAAAAAAAAAAAGTATAACTATAATTTTTACAGATGTCCAAAGGCATTTAAGAAAGGTGCCCTAAGTCTTGTGCATCTTATGTTTTAATTCCACTGAAGTTTCCCCAAATACTTTACAAATGCTTGCTCTTGCTGATGAATTTGACACTATTGTTCAATACAATAATGTGTTTACAACACTGGAAAGTAATGTTTTTCTACAATGAAAGAGGGTTTTTTGCATAGCTGTGTTTCCATTCTTTGATGGGGGTAAAGTGATCTATACCCAGTCAGTGCTTTGGAATGCTTTAAAAAATGTTTAAAAAAAGAGAAATAAAAATCTTCTAGATTTTCTATATATTAAATCCCTTTTATTGCCTTGCAAGATGCCAAGTATATAAACAAAAGCCTGCCTATCTATGAAGGGAGCTGTCAGGCCAAAGAGGGTCTCATTGAGCTTTTGTTCACCTGTTTGGTTTGTCTGAAGCCTTTCATGCGAGTCGTATTTCTGAATTCTGTTGTTCATGTTTTATGGGAATGGCTATCTGGTTGTACTGGCTATGAAGAATGCCTGCAGACAAAAGACCAAAAAGTGATCATTTTAAAGGCTTTTGTAAAGGAACTATTTTGAGATCTAGCCCTAGTTGACCGCAATCCTTTGCATTTCGGGCTTGAGGCTCAGCATGTCCTGTGCTGCTCTTGTAGTGTTTGGGAAGGCACAAAGGCTGGAGTTCTGTCTGTTCCACCCTTGCTCCCAGGGATTTGCACTTAGCAGCAGTAACTAACCACAGCGGTCTTGCAGAGAAGCCGAACCCTGTAAGCACAATTTGCATTTACAGCACAACACCTGCTATGGCAAAGTAGTGCAGGACTCTTTGTTTCGATTACCATGTCACCCAAATGAGTTATGTCACTATTATATGATATGACTCATTATGAGGAAGACAAGGTTATTTCCCTGTAGCTTGAAGTCTGTGAGTTATATTGTTTCTGCATAGCACTATTAAGTCCAACTTAATAGACTTGCCTTAAATAGCCTTGCAGGGAGGGGTTTTGAACAGTTTTCTGTTAAATACCAAGGGTTTAAATTTGAAAGGTGTTCCATGGCCTTAGCATTACACTGTCAGAGTTCATATTCCTCTAAAGAGCTCATATTCAAAGGCAGCTGCTGCTTCTGAGCAGCTCTGCATTGCCGTCAAGGTAATACTCCAGTTCTGACACACACTCTTAAAATTGGATGGGGTCAGGGGCAGGAAAAGAGTGCTTCTGTATCAGCTTCTTTCAGTTCTTTCCAGGTAGCTTTTTCCAGCTCAGAGCTGGAAAACATGAGGCCAGAGGCCTGTCCTACCATTTCATACAGCCACACTGTGGAGTTCATGGCATGATGCCATGGAGGTTCACCTGAGATAAGGGCTGCTCTGTGTGGCCTGACAGAGGGTTTGAAGAGATATTTAGACCCTTAATAACAGAAGAGCTCCCTTGTGCTGGTGTAAGGGACAGAAGGAGACAGCAATATCATCCCAGGAGCTCCTCATTAGCCTACTTCTGGCCCTGGCCAGGTTGGTCACACATGCCACCAGGAGGAGAAAGCTGTGTGAGCACCGTGGTGGCCTGTGTCCTCACCTAGTTCTCTCACTTCCCTATGCAGAGCATGCTTGTCGTGGCCACTCTGGACTGCCTCTCTGGACAGCTTCAAGGAGTGGTGGGTGCTCCCAAGGATACTCTTCTTGGTTTCTCACTCCAGTCTTCTGCAGATCAATCTTTAAGCTTGCAACTTTTGTACTGTTTCCTTTTTTTTCCCCATTTTTTGTCTCATGGAATCAGTTTGTGTTTTTGTGGATTTGGTTTTTGGTGTGATAGTTTTTTGTGTTTGATTTTTGGTTTGGTTTTTGGTTTGGTTTGGTTTGTTTGTTTGGTTGGTTTTTCGTGTGTGTGGTTTTTTTGGTGGTTTTTTTTTTTTTAGTGTTTGAAACCAAGCAGGAGGGTTCCAAGAAGGAGCTGACTGCTTTCTTGGTTTTTCCTTCAAGAAGGAAACTGTTCTGTTGAAAACTCCAGAGCATTTTCAGACAGATACTTAACTGCCAGTAAGAGCAGCAGTTCCTAAGCAAATCCATTACATCAGGACTCAGTTTGAGAGATGTGATGGGGATGAGAGTCAGGAGGTGTGGGCTCTGTTCCTGGCACTGTCAGCAATGACCTCGATCAGATTCCTCCTAAGTATGTCTTTACATATCCATAAGGTAGAGAGACAAATCCTGGCATATCTGTAAGTGCCACTTAAGGGATGTTGTTGTTGTTGTTGTTGTTGTTATTATAGACATTTTTACCTCTTTCAGAGTTTCAAGTGCCTATTTTGGCTTGACTTTCTGCAAACTGTAAGTTTGGCCAATGACTGCTATGAATAGAAAATGAACAGCGGTCAAAATTTGGAAGAGATTATCTCAGGCAGGGAGAAGGAAGTTAATTTATGGATGAAGCCTTGAGAAACTGCGTGCTGTAAATCCTCTGTCTGTGCTCTGCTCAGAGATTCATTATATTCAATTGTCTGGCATAAAATGCAGCCTTTCCTCCAGGAGTAATAAGTGCAATAATCCATAAACCTATCATAAAAATGTTATTTCTTGAATGCATCCTCTTTGCAAGAAGATGCCTTTGTTAGTATAAGGACTTGATTTATTTGTGTTTATTTATTTGTCCCAGGCTTGTTTAACCACTGCCTTGCTGCATTAACAAGCATCTGGGGAAGAGCACTGAGTGAATTTGATGAATGGATTTTCATAACAAAATTTTTTCTGGGCCCTGCTCTCAGCTGTTTTCACAGGGAAGGGCTGCTTCCTGCTCTGAGACCACCACATACCGCTCCAACCCTCCCCTGGGTGCAGTGGCCGTGGGAATAGCTGACCCCTGTAATCCAGTTGGTGCCCAATGTCAGCAGGTTTGAGTTTAGCCACATGGTGGCTTTAAATTTGGTGTCTGTTCACAGAGCACAAACAGGGAAACTTCCCCATGCCTGTCTTCGGTGTCTCCACTGTGTGGGAAAAGCCCGTTGTCTCAACATCTTCCAGCAGTAGCAGGGGCTCATGCTCAGGCAGGAGCTCCCACTGCCCTTGTCCCAGCCTACATCTGACCCCAAGGGATCTCACCTACACAATCTCTGCAAAATTTTGGTGCCACCCCACTGCCCTGTGTGCTCAAAAGATGCTACTGGTTTCAGCAAGATACTGAGCTGTTTCTCAAAAGCCCATGGGAATGTGTGGGATGTGGGTGGAGAGGTGACTCCCAAAGCTGGCCCGTAGCCCAGGCATTGAACACAATGTCTCAGGGATATCAGGGGCACAGGGACTCAGCAGAATCTCTTCTTGTTATTACTTATGTACACACACAGGCTCCCTTGCCAGCACAATATTGAGTGTCTGAGGATGTAGGGTACATGTTTTTTGGCATTGCAAAAGCAGGTCCAGGAGCCCCAGGATGGAGAACACCTGACATGTAGGCACCATACTGGGTGCTTCTGCTTTCTAAGCAGCTGGTATTTCTGAGGAACCTGAGAATCAGATTCCTTGCATTCATGCACACACAGATTCAAAAAGTGGAGATCTCCCATCCCCTTTGCTTACCAATGTTTTCTGGCCTCCGCCATGCAAATTTCTTATTAAGAAGCAGATTCAGCAGTGTGTCCTCATGATTTGTGTCTTCTCTCTCTGGAAGCACTCGGTTCTCTGCAGCACATAAAACACGTCTTTCTCAATCTCATCAAATTAAGAATCAATTAATCAATTGATTCAATTAATCTCTTAATCACATTAAGCAGGCTAAGAAGTGGAAGGAAAATGTCTTCTGTCAGTACTCATGAGGGTAGAAGGAGCTCAGGGGAAAAGGAAGGTGTGTGAGCACAGAATAAAATGTCCAGGCAGTGAGGGCTGTGCAGTGAAAGGGTGTGGGATGTGGAGCCCTCCCTTCCAGTCCTGGGCTGCTGGCCAGTTTCTCTGCAGCTTCATGCAGCAGTATGGCTGGCTGCAGAGAGCTGGAGACCTCACCTTCATTTAGACAGTCCCAACCTCTTCTGCAAGGCAGATATAGTGGATGCCTCTGTAAAGCCAGACAAGCAACCCACAAGATCCTCTCTTCTCAAAACTGCAGATATTCCCCCGACTCACACCATGCACCTCCCAGGGCTGACAGAGGTGGGAACTCACTCCTCGTGAGGCTGATGTGTGGGTACCCAGCTGAAAAGCCCTGAAGTCCCACAGCCCATTCTTGTGCTCACTCAGCCTGGGGGCTGCTCTATCTGACTGCCAGCAGTACTGCAGAATTCTTCCTGAACCAAGTGTGGAGGAGCTTAAGGCAAGACCATGCAGAATTTTTCTGTTTTCCAGGAAAAACTTCCCCAAGCTGCTGTTCTAAAGCAATTTGGATGTCTCTCGGAGGCCCCTTCAGGGAGCTTTCTCAGTGGTTTTAATTTAGTGGTTGTGGCTATGCCCTTAAATGAATGGTTGTGAAGGTCAAGGGTTTGGCAGAAACCAACAGACACAGGATGGAACTAATCAGTGCCCTGAAGAGACCCTCCCAGCTCTGCTCAACAGATTTCCAGAGTCATCTGAGACTAAAATATTGCACTGATTTTTGATAATGACAGAATAAGAGCCAGACATTATAGGTAGAGTGGCCATTCCCCAAAATCTTTGGTCTGAACATCCCTGCTCCACACCCAGACGCTACAAAGCCCTAGAAGATGCCTACAGAATCCATGGAAAATACTAAGAAATTATACAGAAAGGCTTATTTTCTCTTCTTCCAGGATCTTTAGGACTTCATCTCAATGGCTTCAGGGAGGTAAGAAAGGAGAAAACAGTCTCAAATAGCCATCAGCTCTACAGAGTTCTGAGGGGATGAATGCAATTATTTTTGATACACATGAGGCAAAACATTACACCATGTGAGCCTGAAGGATGCTCAAGAGTATACGGGAATCAGCTTTGTTAGCTGAAGTCACATAAATCTGCAGAAGCAGAGGGATGCTGGACAAAGGGATGCTCCAGGTACTTGGCCAGACTCAACCCTGCCTCACGCTGCGGCTGAAGCCTCTGGACCTGATTGTGATCTCTAGAAATAAACCCAAGGGAGTGAGCAAAGCTACATGCTGCGTAAAACTTGCAGTTAGCATGGAGCGCTATAAACCTTGTTCCTAAGTCTGAAAGACAGTTATAATTTTAAAATACCTACTTTTACTTGCTCAGGGGATTTGGTACAGGAAAAAAAGTACCCTATAAACACTCAAGTAAAAGCTAAACACAAGGAGTATTTAGATAGCTTGGCCTTGGGAATATTTTGGTTGTCATTACAAAAATAAACAGGTGATATAAGATGAAAAAACATTTGAAAAGCAATGTTATTTTCAAGGCTATATTTAGCTGCTCATTCTTTTTTCCACTGCCAAGTCTGTTTAAGAAAGAACATTAATGATTGACGTTTCCCTGCATTATAAGTTCAAGCTAAGACTAATTTAAATTGTAGGAGAAGAACATATAAAAAGAAGTCCTGTGAAGAAAAAGAAGTTCAGCAGCACCTTACTACTGACATTTATGAGCTGTCAAATCTCATATGGTACATAATGGAATTGCTACTCTCTGATATTTTAATGTTTTTCTTTGGAGATTTTTTTATGGGAGAGAAAGAGCTACCCTTACCAGATTTTGCCAGATCTGATATTTTCACTCATTAGCAGAATGTGTCATGCAACCAGCTGCAGATTAGAAGAACAGCTTTAGCTCATGCTGATATGAACAAGTCTCTCGGTAGCACCCATGTTAATTGATTGTTTAGTATAGCCCGAGGTTCATTTTGTTTCCTTTCCCAGATAAGCGAGTGTTGCATTGGCCATGGCAAGCAGCAAAGCAAAAGCAAAACCACCTACCTGTGTCATGTAGCCTGTATTCCAGCTTACCTTGTAGTAAAAAAGGTTCTCCATGTGTGGATGGGACACACACAGTCATGGTCAGGATGGCTAGCACTCCAAGACACAGCTGGACAGACCACATCTTCTCCACGTTCCCACTGCCCAGAAGCATTCTTCCTTCAGGCACGGTGAAGGACTTCAATGCAACCCAGCGCCAGATGAGCTCACTTTTAAGAGGCAGTGGATGTGCCGTGATTGCAAATGGCCTTTGGAGGAGGGGAGAAAAATATCTCTTGAGATATAATTCAACCTGTCAATATGATTCACTCCTTTGGGAGTGGACAGAACAACCCAGTAACATATGTCAGATGGAACCTGTTCAATATATCTCATATCAGACTGATCTAATGAATTCTGATGTTCCCACAGGCGTGCACTGTTCATGCACGTTGATATGCATTCCATACATACGTACATTAAAAATATTTTTTCAGGGCTGCTGCTTTAATAGAGTTCAGACATGAGGACTCCCACGTTAGCAAGGAAGATTTGTCTAATGTACAAGTTGCCGTATTTTCCCAGTTTGGACAGAATCAGGCTAATGGGGTTTTGTAATTTATCATCTCACTTCCTAGCTCCTATATTAATTAATGTGAGATATAATGAGTACTGAAGTGGTGGGAAACAGAGGGGTAGAGCTCTTTTCATTTAACTGATTGGAGGATGTCGAGTGTGTCTTGCTCACTGTGACTTATGGCTTTGTCAATGGGAAAGGCATCACACCCTATTTTGGGATTATTTTGAGTGGGGGAGTGCAGATTTGGCAGTGATATGGAATACGTCAAAGATGGGCAAGTGTCTCCAGTTTTTTCTTGGGGGAAAAAAAGAGAAGTGGAAGGTCAGATGCTGGTTCTGACTACACAGCCTTATTTTATAATTTTAGAACAAAGTCTAGAGGCACATTGTATGTATTCCATGTCCTCTCAGGTCGTGACTACATTTTAGTTTGACTTCTGTTTGTTGCTTATCCATCCCTATTGATCAGGGACCTGCTACAACTTTTCTATTACCACCTTACTAAGAAAAAAGTTGTAATAGTAAAAGCACTAAATTTTGTTCTTCACTTCTGCTTTTCATGCAGAACTGAACCATCTGTACTTGCCGTGGTTTAACCCCAGCCAGCAACTAAGCACAACACAGGCACCGGCTCACTCCCCCCGTGGTGGGATGGGGGAGAGGATCAGGCCAAGCTCTGACTTGTACATACACTCCTAGTGACTCACTGTGTGTGCTTTTTTGACACCACGTCATGCCAGATTACCCAACATAGCTTCATCTAATGGTACCTGCACTTCATCTTAGTATCATTTCCATGTTTGGGCTTTTGGCTTCTGGTCCCTTGCTCTCCCTACAACTTGCTCTGTGCCTTGGATAGGTATAGAATGACTAGCGTTTTAATAACCCTTTAAATATTTTATTATTTGATATATTATTAGTAAAAATATAGGGGGAGAGGCTTAGATTTTTTGCAAGACATGTCTAAAATAATGAATGTGATGCTTCTATTAATGAATAATTTTCTACTGAGAAAATATTCTAAATTTTTCCCTGCAGATATATATACAAATAAACCAAACTTGTATTTTCCCTTAGACTTGTGTGAGACAATGATCAGCTAGCTGAAGTACTTTCCTTCTTCACAAAGTTCAATTTGGGCTCAAGGTCACCTCTGTCCCACTATGAGCACTTTTCCAGCCACCTCTGTCTCCCTAAGCTGCCTGTTTCGAACTGGTCAGAGTTGAGTAGCCCCCATGAAGCAGAGGCCATAACTTGATGAGCACCACCTTGCACAGCAGTCCAGTGTGGACAATAGTAGCTGCGACTCAAAACTAAATTCTTAAGGGAAGGTCAGGTCCATTTGAACTTGGTGATAAGTGCCTTTCCAGGTCCCTATCAGCTTGTCTTGAGATCTGCTCTGAAATCGACTTTGCCTTGATACACATGGTGGTTTTTTCCAGTTTATGCAGAGTCCACAGATCTCTGACTGTTTTTTCCTACCCTTGGCTATAAGATCTCATGGGCTATTGGCAGACTCTTTCAGGAAGATGAGTTATTCCTGGGATTTCCTCTTTCACTGTAGAGAAACTTCAGTTCTGGAACATTGCAATGTTCAGCCCCCAAAGCAACTCATGTAGAGTGTGCCAGACCTTTCAAATGAGGGCTCTGGTGAAGGTGAGGAACTGCCATGCTACATTTACATATGAGAAGGAAGACTACTGGATGCTTTGAGAAGTGGATGCTCTCATCGGATGGGTTGGTGGATAGACGTCTGGCAGCATCTGCCAAGCACTGGTGGAATTTTTGGTTTTTTTGAAGTTATGAGATGGTTGATTTGCAGTGTTGGGCTTCTCTAAGATTTCTACCTGGAAAATTCTGCTGCCCATTTGTCCAGGTGATGGAAATACTATTATATTTTGTTCTTATGTATTTTATTCTCAACAGGAAAACAACATAGTCTCCATATTCTTCTTATTATTTCACTCAGTGATAACGTCTTCTACATGCTTCACTGAGTACTCGTGTCTGGAGTTCAAGGACAATGAGAACATGAAGATGTGAGTTTTCCATCTCTACCTCCTATTCTGTTTCAGCCTCACCATGTAGAAGTTTCTCTTTCCACAGAGCTATGCAGACAAAGCCAACCAGTCCAGATGTCAGGAATGGAGAAAACTTGGCCTAAGCAGATGCCACCAAATTCAGCTGCACCAACCCTGAGTGTGAGAGAGATGAATAAGTGTGTCAGGGCCCAGAGGGTGTTAATAGCTGAGCATCCTCAGCTGGGGCCTCACCACCCTCTCTCTCCATCAGCTCAGGAGCCCCATTTAAGTTCAGCCCTGGTCCACTTCTGTTTTTCCCTGAGTTGTGCTGGAGGAATGCTGGTCTGGGGCTCAGCTATCTTTGCCTGCACACAGTCCCTGATGATCTGGACCCAGACCTGCAAGTTGATTTCCCTGCTTGACCTCAGATATGTCCAATCTCTATGGACTGTCTGATGTTCACTGAGCTGTGTTTGTCCCTGACTGCTGTCATCAGGCCTGATTCTGGCCAGTGTATTGACTTCCATCTTGTCCTGGGATCTGGCTCATCATCTTGGGCTTCCCTGATCACAGGGGCTCTTGACTGAATCTGGCTGCAGTCTCTGATCCTGCCCTGCTTGCCCCTCTTGGGATGGGTCCCTATCCTGCTATCAGCACCACTGCACTTGACTCCCTGTTCCCTAGGGAACAGCTGGCCCTCTGATATCATCTTCCTCAAAATGTTCAGCTTCTCTCTGTGCATAGACTCCTCTGCCAGATGGATCTTGGAGTGATGAAGGCTTTCAGGTATGTTATATAAAATCCCAGTTTCTCCAAAGTTACTTTGAGCTTTGCCACTAGCTCTAATGAAACTAGGGCTGTCTCTACAAGAGATGCAGCCTCAAACAACCTAACCTGAGTTTAACCCCACTGCTTCAGAGCAAGCTTCAGACAGGTGGAATTCAGTGTGGGGTTTGAGTGACTTATAAGATGTAGGAGGCAGTGTTGAGCTGCTGAAAACAGAAAATAAAAAGTCTTTTGCAGAGCCAGCTTGGAGTGGTAGGTTTCCAGACCACTTTGTATGCTGTACATTTGGGGTTTGGAGAGAGAGAGAGAAAGAGAATATTCTTTTCTTTTTCAGAGCCTCCCGAGGGCTCATAAAAACACTAAATGCATCATGTATTGCAGGTGAGCCTCATCAGCATCCACAGGCTTTGTCATGGTCTCCACTTAACCATAGCTTGGTTTGTCCCAAAGCAACCAACCTGCTGAGGGAGGGCTTGTCAGGGAAGTGTCTTTACTTAAGATTGGGAGAAAACACATATGAACTGTTACTCAACCTTTGCCCTAAAGATGGGACTTGGCTGCAACTAGTTAGTCTCAGGTGGTAGAAACGGGATTTCATACTGTGTGGTACATATGGGGAGATTTCATGCATCTATTTTCTTGCCTAGAATGTTCCTAATAATAAGATGAGAGTGGGGAATTAGATTTGGAAATGGGGAGTGGACATGCCCTGTAGAGGGAAAGACAGAATGGGGGCTTGCAAGTGCCATCAAATCAGGGAGAAGTTGGTGAGCTTTTTAGCTGGCAAGAAAAGGGAGCTGCATGCACAGCAGGGGTGAAGTGAGCTTCCCACACAATGTCAGAAAGGCAGGAGTCAGCTTGCTCCCCATCCTGGGCAGTGACTTAGTGTACCCCCCTGTCCCACCACATGCCCCTTTTACCTCTATCTATTTACATATGCAACAAGCTGTTTCCATCTTCTGTAGCCAAGTCCTTTCTCTCTTCCATACTGTCTGCCTTCCTTGCTTGTATCACCATTGTAGACTTTTCCCCATTTATCTCTACTGTCTATATTCCTATTGCATCTATCTGCTCCTCTAAGTCTCCAACTGTGCTTCACCTGGTAGGAACCAGAGGAGAAGGTATTGAAATGCCTGTCCTCTTCACCTTTCATTCCTTGTATATTTAATGTCTGATTTCTCCTCTGCCTGAGTCACCTCTACCCTGGGGCAAACTTGAGAGAACAAAGCCCACTCCAGTCTGTTATTTAAAGCACCACTGGAAGGTGCTCAGACACTCTGCTGATGTGTAGTGCAAAGTCCCTGACAGGGCAACTTGACTGCAGAAAGGAATTAAAATATTGCGCTCATAAGCCAGGAGAGTAGTCCCCCTCACAGCTCCCTGAAAGGAGGGAGTGCATAACAGGGAGGGAGATGTTGTTATAAAATGAGATTCTCTGTTCCTTAGGGGACTGTTAAAACCAGTCAATATTTATGAAGCTTTTAGTCTGACTCATACAATTTGTTCCCCCTTCTACGTGGTTTTCTTTGGGACTCAGCTGTTGCTTGGCCTGTTACTGACATAAAATTATACGCTGTGGTTTAACTGTGTCTTTGCTTAGAGAAAGAAAAGGGAAAGGTCCAAGGCAGAGTGTAGAGCAGCTCAAGCTGCCACCTCACTTCAGGCAACCAAGGGCCACAAAAAGGGAAGCATCACCAGCTTCTAATGGATGGGCATTGTACTACAGAGAACCAGTTCCTCAAGGGTAAGGCAGTGGAGGATAAGAAGTGCACCTGGGATGCCTTGCCTGGCTTTCAAATCCATGTTGGGGTCTGTCAGGAAACCATCCAACTTCTCAGAAAGCAAGTCAGCTCCAAAATATCTTCCTGGAGTGATGGACTGAAAGAGTAAATCAGGAATGTAAAGGCGTTGGATGTGGGAAGAGGCAGCCTGTGGAGAAAAAGTAGGGAGCAGAGGAAGTTGTGGTACCATTCTCACCTCTGCCTCTTAATCCTGAGCTGAAGTGCCTCCTCCAGATTCAGCATCCTGTCCCTACTGAGTGGGGTTACTTGGCTGAGGTTCCCGCTGAGGAGAGGAAGGCAATATAGAAACTGTTTCTGCTCTGAACTGTGCAAAGACCTACTGGTCTCAAAGACATTTCCAGTGATGCTCCTGAATGGTAAATATTGGTGTGGGTGTGTAAGGACTAACCTGACCCCCATGCCATGACAGTGTCCTGAAGAGGTGTGGTCTGGAATGACCTGGTTATACCATCAGATTTACCCTGAGCTCATCCCTCCTCTGTTCTAACTCATTTTCTGCAAGGCCTTAGTTCATTTGGGACGATGAATGTAGCTTGTGCCTGTATTACTTTGAGTAACATGGCTAAAAAGACAAGGCTGGGTAATTGCCTGCTAAAAATGCTGGTTGGGGCACTTTTAAGGTTGTAGATGTCAATTCTATCTGCTAATAGTGCCAACTTTCACACTGTTGTTCCCCTTTCTCTTCCTGTTCCCAGTTACCATCTGTTTTTTTTGGCTTATTGAGAAATGTTGCCCATTTTTTCTGGAAAACTATCACTACAGGGAGGCTTGGAGGATACACAGATCTGTTGTGTTTTGTTGAAACTTGGGCAGATAATCACAAACCTTGCTTTTTGGAGAGCCTGTCTTTTTACTTAGCTTTTCATTTGCACCCTGAGCTGCTGAGAATCTGTGAGACTTCTGCACATGCAAAAGAGTGTTTTGTTGAGCGAACACCTCTGCTTTTTGAGGGCAGACTTGCATATACAAAATCGTGACTTGAAACAAGGGCTCCAGCTGAGGGTGTAGGTCATATCCATCCATCACCTTTTGGCCTGCTTACCATCCTGCAGCCTGGGAAACAAAGGTGGAACAAGTGGTAACACAGGAATTTTTTTTTTTTTTTCTAATCCAGAAAAGGATGGGCAAGTGCAATCATATAAGGTGATTTGTTTAGGTAGAGCTAGAAATTTTTCCAAGTGGAATATAGCAAAGTCACTGCTAGGCAAGAACTACAGTGTCTTCAGGCCCCATCAAATTCCCTCTTACAAAATCAGTGTGTTGTGGTTTCATCCAGGTGGTATTGACTGACTAGCTGAGAATGGCCAAGGTATTTCACCACTATCTGCCACATTTGTTAGGATTCCTGTGGGCCTGCAGGCAGCTCCCTGTGGAGCACCAAGTGACTAACATTATTTGTGTGGCTTCTGTTCGTTTGACATAAGAATAAGGAAAGGATCAGAATGAGGAAGAAAAAAGTAGGAAATGTACCACTTTTAGGGTTACTTCTCTCTAAAGGAGACTTTTGGAATGCATACCTGACTTCAGATTACTCTCCATCTTGACAGTCAACAAAAGCCCTTGCTCTGTAAAGGGATGGCTTATGATTTTCCTAGTGCCCCTTGTTATGTTACATGTAAGCAAAAGTTTAGTTTCCTCTTTGCTCATTCTTTACAATCACTCCATTCACTACCCCCACTGAGCTTTATAATACCTTAATCCTTGCAGCTTTCTGCTCTCCTTGTTCTTCAGGAAGCCTGAATTCCCACAGGCACCATTCAGCTACCTATGGAAATTACACACCTGCTTCTTGGTGCTCTTTGCCAATGCTGCAATGTTTGCTTCCTCTCATCCACCTCTTCTGGCACAGGACTTCAAACATCTCTTGAAGTGTCTTAGCTTAGAAAAGCAGGGAGGTTAATGTCAGAAGTGTTATTCTTTTTCCCCCGTCTGTTTTTCCCCTGCATCCCTCTATCACCTGCCTCCCTCCCTAGGAGGCCCGGCAGCATCCCTGTCCCAGGGTGGGGGCAAATCCTATTTGAGCCCCCAAACCTTGATTTTTATTTATCACATGGGAGAACAATGTGCTTGCATCCTTTAGGCTTCCTGGAGATAGAATGGAGTCCTGTGCTGGGTTTTATACAAGGAATTTGACTTTGGAGAGAAAAACAAAAGCCCATATCCCCCGGAAGGTCAGTCACTGCTGATCCACAGTTTTGGACATGGCTTTTTGTGGCACCTGATGACAAGAGACACCTCTAACCACTTTTTTCTATCCTTTTGCCTTGACCATTAATGGATGCACACGTTCCCGCCTGGGTTTAATGGATGCACATGGTCATTATCCTCTGTGTCTATTCTGACAGCAGCCTCATCAGTTGGAAGTCAGCTTTGCCACCATTAAGAAAATTTTAACAAAGACTGTTTTGTTGAAAGTGAACATCTTGATGAGGCTTAATTTATTTCACAGTTGTTGTTATCCTGCTGACCTAGAATGACAGCAGGAGACTTGGAGAAGTGCCCAGTTTATTTAAGAAGCAAGAACAAAACCGTCTCTCCCTGCCTGGAGAAAGAGCTTAGCAGCATAAAGCACTCCTAGCTCCTAGTCCCAATGCTCTGCCTGGCAGCTCCTGCTCCTCAAAGCTCACTGTGGCTTTTCTGAGGACCAATCTGGCCTGTGTTGCTTTTGTCTGTTTTTAACAGTTCCAGCCTCTACTTTGCACATTCTTTCAGGAGTGTTTTCAGTGCTGTGAAAGCTGGGAAAGTGTTCTGTGATGTACCAGCATTACAATCTGGGTTTACTCCAGTTTGGGGGCAGGATCAGATACTTGGATGCAGGTAGGGAAAGTTCCCAGTCCTGGAGCTCTCTGGTGTTTAACACTTGCGTGGTGGCACAGTCCCAGCTGCAGTGCCATCTCTGAGCCCCTGCCCACAGCTGTCTGGTGGAGCACACTCCTCACAGATCATGGTGTGCCTGGTATATGGGGTCTGTCATGGAGAATAGTTGCCGGAAAGCACAGAGCCAAACAAGGCACGCAGTACAAGGACAAGTGTCCAGGGTCACAGGCTGCAGCAAGGACAAGTCCACCTGGATGCAAAGAGAAAAATTATAATGAGAGGTGGTGTGATCTCTAGCCTTGGAGATTTTCAAAACTCACCTGGGCAAGGCACTGAGTAACCTCATCAGATTTTGAAGCCCGTCATTCTTTGAATAGGGGGTAGGTTTAGAGCCCTGAAAATTGTCTTCTAAGTGAAGTTACTTCATGAGAGAAGAGTTAAAGATGTCTGCTGTGCATTTCAGCTCAAATTCTGCATTTGTCATGGGAAATGATATGGACTTACCTTCCAACAGAAGCTCCTGTGAGAATAAGTACCTGCTTTTATAAAAGATTGAAGAGTCATTGTCTTCTTACCTTAAATAAAAGAAAGTGGATGGTCTTCCCAGCTCTGTTGGGATTCACCTACCCACCGCAACATGTACCAATTGTCAAGCTGTACAATTTGCACAGGAAAAGCTGATGTCAATCCAGCAGAACAAACACATTCCATGCTTTTTGCCTAGAAGCAGCAGCTTATAGACACAAATGAGAGTTGGGAGGGTGATTTGAGATCAACCACGCTGGGGAGACCTTTGGGAGCATAAGATGTGATGCTGCTGCAGTACTATCAGTAACTTGTTCCCTGGTTTCTGTTTGATTCCATCTCATCCTCAGTCCTGCTGTGGTCATTTTTGGATCTTCTATAATCCTCAAGTGATTCATGCCTTCCTCCAATCTCAGAGATTTCATTTGAGTACATCTCTCAAAAATCAAGCTAAGACGAGAGGGAAGTCTGATGTCAAGGAGGCAGAGAAAATACTTTGTTCCCTAAGGCAGTGTGCTACACACCAATGTTGACAGTTGAACTTGTGTTACCCCTCCCAGAAGCCTGTTCCATTCTTTCTGTGCTCTGACAGCTAGAGATGTTTCCCTCATTTCCAGCACCAAGAACTTAACATCACTTATGTTGACTCCCTGTTGTTTCTTTAGGTCCTTGCAGAGCTCAGCATCCAACAGCTATGACTGAGCTTCAGCACATCGTGCAAGAACAAATACATTTGCATTATTAAGGGAGCTACAGGAAGGTATGAGGAGCCTATAATTTGTGTAGTAGAAACCTGAACTCAGGAACTACTCTGCTGTGACCCTGTGCATCAGATACCAGATCTTGCTTTAGTGTAGCTACACACAGCCAGGAACACAGTGTGCCCCATAACAGCAGCTAAAGTCACACCAGTCCAACATGGTATTTCTTTAATGCAGGGCAGATTATGACTAATTTATGTTGCTGCTTTTGTCCCTAGACAGACAATATGATACAAATTCATTACTGAAGACTAAAGCAAAGAGCTGTGTGTGTGGAGTTAAGTGCCCAATCAGTGGAATGGACAGCTTTAAAGCTCTGTTAATAAATGTAGGGTCATAAAGGTGGCTCTGTTTCATTCAAGCTGCTGCGTAAATGTGAATGCACCGGGATTTCAGCTTCTATTGGTCTGATTTGAATATTTTCAGAGAGAAGTATTCAGGAGAAAAAGGCAGGAGAAATCCATATTCCAGATTTGGAAAGCTGTGACCTGTGTCAGGTCAGTACATTCTTTGCCAATTCTCCTGTATATTCCTGGTTTCTTGGCCTTTTCTTTTGTCCTTATTTTTGTCCAAAAATAAATCTTATTAAGTGATCAAAAAGCTTGAATAGTAAAAGGTGAAGGATATCCAGAGGAATACACTGAATTCAGAAAAACTCTAATTTAGGAGAAGCTAGAAATGGACTTTCAGACCCTTCCTTAGCACTGAACTGGGTGTAACCACGGGGATTATTTGCAGGAAGTCCAGTTGTATTGCTTGTGTGAATGGAAGAGGGATTAGAGCGAGGAACAGGGCAGAGCTGGGTCTGTGACAGGAGATAATCTGTGTGAGCTGCCTCTTGGAGGGGCAAGACCCCGAGACTAATACCCATCTGTGTAGTGTGGGTCATATATGCACCGTTCACCTCTCAGTAAGTGAGTACTCTGCCCTTCTAGGCAGAAGGCTCATCAGCTCTCAGTGTGTCAGCACAGAGGAGAGGTGTGCTGTGTGTGTATGTGAGAAGGGTCGCTTCATGAGAGGAAAGTCCTGCTTACCAAACCTGATTTCCTTTTATGACAGGGTAACCTACCTAGTTGATCAAGGGAAGCCAGCTGATGTAATCTTTTTGGATTTCAGTAAAGTTTTCGATACTGTCTCTCACAATATCCTTCTGGACAAACTGTCCAGCACAGAGCTGAATAAACACATCATGCAGTGAGTGAGACTCAGGGGAGACCTCACTGCAGTTACAACTTCCTCGTGAGGGGAAGAGGAGGGGCAGGCACTGATCTCTTTTCTCTGTTGACCAGTGACAGGACCTGAGGGAATGACCTGAAGTTGTGTCAGGGGAGGTTTAGGTTGGATATTAGAAAAAGGTTCTTCACTCAGAGGGTGGTTGGGCACTGGAACAGGCTCAACAGGGCCACGGTCACAGCACCAAGCCTGGCAGAGTTCGAGAAGCATCTGGATGATATTCTTGGGCACATGGTGTGACCCTTGTGGATGGTCCTGTGCAGGGCCAGGGGTTAGACTCGATGATCCTTGTGGGTCCCTCCCAACTCGGCATATTCTGTGATTCTATGATTCAGTGACTTTCTCTCTGGAGAAGGCTGAGTGGTTGAAGGGAAGGTAAAGGCAGTCAGATTAAAGACAGTCTATGCATACCTGTTTTTGAAGCATCATTTGAAAGAAACAGAATTAAGGACAGTTCCTGAGTTTCAGAAAACAGGACTGGAAAATTCTGGATTAGTACAAGGTTAATCCTCTAGAAATATTTTTTTTTTTAAAGTCAATTTCTTTAATGGTTTTGCTTTTTAATAGAATTGAAATATTATTGCCTTTGATGTCTTTTTCTGAGATCTGACATCCCATTCTGTCTCACTGTCAGCTCCCGTTGCAGTTGCCCAGGGTACAGAGTTTCTTGGAGCCTGTTGGAAAGGTGGAGCAAGAAATGGGCTCAGCCCGTGTATTTCCCTACTCCCCAGTGGCACAGGGGCCATGGGCTCTTAGAATAGCAGCTGGAGGCCACTCATTTCAAATGTGGCAATACTGACCATATTCTTCTTGCACAGTCCTCAGCTACACAGTTATGATCAAAGCACTGAACAGTTGACATAAGTGACTGGCTTTGCTGAACACAGCCCAGAGAAGCTCAGACATCCCTAAACCCCAAATCCTCTTCCTCTTATCTCTTCTCCTTTTCCCACGGGACATCATCTCATGCTGTTCCTCTGCTGCTGGCAAACAAAGGTGGGCTGCGGCTGTGAGTCCTCCCCGTCTGTGCTGAAGGCTGGTACTAACCCGCACGTGGCAGAGCACTAGTGGGGTTTAAAGGCCTCTCAAGGTGCTCCTTGATAAGGAATTTGTCGCCTGCATGCCCTGATCGAGAGGTGCCCGTCTCAACACACAAACTGACCACCCCTCTCCCTGAGAGACGAGGTGCAGGGGCTGTGACACCGCTGAGCAGTTTCCTCGCTGCGTTTCCCAGGCCGGTGGGACAGCAGCGAACAAGAGCGTGGGACGGCTCTGGGATGGGGATGATGGGGCAGAGGCAGCCAGATCCGGCACGGGGGATCCGAGCTGTCCGAGCGGTCTGACGAGCCGCCCCAACACTAGGAGGGGATCTCCAGACGCCTCCTCAAAGCAGCAAAAAGAAAAAAAAAGAAAAAAAAAAAAAAGAAAAAAAGTGAACTATAAATAAAAACGCCCTCGCAGCCTCCCCGTCCCGCTGAACTGCTTCTCGAGCCCCGCCGGCGAAGGGGAGGGGGAAGCCGCCCGGGACGCCCCCGCCCGCCTCCCCGGAAGGGGTCGAGGGGCGGTGAGGCGGCCCCGCTCCGCCCCGCCCGGCGCTTTCTGTCCGCTCTCCCGCGCCGTACGGCCCGGCCGCGCCGGCTCCATCCGCTCGCAACTTGGCGGTGCGGGGCGCGGGGCACCGCCGCGGCGCTGCCCTCGCCGGGCGGGGGCGAGGCCATGGCCGGCATCGGCATCGACCACTCCAAGCTGCCCGGAGTCAAGGAAGGTGCGTGTCGCCCCGGGGGACACAGGGGCGCTAGACGGGACGGGGCGGTTTGGGGGAAATTGGGACAAAAACTAAGGGAGAAACGTTTGGGATTTTTTTGTTTGGTTGGTGGGTTGGTTGGGTTTTTTTCCCACAATATTATTGTGTGACAGTTTCCCAGCGCCGGGGCGGTGCCAGGCGCCGGGTCAGCGGGAGGGGACGGGGGCGCTCCGGCCGCTGCGCGGGGCTCGGCGGGGCTTGCGGGAACGTCCCAGTGCCCCGTGCGGGATGTCCGGGGGTCCGTGCGGGTCGCGGATGGAAGGCAGGGGCCGGGGGCGGGGGCGGCAGCAGCGCTCGCCGGACTGAAAGCCTGGCCCCGTTCCCCACTCTCCCCTCCCGGGGTGAGCGGCGGGGGGCGGGTTGGAAGCGCTGCTTCCCCCCGGGAGCAGGCGAGAAGCGGCGCTGGGGGAGGGCGCAGCCCTTTGTCTGCGCCGGGGCCGAGGCCGCCGCTGGCGCCTCTGCCGCGCTCCCCCCGCCGCGCCCGGGCAGCCGGGATGGGGGCACCGGGCTGCGCTCCCGCGGGGGTGAGACAGCCGGGAGACCCTGCGGGGGGCGGCCGTGCGGAGACGTCTGTCCCTCGCAGTTATGGCTCGGCCGTGTTTGGAGGTTCCGCTCAGGGCGTTGAAAAAAATGGGAGCAGAACTATGAATATCCACAAATTTGAGGGAGACTGGTAATGTTGAGGTCTCAGTTGTAAATACTTAAGCCCACTGTTTTTTATTGAAGATTGCTCTACATTGAGCTCCGGAGCTCCTACCCTGCCCTGCAGACCCCCCGCGCCCGCTGGAGCACAAGACGGGGAGTGCCCCCCTCTTTCGAGGGGTCCCGCTGGCTTGGCCTGTGCTCAGAGCACGGATTCACCTTCCTTTAGGCTAGGCTGGCCTTGGCTTCCCTGTTAGCACTGTGTCTGCCTCACACGTGTGCCTTTGAGCTCAATTAAACGTGCCCTGGAGCTGCTTTGGGTTTAAAGAGCTTTATATGAGATAGTTTGTTCTTTCTGACAGTGATTTGTGATATAAACCAGTAGAAGCACTGTTATAATCAAGTTAGTTTAGATTTACACTTTGGTAATAGAGAGCACTGTGTGCCTGCCTAAAAAACCCAAAATTCCTTAAACTTTTTTCCCTTGCCACTGTTATTTTTTTTTTTCTAATTTCAATTCTTACAAAATAGCAAGTGTGAATTTGATGATTCAGCTGGTCAAGAGTAGAAAACATATGTCTGTGCAGACAGCTGGGTGTTCCTTTTGACCTCTTGTCATCCTTCAATGCTTCACTCAGTGCTACTGGAAGAAAAGCTGAAGTTTTAGGGGTTAATGTTGTCCCTATTAAGTCATTAGCAAAGTTGTTATTGGTCATTTTAATGTGGTCAACATCTTATCTTAAGGGTCTGTCCACACATGGTTACTCAAGAAAATGAATCCAATTAACCTTTCCTGTGGGTTGATTAAAGTGAATTAAATCCCTGTGTAGACGCTCATATTCAGAACTTAGGTAGCCTTGATTTGATTTGTCTTTATTAATATTTGAAGTGAACCAAGTGGACCGAGCTAAGGTTGCCTACATGCCGAATGGAAGTATATTTACAGGGTTGCAATATAACTCAACCAGTCCATGGTAAATTTGCACCTATGGTATAGCGTGGATTAAGCTTCAATAGTGTCCTGTTACAACGATCTGTCGTTACATGATAGCAGTGGGATTAAAGTAGAATCCCAGGGCAGCTCCAGTGTGCAAAGTAGATGAGGTTTGAGCCATATTCTGCAAAGTCTCAGGCATGTGTCACGCAGTTCAATGGCATCAGTTGTTTTTATTTTGGAAAGTGTTGAAACTGAGCTATGCTTTGGATTAGGTCTTTTCATGGTCTAAGTTAATGCCAACCAAGGAAAGAAATGCATCGCTTTCCACACCTAGGGAAATATCTATTGCTCCTGATAGAGAAATCACTCTTGATCCTTCTGGAAAAAAAATTCCCTTTCTTTGCTTAGGGTAAAGGTCAGCTTAGTCATTCATTAACAACGAAGAACATCGTTTCAGTTTGAGTGCTTTGTTCTTCACCACCTCTCCTTCAGGAGTGGAGGTATTGTGTCCAGGTTCTCCCTGTCTACAGGTTGCTGGGACTGCTGCGAGACAGCATCATCCTCCTCTTCGAGTGGTCTCAAAAAACTCTTATAAAAAACTGAGATCATTTCAGTGCAACGATGGTAGTGAAAATCTGATAGCTGTAGCTAGGTGCTGCAGGAAGTCTTGGTTCTTGTGTTTACTTTCCTTTCTTATCTCTGAAAGCACTTATATCAGCTGAAGGCCTGATATAGACGGCATTTTGCTGGTGAAACTGCTTCAGCTGGTTCAGTTTATTTTGTGGACAGGGGTTTATGGGTGTAAAACACACTTTCGAAGCACATTTTTCCTACTATAAACTAGACCTTGTTGCTGCAGCCTGGTGTTACAGAACCGTTTTTCCATGAGTGGTAAAGTGGATGTTCTGACCACTGTGGTCAGTAAACCTCTTGTAAGTAATTTGCTGAAGGTTTTGGTGTTAGTTGCAATCTGTGGCCTGAATTTCTCTGCCTGCATTTCTGTTCACCTTCTGAGTGCCTGTGACATATTTGCTTTTTACAAAGTAGCCTTTGCTGTTTGCTCTTTTGACCCGCCTCAGGAGATTGCTCATCTCTGTGTGTAGATCTTTTTTACCAGAGGTCTTATTTGTGAGCCTTTTGGTGATAAAAAAATTCCTAGAAATGTTATTTTAATTACTTACTTCTAAAGCAAATACAGTAAACTGTCTTGGACTCTGCTTGATCTCTGTCTCACGTTTCTTGTGATCTGGTGCATTACTAGCAGCTAAATTTGGGAAAGGCTACACCCTCTTCTTGGCTGCTTGTTGTAAATGGGACCTGAGTGGCATTCATCACTGCATGCAAGCAAGCAGAGCTGCACGGGAGGCGTTTCTGAGGAGGTCTTTTGGAACTGTACAAACCTTGGCCCCCTTTGGAGGATGTACCTGTGGTCATGTCTGCTGTTGCCTTTCCAAAGTGTGTGGCAATGGCTTTATAAAGGAGATAGCTCTCTGCTAGGACTGAGGCTTAGACTTTCATCCATTGCAATCTCTGAGAGCCATCAGTTGTTAGCAGCAGCAGGAAAAACCCAGGGTTGGGCATCCTCACCGGGGGCTCCTAATCCTCCTGCCAGTTTGAATCCTTTGTGAGGGGAGAAATGGGAGAGGTGGGGGGGAAGACCCTGAACTCTGCCCCAGCAGTGTGAAGCTCTGGAAAATTTGCTCTGGAAATTTGCAGTGGCTAAAGTATTTTTATTGAATTTTATTTTTAGTAGTGCTATAAAGACATAGAAGGCAATACATCTGTGCCAGTCATTAGAACTGGCCCTGCCATGCTGCTGTCTGCAGCTCCAGCCTTGACAAAGGCTAATTGTGGCACCTGTGCTTGGAGAGACACGGCAATAATGCTTATACTATGTTTTCTACTGTTTGTTTTAAGCATCTGATTTGACTTTTGGGAGCTCCAGAGCTGTACATTCAAATGCTGGTTGTAGTCTGCTGCCCGAGAGGCCAGTTTCCCAAACGTAGTAGTAAAAGATACAGCTCTCACTGAGACCTTGGGGAAACAGGAAGGGTTGGAATATTTTCTGTCTTGGCAAGACATTCTCCGGGGCAGGCAGCCTGCCTGGCTGTCTTTTGCCTTTGCATAAATTGAATAAAAGTTTGCTGTTAGCATCGGTCTCTCTTCCCCCCCACTACAGACCTTCCCGCTGACCTCTGCAGCTTAACGTGACCTGTGCTGAGACTCCTGCAATAAAAACCTCCTGGCTGCTGACATTCCAAGTGACTGGGGAGGGGGATCAGCCCTCAAGTGCAATGTGTCAGGCTCTCATGGAACAGACTGAGTTTATTGGCTTATATTGGGGCCTTTGGTGCCTGTCTGTGCTCAGCAACACAACAGTGGACAAGAGAAATTTGATGTCTGTCAGAGGTGGAAGGGGGTTCAGGAAGTGTTGATGGCTGGCATGGTGTCTGATGAGGAGGGATTCTGCTTAAGAGTTTTTCAGGGAATGGTTTTGAGGGATGAGCTGTCAGCTGTATTCATGTGAAGGAAGCATTGGCCTTTAACTGGATTAGTATAATCAGGGCAACAATTTTGAGAGCAGCTGAGGGTCAGCCAGGTCATTGTGAAGCCACCTGCCCCATGCCCTTTGGCTCCAGATGGAATTTTTCCTCGCAGCATCATGATTTTCTGCTTTTGTGACTTCCTTGTAGAATGGCTCTGAAAAATTCAGGCAAGCTGGATGGCTTGAGGGCAATGGGGAAGCAGAGAGTGATGGAACATAGATGCAGGTCACTGGTTTATGTCCACTCTTCTGGGTAATAGGAGGTCTATTTTTCCAGCATGCATGAATTCAGTAGCTGAGGCTGTGCTACTCATTTCACTTCTGGTTAAAGTTGGGTGAAAATTTTATTATGCATTCAGTGGTTCTGGGTCTGCAGTGCTTGGCAGAGATGGGCAGGATTAGCATATTACATGCTCTTGGCTCTGAAAGGCAACTGAGCAAGCAGGTCTGCCTCCTCCCATCCCTGAATCCTTAGCACTTGTCCTCGGCAAGCTTCTGTGGAAGTTGTACTGAGGCAAAAAGATTGCTCAAAAAGCACTCTTTGGCAGAGCAGAGCTTCCAGACTCCTGTTGATGCTTTTTGCAGAGATGTTTCCTTAGCTCCTGACAAATTTTTGGACTGGGATAAGAGAAGGCACAGCCTGTTTTGCACCGATTCTTGGGCATACAGGGCTGTGGTGAGGGGTTTTCTCTCATCTGTGACACTACTGGGGCATCATCCATCACCCATTGCTGGTCTCTGAGTAGTGATCCCAGCTGAGTTGTGTGTTTTCGGTGACCACGGGCCTCTGTTTAATCTTTAATTTCCTGTGACCATGGAAGGCCAGAGGGTGCATAAGTGCCAGGCATGAGTTGGAGATGGCTGCTGCAAGGAGCAGGAGAGGCCAGTTGTGCTCCCTTTGGCACAAGGAAAACCCTGCTTGGAGAAACAATGGGCTGTGCCTTGGGGCTGTGTGAAACTTCTGTTTTGCTGAAATAAGGTTTCTTTTTCTTACTCAGAGTCATCCAGTTCACATGAATGTGGTGATTTATGGGACAAAGCAACAAGTTCCCTGCCTGCTTCCTTGTCCCCCCTTCCCACAGTGTCCCCAGCTGGCTGGCTTCTCGCTTGCTGCTCTTCCTGCTTTGTGCTAGTTTGAAGGCTGAAGGACTGAGGAAGAAAGCTGGTCTGTTGGTAAAACTGCCTTAAAGCTTAAGAAGCTTCAGGTCCATTTTCTGGCATGGCACTCACTGCTGGTTTGTCCTTTTGTCATTCTCCAGAAAGGTGATAAAGATAGTTGCCATTCTGCTGCTGGCGGATTGCATTGCAGGGAGTAAAGGGCATATTTGCTGGACATTTCCACCAGGAAAGCTCCTGTCTCCCTGGAGGCTCCCGTGTGTCAGGAACACTCTCTGTTCACTTTACGGTGTTGGCTTTTCCAGGGGACACATACAGGACTTCGTGGAAGTCCCTTGACACTTCATTTATAGTTCCTTTTCAAAAAGCAGAAATTGGAGCCTTCCTGCTGTTTTCTTTCTCAGTATTTAAAAAGGTATCACACAGCTGGCTGAGTGAGTGCTGTGTGGCCATGGCTGGGAGACACTTCTAGCAGGACTGGAAAGAGAGCAGGAGAGTGCAGCACCATTCTGTGTGTATGAGATGCAAGGCGGGGCTGTTGTGAACTTTGCTTTGAACAAAGGAGATCATAAAATTTACCCTGTAACCCCAGGCACCCTGAGTTAAGCTTGCCAGAAGGTGTAGATGAAAGACTGCACAGAGCCTGCCACAGCCATTCTGCCCCTGCCCAAGGATTTTGTGTCAGGCTCCAGAAGCTCAACTGATGATTATTTTAATTGCACACCATCCCACAGTGCCACCGCCACAGTGCTCTGTCAGCCAAATAAAAATAGTGAGATCTTTTTGTCTCAGGCCTGGGTTGGTAGGGGTTTGGTCTGTCTGCTCTTGATAGCTCTGCCCTGTGGTAAGTGCTCTTCAGGATAGAAAGTCAAAGTGGGTTTGTAAGTGAGTCACTCTTCTTCACTTCTCTTTTCAAAGGAAGTGTAACAAGCTGTGTGCAGTAAAACGGAGTTCCTGTGTGCATTTTTGTTCACTCACTTCCAAGCCGTTTTGCTGAACCAGAACTTGGTGGCTGGAGGAATCAGCTCTAAGAGGAAATGTTATGTGGGCTCAACTCAGTATGTGAGCTGTTAGGAAGTGACGACAAAGGGGAAAAGGTTGTAAATGCGCAAATATCTGAAAGCACTGAGACACAGACCATAAGGACACTGACAGGACTGACCTGAGAAGTAATGGGACATAAAGGAGGAAAGAAGTTTGTGCAAACAGGGATATTTCCTGGCAGTGAGGGTTTTAATTTCTTTCAGCAGAAACCTTTCCAAAAGTTATGATATGTGTAGCACTGGCTCTTTACATCCAGATGGGACCAGAGGCTGGAGTGTGCCCCGGCTGGGAACATTCTTTGCAGAGGAACTGTTGCCCCTCACCTGACACATGTCAGGGTAGTGCTAGACCTGCTCGGGGCAGCCTTCTCTGGTGTGGATGGAAAGCTTCCCCATCTCAACACAGCAGAAAGGCTTTGCACTGCAAAAGCACCTGAGCTTATCATATATGTCTGTTTCGGATATGGCAAATGTGACTTGTGGCATCCTGGTGGAAATAGGTGTCTTTTCCCTCTGTTCTGATGTTAGCTTTATTATCGGGGTGCCAGCTGGTGGGATGGGGAGGATTTATGTCCTGAATTCACCAGTGCCTCTTGGAGCCTTTGGTAGTGCTGCTAGGGGATGGGGTGAAGTGTGGAGGACAGCAGGGAAAAGGCCTGGGAATTTTCCAAGCTGCCAGGGTGTGGGCTGTTTTTGTGGCTGGCAGAGAGCACTGCAGTTCGCAGGACTGCTCTCCTGCAGGCGATCTGGTCGGCGCCAGGTTTCCGAAGGAAGTCGGTGCTGGGAAGAGGCTGGGCTTGGGCTCTCCTGGCCTTATTTGCAGCGCTGGAAGGACTGTGTCCTTGGCTAGGGCTGCACAGCCCTCCCTGGATTCTGCACATCCCTGGTACAAGGTGGAAAAAGCAGGTTTGTCTCCAGCTCAGTGCTGAGTAGTATCTAGTTCTCCAGGTGGTGGGCATTGCCCACAGCATCAGCTCTGGCCGTGTAACAGGTGAACTTGTTTTGTCCTGATTTTAATTAGGTTTATTATTATTATTTTTTTCTCTTTTTAAGGGGCCATGAGTATCCAATATCACCTGAGGATGATATAGTTTCCAAAGCAAAAAAGTTTGCTTTCACTGACCTGGGGCTCAGATGCCACAAAGCAGTTTGCATTGGGAGCTCTGCCTCCCTGTCCATCTGGCCTCAGATGCCAGGGACTTATTCTTGCCTTCATATTCCACTGTTTTAAATCTGTAGTTGCACTCATGGCAGTGTGCCAACACAAGGCTGTGACAGGAAAGTGGACTTGTATTGTTAGTGTTGCAACTTTACTGATTTGTGACTCTTTTGTAGATGGATGTGGAGCTCTGACTGATCGGGGGCCAGCTTTGGTACTCCGTGTTCCCCAGAGCTGACTAATAAACCTGGAGAACTTAAACACAGGAAGCAGTGGGGGAGAGGAGAGGGTTCCCATAAGGAGCTGGTGGAGCAAAGAAAAGGGGTTTTGAAACAAAGCAGAGCATCCTCAGTTGATTGGGTAGAGAAAGGTTGTTCTTGCAGAGCAGTTTTGCAATGCTGGCAGCAGTTGAACATGTGACAGACAGGTGTCCTTCCTTAAATCCCAGAAGCCAACTTTCTAGGGAAAAGAAAGCTGATTAGGAATCTCTGCAAGAATCGGGGCTGATTGCAAGATTAGTTCAGGTACCTTCAGCTTCCAATGCAGCAGCTGGCTGGGTTTGCAGCAAGGCTGGCAGGCTGCCCAGAGGCCCATCCTGCATGAGCTTCACTTCTCTTGGTATCTCATCTGGATGAATAAACCTGGCTTGTTCATGTGTGCCCTGATACTCTGGTCAGTCCTTCCAGCGGCAGCTCTGCTTTAGCTACAAGCCTCGGAACGATGTCAGGATTGGCTCTAGTCACCCAAAGGCTGAAAATAAAGTGGTGTCTCTGAGGGAGTCTTTCTTTTGCTTGTTTTCTCCAGAGATTCTTGGTCCTCCATGCAAATGCAGGTCACTGTTGTGTGAAACCACACTGTGGGGTTTTGAGAGGAACTTGAGCCTTTTTTTGGCATTTGGCACCCTCTGTGTTGGTGTGAGGTTTCCATCAGTCAGCCTTTTGTAAGCAGTCACTAAACTGAGTCAGGGCATGAAGTTGTACCTGAAGGGGCATTGAGAGCTCCTGTTCTGTATTCTGTTTCCTTTGTATTTTGCTACATTATCTTTTAGGATTAAGCTGGAAGAGAAGGCTGGAAGAGCTGACACTTTGCATTATCTTCACTCCCGTCTGCCTGCCTGCTTCTCTAGAGCTGCTGTGGTGTTATTCACCACAGCCTGAATCTGAGGGTTTAGAAATAAATGCTGGTGAAATATCTGTGACCCAGAGTGCCATATCTCCTGAAAGCCACCCTGAACCACCTGCCAGCTCTCTGCAGAGAAACTACTGAACTGAACAAGGAGTTTAGGTGTGCATTTATCAGAGAACGGAAGTTTTGCCTATCTGGGAAATTCAGTGTGTCATTCTAAGAGTTACGTGGTGTAAAAATACCTAAAATGCTGAAACAAAAGCTGAATTGTTGGAGATGGGTATGGGGTAAGGAGAGTGTATTTAGTGCACATCTCTTGAGATGCAAGCTCCATGCCCAAGCAGTTTTCTGAGTGGGTGGCTGTTTTGAGTTGTGCATGAAAGAAAACTATTTTTCTTTCCCTCCCTCCCTTACACCAATTTAAAAATGAGTAGTGTTGGGCTTAAAGCTAAAACTGACATTATGTCCTGTCATACTGTAAAAGAAACAAATAAAACCTCCAGAAAAAGACAATGTTATACAGTCCATGGGGCACAGCAGAGGGCATGATTTACAGCTGTGGTGGTGTTCATGGGGATGTCTGTGAGAGCCAGGGATTTTGACCTCTCTTGGTGAAGGCAACTCCTGCACTGCTCTCCAGTGATGTGTGTGGTAGTTTGCCTTTGGGCAAAGTGAGTATAAAACACAGCTGTTGGAAGCAAGTGTTGTTTGTTTTGCTGTGGTCCATGGTTGGGAGGGAGTGGTTAAAATTGACTTCTAGGAAAGCTTCTCCCTGTCTCTGTTGGTGGTTGATCATTTTGCACATGTGGTATTAGCTGAGTCAACTGAAGCTGTGTCAAATGCTGGAGAGAATGAACTGCATGAGCAACTTTAGTTCTCATTGATGATTGAGATTAACTTCTTCCATACACAGACCCAGTTCATCTTGGATGTCGAGTGAAGTGTTTGACTGCCTGCGGTCTGCTATTTGGCTGTGGTGTCAAATTAGCCAAACCATCCCTGAAAAGTATATCTACCTTGAGGTTTTTGTACCTGCCCACCTGGGTGTTACTGGTGGGTCCACAGTGCAGTGGCTGAGTTTACTGGTGATCTTTTGGGTGTAGGCAGTCCTGTGCAGGTTGGTGGACACTGGGACACTCAAGAAATATCTACAGGGATGAGTGTTCTGAGCTTGGCAGGTAATGACTTGCAGACATTAACATATATTGTCTTACCTGTCTGCTCTCTGCTTTAAAGTGGTGAAGTACTATATGTGTTGGGCCCCTGGAATAGAAAGCAGCAGCTGTAGGAGGAATGTTGGCTAAAGGACTTAGCGGTACTGGAAAGTTCTTGTGACTCGGAGTACTCTGTATCTGGGAACCCACTAAGACATGGCTGAGAAGGACAAATTTTCAAAGCACGGGTGCTAGTATTCCTTAAGGCTCAGTGCCATTTTCAGGTATGTCTGTACGTCCAATCTTGAACAAAGTCTTAGGGCAGAGTGGCTGGAAACCTGCCCAGCTGAAAAGGACCTGGGGGTGCTGGTTGGCAGCTAGCTAAATATGAGCCAGTGGGTGCCCAGGTGGCCAAGAAAGCAAATGATACCCTGGCTTGTATCAGCAGTAGTGTGGCCAGTGGGACCAGGGCAGTGACTGTCCCTCCGTACTTGGCACTGGTGAGACCATACCTCTAGTGCTGTGTTCAGCTTTGGACCCCTCACTACAAGAAGGACAATTGAAGTGCTGGAATGTCCAGAGAAGTGCAGCAAAGCTAGTGAAGGATCTGGAGCACAAGTCTTATGAGGAGTGGCTGAGGGAGGTGGGTGTGTTTAACTTGGAGAAGAGGAGGCTTGTGGGGAACTTTATTGCTCTCTACAACTACTTGAAAGGAGGTTGTAGCCAGGTGGGCATCAGTCTCTTCTCCCAGGCAGCCAGCAGTAGGACAAGAGGGCACAGTCTTAAACTGTGCCAGGGGAGGTTTAGGTTGACTATTAGGAAGAAATTTTTTACAGAGAGAATAATCAGACATTGAAATGAGCTGCCTCGGGAGGTGGTGGATTCATCATCCCTGGACCGTGTCACTTAGTGCCATGGTCTAGTAACCATGGCGGTGTTGGATCAAGTGTTGGACTTGATGATCTTGGAGGTCTTTTCCAACCCAGTTGATTCTATGATTCTGTGATTGTGTTTTAAGCTTTGAGAATAAGAAAAGTTGCTCTTATTTGGAAACATTGTGGATGAAAGCAGGTAGGGTGGAATTATCCAGTGATGAAAACGATGTCAGCCTTCTCTATAAAAGTGGAATGATAAATTTTATCAAATTTTGTGGCTGGGGCATGCCCTAGGATAACCTTTTGATATGCCTTGTGGTATTTTTTCACTATCTTGAGTATTTCCATCTTCCTGTTTATACTATGCAAGCACATCACCTTCTGTTTTGAGGTATCCAGCAGATGCTCTGTGTTTGAGGGTTGCTGTGTGGTACAGTGTGCAAAAGTGAGAATGCCAAATTAGCAGCCTCAGAGAAGGCATTTTGTGTATGCTGATGATTTCTGTTTCAAGGCAGGTTAACAAAATTAATCAAATTCTGAGGATTTGTTTCCAAAATGCATACAGTCCCTTTTTTGAAGCATTGTTGTGCGAGCTTATTGTTGGAGAACAGTGTAGACAGAGCATAAAAATCTCATGGCCTTGACCTCAAAGCATTTAGCTTAGACCAGAGAGGATAACCTCCTTTGCAAATCCCAAGATGTTCTTAGCTTCCAGGCCAAGACTGCTAGTAAAAAAAGGAACCATAGTGTTTTGGTGATTTTTTTTTTCTTTTGAGTGTTTACACATTTAAGAATTAGGCCAAGACCCCTCAGTTTGGTTCCCCATGGGGTCATCCAGTCTCCTTGTACTGTCTCAGTAGCTCCCAGCTATGTGTGATGCTCTGGTGCTGTGGCTGAGAAGCAGAAATCGTTCCCTTCCTCAGGCTGCCCAGACCTGCCCTCTGTCTGGGATCCACCTTCTCCGTGCACAAGTTTTCTGATGTCCTTGGCGCTGATGGGGTCTGGTGAATAAGGTCCTAGGAATGTCGTCTGTGTAACTGCAGCGGAGGAGACGTGTCCTGGCCAGCCTCTGTCAGCACCTGTGTGTGGCAGCAGGAGCTCGGGTGTCTCCTGGTGCAGTGGGAGAGGCAGGGCAGAAATGGGAAACGCTGAGGTCAGGCCGTATATCTCACAGAGCAGCTTTTGCATACCCCAGTTGCATGTTTTATTTGGAATCTTTCCTCCCCTCCACCCGGGTGGCTGCTTCGTCATGTTGGCTTTGTCTCAAGGAAACAATCTACAGATTTTGGAGGCTACCTGGCTTGGAGTGGCCTGGCCAGTCCCTGCTGGTAAGACTCTCTAGGAGGTCCCAGCTTGCCTTCTAATCTGCAGGAATCTTCATAACGCAACATCCTCCTGAGACTGCTGGCTTGTAAAAGGCTACATTTGCTGCTTGCCACGTAATTTATCAGCTCGGTAGGCCCTAAAGAATGATTTTTAGTGATGAAACTGTTTTTTTCCTCTTACTTTTGTCTTTTTTCTCCCTCCTGACCTTCAGATCAGGATTCAAAAAATGCAGATGCTCTAAACTAAGCATGACTCACACCTTCTAGTTTATTTTGTGAATTATCCAGCATATGATGCTGACGGGAAAATGTTGGGAGTGGAAGGGGGTGGGGAGCAAGAGGTGGTTTTTAAGTCCCAAAAGGAAATGCTTGGAACATGCCTCTATGTTCCCTCGGTCATTGAACTGGCTGATGTCCCAGAGCATGTTTTATGGGCCATGTGAACCAAGGGCCCTATAGTGGATATCAAAACATGGTCTAAGACTTCAGGCAGAAGTGAGGGAGCTGTTTTGCTGTGAGCCTTGCTTGAGAAGGCAGTGGGGTTTCACCTCTTGTTGAGACAGTGCATGTTCCACACCACCCATTCCTGGGTGTTACCTACCTCTTTGTCACACACCTGAATATCACTAACAACATGTAAAGCTGCCTTTGCTCCTCTGTTGTGGTTACCTTACTCTGTTTGAAGCAGTTTGGTGTTTGAAATGCTGAGGTATGGAGCTGAGGTAATGCTGGAGAAAGCTAGTGAGGCAGGTGGTAGAATATAAAAAGGACATGGTTATTTAATGTAGTTTTGCCAAGTTCTGTACCTAGGGATTTCTTTATCTTTGTGATAAAGGCAGGGCTTGCAACCAAGCTTGCAAGAGCCTCAGATGTACTCGTGCATGGAAAGATGTATTTTCGGGGTGAATTATCAGAGGAGAAGATCTTTGCTTGGAGCTTGCAGAGAGGGTCTTGAGGATCCCTCAAGCAAGTGAGCTCCCTCTTCCATGCCACTGCATGAATTTTGAATTCCACCACTGTTGCAAAGGATGATGCTTCTGCCCTCATCCTCCCCTGCTGTCACCTCTGCTGGCTGTAGCAACAGCTGGGATTTCTGGGCTGGCATTTCTTTTATTGACAGCTGTGCCAGAAGCGGGTATTCCAGGACTACTCCCTGCTGCGCCAGGGCTGATTGGCTTAATCAGACTATGGTAAACCTGTTGTGAATTTTTCACGCTTCACTGGATTTGCCAATTGTAGCTGCTCTGATTGCAGCCCTGCTGCTTGTTTGACTGCCTGATGGCTTCCAGCCAGGGCCCAGGGATGGGAAGTCAAGTTGATTTGCAGCATTGAAGGTAACTTTAATCTTACCTTTCATTTTGTAGGCATACAGTTAGGGAGTAGTGAAATGGATTTCTTTTCCCTCAATACGAAGCCTCTTGGAGAGGAGGAATTGTGAGTCTCTGTCATTGGGGCCATCCTATTTCTGAGCACAAACCCAGTGCACATAATACCTAGTAATGAGTGTTCTGGAGCCACGCTGAGACTGGGCAGGGGATGAGAACTAGTGCTGATGAAATTCATTTCACACCATGCCTGGCTGGTCCACATCTCCAATTATTTCATAGTTGCCTCACTGTTGGATGTGCATCTTCAAGGACAGGATGTTTGGTTTCCTTGGCCTCACTTGCAGCTGCCATTATGCTTGACTTGGTGCCATGGGTGCTGAGTCTAGTCTTGAGGGAGCGCTCTGCACTGCCATCACCCCAGATTTGCTAGGGAGTTGCAGGTGTCCCCCATCTCTTGCCACTTGGCTGTTTGACAGCGCTTCATTGTGTTAGTAATGGGATGTTCTCATCTTTCTTTGCACATTGTTCTCAGGCTGATGGGACTTGGGAATAATGTGCTCAGATGAGCTGGAGTCAGCCAGCCCAGCCAAATTTCTGACAGTGACGAAAGGTCTTCTTGTGCTGTTTGCCCTGCCAGCAGCTATGGCAGCACAAAGAGAGGGCTGTGTGCTCGAGCCGTCTGTTTGGGTTTGTAAGAGTGGCTTAATGGGAGTGTGTGTGCAGCCAAATGGCTTCTTCAGCAGTGCATAAATAAATGAAAATGTGTGAGCAAACCCAAGGCTTGCTGCTGCCCCACCAGTCTGCTCCTTGCTGTGTCCTCTGTGAAACAGGGGCACTGGGGAGCCCAGACACTTGGGACCTTCCAGCATGCATATCATTAGTAACTGTCAAACTTCTCTCTCTCTCTGTACTGGATCTTGATGGGTTAATATCACTGTTTTAAGACCCAACTCCTGTATTAATGTCTAAGCCCTACAACTTGGAGGCTCATCCCAGGGCGTTGTCCCCACTTGCTTTGTCACTGTGTGGAGACAGGACAGGTGGTGGCTGGGCATGGCCTCAGGTCTGGGTGCTGTGTGGCTGTGTTGGCACTGGATCTGAGCTAGGTGGCTTTGGGTCAGGAGCTGGGAATTGCACCAGGGAGGTGGTACCCGGGGCTGTGTATGCTTCCTGGCCCAGGCACTGAGCTCCAAAACAACCTAAACAGGAACCTTGGTCCCTGCTTTACATCCAGCAACTTTCAGCTGTAGTCTGTAAGAACTGAGGATCTGAGGAGTTTGTTTTGCTTGCTTGTTTGGAGACTCATGGACTACTTTCAGCAGATCTCTGGAGGAGCAACTAGAAGAAGCAGGCCCATCTATGCAACACAGCAGTATATGGATTTGGACCTATTATTTTGAGTCCATGCTTTCTTTAGGAAGTTTTTAGTGGCCCATCAATCCAAAAGGGTTAAACAATCCTTGCTGTATTGTAGGAATAACCTCACTGGAGAGATCGGACTTTCCTGGGGTTGGTGCAAAACTTATCAAAAGATAAGCAGCCGTGTCCTACCGTGGCCTTCCCACTTTCTCAACAGTCATGTTTCTGTCAACATGGCTTTTCCCAAACAATCAGAGTGCGTGTATGGGTGTGGGTAGAATGGAGTAAAAGAAAAAAAAACGGAACCCTGAACTCCTCCTATGCATGTGTGCCTCTCTGGGGAGGATGGAGCAAAGGTCTGCAAGCACCATCAGCAGCATGAATTACAAGGCAGAGCTCTCAAATACCACAGGGATCAAGGTAATGTGTAAGCCTTGCAGAAAGGAGTTGAGAAGGGCTGGGATGCAGTTTTATAAGCATTTCTTACAGAAGTGATCTTTATGCAAAAGAAAATGTAGCTCTGAAATGTTCATCCTTGTTCCTGTGCTGCCTGCCTTGTCTTGCTAGTACAGCTGTTTGGGCAGCTGTGCAGTGGACTTGCTCAGAGATCTATTGCAGTTAAAAATAACACTTCCCTCCTCTTCTCTCTTGTTGTTTTTCTTTTTTTTTTTTTTTTTCAACAGTCAAGAGCAAGTGCTGCTTCCTGAATACATGATGGTAATAGCACAACCCTAGATTTGGGCAGACTGTGGCTCTGTGTTGAGGTGTCTGCTTTACCCCAAACTGATAGTAGGGCTCAAACCTCCAAGTTAGATATCCCTTTCCAGTAGGCCAGATGATGCTTCTTGTAAGCAGAAGGTGGTTGTTCCACAATCATTCTAGGAAGCTGAAGTAGTATTAGGGACCACAGAAATCAAGTCTCTGTGGCCAAGATTCCTTTGCCCTATCCCATAAAAATATGTTTGTGGCTGCTGAGCGTCCTGGGTTTGTCACCTGAATAGAGATGCTGCCTGCAACGCAGCTGTGGCTTTTCCAGATCTGTGGCTGAAGGCAATGTTTCTTTCTTTGTACACAAATGCCCACTTGGAAGCATTTCAGTGCTATTTAGTGTTTCATATAGTCTTTCCTTTTTTAAAAGAGGGTGCAATAAAAAAAAAAAAGAGGCAAACCCAAAACCTTAATTACACAATCCAGAATTGTACATGCTTAAAGTGAGCCACTTTGGAATCATATAACAATAATCTTTGTCCTCATCTCCACCCTGCTGCTTGTCACTGTTCTTCCCTGGAGCGCTGCTCTGACTGTTAGGAGCTCGTCATCTCTAAAACACCCTTCAATACAGAAAGACTCAACAAAAAATTCCATTGAATATGATAAAACATTTATCTGACCTCTTAGTACACACAAATGGAAAGTCTTCATCATATTTTGTGAAGAAGCCTGGGTGCAGAGGAATGTCTTAATGCAAGGGTCGTCAAACTATGGCCCGCCCCACCCCCTGCCGGGGGTTGGGGGTGGAAACCAAGCAGCCCCGTCCTCCTCCTCCTCTGCAATGCGTGGCGGGCGAGAGGCGGGGGTGTCTCCTCTGCCGGGCAAACAGTGTCGGCAGCCTCTCAACTCGGGCAAATCACTGGAGCCCCGGGGCGGCAAAGTCCCTTCAGTCCCTTCTGGCCCCCCCTCCGGACTGCGCGGCGGGGCTGAGGAGGGGGGCGGCGGCATCAGCGAGGTGGGCGGCTCCCCTGTCTCTCCCTCCCTCCCTCCAGCTCCCAGA